>CM035807.1:14553984-15153984 GCA_020466095.1 Chlorops oryzae | reverse complement strand
AAAAATTCAATTCCCACGGCAAATGTAGTGCGTGCGAAAATATTCTCGAAAAATCGAATAATCTAAATTGAATCAAAAGATACGATTTAGTTCAAGAGCACCACCCATCATTCATTACATTTCGCAAGTGAAAATAAAAAATAAAAAATAAATAAAGAAAAAAATAATAAAAACATAGGCACCGATTGTCAAGCAGCTTTGGGGGACTTCAAACGAGCTAACCCCCTACTGCTGCCGCTTTGCAAGAACAGCAAAAGCACAAAATATAGACAAAAAAGCTGAAGAAAAAAAATAAAACCAAATAAAGGTCGAGTGATATTTGTAGTTGACGTACACGCCCGGAATTTAGCTTTATTAAGCGGTAAAAGTGCAGTCGGTGACACGCTAGGAAATCACTTAAAAGGGAATAAATCGAAAAGTGCAGAGCCCGAAGAGCGTGACTAAATACGAAAAATATAGCTTCGAAAGTTTAAAGGCCAAAAAAAGGGGGAAAAATTAAGCACTTCTGCTGTGATAATGCCTATTTATCATCCAACTGATTGGATACTTAAGCCAGTTCAATGCCAAGAAGTAAGTTTTTTTTTGTTTGTTTAGTTTTCTGCATTTATTTTTGTCGCATTATTGACCTTTTTGAGCAACCACAGCGTCACTCACTCAGATTCAGCCTTGCAGAATAGCAATGTACAGAAGACAAGGTTTGAGGGTTAAACTTTTCCAAACAAACGAACTTAATTATAGGCTGGGTACGCAAATGAGATTAGTGTACGTGTGCTATTCGTGAGGAAGATTTTTTATATAGAAGGCTTGAATAACTAACTCAATCAAACGACGTCCATAGGCTAAAGAATGGAATGCCATAAAGTTGAAAAAGTATGCTAGAAAATGAGGTTTACTTATTTTAATTAATTTATGTTTAACGTTGAATTAGAGACCAAGGGGTTGGTTGACTTAAGGAATCAGTTGGTTCGATCAGTTCTCGTCTAATTTTTATGGGAATGATTACTGAAAACTGAACTTAAGAATATAGGAAACAAATTATCAAGTAAAGTAAAGTTATGTTACATTCAGTCAAGGACTCTGTTAAGGATCTTGCTTGACAAAAGAGAGCCTCGCAGTGCATGGGGTCAACGTTACTTTTGCGAATCTTGAGGTATTGCGAGAGTTTCACTTACGGTGGTCTCGAGACTCAAATGAGCAGATACTCTCCTCTTTCTCTCTGTCTCTCTCTCTCTCTCTGTGTCTCTCTCTCTCTCTCTGTGTCTCTCTCTCTCTCTGTGTCTCTCTCTCTCTCCGTCTCTTCTCTTTCTCTCTTCTCTCTCTCTCTCTCTCTCTGTCTCTCTCTCTGTCTCTCTCTCTGTCTCTCTCTCTGTCTCTCTCTCTGTCTCTCTCTCTGTCTCTCTCTCTGTCTCTCTCTGTCTCTCTCTGTCTCTCTCTGTCTCTCTCTGTCTCTCTTTGTCTCCTCTGTCTCTCTCTCTGTCTCTCTCTCTGTCTCTCTCTCTCTGTCTCTCTCTCTCTGTCTCTCTCCTCTGTCTCTCTCCCTCTGTCTCTCTCTCTCTCTCTGTCTCTCTCTCTCTGTCTTTCTGTCTGTCTCTCTCTCTGTCTCTCTCTCTGTCTCTCTCTCTGTCTCTCTCTCTCTGTCTCTCTCTCTGTCTCTCTCTCTGTCTCTCTCTCTGTCTCTCTCTCGTCTCTCTCTGTCTCTCTCTGTCTCTCTCTGTCTCTGTCTCTCTCTGTCTCTGTCTCTCTCTGTCTCTGTCTCTCTCTCTGCCTCTCACTTTCTCTCTCTTTTTCTACCCATCGGCCAAAAGGCCAAAATGCTGCTTAAAGAAGCGATTAACCGCAACTCACTTCGTAGGCGGTAATGAACACGATCTCATATACAATCCTAGTATACTTTGTCCGATCGTTGCCGTTTTGTAGTTTGAACGCCTACCACCACAACACAAAGTAATCGGGGTTGTGTGGTGTTCATCCGGTAAGTTGCTCACAATCTCCTATACTTTGTAGGCGTATTTGGCCTTCAGAGACATGAATTTCTCCTCATCCATATTGCATCAGAGTTGAGATAATCGACACTTCTAATCCGATGCATCTAAAATATGATTAGCTAGGAGTTAACCCTTTCAATACCAAAGTATTTTCAGTATTTTCTCGAATATTCAAAAAGCTTTGATTCTCAGAGTTTTTTAATTCGAATATATGCAAAAATTGTTTAACAAAATTTTTCATGCCTAGGAAGGAATATGCCTGGAAAAATAGATTTCTGGAGAATTATTGAAATTTCTTTGCAAATGTATTTATTATCCTCATGGTGGTGATTCAGGGGGTGTGGCACGGTTATGATCTGAGGGAATATATGATTCGTACAACTTTCTGAGATGTTTTGTCCACTTCTAGATCAAGCCACTAACAAATTTACAGGCGGCATAAATATATTCCTCTAAGGGCGTCCTTGTTTTCGAATCCGCCAGCCTTTGCTGTCAAAAGGACCTCTCTTGGTTCTGGGGAACGAACCTTTAAAATTGTCTTTGTTTTTTATGACACTCATTGGATCAAACGTGAATTTGTTTTTATATCCTTGTCAGTTGTAAAACTGAAAAAATCAAACGATGAGGAACGTCCTTACAATATTCCAAATATAGCTTTCATTGCCCTTTCATTGCCGAGTGCTTTTAGTTGAGTTCTTTCTTTCGATTGTGAGTGGAAAAAAAATCAACTGAAGTTTTTGTAACCTCCAAGAATTTCTCTTGTTATTCGAGGTGGTTGCGAGCTCAACAACAAAATTCTGTTGCTATGACATTGATGGCGGCATTCGTACATTTTATGTGAATCCGCATTGGAGATGTTCGGGCGTTGTGAAGTTCAAGGTCAAACGAATGCGGTAACAGTTCACATATTTGAGTGAACATGGAAATTTATTGCTTTAAATGTGAGTTAGGAGTCTGTATGATTCATTACGGTGGTTATTGTAGCTCTTGTGGAGCCCTAGAATACAGTACATAAGAGAATCAGAAACTGCAGGCTTTATTAACTTCCAACGACCCCAAAGAGGGTCAAAAGAATACAATGTGAGAGATATTTCACTCCTATACATTTACTTAGAACTCTTTTGTGATGTACCGTACCAGGAAAAGACATTTCTCAAGTCCTGTCTGCAGTGTTAAATTTCTATCAATGATGCCTGGTTTCGAATAGAACAGGAATTCTTGAGCAGCGATTCCTGAATATGTTCAACACATCTTAACGCATCGAATCAAATTCAATCAACTGCGCTTTTGATTGTAACTAGTTTCATATATTTGTATACTTTTAATATTTGCACGCTATATATTTTTTTTTTTTGCGCGGGTGGGGCGTGTGGAATCCATCATGGACCATTAGTAAGGACGTCGCCAAACCGGTGTGCCGAACTCCTACCGGCCAAACCACCATATATGGTATACCCCTTCTCTCACAAAGGATTTATTCCTCCCCGGAACTATTTTCGCATTACTTCGGGGAGTAGAACGATAAAGAATCAAAAAAAAAAAAAAATGCAACGAACTTGCTCCTCCGAAAATTGCCGTATGGCAAACTTCTGTCTCTCAAACAAATTAAAAACTAAAAATATAAGCTTTAATCTTCCCAGTAAATGTTTACAGCTCTTACAGTCAATAAAAGAATTATTTAAGCTGCCCTGCATGAAGAGCCCCATAAACCCTTCCGATTTTACGAGTCTGTTTTAAAACGAATTACGACGGAGCCGAGTTCTCCTAACGGACGAAGCGCATTTTCCGACTTAATTGTAAAACCGTGAAGCAAACAAGTCATTTGAATAGATTTAATTTTCACAAACCAAACGACAATGAGAATTTATTGCAATGGCTGCGAGATTAGTGCTGAGCCGGCTCTCGGAAAATCGGAAAATGAATACAAGTAGCGGAAAAGAAAAGTTGAATAAATCTCACTTAAGAGCGCAGGCTAAGTACTTATTAATGCAACAAATATTCACACTTTAGAAGGTAATCGAGTACACCGGGAGAAAAGGGGTGTTTGAGTGATTTATTGTCTTAGGGATTGTGCTAAATGAAACGCATTAGCGGAAAAACAATATTTACTTATAAGTATTTAAATTTAAATTTATATGATATTTATTTAAAGAACACACATTTCATATCACGCCGCAGTCATGTGAACAGTCGCTTTCGATGACATCAGAATGGTTGAGGATGAAAAGGCAAAAAATTAAGCTCGAAAGCTGCTGCTCTACATATTTAGCCCTCAAACGACATTGACATTGGAAAAGGCCCACATAACATATTAAGCGAATACATTATCGCATGGTTGCCTCTATGGCTCTTCCACACTCAATTTACTCATCTGTATACAGGGTGACATTTGAATGAATGAAATAAATGTTCAAAATTAACCCGTTTATACCATAAATTTGGTATATCACACGATTTAATCGATGGCTTAGTTTTTGAACTATAGACAACAAAAGTTGGAAAAAATTGAATTTTTTACGATTTTTTCCCATTTGACAAAGTTCAACTTTCATTTTAGACTGGATAAATTTTTTTACTCTTTTTTTATGGTGATGATGATAGTTAAGACGATAGTGATAGTGAAGTCGGTGATGATGGGGATGATGATGGTGAGGTTGAGTTTAATGATGATGATGGTGATGATTATGGTGTTGATGATGGTGATGATGATGAGGTTAATGATGATGATGGTGAGGTTGGTGATGATGAGGTTAATGATGATGATGGTGTTGATTATGGTGTTGATGATGGTGATGATGATGAGGTTAATGATGATGATGGTGATGATGATGATGAGGTTAATGATGATGATGGTGATGATTATGGTGACGATGATGGTGATGATGATGATGATGGTGATGATGATGGTGAAGTTGGTGATGATGATGGTGTTGAAGATGGTGATGATGTTGGTGATGATGATGATGATGATGATGGTGATGATGATGATGATGGTGATTATGATGGTGATTATGATGGTGATTATGATGGTGATGATGATTATGACTTACGCACGTTCTTGCTTCATCACGTCTCGAAAAATCTTCAGAAACACTGCGAGTCTTAAGTGTCCCATTTTATAAACCAAATGAGAATTATAGGCGTCATGTTAACATTTTATTCTATGCACTGGTGCCAGAACGAGGGGTTTTTTCATTTTCATGGAATTGTTCGATTTTAACTTTAAACAAAAATCACTTCAAATGTTTACAAGGGATTTTTTTTTTTACTGATCACTTTTCTAAAGAAAACGGTAATAAAGAGATTTTTTTCAATATCAAAGGGAAAAGAGTCACCGAAATACTGTCTAGCATCAGTACTGGGTACAAAGTATACAGAATTGAGTAAAAAAGGTTTTAAAATTCGGCTTCTTGTATATTACCACGTGATATTAAATGTGGAGGGATACTTATGCACAGTATTTTATTAAATTATTATAGGACCACCATTTTTTTTTAATTAAAAAAAAAAATTGACATTTCATAACAGAAATGTTTGGACCCTAAGCCCGAAGAATTCAAACAAAAATTAAAATTAATTATTTCAAGGGTCGAATATGAAGTATGAACAACAACAATTAAATTTAAAACTTTCAAATGGTGGATATTTAAACGTTAAACAGCTCAAACATGCTTGATTGAAATCACTAGCAATTTTCCAATAAAATAAGTATACATTTTAAAATATATCTTCCGGTAGTACTATTGATACTATCGATATTTCAGACTATCGACTATCGAGACGAGGGGCGGACTGGGCCTAGAAGCAATCGGGAAAATCGGGCCCGGTGGGCCTTTTTGCTGTTAGGTTTTTGTTTCTCTTGGGCAACTCCTTCTATTTTTGGGCAAGAAATGTATGGACTCGCGACACTGTGCGTCGCCAGTTCCTGGTTTTACGTTGAACACGGCCGTGTGCAGGAGTAACTAAGTAAAAGGTTTTTTCCCACAGCACTCAAGTGGTTAAACACCCTGTATGTAAAAGTATTTTAACATTTTTCCACATAAATGGTCATAAGAGCAAATGACGCGAGACATGAGCAAACGTCAACATGCAAAGAAAATTCTTCTTCTATAATCTTCAGTTGGCGACTCTCGTCAACTTTTGGCCTTGAAAAAAAAAAATAGAAAAAAATTTGAAATAAAAAGTGTTGCTGCTGCCGTTAGAATAATCAAAAGCTTTGACTCTTTCCTCGAGCACATTATTCATGAACAGTCAAATTATTTTTGATTTATTTCTCTTTTTTTTCTAATTTCAAATTAATTTAAATTCTTTTAATTGCAAGTACAGTGGGGGCATAAATAAATTAGTGATCGTCAATACTTGAGTGAATGAAATGTGTTGAATGAAATGTTTTCTGCGATTATTTATTATTATAAAAGAGATAAAAGGGAATTGCGAAAAGCCGACGGATCAGAAAACAAGAAGACCGACTTCATGCATACTCAGCTGAAAGCTGAAACGGAATTTGGTGCTTCCCCGAAAGTGAATGCAACGAACCATCTTCACTGTTTAGCCCTTTGACGCCGTCAGCTGGCTATAGCCTATAGGCGACATTCGAACGTCCTCCCTCTTTCTGAAGTAACGACTATGCATAATATTTTTCGAAGGGAAGTCATTGTTGCCGAAGATATTTGTAATAGTGTAGGTAGACATGTAGAAATAAGTTCAAAGGGTCTTGCCGGTTGAGCAAAGGCATGCGGCACCATGAAAGGAATTTTTAAATTTTGTTGATTTTTCGATAGGTGCCATCTAAAAACACTGTAGGGACCACTTTTTAGTTTTCTAATTTGAATAGTCCTTTAGATATCCTTGAAAATCCGTTTTCAGTAAGCTTGATTTCAAAATTTTATATATCAAAAACCAATAAAGCTAGGCAGACGAAACAAACGTTGGGTGTCTTTCAATAAAACAGGGAATCCAAAAAATTTTTTTTAAATTTTTACACTGAGAAAATTTTTTTCACAAAACTTAAAAAGAAACGTCAACTTTTTTTTCAGTGTATTCAAAGTTCGGCGCCGCCGTATATATATATTTTTTAAATACCCCTAAGGGCCCATTTACACTTTTGACGTTTGACATCAAAAAAATTTGACTTCAAAATTTAAAATGATTTTTCGATTCAAAAAACGATTTTGATGTCAAAAATTCTTACGTGTATACTTTTTGAAGATTGTTTTGAAATAGATTTTGACAAAATTGTCAAATGTGTAAATACCCCTAAGTATTTGCTTCATTCAAAAAAAAAATTTTTTTTTAATTCCCAATTTTTTAAAAACTAATAGACTTATGTATATGCTTGCCACACGTACCTACATCGGAATTGAGCATTTTCAGAACAAAATATAAATTGCATCAATTTCAAATGTCAAATTTGTTCTGAAATCTTTTGAAATTAAGCAATTTCGATCTACGTGTCGCAGGCATATTAGAAATTGATTCTTTCTAGTGAAAATGAATGCAATTTCTAGAAATTTTTATAGATTAGAAGCGCAAATTTTGTAATATTATTGGTTGTTCAAAAAGTTCCAAGCCTTTTTCTGTTGGGGAAAAAAAAACTGCCTACCGCCTACAAAGTAAAGGAGACTGTAAGCGACCTGCCTTTTAATAGCTTACTTTATGTGGTGGTAGTATGCGTTCGCTCTTAAAAAACGGCCACGCTCGAACAAAAGTATACCAGGATGGTATATGAGGTCGTATTCATTACCGTCTACCACATACGAAATCTGTTGCCGTTCATCGCTTCTGTAAGCGGAATTTTCGCCGCTGGGTTACTTCAGCACCTACATATATAATTGATCAAAACAAGTTGAAACATCGCCTGGTTAAACAACACATCATCATCTTTCGTTATAAGTGGAAAATAACAGCATTATCCAGCGGATTAGAAATCAGTCGCCAAAAGGTTAATGCATTTTAAAGAAAATTTTTCATTTACAATCTTTTTACTCCTTCTTTGAAACTTAATATGGAATAGAAAGCTGTAATTTTTTTAAATGAAACTATGAACAGATTTTAACTGAACGAAATCAACTTAAATGCAAACGACCTGCAATTTTTATATAAGTACCTAACTAATTACATTTTAATCTCCATTTTATCACAGTAAAATACAACAAAAGCTTTCTATAGCTGCTTAAGTCTGACGCCAACAAATTCAACGTCATAACTTTGTGATTTCCGAATACTTGAAGCACTCGTTCAAGTTTGACTTCGCCATTAACAAAGCAAAAATGTACACTGAAAAAATAAATTTGAAGAATTTTTTTTTAAATATTGGATGATCAGGCGTGCTCTTGAAATCGAATCCGAATAAACATGAAAGTTCTTATATTTCTATTGATTTTCGATTTCTATTGATTTCACATTGATTACGAAAGTTTTTTTTTTTATTCGGAATCGATTTCTAGAGCATTCCTGAATATTTCATTTTGAAATGAGTTTTAGATTTACAAAAATTATGATAAAATTTGAGAAATTTCCCTAGTTTTGGACAATAATTTCCGCATTACCAAGGTTTAGAAAGCACGCATTTCACGGGCCTTAAGAAAGGATGACCTTAACCCGGTAGCGCCTGAATTAAGAAAAATAAATATGTATAAGAAGTAAATTAAAATATGAAGTGGTTCAGGTATGGCGATGACAGAAAACGAACCCTTTCAGTGATGCCATATGGCATCGCTAGACGCTACCGGGCTTTAAAAAAAATTTGATTGAAGGTCGAATATAGTTTTTTTGATATCTGGAAAAACTTTCATATTGAAGGCGCGATATATTTTCGATTGTAATGCGGTAGAATATGAGACGATTTGTGGTGGTGCTAGGAGAGAAGTCAAAGATTCCATTATCATGTTTTATAGGTACATATGAGAGCTCTTAAAATTTCAAAATTGACACCAAAACTGTTCTAATTAGATCGATATTAAATGGGGAAAATGCCAAAACAAAATACACACATAAATATTTTTCTCGATTTGTAATCTGATAATATTTAGTTTTATGAAGCATTTTCCTCTAAAAGCCAGATTTATTAGTAATTCTCATTTTGATGAGACACCAGTAATTGCCAGTTGAGAGTGTTTATTTTTATAGTTGTCACAAATAATTGCTAAATATCCATCACTTTAGAAATACCTCCAAAAAAATCTAAATAAAATACTTTTTTATTTTTAGCAATAAACAATTTCAAGTATGTACGCTGAAAAAAAAAACATCAAAACAAAAGAAATTAAAAAACGTTCCTCTTTTTCGAACAAAATGTTTCATTAGTGAGATTCAAGCAGGTGTAAAATTTTTGCACCCTCGCAAATTTTGCGTTTGTGCAAATTTGTTTGTATAAAAAAAAAACCCGCGGCTGGGCAAATATTGCACATCGATTTTGATTGGCAAAATTTGAGCCAAGTTATCGCACAAGTTTTTCACTCGTTCTTCACTGGGTCGTTCATACAAAAGGGCAAAATTTGCACACTTCAATTTCCTCAGCTGCTTGAATACCACTATTTTTTAAATGATCTTGAAAAGAAGAAAAATACATCGAAAGACTATTATGCCAGAAGACAGTCTTATCATGTATGCATATTATTTGAAATGAAATCATCTGAAAATTTCTCTCGATGTAATCATCGGAATTAATCAATGAATGCAATAATTGCACACAAGCGATGTTTGCGCATTGTTTTCGGTTTTGCACAGCAAAAATCATATGCTTCATTTTATTGCAATGGCACAAACATATCGTACTGTAGGTACGACCGATTGTGCACATAGATATTTTTCTAGAGAAATGAAAAACGACAAAAATCAGAAAATAAAAAAAAACCCCAGAGCAATGGAATAATGTGAATGTGAAAAGCTTTTCCCCTTAGTCTGTCCATTAGAATTATGGCAGAGATTACGTGCCTCTGACTCAAACCGCCACAATCGAAAGCGACAGTCGTGCGGGAACATTTTCACGCGCTCAACGTCGGAGAGATCCGTTTCAAAAAATATCTAGCGAAATTAAAATTTCATTTTATTAAAATTTTCGCAATTAAAATTCTATTTTCTGCCTTCAAAAGAGCAAAAAAAAAATTTTTTTTTCATTGAAAAGTGTTTTTTTTGATGGTCTCATTTTATAAATAAAAAAAAAAAATTTTAATATAAATTATCTTTTATATAATAAAATTTATCTTTTATCCATCAAAGTGAGAATTATCTCTGAAAATAATTAATAAATTTGTGTGCGCGCTAAAAACCAAAGAAAAACTATGCCCGAAACGGATACAGTGGAGGTAAAAAAAAAAATAAGAGAAGAACCACTTTCACGAAATCAGTTGTTCTTGGCAATTATAATTTTATAGTATAATTTTATCCGTGAATTTCCTGTCCTTGAACCCTCCGACCAATGTCGCGGCAAGGTGGTGATATGATTTAATTGCCGGGCAGCAAAACTAATTGCTGCTGCACCCACTCACCGATGAGCTTTCCGATCTGTGGCTGAGACCGAGCCAGCTGTTTTTTGTTTTAGTTTTTTTTGTTTTTTCATTTGAATTTTCGAATATTTAATAAGCTTTTGACCGCAATGACTTTGGAAGTGTGGAAAGAATCACATGAAAAACTTAATCCAAAAAAAAAAGAGAGATTCGCACACGCTTTTCCGGCGATAGAATAAGAAATAAACATTTGTATCTTATCTGTGTGCGGGGGTGTTTGTGTGTGTGTGTGTTTGGGCGTTCATTCGTGGGGGTCTGCGGCCATGTCTGTGTCAAGCTCATTATCGAGTTTACGCGTATTTGCATAAATCTTGAATGTAAACAATGTTTAAAGCGTTGCAAAAAATCAAAAATCAAAGACACATGCAAACATTTACCGTAACGGACTTTTCACTTCCGCGAGTGATATCTTTCCAATGCAATTATTGATTAAAGGCCATTGTTTTTGTTTTTGCGCTTTATTTTTTTCCTTTATAATTTGTTTTGAGTTTATTTTCCTTTGCAGTCACGGGTTAATATGAAGTGCATTGAAATTGCGATTAAAGATTTCAATACAAAAACCTCTTCAGTTCATGTCACTTTGTAGGTTCTTTGTATACAGAGAAAAAAATCAACCAGAAAACTGGTTAAATCAAAAGGAAAAATATACAAAACGGCTTCAATAAGGAATATTTTTAATTTTAACAATTTTTCTTGTTGGAAAAAATAAAGATTTTCCTTTTGAATCAACCATATTTCAAGTTGAATTGACATAATAATTTTTAAAAATGGATTTAAATTTAAATTGTTGAACTTACCTTGAAATGACAAGATAATTTTTAAAATAAAAAAAATTCAAAAAAAAAAATACCTATAAAAAATGGCCACAGAACCCTCTGCTGAACATAACCCCAAAAAATAGCCATCGGACGGACTTCATCCGATTTTGTCACTCCGTTGTCGTGACTGCTTTCGCAATGCTTAAAAAAGTCTAAGATGAATTAATGTCTTATATGTCCTATTTTATAAAACAAATGAGAATTATACCGAACGAAAAGAAATGTAACTAAACATATTTCCTTTTAAATCAACCAAAAATCTTGTTGACTTAACCATTTTTGTTTTGAAATTTTTATTCTGCTCGAAAATCAAAAGGACTGTGAATAACAATGCGCCCTTTTAAAAAAATCATGGTTAAGTTCGCTCAATGTATGTTTTACGGAGATTCAAGATCCATCGATAGGCCCATAGAGGTTCTGCTTTCATTTTAAACATTATCCTTTCAAATAAAATCGACTCGATATCCTCCCGAAATGGCAAAATGTTTCTTTTTCGGAACGATAATCTTTTTAGGAGTGCAAAACTTTTTCGGAATCATCAACAAAGCGGCTTAAGACCTATTTCAGTTCTCCAGGATTAAGGTCCGTATAAAGAAAAATCCCTCGTGAGCAAACAATCTCATTGAGGGACAATTATTCAAAGAGCAAAAAGGTATTTCGAAGAAATTTTGTAGTAATCGAAGACGAAAATTTTAAGAAAATTGTGTTGAGCCCAATGAGGGATTTTACTGTAGCATGAACATTGGCGGCGCTCACTATTTTGTCACTTAGAGGCCATGCCAACGAGGGCGGTAGAAGTCTATTATTAATTTTAAGCAAGCTTCAGTTGCTTACAACAATCATATATTCATATATTCATTAAAAATAAGGAAATAAAGAAATTCAAAAAATAAATAATTAATTTACATTACAAATAACAAATCATTGCCCCCCTTGAGTGAGCACCAATGAAAAAGAAACTTTTGACTGGAAAGTTGAGCTCAACAAAAATCATTAAAAACTTTTTCGATCGGGAAACCGTCCTCTTCTAAGGAGGCTTTTGTATATTTAGGTTATGTGATATTATATAAATCTTGAACTTTCATGGCAGAGAAAAAAAACTCACTTCCCACCGGGAAACCCCGTAAGGCGTGAATCTTTTCTTCCATTATTTCTTGATAGAATTTTGAATTCTTGTATGAATCAGTAAATTGAAAATAAAATTTAACCAGTAATGCCTTACTGATTAGCATTATTTGTAAACAAAAACTGACGAATTAAAATCGAAAATATTCCGACGCCGAAATTTTCCGAAAGAATTCCACCTTCCTTGTGAATGCCCCTATTGAAAGTGTTATGGGATTTCGCCTACTTTAACCCATAATTTTTCCCAGCGTATTATTTTATATAGAAAGGTAGGTTGAAGTGGCTGCCACTTAGGCCGTTAATCGGCCCATTGTGATACCAAGGAGGTTTTCTTGTATTCTCGTGAGTGTATGTCTTATTATGTAGTGAGCCCCTAACATGCGATTTTTTGAAAAACCAGTGCTAGGCTTGAAAAATTACACTCCGTTTCGCCTGTGCCGGGAATCGAACCTCGGACTCTGGGATCAATTGCATAGCATGCATCCCCTACGCTATCCGAGAGCCACATTATTCTATATAAGTTGTATACAAAAAGTTCATCATCTTAAAATGATGTTTTGAAGTTTTTCTTCCTTGTCAATACTCCTAATATGTTTTGAAAAAATGTTTCCAACGCCGTATAGAAAACTTTCTGCTATAAATTAATTATCTAAATTCGGAAATATTGCTTTAAATGGTAAGCGAAATCGGTAATGCACGAATTTCCAATGACATCGCTGTGTGAAAAAATAAGGCATTCCGTTAGGAGTTCTTCGCAGTGAAGTTTTCATTGAAAAATTCTAGGATTTTTCAAGTGATCTCAGAAAAATTCATAAAAACTATAGAAAATTCCAATCAATTCGTTCGTAGTGCGTCTTACTTCATCAAAAGGATCTTTGTATTCAAGGAAAAGCTTCAAATCATCAAAAAAAATTCTATTTCGTTTCAATTTTGAAAACTCTTGAAGTAGTCTTTCGATGAATAGAAATGGGTCAGTATCTCAACAGTGTCCACAGCTCACTGTTGCCTCAAAAAAAACAAAAAAAAAGGAGAAAGCTGGCTTAAAATATATTTTGAAATCTTTTAAAAACCAAAACATATTCATCCCTATTCTAAATGAATATTCCCCGGGAGTTTTTTCCCCAGAAATTTTTCTCCGCGGAAAAAGGAAGGTTATTAAGCGTCAATAAAAGAAAAAATGTGATGATCTTTTCTTAAAAATCTTCATAATATTTGGTTCCTTAGAATTCGTTTCCCCAGTGTGTTTAGAAAGACAGATTTTTTTTTTTCAAATCCGCAATGAAAAACTCCCAGGGAATATTTAGAATCGGGCTGATTCTCATTAAAACTCGCCAAAGGACTTTCTTCTCCTAAGTCTCTCCTAAAGAACAGTTCCTTTTAATTTAGAGGAGATTCCCCAAAACTGGCTACAGTGCCACAGCAAAAGTTCTCGCTATCATATTCCACATATAAAATGCAGTGCATTATACATATCTTAACCTATATTTGATCTATATAGATTAATATATTTTTCCTGTAGACACCAAAAAAAAAAAATGAATTTAATTTAAATACCGCAATCTTTCGCACATGAACGCAAGAAGATAAAGTTCATTGATCCGCGGTATTGAAAAGTGAGAGCTAATCGCTTCTAAATTCGGTATCATTAAAATTGGCTGACGATGCGGACGTCTGAGCTTTCGTGGCCTTAACGTTTTGTTGTGACTAGGAAAGCAAGAGTCTATGCCAAATATGCAAACCGTTGCCAAGTGTTATTTGTCTGTCATAAATTTAACTTTTTTTTTAAATAAAATAAATAAAAGAATATTTACAAGGCTTTTTTTTTATTAATTTCCGGAATGTAGAAATTTTTCGAAGGAAATTTTCTCTCCCAAAGAGACAAAGAACTCGTAATTTCCGTGGATTTTCTGCAGAACTTTTAATATCAATAATAATTTCATTAGAGGCATTTTGAATCCCTGACCATTAGTGTCTATTTATATAAATAATAATAATAATAATAATTCCGGACTTTGGAGAGCCTCAGCTCCAATCAAATGGACACACTGGGTTGAAGAATAACCCGAAGTAGAACAAAGTGTACTGTTTATTTATTAAGAGTTTCGCTGTTTATACATACATATTTATCAAAGCTAATCACATCTTCAAAGTTTGTGATTTTCGACGAACATTCCAAAATTGATTGATGTGACTTCCGCTCTGTTTCAAAGTCTTGCCTGATCCTTTTATTCCTTTCAAACCATCGCTAGCTATAAATTTCAAATGAAATTTGCTTGAGGTTTTATTTCAAAGATTATTTCCCCGGTTCGTTATTTCATTTTTACATTTAAAATATTTTTGTAAACAGGCTGTTTATTGTTATTTTCCTTCGAAACGGTTGTTTTCCACGCTGATAAAATGCAATTATAATTAACTTTCCGGCGTATTGAATGCTGAATATTTATTTATTTATTTTTTTTTTTTAATCAAAGATTGCGTGGATCGCTGATGAAATTCTTTATCAGCGAGTTTCGTTTTTGTTTATGCCGAAATCTGTTTACAAAAAAATAAATAAAAATAAACGTCATTCCTCCGAAGAGACTCTGTTGACGAAGGTCTCAATTTTAAATGCATTTTTGTTTGTGCAAATCAATAATTTTTATAATCTTCAATAAAAATGTTTATTTTATTTGAAAAACAATGTTTGATTATTTTGTTTTTGAGCGTTTTGTATTATTGCTGACAACATTTTTCCGCTTCGAAGAATACTTCTTTAATACAAATTGGGTCTCAGTATATTATATTTGATATGATAGAAAATAGAACAACATTTTATATCATGCGAGAAAAAAGAGTTGGGAATTCTTAATTAGGAAACTTTTCAGTCATGAAGCCTAAGAAAAAAGTTTAAAAAAATCGAATACATTAAAAAAGAAGTCTTTTTCCATCATCTTGACAATTGAACACCCTGATAAAAGTATCTCGGATATATGTACATATGTATCTATGTCTGAAGTTCCTGGTTGAAAGCATCGAAACATTTAAAAATAGCAATTCCCATTTTAGTAGAACTTTTTCGATTCGAGTATTTTTATACCCGACACACTCTGTGTCGAGGGTATATTGCGTTTGTGTGGTTGTGTGTAACACCCAGAACCAGTCTAGATAGACCATACAAAATATATATAGAAATGATCAGCGTCACCAGGAGATTCGATTTAGCCATGTCCGTCTGTCCGCCCGTCTGTCCGTCTGTTTGTATACCGTTTTCTCATCGAAGAAACTGAGATATCTTGACGAAATTCGGTATGCGTGCTCACGTGGACATGAGTAAGAACAAGCTCGAGAATCGACCCGATCGGACCATTTTTAGGGGTACCTGCAGTACTAGGGTCTGTTACGAAAATCACAAAAATTGCTCTAAAATCAAAGTTTTTCAAGATATTTTGATGAAATTTGATGTTTGTACATGTTTAAAGGCAAGCAATATGATTTCAAAAAATTGTAAAAGTGGGCGTGGCAGAAGGGCGTTTTTGGAAAATTGTCTCCTGCACCCGAAATTCAAATGGGACTTGAACGAAATTTGGCACTTATGCTTCCTTTGTAGCCATAAACATCCTCTCCAAAAAATTTTTTTTAAAAGGTCTATTATTTAGGGTAGCTCCAGATCTTAGGTCTGTCACAAGATCTCAAAAACTGCTCCAAAATCGAATTTTTTGAGAATATATCTCTGAAACTAGAATTTGAGCGATATTAAAGCCTCGATTAAAAATCCGAAAAATATGGAAATTGTCTGAGTCCGTGGAACAAGAATTTCAAAAAAGAATCCCTTTTCAACAAAGTTTTTCGATATTGGAGATCTCTTAATTTGTTGCTAGCCTTTGAGATAAATTGATTGTTGAAATCATGGTGACTTGTGTACGGATAAATTTATAAGTACTGTACTGCCTTGTTTTTCAGATTTTAACAAAAAAATTTAACATTAACTTATTTATTTTTCTTTTTTTTTTTTGTGATTAAAAATTAATCGTAGAAGTATGTATGTATATCGTCGCCCCGAAATTATCTTCAAGTATCTGCAAAAAAAAATTTGTTTTGTACCTTTAATAAAGAACTGTACGCTATATAAAAAATTTACGTAACGGCAATTACCAAAATAGATTTGAGATATACGAAATGCATATATTAACAGTAGTAATAAGATAAAATCTTTTTTTAATTCTGACAAATATATATTCTGCCATATAACTTTAAAGTGAATTTCCCAAAAAAAATATAGGCCTAATATTTGAGTCTTCTAGTGTTGAAGGAGGCCTTTTAATTGTGCCTTCGTCGCATACGAAAGCATCTTGTCCAGTTTGAATGATAAAATGAAGTTAATAATACCTATGCCTCGAGTCGCAACGCAATATTATAAAATTCCGTATTTCCGATAAAATTCATTTCGAAGCTTAATAGCCTCTATTTTATACCTTTCGAACGTATAGTAGCACATTCGGAAAAACCCTATGCTCGATCTCAGGAAAACTACTTTCATCATAAAATCATTGACTGTTTCATCGATATGGAAGAAATCGACATACATACATATATGTAAATTTAATTGCTGAAATAAAATATCAATTGAGTTTTTAAGAATCTTCGGATTTTCTCTTTCAATTAAACCACGTGAAAACTGAAAATAAGAGCGAACACAAAAGAGAATCAATGATCGCGAAAAAAGAGAGTAAATATAACTCGTTTCCCTCTCTTGATTTTGGCTTCTTTCTCTCACAATAATAGTTTCTGATAGGCCAGTATTTCTAAAAAGAAAGCCAAGACCGATGAAAAAGATTCACAGATTTCCAGAGTATTAAACAAAAATTTTTTTTTATATTTTCTTTTGAAAAATATTTTCTTATCGGTTCCAGATTTATACGATGTAATTCCAAATGTTCAACACATGCAATTATTTTAAACTTATTCCAATAAATTGCGCTTCTGATTGTAATTGATTCTATGTATTTTCATGGGTTAAAAAATTACTAAAAACGAATTCTTGAAAACTAAGCAATTATATGAGTATCAGTTTATGATTTTCAAAACCAACTCAATAAGTTAGCGAATTTTCAATTGGATCTAGCTTATTTTCTTCCAGCTAGCCTCAGTCTTCTAATCAGAACTGATCTTTAGTTGTTGCTTTAACCGGCAAGCGTTGAGACTGATTGCTCGCTGATCGCAGTTCACGTGGTCAACCTCGAACCGATTAAATATTGCGATTAAATTGCAACGTTTGAAGTACAAATTTTTGTTTCTTTTTCTTCAGTTTTTCTTTTTCCCTTCACCATTTCATTCCAATATAATATAAAAGATGCCTATGGTAAGCATAACTATCTTCGTTATATAACCGAAATCAATTTTGCTTACGATTCATAATGACGAATTTGACTCTCATCAAACATATGTGACCTTGTCTTTCTCTCACTCAATCACACACTCACTCACTCACTCTGTATTTTTGCGATTGTTTGTCATTTTAGGGAGTTTCGTCCATAAAGCGCGCGAGTACCGATAAATTACGTGAAGTCTTTAACAAATATGCCTCTCAGAAGAAGAATGGCGAATCTTACATGACCAGCGAGGATTTCGTACGCAAATATTTGGGTTTCTTCACAGACGCTGCATTTAATGACGTAAGTATATTCAGGTCGTGCTCTCAGCCGGCCTCTCTCTCTCTCTCTCTCTCAAGGGCAAACATTCTCCCATGAGGTTTCGATTGTTTGCTGCGTGATGTGATTGATCGATGTGATTGAGGAGAGAGCGGGCGATCGACCGACCGAATCGAAGACTTGTCAAATGTTGAGAAAAAAATTCTTAAGATCATTTGTCTTTCGAATGTATTTGAAGGAATGTGTTGAAAACTGTTTACAGTCCATTTAAATTTGAAATTTTTGAAGGAATCAGTGCGCCTTTTAGCGGGAATCGCCGACACAAGTAAAGATGGCCTCATATCATTTGCAGAATTCCAAGCGTTTGAAGGACTGCTCTGTACACCGGATGCACTCTATAAAACCGCTTTTCAATTGTTCGATCGTCAGGGTAATGGCACGGTGTCGTATTGTGAGTGGAGCAGAAATTTTGTTATTTTTTTCCTTCAAAATATTTCCATTTATTTATTTTCCTTGCAGCTGATTTTATTGATGTCATACAAAAAACTGAACTGCATTCGAAAATTCCCTTCAGTTTGGACAGCCCGTTTATAAAACGTTATTTTGGCGAGGTACGTTACACGAATGAAGAATGAGTATCCGAAAGTTATACAAATTTCGATATATCCGATATGCTGGGGATTTGTAGATACATTGATATTGTAAAGTGGACAACCCGGTAAATTAGCCCCTGGCTAATCCGACATCCTCGGTAATCCGAAATGACGGTTATTCAGGGGGTGTCATGGAAATCGAATCGATATTGAAAAATGTCGGAATTCGTACTTCAGAGTAAAGCAGATACTTTTAAGCAGGGACAGTGAACCGGTTTTGAACCGGAAAACCGTTTTTATCTGCTGATGAACCGAACCATTAACCGAACCAAAGTTTTCCACAAATGTTTGAACCGAACCCCTTTTTGTAAAGGTTCAGGGTTTCATTTTTGCCTGCAACCATGCACAGTCGTCACCCCATAGGCCAAAAATATAAAAAATCTAAGTCGATATTCCTATGAAATTAGTATCGATACCATCTCTAATATGAGTAAGGTA
Organism: Chlorops oryzae; assembly: GCA_020466095.1. Classification (NCBI taxonomy): domain Eukaryota; kingdom Metazoa; phylum Arthropoda; class Insecta; order Diptera; family Chloropidae; genus Chlorops; species Chlorops oryzae. The sequence goes on along the minus strand of CM035807.1, from coordinate 15,134,831 downwards.
ACCACCACTAACTATTTATTGTGCAAATTTTAACCCTAAATGGTAAAAAATTGGGTTAGAACCAATCCAAAATTTAAAACACCGAACCGCCGAACCAAACCGGAAAATATTCTATCCGGTTCACGTCCCTGGTTTTAAGGAATAATTGTCTCAAGACTAAAATTCTCCTTTTTTTTTTTTGAATAGATAGGGTATGGAAATTTATGGATATGGGTCAAATACTCATTCCCTCATTAAATTTCTTCTCCCAAATTTTTAAAAATGAAGAGGTTTACTTTTGTTTAAAAGTAAATTCAGAATCGAGCTTGTCAAATCTTGTCATTGGATCTATAATTGTCGGATCACAAAGTGTGCTTTTGTACAAAATACCGGACTATAAGTAGTCTTAGGCAGTCAGGGGTGTCACGGAATTCCGATAGCTGTCGGAATTGGAATTTTAGTCGACTGAACTTTCATATATATTTCATTGACAGCCAGATAAAATAGGGTTCTGTGCAATTAAGAACCGATAATCGTTCCGATTGAAAACCAAAAACAACAAATTTTGTAAATTCTGTATGAAATTTCCATCGGTTTTAATTCCGATTCCGACAGCTATCGGATTCTGTGACACCCCTGAGTATTCTTAATCCGATAGTTCACACGGTACACTGTAAAATTTTTTTCGGATTGCCGGGGGTACACTGCAATTTGAAGTGTCAAAGGATTTTAGTTTTCCGAGCGCCTCCTAAAGCGAGAACTGAAGAATAGTTTTCGATTAGGGTTTTGTGCGTATAAATCCCACATGTATTAAGCTCCAACTTTTTCCAAACGCCGCCTCAGTTTATCGGCATTGTCGATCACGATTGAAGACTATCATTTTACTTAGGAAGAAACCAAAAAAAAAAAAACCCTTCAATTGACTTTTCTAGAAAAAACAACGTCTTATAAACTACGCCGAGTTCACACAACTCCTGCATGATTTTCACGAAGAATATGCGAAGGAAGCATTCCGTAGTAAAGATCCAGCTGGCTCTGGATATATATCGCCATTGGATTTCCTCGATGTTATGGTCAAAGTGAAATGGCATTTATTAACAGCGGATGTTAAGGATAATCTCGTTGCAGTAAATATAACAAAATTATTGCTCCGATTATTGAATATCTTAAAGAACAAAAAAATTCTTCCAGGTTACCGAAGGACACAAAGTGAGCTTTCCCTATTTTATGGCATTTACATCGCTTCTGACCAATATGGAATTAATAAAACGTATTTATTTGAACGCATCGCAAGGTAGTCGAACCGAACCGGTAACAAAGGACGAATTACTTTACGCTGCACAAACAATGAGTCAAATAACGCCTTTGGAAATTGATATACTATTTCAATTGACGGGCGCGCTTCACCATACGGGGTAAGTGGCAGGAGATTATTTCATTTTATTGAAAGGAAAATATAAAAAGGAAATAGAAAAATCGAAATAGCATTGGAGGAAAAACGATTTCTCTTTGTATGGCTAATCTAAGGCAGGCAGTAAACACCACATAACCGTTGCCCATCAGTATTGAACGTGCAACGTGCAACGTGTTTATTGCCTGTCGAGAATTTTATGGCTCAGTTAGATATGAAAAAATTTAACTACCTCATAATTTAGCTTAGTATAACGGTTGAATACGTTTTAAATTGAAAAAAAAAGACATTTAAAATATTTCAAGTTTTGAGTCCGCATTCTCGTACAGCGATGCAAGAAAATCCTTCTTTTTCAAGATACTTGAGGTCGGCCTCTGTTCCGTAGTTGGCTGAGATGTCAGCTTACGAAGCGAGAAGACCTGGATTCGACTTCCAGCTGAGGTCTTGGATATTGTTCAGTTTTTATGTTCTTCTCTTTGGTTTTCCATTTTTCGTGGAAACGTCAAAACGGGCCCATGTAGCCTATAGCCGGTAATCCACTATCAGCGCAATGGGCCGATTTTTGCCACAATCGACGCGCCGATAATGTGAACGCAATTTTTGGACTCTCTCTGATGCTGCCAAATGTGATCGTCTTGAAGGATTTTTGTCCCAATTTAATTGTTGCCCTTTATCTTTTTGAAAATATGGCGACGAAAATGTGACCCTTAACAGTGGAACAGATTTTGGAAATTATTGACACTTGTGCCGATCAGGCCCGATAAAGATCGGCGCAGATAGTGGTATACTAGCTTAAGTGTGTTACACTTGGTGGCAGCCACACCAAACAACCAACCAACCAAGAATCTTGAGAAAGTTTGATTTTTCATTATGAAAAAGCTACGTTTTAGGGCCGTTTTCTCATCTTTTTATACCCGACACAATCTGTGTCGAGGGAGATTTGATTTAGACATGTCCATCCATGTCCGTCTGTCTGTCCGTCTGTCTGTCTTTCTGTATACAGTTTTCTTATCGAAGGAGTTGAGCTATCTTGACAAATTTCGGCATGCGTGCTTACGAGACATGAATAAGAACAAGTTCGAGAATGGACCCGATCGGACCATTTTTAGGGGTACCTCCAGTACTAGGGTCTGTTATAAAATCACAAAAACTGCCTCAAAATCGAAGTTTTTCAAGATATTTGATGAATTTCATGTTTGTCATGTTTAAGGCAAGCAATATGATTTCAAAAATTGAAAAGTGGGCGTGGGAAGGGCGTTTTTCGAAAATTGTCTACCGAAATTCAAATGGGACTTAAACGAACTGGCACATGATTCCTTTGTAGCATAAACATCTCTCCAAAAATTTCTTGATGGCATTATTAAGGGTACCTCCAGTACTAGGGTCTGTCACAAAAATCTCAAAACTGCCCCAAAATCGGACTTTTTCGAAATATTTCAATGAAACTTAGAATTTGAGCATATATTTAAGCCTCCGATTAGAATTCAGAAAAATTGGGCGTGGCAAAGGGGCGGTTTTCATAAAGAAATTTAACAAAAGTCGGTATATGGGGCCCTTCCCTTATGGCCTTAAACACCTCTTGATATAAAAAATTATTTGAACATGTGTGTCTGTGTCGAGTATTTTATTGTCAGGCTCGCCTGACTATAACACCCTTACTTGTTTTATCCGTAAGTGAAATTATCCTGATGATAATTTCATACAAAGTTGATTAATAAGTCAGAGAAAATGATATTTAACTGGCAGATAGAGCTTAAAAGTAGGATGAGAAAACGGACCTTAACATGTTATTTTATAAAAAATTATGCAAAATAAATGGAGGTTAAGTTAAGTTATTTTATGTCCATAGCAAGTTGAGCCATTAAAATGATATTTATGAACTCTTTAAGTTTCAATATGGGCTGCTAAGAGAATTTCAATCGATTTGAAAGAGACATCAAAATTAAAATTAGAATTATATTAGCTAAATTTTAAGCTCCTCCAGAAGCATTATAATATAGATTGCCATAGTTACATGTAAGCTTAGAACATGCTCCCTCTAAATGTAAAGTTATTTGTCGCTTCTACTAACAAAAACACATTTTTTTGTCTTTTATTCTACTTAACCGACTAAAAAATCCCATATAAAACCGCACAAATATTTAATTAGTTGGTGGCTACGCAAAAAGATTAATCTAAATAGGCAAGTTAATTGCGATTTATGTACCCTATCTACCGGATATGACTTTTGTTTATTGTAAATATTTACTTAGAGAATTTTATTTTATTTTTCCATATTTTTCCTTTTTCATCCCCTTCTCAAAGTTTTTAAGAGCTCCACCCCCCCGCTTATGAGGAGAACATTTTTTAATAATATTTTCTTTGTAAATTTTTGCTTCACAGACGCATTGTCTACAGCGACCTGAACAATATTGCACCCGAGCATTATACGAAGCATATCACGACACGTTTAGCCGAAATAAAAGCCGTCGAAAGTCCAGCAGATCGTTCCGCATTCATACAGATCCTTGAGAGTACTTATCGTTTCGTACTTGGTTCTTTGGCTGGCGGTAAGTGATGACTATCCTAATAGATAGCCTTACAAATGGCTTTCTTTAATGCGAAAAACTTTTTCGATTGTAGCCGTTGGCGCGACCGTGGTTTATCCCATTGATTTGGTGAAGACTCGCATGCAAAATCAAAGGACTGGCTCGTTTATTGGTGAAGTCGCCTATAGGAATTCATGGGATTGTTTCAAAAAGGTGAGTTCGTTTTTTTTTTTATTATTTATTTCTGAATATTTTTGTTTAATATTCAGTTTCACGTTTCCCAAAAGACCGTATGATACCTTGCGAAATCATATCATAAAATAAATGTTCAACTCTGTACGACATTTTGAGCTTTTTTTCAACTAATTTTTAATTTTTCGAACACGATTCAATTTTATTTCGAAAGAATTTTTTCAAATTTTTTACAATTTTTTTATTTTTATTAATTCTATTTAAATCATTAATCCTTTCTGATTAAGTTGAATTCAACCGAAAATTTAATTGCAATAAAATATTAAAAGAATTTTTATTTTTTATTTTTTGATCTCGGCTTCACATTTTATTTGAATGGCGAATTTAAAATAAAACGTTGTCCATCTAACAAAATTCCTAATAGTTTTTAACACTCTTTGAGGTATCATAAAACAGTTTATATTGAGGTTTAAAAAAATCACAGCTCCATTTTACCCATCTAATGAATTCCAGGCCATTACGTCCCGCTTTCCTTTTCAAATCGAACAGAATGAACCGCATAAGGTCTTCCCAAGAAAAATAGGTGCACAATAGTATCATCAGATGCAGTGGCGGATTTACCGAATGGGCAACATAGGCAGCTGAATAGGGCGGCAAGTTTTCAGTGACGGAAAATTCTGACCGTCTATGCATCAATAACAAAAAAGGCGAAAATTAGGCTACTGTCTGAGGCGGCTAATCCGCCACTGATCAGATGAAATTATTTTGCAATTGACTTCACCACCCTAGGGAATATAGTTTCAATAAGATCTTAAAAAATCACATATTTAGACTATGTATTCTATTCCTTACAGTTGGTTCTATTATTCTCACCCAAAGAGTTTAAGTACAGAAAATTTTAATGATCTAAGAACCTCTCGACCTTGGCCCAATAAAAGCTGTTCTGCTGTGGCAGATCAAGCCAGCTGTAAGGCAAAATATTTTCGAATAGAAAATGTGAGAAAGCGGACACTTGTCGAAACAGGAACGCTATAGTTTAGCTTGAATGAATATTTTGAAAGAACTGACCAATTTAATCCCCTTACTTGAACGATGTTTCCCAAAGACTTTTACCTTTACATGACTTTTTTTTTTTTGTTAGTTTTGAAAGAAAGTTGTTAGCAAGATCGCTGATGCAGATCTTATGATTGGATCTGGAATTGTCGGATTACAAGGAACCGTTTTGCAAAAAAAATCTCCGAACTATGGGAGGATCAAAGGCAGTACTCTATACTCCGACAATTTCAATAATTTGCCTGCAAAAAAATTACTTGAGTACCAAGGTCCACTGTGCTATCATACGAAGACTTCTATGACTGCAATCGATACTTTAACCTTTCCATTAAAAGAGCTCCAAATCCCTCCTATAAGCAAAGAACAATTATTACTAATTTCCAATTCATTTAAGCCAAGCATTTGCTTTAAATCGAATTAATTCCAATTACATGCTCGATCCCTGCTTCTATTCTCGTCCTTCTTGTCCAGGTTATACGTCACGAAGGTGTACTCGGACTTTACCGTGGCTTGCTACCTCAACTAATGGGCGTGGCCCCTGAAAAAGCTATAAAGCTAACGGTTAATGATTTGGTACGCGATAAAATGACCGATAAACAGGGAACAATATCGCCATACGCTGAGGTCCTTGCTGGAGCTTGTGTAAGTCCATTTTTTAAAAGCACAATCAAACATAATTGAAAAAAAAAAAAAAAAAATGACTTCAGGGAATTTTTAACTTTTCCTTATAGGCCGGCGCATCACAAGTGGTCTTTACGAATCCTTTGGAAATTGTGAAAATTCGTTTGCAAGTTGCCGGTGAAATAGCTGGCGGTGCAAAAGTTCGTGCCTTAAACGTCGTACGAGATTTGGGCTTATTTGGCTTGTATAAAGGAGCGCGCGCATGCCTATTACGTGATGTTCCCTTCTCGGCCATTTATTTCCCAACATATGCGCATACGAAAAAATTATTCGCCGATGAGGATGGGTGAGTTTCTAAGGAAAATGAATCGAAGAAAAAAGCTTCATACATCCTTCAATCCTTTTCAAGGTATAATCATCCACTCACTCTATTGGCTGCTGGTGCCATAGCTGGTGTTCCTGCTGCATCGCTTGTAACGCCTGCCGATGTCATAAAGACACGTCTGCAGGTTGTAGCGCGTTCAGGCCAGACAACATATAACGGTGTTTGGGATGCAACGAAAAAAATTATGGCCGAGGAAGGTCCACGTGCCTTCTGGAAGGGCACCGCAGGTGAGTTGAAATGAGAATGCTTTGTTTTTTCCCCCAATTTTGCAATTAATCTTTTCTCCTTTCAGCTCGAGTCTTCCGTTCGTCACCACAGTTTGGTGTCACACTCGTTACCTACGAATTGTTACAACGTCTGTTTTATGTTGACTTCGGCGGCTCCCATCCGTCAGGGTCGGAGGTTCGTAATTTTTTTCACATATTGAAAGGAAATAATTCAATTAATTCGAAATTCATTCACTTCAGGTTCGTCAAGCCAAACCGCTCGATCTGACGCATACGCATCACATCAATGCCGATCACATCGGTGGATATCGTGCGGCAGTGCCGCTATTAAATGGCATCGAATCGAAATTCGGTCTCAGTCTACCACGATTTCGGCATCCTGGAGCGACCACATTATCATCATCATCGTCATCATCACCATCGTTAGCCACTGTCGGCTCATGATCGTAACTCAAAAACCTCTAAATGCCACTTAAAATTTAAGTTAACATATTTAAGCTTATAAATATATACATATACATACATATATATATATATAAAGATTTAATTTTTGATAGAAAAATATTATATTTCATCAAAGATGTTAAACAACAACAGAAGAAATAGATAAATATTTATGAAAAAAGAAGAATAATTACTACAATTTAGTAGAACTTGTTAAAAAATGCACTCAAAAAAAATTCTTTCTTAAACACACTCGAGTACGTTTGGGAGTATTTTCACCTTTTGATGCGCCAATCAAAGCAATCGAAAATATTCGTTGCCAAAAAGGAACCTTTGAGGACACAGGTTAATAGAGCTTAAAGCATAATACTAATAAAAATGGGGGATTCTTTTTAACCGTGCACCAAGATTTTTACAATTCCAAATACCAAAAATTAGCTTTTTTTATCTAATGTTTTTTTTTTCAAATCTTTATCTAAGAGTACCTAATATATCTCCATAAATCTTGAACTCATACAGCGAGGTTTTAGACAATAAATCTAAAATTGTGAAAGTCTTAAATTTGCTTCAGTTTTTTTTTTTCTCTGTGATGTGTAGGACTTCCTTTATAGTACTTTGCTTTTTTATGACCGCCAGATATACCATAAAAGGAGCAATGTCTTCTCTTAATAGTTCCGATCTTATAGAATTTTTTAAACTATGAATGTATTTTTTTTTTTCTGAGTGATTCATTTGGGCTTAACGAGGCAAGAATACTATACTCCAGGTCTTAGAACTCCTTGAAATGGTTTCTTATTATTGTGTATTCTTTGAGGATTTTTAAATTCTTAGTTATCCCATCCATGTGACTCGTTTTAGCCAAATACACTTGGGGTCAACACAATAGAAGCCTTTGGCTAACAGAACTACTTAAATACCAAAGAAAAAGCTACCAACTCGAAAGCTGTAAACTCAGCATCATCCTGAATTAAAGATATGGAAATATCAAAATTTTACAGACCTGTTAAATAATTATTATTCAATTAAATTTATTTTTTTATTTTGAGTACAATTAATAATGATTATTTTTATTTAAACATCATAAGCCGATAATGAATGATTAGACGCTAACAAAAAAAAATCGTAAATTAATTGCGATAATTTCTGAGCAATTCAATAGAAAAATAAATAATTTTAAAAGTAATCAAAAACTTAAGCCCAAAATTCAACATTGCGAGAGCCCGATGCGAGAGTGCGCGACGTCACGAAAATGTTTTGCGTGACGCATTTCAATCTCCAATGAGAGGTTTGCGTCACGCAGATGATAGCATAATTTCGCTTCTAGTAATGCAACATTTGAACCAAGTACCAATCTAACGAGTACCGAGTACTCATAAAAATTATACGCTATCACTTGAGCTTAAAATTTAATTCAAAAATTTCAAAAATTTTCAAAATGAACCAAAGCTCGCGAAATATTTTAAAAGCTCTTTTTCGCGGAACAGTGAACAGTTTTTGTTTTATTAGTTTAAACGAGTACCCAATAGCGAGTACTCAAAAAATAGTTACATCATTAAACTGTCAAAATGCCTCGCAACGAGAAATATTCAATTTTTTTTAATTTTCTCGCTACGAGGTCTCGCAGTGCGATACATTGGAGCTTGAAGCATATGATTGAATGATTTGAAATTTGTGTGCGTCTCGTCTCGCGGTCTCGCATCGGGCTCTCGCAATGTTGGATTTTGGGCTTTATCCCGATAAAATTTTTTTATATTTTGAATTATTTTTTCTTTTCAATTTCTTCAAAGTCCAAATAAAATAAAATAAATAATGATTAAAATAAAAATAAAATAAAACTGTAATCATTATTAAGTTTCCTTCGAATTTAACAGGTCTGTGGCGTTAGAGATTTTTGAGCCAATGGTTTTACCCCATAGAAAGTCCTCTTGGAAAACTAAGATTGCGAAGGATAATAACTACTGCCGCCCAATTTAAGAAAACAAAAATAAATTTTAAAATCAGCTTTAAATACAATGTCAAATAAATCAAAATTCTTAGACCTGAAAATATGTGACAACGCAAAGCATTGGATGCTTCACATCGAACAGAAGCATCCTTAAAGAGTGTTACGAGTGTTTTGAAAAACTTACTCTTGTTATAGTAAAAATTTAGTTTAAATATATATTTCTTCTAAGAACTAAAACCGTTGATTATTTAGCAAATGATATTAAAATATATTTTAAATAAAAAATATAAAAAAATTTTAAAAAATAAATAAAAAACTTTCAAACGATTTTCTTGAAAGCAAGGCGAAGCGCGAAAGGTAAGCTCCAACAATTTCTCTCTGTTATCATTTGACATCAGTACACACCCATTGAAACGTGCAAATTACAGTGCCGCAAAGAATAATTTCTTCTAATCGATAATAATAGTCACTTCTGAGTGACTCTATGCTTTCACAAGTTTCAACGAAAGTATATGTTTTTCATTTTTCTCGAAAAAATTTTCTGCTTTTTGATCGCTTTTGATGGCATTTGATGGCTTTAACCATATCGTTCCACTGTTCCCGTAGTTCAATCAATGGAAAATACTTAAAAGAAATTTGCATGAAAATAATCCGTGGGCTCGAGGTATGATAAAAAAATATAAAGACGAAGTTAAACGCATATTTGTAAGTGATCATTAGAATCGGGCCAAAGTTAATACGTGTACGCTGACAATGCGTTTAATTTTATATTTGCTACAGTTCAATGCTTTCTAATGCCTATTCTCGTACTAACTAAACTCGATTTCGAAGTCAGCAAAGGCCCCCTTAAAGTAGCTGAGGAAAAATCTTTTCCAAATCACTGAGTTTCCAACAATTTATATGAAATTGTTGAAAAATCTCTTCACAAAGCAAGTAGAAAGAGAGCTTTGGGCTAAGTAAAAAGTTCGTTGGTTTATTTTTTTAATTTAAATTAATTTTGCGTAAAAAAAAGTTTAAAAATAGTGATGTAGTTGATGGGTGGAAATTAGTCTGAATAGTGGTAAATATTCTAGTGGTCTGTCAATTAAAGCTTTAAGGATTTTAAGCTTCAGAAATTTTCAGAAGGAATTTTTCTTATAAAAATCAATTTTTAGACAAATTATTCAAATCGTTTTCTGTACGAATTACCCAGACGAAACTGTGTACAGAAACGATGCGTATGTATACGAAACCTGTCCACTTTTCCTAATACATGTCCTAGGACGTGCCGAGGTGTGAAAACTGGATTCGCTGTGTATAGCAGTGGTATATTGAAATGATACAAAAAAGGCGCCTTCAGTCGCTTCGTTCGATACACATGCTAAACAAATACCTGCTGAATGGCATAGTAAAAAGTTTTTTATTTTTATTTTGACCTATCTACTTCTTCATACACTTCGTGCCCAGGCACTAAAACACCCGTTGGATAGTTCGAATATTTTTTAGGATATACAATAGAGTACAGCATTCCGAGAGCGGACAACCAAAGTATCAGTATTTCTTCGAGTTCAAGGTAGTGAAATTTCAAAGAATTATACATTAGGGGTATTCAAAAAGGCGTCGGAAAATAGGAAAGTCGGAAAATCGGAAAATTTTAACTGCTTATAAAGTTGTGCTAGATACAAAAAAAGTTTACAAAATTTTTAAGAAGTCGCAATTTTCCGATTTTCCTACTTTCCAACGTTTTTAACACGCCTTTGTGAATATCCCCTATTGTATTATTTCGGGTCAGAAAAAGTTATCTGTCTAGCAGATATGATGCTGCCCCTGGTATTATTTTTTCTCTGTTATAAAAATAGATAGATGATTCCCTTGACCTCTTTTGAATTGAAGCATTTTGAGAGGGGGATTTTATAGGGGGTATTTATTACGTAACCATAAAGCGAGGGTTTCGAAAAATCTTGTGCTCGCTTGCATCGGAGTCTCTTTATGCTTAGATATGCTTACGTGGGTGGTTCAAAAATGGTCAAAATCTTCGTTACATAATTACTGGATAGTCCCTTCACGATTTTAAGGCAAAAAAAAAAATTCACAGAAAGGCATTAAAAAACCGAACGAATTTATGTTCACACCCAAAAGATTCAACTTAAAAATTATTAGGTTAGTTGGAGCAGTGGGTTCTTTAAGAAAAACGCATGTGCAACGCGTATGAAAATGCATATCGTCATTGACTTTTGGCGTGCTGCAACATTCGCCTAATTATAGGTACGAAAGTCAATAGTGAAACGGTCCCCCATCAATGGACAAAAACTCCGATATTGACGGCAAGCAATTTCGACTTGAGTATAAATAAAGTTGACATTGCCCTTGGCTTACCTTAGTTGTCCGTTTGCAGTCATCATTGTCGCGTCTGAAAAAGACCAAAACCGCCGCCACCGCCGCCGATTGACGTGCATACAAAGTGAAAGTGCTCCTCGCTGGGAAAAATCCGAATCGATTCGAGTGCAAAGAGAATTTCCTTCCTGTGAACAACAATAGAACGAAATGCGTAATACGATGGCAGCGCAGATATTCTCGATCAAGTTTTATGTATTTATCATTATAATTCATGTGAACAAATTTATGTGTATAAATGGAGGCAGAACTCTGGTGTTTGCCCAAAGCGTGGGCGGGCACAACAATGCCGGCACAATGACGACGATGATGATGATGGGTAAACAACAAATGGAAAAGTCAACAATGAAGGATGATATCTTTTCACGTCTAGAGCAATTGAAAGCATTTCGCACACGAATCAAAGATTGCGTTGAGGTTGCGATTTTCTAAATTTAGAAACATTTTTTTGTTCAAACTTTAACCCTTAATGTTGAGGACTTTATAACGATTTTGAAATGTTGTTTTAACAGAAGAGAAAAGAAAGCACTTGGAACTGCTTGAAAATGAGTGCCCTCCACGCTTTCGATGAGCTCTCGATGGCTTCTGTTATCCCCATATGGAGTGGTGTTCGTTTTGTACGCTCAAATGATACCGATGAAAGATACGAAATTACAAAGTATGACATTCGTTACACTAATTATGTGTAACTATAGAGATTATAGTTTGAAAAAAAAAAAAAAAATTTGAATAAATTTCTCTGTTTCTTTGGAAGCGCTGACATATCCTATCAACGTCAGGACCTACAGCATATAACGTGGTTCGATTCGCTGGCAATGCGATTGGCTAAGATTCTTCATACGCATGTTTTACAATTGAATTTTAAGGAGATGACTGATGCGTACGTAAAGGATTTGGAATTGAGAGGCAAGTGGATGAAAGCTTTCAAAACAGCACCTAACTTCGAGAAGCAAAGCTTATAGAAATTTAATTGGTAGGGTAAAAAAAAAATAGCTTCAAAAGGATCAAGCCTCATCGCAGTCTTAAATTAAATGTTGATTTAAAAAATGATTGTAGAGAAGCTTTGTATTTGAGCACACACGCCAGGATGAGACTCTGAGATTTTTAAGCTAAATTAGCCTAGAAAAATACCTTCAAATGTTCGCTTTGGAATGGCATGATTATCCATCTAAAATACACAACTTTCGGCCTTCCAATAATTCGATTTATTTAAGACACAGAATAGCGCTGAATTTTAGGCAGCCTGGTAGATTGAACAGATTTAATGTACCAATGATGAATAATTTTTGATTTGTTGTCCTTCAACGAACCCGCAATAGAAGCATTTTTTAAATCGTTTAAAGTCTTTATCGGAGATTCAAGGCCATCAACAATTTATATAGACCTAGTTAACAATACATATGGATTGTCATATTTTCCGTTCATATATTTATATCCCCCTTCTTTTAATAAGGAATCATTTTTTCTTTTTTTCTTTTATTCTCATCAGAGTCGAAGAGCAGCAAAAGTCCCACCGATACTGTTGGAACGGCTCGTGGTCGCCGCCATCGCTATAACATGCTAATTACGATGATGTTTGGTGTAACCGCTTTGGGCGCAGTCCTCATACCGATGGGCTTTCAATTGCTCTCGATTGTGAGTGGGAAAGCGCTATTGATGGCGAAAATGGCGCTTCTTTTAGCCTCGATAAATGGACTTAAGCGGGTGTGTATGAAATGGCTGACCATCGAAGAACTTTTATATGATTAAATTCAGTTGCAGGTCGCTAATAGTGGCGTCCACTATGGGCTCTATCAGGTACCAGGTGAGCACTACAGCGGCTACTACGACCGTGGCGACTTACATCATCCACGAAATGTACCCGGAATGGCTATAGCACAACCAATCGAATTCGGTGTAAGGAAATGAGTTTAAAAAAAAAATATACCTACATATATACAACATATCTTTACGAGGATAATTGGGCAGGAGGACTTAAAATAGAATAAGTTATTTATTATAATTGAAGTTGTAAATAAAAGCTATGCGCTGAATTAAAAGTGATTTTTGAAGTTTTATTTCCCGCATTTGATTTTCCAAATGTTTTTCTGTTTAAAAGTTTCAATTTTCAAAAAAACTGTGGAAAATGGCAACTCTAATTGAAGCTTCTAATCGAAAGCTTTCTAGCAAAGTCACGAACCTTTTCATTCTTATTTAAATGTACTTGAGTATAGCGGTGTATTCAATTGCGCCAACGATTGGCGTATCCTTTGCAGCTTTCAATGCATTTCGAGTCCTATAAAAGGATATGCGGCACTGATAAGAATAACATTCTGGCGGCACTCGGCAAAGTTATCGGTTCATCTTGAAATCATATACAAACAGCAGCAGCAGGCACCATTCACAAGCAACAGTCGAATTTGTAACGGCTGTGAAGTGGAAAGCGCACTGTTTTCAAATTACCTACAGGACACCACTCGACAGAGGATATTATCATCATTTTTCGTTGCTTTGTTTGCTCGAAGCGATAATTGTCCGATAATAACGAAAGTTTTATCATTAATCTTCATGATTCCGGCGCTCGACGTTCGAAGCTAACAAAAAAAAAAAATTCAAAGAAAATAAATCGAATATCCAAAAGGAAGAAGACACTCTCGCCATCGACAGTCGACGTGAAATTTTTCTTCTCCACGTGAAACTAATTTTGTTCAGACTTGTTGCGAAAATATCCCGAGGACATTTACATTGTAAATTATTCGTTGCTTCGAGTGTCGTTGTGCTCACACTAAGTGCTAAATCGGATTCGTCTTTTCGGCCGTCGAAAATTCTGTTCTGTTGTCAATTGATGTCAATGAAATTATTGCAAAGTGCTTTTTTCTTCCTTTCTTGGCAGCGCATTGTTCTCTCAGGCATAAAATCAACAATTGCGGTCAATTGGAAGTGAATTGTTATTGCGATACAAACGATATTGGATTTTCAGTTTTCTGACTGCGACAGCAATAATTGGCAATAAGTTTTCTCGTCTCGTCTCGTCTCGATCCGAAAGCGATTTTCAAGCATTTTGTGGCAAAGCAAAGAACAAATCAACGGACGTTTTATTCAAATTAATTCCGTAAGAGAGTGAGAGAAAGTTTGAAAGTTCAAGTCAATCGCTCAAAATGAAGGCCGTATTGTTCTTCTCATTGTCAATGATCGTCCTTAGTGTTAAGGTAAGTGGTTCATTATGTTGCACTCGGAATTATTTATTGTTTTTTATTGACACAGGAACCCGTTTTCAAAAGGCACTAATAGGAAAGTTAAATTATATCTGAACAAGTATTTAAAAATGAAAACTTTGAAAGTAGATATGACGTAAAATTAAAATGAAAATTTTGGGGCATAAAGGGTTCCACCATAAAAAAAAAATATTTAACTGAAATAATTGAAAATATTTAGGAAATTCAAAAGGTCAAAGGGTTAAAACGGTCTAATTTTTTGAAAACTGTATGAAAATTGGGCAAAATTGGGCAGTTTTAGGAGGTTTCGTGTGGCTCTGGGATAGCGTAGGGGATGCGTGCTATGCTCTTGATCCCAGAGTCCGAGGTTCGATTCCCGGCACAGGCGAAACGGAGTGTAATGTTCCAAGCCTAGCACTGGTTTTTCAAAAAATCGCATGTTAGGGGCACACTACATAAAAAGACATACACTCACACAAGCACAAGAAAACCTCCTTGGTATCACAATGAGCCGATTAATGGCCTAAGTGTGGCAGCCACTTCAACCTACCTACCTAGGAGGTTTCGTGCAGTACGGGAACTGACCTAATCAAACATGCTCTAGAAATCGAATCCGAATAAACTCGAAATCAATTTGATTTCAATAGCAATTTCAGCTATTTCGATTTTTTTTTTTTTGTGGGGATCGGATTTCTAGAGAATGCCCGAATGTCTTCTAAAACCCCATTTAAATTTATCTCCAGCTAAAATGAAAATTTTTAAATCTAAAAATACTTAGGTATTTTAGCTGGGACTAAATTCAAAAGGGATTTTAGAAGGCTTTGTGAGTTGACTAATTTAAAAAAAAATTATTTTTCAAAGGAAATTTATAATTACTCGTAAGTGTGATATCCGACGGAAAAGTTGTGAAAAATCGCTGCACCGGAGTATACCAAAAAAAAAGTTTGTTTTTTTTTCGAAATCAAAATAAGGGCCAATATTACCAAACATATGTTAAAAACTTTTAAATTAAAATAAAAATATTTTAAAAAAATTTTTTCATTTTCAAGATCGCAATTTTTTAAGTATAAAATTTATAGCAGCTCCTTCTACTGTCAGGGCTGTGGGTATATTTTACGGACCATTGCATTCTTATATTCAAAAATGAAGTCTATAAACTTTCACTCTAATGATTGCTTCGTGCTCCAATTTGTTGTCCTCCGAATCCAGAGCTTCCAATCTTGTCTATCAATTTTCTTCAATTTTTTAACCGCAATTTCTCATGAAACTTACTGCTTCAAATTATTGTAAACAGCTGGTTTTCGAATATCGAATTTAACTTTTACCTTGTTTATACGATGATTTGATACGTGCTAACTAAACTCGTGCTGCTTTAACACGTATATATGTATAAACACTTTTGCAACACGTATCGAAAAATGCCGGCATAATGCGCACTTTTTATGCGAGCTAAGAAGTATGAATGCGTATTAAGTGTATGTATAAACACGTTTTTCGTCAATACGTATCGTAACAACTAATCCGTCAATTTAATTAAGTGCTGCTAGATGGTGGAAATTTTCCCACTTTTCAGGAATTTGCAATGAGGCGGGAAATGTCAATTTTTAAAAGTGTATTTTTGAAAAAATTATTAAAACATCTGATTAATTTCTAACACGCTTTTAAAGTGTTTTTACTCGATACGGTTTATTATGGTCTCTATAAACGCTGGCATTGAAAGTGTGCTGACCTAACACGAGTGTATTCGATACGGTGTTTATTGTCGTATAAACAAGGTTATGTTTTATATTTTTATTTAACGTCTTTGGTTAAAATATGAAATAGATGAAACATATTGAAAATTTTCCCTATTTCTTTTCACTAGATGGAGGTGTTTTTGGGTCAGTATTAGAACGGTTCTTCACTCTAATTTTAACGCAGTCCGATAATAATTATTAATTATATGTGTGACCTTTTCCGAAAAAGGGCCTTAGTGTGTGAAAATGAAGTTTTGAGAAAAACGCATTTAAAGTTTTTTTTTAATCGATTTTTCCCAGTTTATTTGTACGTTTTTATGGGGTTTTTTTACACACTTGGTTCCTTTTCTCGGAGAAGTTCACATATAGGTTATGAACTATCAAACCTGATACGCCTTTTGTTCAAAGTTTGGTCACTGACCGGACGGTTAAACAATTAAGGAGATACAGAAAAAAGTTAAGGACAAAAAATGAGCAACTTAATTCTTGGCCATAATTTTCGTGATCGATTTAAAATTGACCTGTAGGCAATATAGGAAAATTGAGTATAGCCGAAACTCTATTTGGGAAATTTCAAGGGACCGCAAAAAGTTCGTTCTAAAGAGAATTCATTTTAAGGAGAAAAAAGGCACTAAAAATGTAGCTTAAAAGCCTTGAGAAGATTCGCTATAGATAGAAATTCGTCATAAAGGACCTAGTGACAGAGAGTATCCCCTTTATAGGAACTTGCTGCATATATCAAGTTCTCTCAAATAAATTGCAGTCGAAATTTGTTTCTACATTTCACATGTTGCAACCTGCAAAGCAAAAAGAAACCCATGAAGAGTAAGAAGAATTTCTCAACGAAAAAGCTTCCCCAGGAGGAATAAAATTTAACGTACTTTCTACTTATAATTGGAAGGATTAAATTTTAAATCAATAGTGAAAATTCTCAAAATTTTACGCCATACCTAATTGAAGCAATTCGAAAAACTTTATCTCAATTCAAATACATGAGAGACA
This sequence comes from Chlorops oryzae, assembly GCA_020466095.1. Classification (NCBI taxonomy): domain Eukaryota; kingdom Metazoa; phylum Arthropoda; class Insecta; order Diptera; family Chloropidae; genus Chlorops; species Chlorops oryzae. The sequence continues at coordinate 15,117,741 of CM035807.1, read as the reverse complement.
TTTTAATTGCAAATCAAAACAAATAACAAAATAAAGCAAATACTCGAACCACAAACTCAAAGCCAATTCCAAAGCCACTTTTTTGAGTGCAATTAAATTTTTATATATAACTTTTTTTTTTAAAGAAAGCAACCCAAATACGTCTTTTCCATTTGATGGAAACAAAATGACATTTGCAATTGTTGCGACGAGCATTAAGGTTATTGTTCTGACAGAAAATTAATTACGAAACCGAAGTGGCTACATAAAATACGTTCAGAAGTTGAAGCAATATGGAAGAATATTTGGGATACTAATGGCAAACAAGTAAGCACTCTAGAGTCGGTCAAGCTCGCAATTGATAGTCCATTTCTTCTGTTTGAAAGTATACTATTTTGTTTCATTCAGTTTTTTTTTTATTTTTTATTTATTTTTTTTGACATCAGGAGCCTGCATATTGAACTTAAGATTTCCACGGTTTTCTTTTTGGGAGTTGCAAAAAAAATATTTTCGTCGGCTTAGTTTTGAGCAAATCACGTCAAGGTTTCAATGATGAAATGTCAATTAAAAGAATCATTATGGATTTTTTTAGGTCTATAATAATAGTCTACTGTCATTTATACTTTGGAAAATCTATAGGAAAAATAAAATTTCTTTGAACCAATTTTTGAATTTAACGGTTGGTCCGTTTGGGAGAAGCTGGAAAAACAGATGGAAACTTTGGAGCCATTGTGTTGTTCTAATTGAAAACTCACTTACATATATGGAATATTTATTTGCTGAATTTCTATAAAGCCTTGTTGGAGCTGTTACAAATCCATTGCAGATCAAATGGACCCTACTGAAGTGCAGTATTTATCGCTCATACTTTATGTTTCCATATATTCGGCCAAAGTGGTTTTAGAAGTCGCCATTAATTGATTTAAAATTGTTCAGAATTGCAAAATTTAAATTAGTGTTGAGAGGAAAATGAATTTATGAGCACATTTCGTTGGATTCATTGAATATTATGGCTCTGAGAGCGTGAAGCTCTTAAGAGAAAGGCACTTATTCTGAAGTGAAGCTTTGAAATTGAATTGAAGATGCTAAAATATCAATCTTTGGCATCATATGAATCAAATGTCATACTCCCACTCAGCAACTCTGTTGTCAAACCTGACGTGTCCAAATTTACAAAGCCTTTTGCTAGTTTCAAATCAGCCTGAATTTCTCAGAATCCTATTATTCCATGAGGACAAGTTTGCCTTCCGAATTCTTAATTATGCACTGCACCTGCAGTGTAGTTTGTGTATTCTATGCTTGCTTAAAACAATATGACTACACAAGAATGTTTCGAAGCGACAATAACTTTGAACAATTTGAATATGTGTTTCACTTGATATGTGACCAAGCAGATTGTTCATCGTCAACCTGCGAAATATTTCACATTATAGATTAATTTTCTTCTCCTTTCGCCATACTCAATCAACAAGTGCGTTAAGTAGCTCACTTCGTGTGCCTTCATGTGAAAACCGGTTATCTTTAACGCCCGATGCAGGGGCATGCAATATTCTGCAACATGTTTGCCAACGAAATAAGAAACGCCAAAAGCATGCATTTTGCAATCACGGATGCAGAGGCAACTAATTTCCTGTTGTCAACGCGAAAGGAAGAAGGCAAATGTGAACTCGCAAAGTGAATTTCCCGCATACGTACCTATGTTCTGAGTGTATTAGCGATAAAAGTATGCGAGGCACGAGTGAACAATGATGCCTGTGAAAAACAATGTAGAAGGTAGCCACATGATTTTCGAAAAGTCATAACTCAGTACTTGAAAGGAGACGGTTATTAAAAGGGATATTGTCGTAGACAGCCTTCGGTCATGATGATACACTTCTGATGTAGCGCGATCTAGTCATACGCTATAGTCGACCTTATGCCAGGTGGGATTATGATATGAAAGGGTGCACCCCGTGCCTGCCAAACGTCGTGATGGGACTACTATGCGAACCTTTTGTCCTGATGAAGAGGCAAAGCAGCGCTTGACTTAATCTGACCCAAATCAGTAACAGTTTTCAAGCTCTACATTGGGTCGCTCATTGTTTTATTTTTTTTAATTCCTTCTTTTTATATGATATTGGCACCAGCAGCACACCGGGTTCTGCATGGAATGCCGTGCGAAGTCCCGTTGTCATTTCATTACTTTGTTTTAATTTATGTAAGAGTTCTGGTTTTGCAAAAGGAATTTCATTTATTATTGCTATGACGATACAAAAAATACTCTGAAAGAATATTGTACGGACGTATGAGCAACGTTAATTGCATGATATTTTCGTTGCGTATACGTATGCGTGACCACCATGGTTAAGCTTAAATCTATAAATTCTTTGAAGATAGAAAGGGATATTTTTTCAATTGACAGTAAAAAAAAAAGGAAAGGTCAAAAGGTTTTAAATGGATTGTACATGGAAACGTTTTGATTTAAAATCCTTTGTGCTTTGGGAAAGAGATTTTCGGACTAAGATAGTGCTTTCAATCCATTAACTTTATTAAATCAATAAAGAGAAAAAGAAAGAAAATTAAACGTGACCTTAATTGTTGAAAGTTTAGAGAAAAGCGCTTCTATTCTCGGTATCAAGTTCATTTTTCTATTTTTATTTCTCTTAATAAAATTATCCTCTCATAATTTAATTACTCGACGAAGCTTATTCCGCGAAAGACATGCGAGCAACTTTCCTTTTCACAAGCGAATCGACCCACACTTGAAACATTTCTTTTAGCCCTAATTGTAAAATAAAATAAATTTATTTTTATTTTCTCTTTTTTATACATATTTGACATTTGCATAGAAAAAAATAAAAAAATCGCAAACTGCATCCGGTTACGTCCTTAAGGAAAATTCCCTTAAGGCAAAGGCTTTCATCGAATAATCGTTACCATGGAATTAATTTTTTTTTGTTTTGATGTATCGCATTTCGACATAACATACTTACATATATGCTTAATGAAATAACTCGCCTTTCGTTTCTTGAATGGCGGTGTCAAGAATATTTTACCCGTCGCATTCACTTTTCAGTCGAATTTTACTCTTCGCGATAAAACAAAACAAAAAAAAAACCCATGCTCAGAAAATTTTAAACATTTTTAAATGGGTGCCCTTAAGGGCCGATACACATTAATGCGTGGCACAAATTTGTTTACAGTCACTTGCGAGCAAACAATTTGAAATGTTAGATTAACGATTTTGTGTGTAAGTACATCTTTAAGGCAGCCTGTAATCCAAGCCCTTGTTGGATATATGATTACAGTTTTCATGCACTTCAACACAATGGAAAGGAATTTAATATAAGAACTCTGATGTATTTCAATTAGATTTTTTTCCTTTCGCAGAGATACTCTTCTGTCTGTCTGTTTGAAAATAATTGAATGAAATGCTTCAATATGATAGAGCTTTATTAAGCTTGCGACAATTTCCAATAGAAACAAAGAATGGTACTCAATGTCACATACAAACGAGGAGCTCGAAACAAAAAAGTCAGTTTCCTAATTGCTCCTCGAAATTGAAAAAAAGCGTAATTGAGAGCCAGAATTTTAGAATCGTGACACTTCTCTTGCTTCCCTTTGACAGAACAAAAATCAACAACCCAAGTAAAAAATATAAAAAATAATATTTGTAATAAAATAAAACAAACAAAAATTAATAAAGGTGTTTTTTTTTTTGCTTTGATTAAAATGGAATGTAATTTTATGACATGAAAGGACACAATTAATTGAAAGCTGTAAAATTGAAACATGAGGGCTAAATTCGGTCAAAGGTTACTTCGTTGTCTCAAGGTCTCCTAGCCGCGTCTTGATTGAGGTTCAACATAATTTTTTTTTTGTCTACCAGGATTAATTTTTACAAACAATTTAAATCGGGCTTAGCATTGGAAAGAAATTTGCTCTACATAGAATCAAAATTGATTACTTTAAAGGATAACGCGAAAAAATGTTGCAAACATATAATTTTTCCTTATTTACAATCAAGATTGAATCTTTATATTTCAATAGATTTTTTGAATATTGTTGGAAATTAACCGCATTAAAGGCATCAGCTCTGGTCCTGAGTTATTAGCGCCTTTGAAGTTCCGAAAAAGTTTAATTATTGAAAAACTCTTCAGGGATCTTCAACTATTTAAAACATATGAATCTGACCTGCGAATATATAGTCAAGCTTCCTTAATCATATCTCGTACCCTCTTCTAAGGTGATACAACTCAAAAATAGTCAATTTTGAGTTAACATATGGAACTTTTGATCATTGTTCACCTCTCTACCTGCACTAAAAATTCTATTCCGTTTTTATACCCGACAACACTCTGTGTCGAGGGTATATTCCGTTTGTGTGGTTGTGTGTAACACCCAGAACACCCAGTCGAGATAGATCATACAAAATATATATAGAAATGATCAGCGCCACCAGGAGATTCGATTTAGACTTGTCCATCCATGTCCGTCCGTCTGTCTGTATACAGTTATCTTATCGAAGGAGTTGAGCTATTGTAGTGGGAGTTGACAGAACATAGGGTACTCAATCCTAAATTAAAAATAAATTTAAAAAGAGAAAAACTTTTATTGCCTCCTAAAATTTTTTTATGATCTTCGCTTATTATCGAACCAATATCACAAGATCCTCGCTTGTTTTCGAGCTAATATCATACGATTCTCCCTTGTTTTCGAACTAAATATCACAACCAAAATCGTACGATTTTACCGTTTGCTCATTTAAACCTTAAAGGTTCTTTCAAGTTCGAAACCATTTGAATCGAACCCTTTGGTCAAAGCCTAATAGAAGGGAAGACTATAAGAAATTGAGAGTGAGACACGAATGCGGTCAGTCAGTAATTGATCGTCAAGAGCGCTGTGATTTGGCATACAGTTTTGTGCCTCGCGAAGAAACAGTTTTTAAAATTTAAAAAGAAAAAGTTAACATTTGATATTTTCCGCTGAAATTTAAAAATCAAAATTTAAAAGAAACCAGAAAAAAAAATTCCCGAGTTTAAAGAACTAAAAAGAAAAAGTTTTTATTTGATATCTTTCCCCGGAAATTTAAAAATCAAAATTTGAAAGAAACAAAAAAAAATTACACGAATTTAAAGAACTAAAAAGAAAAAGTTTATTTTATATTTTTCCGCTGAAATTTAAAAATCAAATAGGGTATTCCCTTAAAAGTGAAAAGATTGAAAAATCGTAAAAGTGTAAATTTTACATACAAAATTTCGTTCATTAATTTCTAAGCCTTCTTGATTTACGATTTTCGAAGTTTTCGAGGCAAATACACGTTTAAGGGAACCCCTATTATTTAAAAAAACAAGAAAAAATACACTAGTTTAAAGAACTAAAAAGAAAAAGTTTACATTTGATATTTTTCCGCCGAAATTTAAAAATCAAAAATTAAAAGAAACAAGTAAAAGAAAACACGAGTTTAAGAAACTAAAAAGAAAAAAGGTTTTGAGAAAAAAGAAAAAAACAAAACTATGATAAATTATATTCTAAAAACACATAGACGAAAGAAAACAGAAAATGTAAGAAAATAAAACAACGTTTTAACTTATATCGCCGCAAAACACAAAAAAAAAAAATCTCAAGTAAAACCTAAACTAGAACTATCAGTAAACCAAAGAAAACAAAATAAAACCTTACAGAAATAGAAAGACATTTATTAAAACAAAGAGAGACACAACTAAAACGTATCAAGAATACACTGACGGCATCTTTATTACATCCAGCTGCTAATTTACGAAACTCGACGCCGTGGATCAGTTCGAGAGAGCCTTCATCGTTGGAACCGTATCCAGCATATCGATACGGGCGCGACCAGATAAGCCATTTCTTTTTATACATATTTGACATTTGCATAGAAAAAAATTAAAAAAATCGCAAACTGCATCCGGTTACGTCCTTAAGGAAAATTCCCTTAAGGCAAAGGCTTTCATCGAATAATCGTTACCATGGAATTTTTTTATGTTTTGATGTATCGCATTTCGACATAACATACTTACATATATGCTTAATGAAATAAGTCGCCTTTCGTTTCTTGAATGGCGGTGTCAAGAATATTTTACCCGTCGCATTCACTTTTCAGTCGAATTTTACTCTTCGCGATAAAACAAAACAAAAAAAAAAACCCATGCTCAGAAAATTTTAAACATTTTTAAATGGGTGCCCTTAAGGGCCGATACACATTAATGCGTGGCACAAATTTGTTTACAGTCACTTGCGAGCAAACAATTTGAAATGTTAGATTAACGATTTTGTGTGTAAGTACATCTTTAAGGCAGCCTGTAATCCAAGCCCTTGTTGGATATATGATTCCAGTTTTCATGCACTTCAACAAAATGGAAAGGAATTTAATATAAGAACTCTGATGTATTTCAATTAGATTTTTTTCCTTTCGCAGAGATACTCTTCTGTCTGTCTGTTTGAAAATAATTGAATGAAATGCTTCAATATGATAGAGCTTTATTAAGCTTGCGACAATTTCCAATAGAAACAAAGAATGGTACTCAATGTCACGTACACACGAGGAGCTCGAAACAAAAAAGTCAGTTTCCTAATTGCTCCTCGAAATTGAAAAAAAGCGTAATTGAGAGCCAGAATTTTAGAATCGTGACACTTCTCTTGCTTCCCTTTGACAGAACAAAAATCAACAACCCAAGTAAAAAATATAAAAAATAATATTTGTAATAAAATAAAACAAACAAAAATTAATAAAGGTTGTTTTTTTTTTTGCTTTGATTGAAAATGGAATGTACTTTTATGACATGAAAGGACACAGTGAGCGACACAATTAATTGAAAGCTTTAAAAATAAAACATGAGGGCTAAATTCGGTCAAAGGTTACTTCGTTGTCTCAAGGTCTCCTAGCCGGATCTTGATTGAGGTTCAACATTATTTTTTTTTTTGTCTGCCAGGATTAATTTTTACAAACAATTTAAATCGGGTTTAGCATTGGAAAGAATATTTGCTCTACATAGAATCAAAAGGATAACGCGAAAAAATGTTGCAAACATATCATTTTCCTTATTTACAATCAAGATTGAATCTTTATATTTCAATAGATTTTTTGAGTATTGTTGGAAATTAACCGCATTAAAGGATCAGTTCTGGTCCTAAGTTATTAGCGCCTTAAAAGTTTAAATATAGAAAAACTCTTGGAATATTCAGGGATCTTCAACTTTTTAAAACATATGAATCTGATCTGTGAATATATAATCAAACTTCCTTAATCATATCGCGCACCCTCTTCTAAGGTGATACAACTCAAAAATAGTCAATTTTGAGTTAACATATGGAACTTTTGATAATTGTTCACCTCTCTACCTGCACTAAAAATTCTATTCCGTTTTTATACCTGACAACACTCTGTGTCGAGGGTATATTGCGTTTGTGTGGTTGTGTGTAACACCCAGAACCAGTCGAGATAGACCATACAAAATATATATAGAAATGATCAGCGTCACCAGGAGATTCGATTTAGCCATGTCCGTCTGTCCGTCCGTCCGTCTGTCTGTCCGTCTGTCCGTACGTCTGTCCATCTGTCTGTCTGTATACAGTTATCTTATCGAAGGAGTTGAGCTATCTCGACAAAATTTGGTATGCGTGCTCACGGGGACATGAGTAAGAACAAGTTCGAGAATGGACCCGATCGGATCAGTTTTAGGGGTACCTCCAGTACTAGGGTCTGTCACAAAAATCTCAAAACTGCCCCAAAATTGGACTTTTTCGAAATATTTCAAAGAAAATTAGAATTTGACGGTGTATTACAGCCTCCGATTATAATTTTAAAAAAATTAGAAAAATGGGCGTGGCAAAGGGGCCGATTCCTTAAATCAAAGTCTGCTTAAGTTGAACAAATTCTTTGGATGATGGCAATGCGATTTATGGAATTTCGGCTGTATATGAAGTAAAACCAGCTGATTACGGACCTGACCAGAAAAATATGAACAAACCAAAAACCATCCAACCCTTTATAAAGTTGCTCGGTTCTCTATCAATAAGAGCCATCAAGAGAAGGAGAAAAGAGGCTCATTTTGAATGGCATTCTATGCAATGTTGGGGGAAAAAATTTTGTCTTTTGTAACGCCCAACCAATTCAAAGAGCTTAAAATTGTTACCTTGTTTTAAACCGAAACCGAAGCTATAAACTTTGTTCCTTGAAGTTCTTATGGACAACAACAAAGGATGTTTTTCAGACATCTAATGCAACCCTTCCCCAACAAATAAGCCTTCAAGGTGGCACTACGTTTTCAAAAGCCCTTAAATTTAACTTCCACCTCACGTTTTGTTAAAATCTTGGCGATCCCGTTTTCAGCGACAAAAAACAAAAACAGCGCCTATTTCTGTAACGAAATCAGTATCCTTTAAGTCCTTTCAATAAAAACGGGGCATCCTATAGCCTCGTTACTTAAAACGACATAAATAATTCAAATTCGCTGACACCATTAGAAAGCCCATCAAAGATTTCATAAAATTTATATAAAAATATTCTTCTTCTTCTTATTTCATTGACTTGTCGAGAGAAACCCTTCAAGTTCAACAGTTTGTTTAGACTTCGAACACTTACTGCTGGCCTCATTATCATATTTGCTCTCTGTTCTATAAAAAGCGTATAAAAGCCGAACTTTTACAATGCGCGCTTCAGCGAACAAAGGGGAACAAAGGGGCAAAGCAAATAAGGAATAATATCGCTTATGAGGAGAACATGGATTTCCATGTCGTCGATAGGAAATAAAATATTGCAGTTCAGCTTTTGAGCTTCGTGTTTACTCCAGCAGCAAAAAAAAAAATAACATGAAAATCAAGGAACGCATTCGAAGGCTCCGAAAGAAAGAGTGTTTGTTCATTGTGTGTATGTATTTTATCCTGCCATTCGAGTCGGTCTGATTTTATATAGGATCATACCTACGTACATTGTACATCCACTATTGCCTCGATACAATCGCTTTGCAGTTTATTTAGATAAAAGACAAGAGACGAAGTAAAACAAGTAAGGGTGTTATAGTCAGGCGAGCCTGACAATAAAATACCCGACACAGACACACATCTTCAAAATAAATTTTAATATCAAGAGGTGTTTACGGCTATAAGGGGCCGACTTTTGTTAAATTCCTTTATAAAAACCGCCCCTTTGCCACGCCCATTTTTCTAATTTTTTTGAATTATAATCGGAGGCTTAATATACCGTCAAATTCTAAGTTTCATTGAAATATTTCGAAAAAGTCCAATTTTGGGGCAGTTTTGAGATTTTTGTGACAGACCCTAGTACTGGAGGTACCCCTAAAAATAGACCTATCAAAGAAATTTTTGGAGAGGATGTTTATTGCTACAAAGGAATCATTCGTGCCAGTTTCGTTCAAGTCCCATTTGAATTTCGGGTGTAGGGGACAATTTTCGAAAAACGCCCTTCCGCCACGCCCACTTTTCCAATTTTTTGAAATCATATTGCTTGCCTTTAAACATGTACAAACATCAAATTTCATCAAAATATCTTGAAAAACTTCGATTTTAGAGCAGTTTTTGTGATTTTCGTAACAGACCCTAGTACTGGAGGTACCCCTAAAAATGTCCAATTGGGTCCTTTCTCGAACTTGTTCTTACTCATGTCCACGTGAGCACGCATACCAAATTTTGTCAAGATAGCTCAACTCCTTCGATAAGATAACTGTATACAAACAGACGGACGGACATGGATGGACATGTCTAAATCGAATCTCCTGGTGACGCTGATAATTTCTATATATATTTTGTATGGTCTATCTCGACCGGTTCTGGGTGTTACACACAACCACACAAACGTAATATACCCTCGACACAGAGTGTGACGGGTATAATGATGTGTCTCGATGATGTTTGCTGCGTCTGTGCGTCACGCGCACAGGTATTCCGGGCTTTTAATGTTGCGTTGAAATTTGTGCCATGCATTACGACTGTAAGCCTTTAAGCGAAGCCATTTCCATGCGACATTGATTTGGCAATTATTTGAGGATTTTTTTCTTTTAATTCGAACAGGAAGCCGTATGGTGAAATGTATTTCATTTATCAATTTGCTTTACATATTAGGATCAAGTAATCCAATTGAACAATAGAATGTAGTGTAGAAATATATTTCAATTGCTAAAGACGATGGGAGTAGGAGCAACAATTATATCAATTCTAAAGATCCTTGAAGTTATTTTTAGCGAGAATCACATCAGGAAGGATTTGTTTCAATTCTCCTTCCATGCTGGGAGTTCAATTGTCTTACAATTTATTTTCCCTCCTTTTAAGACGAAAACTTTATAATCGGTTTTTGGAACTTTGAAATTAATCCTTTTTAGCTTGAGAAAAGTCAAAAATAATAAGAAATAAAGTCCTTTCCATATTTTTCCACCCACAAGCCCAAAATTTTTTTAATATAATGGTAAGTATAAGACTAAAATTCTCTGAAAGAAGCAGAATCCCTTCATAGTCCTTAAATCTTTTTAGTAAGGCAAAGTAATTTCATTTCGAAATATTTTTTATCCTTGCTATCAACGGCACTGTTTACCACAATTTGCCTTCACATAAATCCACAAAGACCGCCCACATTGAATTGGATAAAAAAAAATTAAATTTTCTCACCAAATAAAGGGTCGATTGAAAAAAAATAAATACGCTTTTGATTGAAACATTTTCGCGCGGCGTTTTTTTTTTCACTCCACCCACGCGTCTTGTGAAATCGACATCCTTTGGATTATTCAAATATCAAATTTCAAGATCAAATCATAATTTTTAATATATTTTTTAAATCAATTTTTGATTTACTTCTTCTTGTAAAAGAAAGTTATAGTCTATTTTGGTTTTTAATATCTTACCTGTCTACTGAAGACAAATTTTTCGAAGCATCAATGGTGAGATTATATGACGCATATATACGAGTAGACCATTTTGTTGAAGGATATGTTGTGGCCTATTGAAGCCATGTGTGCAACATGCCGATTTAAGCGATAATATAATCGTAAGGAAGCGGCAGGCAATTGCTGTAGGTGTTGATAAGTTTATTGAACCTATAACAAAAAGGATAAAATTATTCTTAGCTCAGAACACAATAATAAAAGAATCCTTTTTTTCGTAATTTGATGGAATCGATTTTTTCTATAAAAATTAATTTGATAAATATTACATACTATAAAACGGAGATAAATGGAAGTGGCTTCTGGAATAAAATTGATGAATTATCATTCTCTTCATTTAGAGTAACTACTCTTTAGATCCTTAATATTGATCCTTTAGAAATGTGATTTTCTGACATAAAAACGTACTATAGGACATTTCTGAATTGTCAGAGTTCAATCATAATTAACCCTTTATCACATAGGAACCTATATATCGTTTGTGGCAACAAAAAGACATCGCAGACAATTTGCGGTATACAGTGAACTCTCTCTTAAGCGCACACCTACGGGACCTAAACATATGTCCGCTTAACAGAGGTGGCCGCTTAAAAGAAAACTATTTGAGAGGCAGGATCGCCAGACCATTCCCAAAAAGTGTCCATTTAACGGTGGTATCCGCTTAAGAGGAATGTCCCCAAGGATAGAGTACACTGTACTATCTCTTAACTGTACTATATCTACTCTTAAACGGACACTTTTTGGGAATGCTCTAGGATTCTTGCATATCAAATAGTTTTCTTTTAAGCTGCCACCTCGGTTAAGCGAACATATTTTTAGGTCCCGTAGGTGTGCGCTTAAGAGAGAGAACACTGTATAATTATTTTTGAAGTTTTAATAATGGCATTTACTTATTGAATATATTATACAGTAAAGGAATAATAAAAATATTTCCTCCGAAAAAAAATTTTCCACTGCTTTAATATACCCTGCACTATATTGTTAATAACACCATTTACTCCGTTTCACTGATTTACAGTAAAGGGTTAATAAAACCACTAACAACGAAAAAAAATGTTGTTCCACTTATTTAATTCATCGTGCAGTTAAAGGTTAACATAGTAGGAAAACAACAACCTCGGCTAAAAGGAAATTTTACTTTCCTGCAATGAATTTCCCAAAGAACTTCCCACTAAAAAGTAACTTTTTTGAACATTTTTAAGCTGCTTATATCCTGCATTTTTTTATCCTTTCAAATACAGTCAAACTTCCATTATCCGAGGAAATAGTTCGAGCTATAAGACTTTGAGTTAGGGAAATGAAATTCAGTTCGAGCTATAGAAAATTCGTGTTGTAGAAGTTCGAGTTATGGAAGCTTGACAGTGCTTGGATTTGTTGTCAGAAATTTCGACTTTTTTACTACGTTATTACGTCAGCTATTCGCAACTAAAAAAATAATTCGCAAGTGCTGTGCACCTACTAGGTACACACTTTATATAGCAGCTTGCATGCAGGAGTGTCTCTTGGAAAAATAAATTTTGTCTCCTCTTTATTCCACGTGCAACGACTTTATTCACTTTTTATTTATGCCATTTTTTTGGTGTTTTTCGGATTATGTTCAAATATTTTTATTTATTTTGGCATGCCATTTGGGCTACCAGCTTAATGATGTGCAAAAAAAAGTGGCAACGACTTAACCCTCTAATGCCACAATTTTAGTTTTTCCAATGAAAAAATCAAATAAGACTTATTTCGGGTGGAGAAAAACGATTCTAAAATAATTTATATTAATTCGAATAACTTTCGTCCAGAGACGGAGCCAGGAATGAGAGGGTTAAATTGTTTCTGGCAGCAAAAATTTCAGCCATCGTGTATACGGTCGATTCCACTATTCGCAACACTTTTTTAAGAAAATTTTATAACTCTTTAAAAAAAAATCTGAGGAAGTAACAACAGGGCGAAAATAGGTACACCCAAAAAAGTTTCTCAAGAGCTTTACATTGTTGAGACAATGTTTTGAAAAAATTGTTGCATCAAGAATTAATTTTTTGTTTTTGTTGTTTTAAAAACTTCAATTTTTTTTTTTAGAACAACTTAAATTGTTGGGCCAAAGTATAAAATTGTGGTTATTACATTTTATTTTTTTGAGTGTACAATTGTGCATATTCTCCCCTGAGCTTTCGTACATTTCAGCGTCAACTTAAGCTACACTACCCATGGCTTCAGTATCGTTCCTGACACTGCCTTTAAATTATTTAAGAATTCATTGTCCTATACTTCTGTATGTCCTGAACTCTTTCGAAAAAATAAAACTGATAAATTCCTCTAAAGAATATCCACCTTTAAAGGATAACACCATTCCTCACGCTCATTCGATCACATTCCAAACGCCCACAGTGTTAAACAGTAATTAAATACAGTTTGAAGCAAGACAATCCTACACAGAGAATCCCACAGAGTGTGGGGAATATGTAATTAATCCTTTATTGTTTGCGGCACGAACTGCAGGACATTGCTTTATTAAAGTCAATAAAGATAAAAATAAACTCCAAGGAACGCATTTTCCGCAATTTCAATAAATTCATTATTAAGCTTAAATTTTTGTTCATTTTCATAACATAATTTCGGTTTAAAATTCAGGAATGAATTTTTCCTTGAAAAAAACATAGAGAAAAAAGAAAACGAAAAAACTTTCTGGCCATTGTCAATGGGGTCAATAGCATGAACTCGAGTAAAGTCAAGAGACAGCTGGCAAGCAATTTAAAAGCATTGAGCACATTAAAAGTCAGCTCGAAAACTTTCTTCCACTTTTTCTTTTATTTTTGTTCATCCTTTCCTTTTGTAATTGTGCATTCGGTTTAAAGCCGGAAGTGTAATATTTAATTTAATTTTTCTTTTCTACTTGTATAATTACAAAAGTTCTCTTTTATTATCAAAAAATAAAAAACCAAAAAACAAAAAAACCCTGACTCGATTTTGTTTGTTTGCCAAGGAACTTGTTAATGAAGGCGAATTGACTTTTAGCGGTTCTCCTTTTTCATTTACATTCGCACCTTTCATCTTAAATCAGTGTAAATTGCCATAAATGAGGAGCAAAAGAGATTGGCAAAGGAAATTAAGCTCAGAATAAACAAAACCTTCTAATTCCTCAGCGGATCATCGTTATTAAATTTCTATTTTTAAAAATATATCACGGCAGTAGCTTCTTGTGTGAAAAATTTTTAGCAAATGGCATGGTATGATGGATGGTCCACAGTTTGACGCCATAGCTTCAAGCGGCTCGTGCTTCCTAAAATTCTTTTTCATACAATTTGGCTACTTCGATAGACTGGATATTGAGTGGCATAACTTCGTTTGAATCATAGATGGGCTAATTCCATTACCAGTACAAATTCCATTACCAATAAAAATGTACTGATAATGCAAATCACATTTCGCATAGTACCGTGTGGCTTGATTTCAATGTGTCCCATCATACATATCTTACTTTGTTTTATTAATCATAGTAGTGATTGAGTTTTGACATGATTTACATTAGCAGTAAATTTGTACTGGTACTGAAATTTGATTTCCATTATCAGTATATTTTTACTGCTACTGAAATTAGATTTTCATTACCAGTACTTTTTAACTGATAATGGAAATTAGTTTTGCATTAACAGTACATTTTTTATAGTAATGGAAATTGTAATGCAGTAAGTAACTAATGCTTTTTGCCCATCTATGGTTTGAATGAGCATCCTGAACAAATTCAGGAAACTAATGGAAAAAGGGGCCTTTAAATAGGGTCCTTATTTCCTTAATTCAATTTATATTAATTACCTACAATGCAATTTCAACCAAATAAATGAATAAACAATTTTCAGAAGACACCTGCTTGAATATTTTATGTGGCACTGCACTTCGGTGGAAGTAGACATTGGATAATTTTTTTTTTTAAATCGATATTTGCCTAACTCGATGGCAGTAGAAAGGAGAGGAGGGGGCAACGCTGCCTGCTCAAAGTTTTAATTTAATCTTGAATTTGGGTATCGAAACCTGGTCAAGATTCAAAACCATCCTCATTCATTATTAAACAAAACCCCAGAGAAAGACTCCCACAAAACGGGGCCGTGAACAGAACCGGACAAGTTTCTGGGGCTCCCGGTCTCCGCTGTCAAATATATTGTCTGCACAATACATTACCATGCGGTTCCATTGTTTTTTTTTTTTTTTTTTTTTTTTTTTTTTTTTTTTTTTTTTTTTTTTTTTTTTTTTTTTTTTTTTTTTTTTTTTTTTTTTTTTTTTTTTTTTTTTTTTTTTTTTTTTTTTTTTTTTTTTTTTTTTTTTTTTTTTTTTTTTTTTTTTTTTTTTTTTTTTTTTTTTTTTTTTTTTTTTTTTTTTTTTTTTTTTTTTTTTTTTTTTTTTTTTTTTTTTTTTTTTTTTTTTTTTTTTTTTTTTTTTTTTTTTTTTTTTTTTTTTTTTTTTTTTTTTTTTTTTTTTTTTTTTTTTTTTTTTTTTTTTTTTTTTTTTTTTTTTTTTTTTTTTTTTTTTTTTTTTTTTTTTTTTTTTTTTTTTTTTTTTTTTTTTTTTTTTTTTTTTTTTTTTTTTTTTTTTTTTTTTTTTTTTTTTTTTTTTTTTTTTTTTTTTTTTTTTTTTTTTTTTTTTTTTTTTTTTTTTTTTTTTTTTTTTTTTTTTTTTTTTTTTTTTTTTTTTTTTTTTTTTTTTTTTTTTTTTTTTTTTTTTTTTTTTTTTAACTCTTCGGAAACTCTCATATTAGTATTTCAAAGAGGTAACATATTCATATTTAGAACACTCTTCAAAACACATTTTAAAGAGCTTTGTGAGAGTACACTCTATATTCCTGTTTATAAAGACCTTTCAGAGATTTTCAGTAACGTCACGTCTTTGGAAACTCTTACAAAGAACTTATGGAGAGGGAATAGTGAGTCATTAGATTTTATTGCTTGTTTTTGACATTTTTATCATTTACGCAGGGTTGACATTAACAAGTGAGAACCGAAATAACAAAAGCAAAATAAAAATGCAACTCTTACCAGGGGTGTTATTTAGATTGAAACCAAAAAAATTCCTGATGCAACTCTAAGTTTGTCTGCTCACTATTGAGACTAGAGTCCGACCGAAGGTGAAATTTTTGGCCGAAGCCGAAGCCGATGTTCGGCCATTGGCTTAAACTTCGGCCGAAGACCGAAGCCGAAGCCGAAGCTGTAAAAAAAAACAACTACACAACTTATTTTCCTTTTTATACCCGACACACTCTGTGTCGAGGATATATTGCGTTTGTGTGGTTGTGTGTAACACCCAGAACCAGTCGAGATAGACAATACAAAAAAAAAATATAGAAATTATCAGCGTCACCAGGAGATTCGATTGTTCATGTCCGTCTGACTGGCCGTCTGTTGTATACAGATTTCTTATCGAAGGAGTTGAGCTATCTTGACTAAATAGTATGCGTACTCACAGAGACATGAGTAAGAACAAGTTCGAGAATGGGCCCGCTCGGACCATTTTTAGGGGTACCTCCAGTCCTAGGGTCTGTCACAAAAAGCCCAAAACCGCCTCAAAATCGTACTTTTTCGCAATATTTCAATGAAATTTAGAATTTAAGCGTATATTTAAGACTCCGATTAGAAATTCCAAAAAAAATTGGAAAGTGGGCGTGTCAAAGGGTCGGTTTTCATAAAGAATTTTAACAAATGTCAGTATATGGGGCCCCTAATGGCCCTAAAAACCACTTGAATATTCTTTCTGAATGGTTGTGTGTTTTGGGCGTGGTTCAAAAATTATTTAAACATGTGTGTCTGTGTCGGGTATTTTATTGTCAGGCTCGCGTGACTATAACACCTTATCTTTTTTTTTTTTGGTTTTAATTTTAAACAAATCAGTAAATTTTTAGTGTTTTAGTAACAGAAAACAAAACTACAATTCTCGTTACCAATTAAATAAAAATAACGTGAACAAACTTTTTTGCTCAAGATGATTCCCCACTTGGCAAATTAAGTGCTTTGACTTCCTGAAGAAGCAAGGTTGTTTTTGCTCTAAAACTTTCTATCAAGAACAATTTTACTTGCTTAAAATGCTTTTTTATCAATCACACTTGGCAAGCGAAAGCAATTTACTTGTTAAGTTTTTTACTTGCCAAGTGGGCAAGCACCTTTAAAACTCAAAATCAAATAGTCTTATATTATAGTTCAAAATGTTGTATATTGTACGATGCAATCATGCAGTGGAACATGTATTCACCTCAGCAAGGTTAGTTTTTTTCTGCAGAACATAAAGGAATTTTTGCTGTACTTATAATTGGCTCACGAAGTAAATAATCTTTCGATTGAAAAGTAAAATATGTTAATGATGTGGTAATTTACATAGTGAACCCTGTTCCTCATACCAAAAGAAAAAGCAAACCATTTTTAGAACTGTCGAACATGTGAGTCGCTATAGGCGCTATTTTAGAAAAAAATTATATTCGGCTAAATAATCGGCCTTTTGTGGACGAAGCCGATGCCGAAGCCGAAGGTCATTTTTAGGCCGAATGTTCGGCAAACCGAAGCCGAAGCCGAACCTTCGGTCGGACTCTAATTGAGACGCTTAACTTTTCAGAAGATCTTCAAAAGACATTTGGAAATCCGCCATCTTTTTGAAACGAAGTTGCATGATTTTATTTTTAAGCAATCAACCGAAACTTTTTTTATGCTTTATGAAAATTTTGATTTCAAATTAAGAAGGGAAAATGCCTGAAATAAGTTTTCTATAATTACAGAATAAAAATTAAAAGAAATGGAAAGAAAATTTTAAAAATAACGATTTTTAAACTTAAAATTTTTGCAAAACATTAATATTTAAAAGGCGCGTGAAAATTTAGTGGGGTAGAATATTATATATCATATTGCCGATGAACTGATCTCCGTTTTCATTTTTATGTTCAAATAATCGAGATATTTCATTACAATTTTTAATAGTTTTTTATTACATTATAATCTCCACACGTGTCCTTTTGTGTTCAAAATATTTCCAACATTGAATATGTAGGACGTCTTTTGTGTTTCTTCTTGAAGAAAAAGAAATAGGATATAATTTATAAAACGAATGAGCATATTTGCGTCCCTATCACGCACACTGACTGATGATGACATCATAATTCAGTCTTTCAAAGAACTCTTAAAGATGTTTTAAAGATCTTTCAAAGAGTTCTCAAAGACTTTTTAGAGAGAAAACTGATTTTTTGTTAAGTCTCTAAAAACTCTCATAAGGCCCCTAAGCCCCGCCTTTTTCCGTCCTTATAGTCTTTAGAAGGTTTTCAAGAGCGCTCAAAGAGCTTATCTGAGAGTATTAGCTCTCATTAATTAGTCTCTGAGCGCTCTTGAAGACCGTTTAAAGACAAGTTGTGTCACTTGGGATGTGTCCCATCATACATATCTTACTTTGTTTTATTAATCATAGTAGTGATTGAGTTTTGACATGATTTACATAAGCAGTAAATTTGTACTGGTACTGAAATTTGATTTCCATTATCAGTACTTTTTAACTGATAATGGAAATTAGTTTTGCATTAACAGTACATTTTTTATAGTTTTTTAATGGAAATTGTAATGCAGTACGTAACAAATGCTTTTTGCCCATCTATGGTTTGAATGAGCATCCTGAACAATTCAGGAAACTAATGGAAAAAGGGGCCTTTAAATAGGGTCCTTATTTCCTTAATTCAATTTATATTAATTACCTACAATGCAATTTCAACCAAATAAATGATTAAACAATTTTCAGAAGACACCTGCTTGAATATTTTATGTGGCACTGCACTTCGGTGGAAGTAGACATTGGATAGTTTTTTTTAAATCGATATTTGCCTAACTCGATGGCAGTAGAAAGGAGAGGAGGGGGCAACGCTGCCTGCTCAAAGTTCCAATTTAATCTTGAATTTGGGTATCGAAACCTTGGTCAAGATTCAAAACCATCCTCCATTCATTATTAAACAAAACCCCAGAGAAGAGACTCCAACAAAACGGGGCCGTGACAGAACCGCGCTACAAGTTTCTGGGGCTCCCGGTCTCCGCTGTACAAATATATTGCACAGCATTGCAATACATTACCAGTTTAGCCCAAAACGCGATCAACCTACTGGTAAAAGTTTAGCTAGGGTCCGCGGGTGCGCCATTCCCGTAACCGTCCGAACACGGTCCCCTCGCGGAATATAGTGGGAGACGACGACCCAATCTAGGATCAGATATCCGGCAGTAATTACAATTTCCAGGGTTATTATAGGAGATTGTTCTACCTTCTTCTGATTCAAAAACTATCTTACCATGGAGCATACTAACGTTGTCTCCAAAGTTATTTATTCATCCCAAAAATTATACCCTTTACAAAACATGGTGCCTAACTGACAATTTTCTTTAGGTCAATGTTAGGTTAGGTTAGGTAAAACTGTACGGTCACTAATACCTGACATAGAACCAACAGTTCCGTAGCCATACCAGTATAGTTCTTAAACCAGGCTGTCGATAAGGTTGGGAGTTAAGGAGAGTAGACAGATTATTCTCCGTCATACAATCTGAGTCGAGGAGCCAGGGTTCTCCGAACAGTTGTAGTCTCGCCCTGGCAAAAAACGGGAGTGACAGAGAATGTGCTCGACGGTTTCTCGTGCCCCAGGTTCAGAGCATCTTCTGCACCCGTCGGAGTTCGCCAGATTAAGCTTAAGTGCTGTGACCGGTTATAACACCTAGAATTGATCTACAGTCTGTACGAGAAAGTGTAAGAATAAATCCAGTGTCGTTTTTGTTAAAGGTGGGCCAGAGCCTTTTTGGTGTCTCTGCAGGTTCTGGTACTATTCCACCTTCTCTTGGCAGTATTAAGTAGTTGCTCTTCTATATCGTTCTTGACAACAATCATAGGTAGCAGGGGTCGATGTCGATGGTAATTTTGAAAAAATTGTTGAGGTAAATTGGATCGAAAAAGGGCTGACTTGGCATTAGTGATTGCGAAGCCAGTACTCAAAGCTATAAAAAATAATAGAAAAAACTTCGTACAACTGGAAATTTGTCTTTCAAGACAGCTTTCTAGGGGGGAAAATATATTTATAACAATTTCAATGAAATTGGATATCAAATAGTGTTCCAAAACACTAGAACAAGTAAAAACAAGTCACAAACAGGCCTACAATTCTACCTAAGAATTCATCTTTGGTTCATGTTCTCCCCTGAGCTTTCGTACCTTTTAACGTCAACTTAAGTCACACTACCCATGGCTTCAGTTTCGCTCCTAAAACTGCCTTTAAATTATTTGAGATTTCAATCTCCTATCCTTCTATATGTCCTGAATAAAAAAAAATCGTAAATTTTTAAGAGCATACTTCTTTGGGTCTGCCAAATTTTTTCATTTCTTTTTGCTACGAAAACTCCTTTTCCTCCTTGAATGAATTATCTCTGCAATTGGAAATATCCTTCGATTCGATATGGTCCCAAATTTATTCGAATTAAATCATCCCAGGGGCACATCGTACCGCATTCGAGGACACGTGAAACCTACATCCGTGTTGGCCACATAATTTTTAGCAGATTTGACAAGCTGTTGTTTTGCCTTTACAAACTTATTGCTCAGCTGGCGACAGCGACGAAATATTGCTCTTAATATAAATAATAAAATAACGATAAATGTTTGATATTTAAAGTTAACAGCAAGGACGACCATAAAAAATGGAAATACAAACATATTCACACACTATTATTGGGCGATTGAAGCGTGGGCGAAACCAAAAAAAAAAACCTTCGAGCGAGGGATTTTTTGCTTTAATAGCCCATTTAATGTCCATTACGAAATTATGAATTAAAAGCATCACAGACACACACTCACACATTCACACACACACTCACGTTGGGTGGTCGTTAATAACTGATTTTCAATAAAAACGCTTCAATATTTTCGGTTGCGCAATAAATTGACAATTAACGCCGTTTGAAATCGGGTCGAAGGTCCCATTTTTAGGCTAACGAATTTAAATCGCTTGTTATTCGAACAGACTTTCAGTACTTTCGCTGCGATTTTTTCGAAATTAATTCCTCTTTTATCTCTCTACCTTTCTCCCGCAGGCATGGCCCGCAATCGAAAAGTCGTACGAACTTTATCCTGCATCACCGTTGGATGTGCACACAATTTCAGGTATATTTCATCATACGCCAAAAAACTGTGCAAATTGGCAGAAAAAGAAGAAAAATTCTTTCGACTTATCTCGGATTTAAAAAAAAAAAAAATTTTTTTTATAATTTTTGACAATTTTTTTTTTTTTTACTCAGAAATTCCGTTTCATCCCAAGCGAGGAAAGTTTCTTTCGTTGATTGAATTTGCATGCGTCACAGAATTCGGAACATTTTCAGGAAGTTTGCGAAACGAAAAAAAAATGCAATTCGAATTTTTCGTTTTTTTTTTTTTTTTTCATTTAACTTCTTGCGAAAATGTCATAAATAGATCAGAAAATGGGAAACAGAAATTGGAAGAAAACATTTACGGGTGGAGGGAAGACAAGAAAAAGTGTTTCACAAACACTCGGAATAATCCAATTATGGAAGATAAAGTGGATAAGTGGATGTGGTTGTTGCTTATTTCCATGCGACATGAAAAAGGCAGTGGGATGCCACTGAAAAAAAGGTCTCAAAATATGACTTTAAATTTACTTAAATGCCATATTAAGTTATGTAAGCAGACCGGTAAAGAGTGAAGCGAGTAAAAGGGGTGATTTTTCGGTTCTGGACTCCTTCAAGGGGACCAAACTTTGAAAAGGAGGATCTCGAATTTCTCTGATCAATGACTAGCGCTGCAAGATCTCCGCTTTTTGGCATCCCATTTCAATGCTCCGCCGGGACATAACAAAATCCATTATTTTTTACGAATATTAGGAAATTACATTGCCTGACAATATAAAAAGGTTGTCAGAACCAGGATGCTCACTTAACCTACCTACAATATGCTTTCGGGGTGTATGCATTTGAAGTCTATATAGCACCATCAAGGTACCTACTGAATCCAAATTTAGGATCTAATGAACGCGACCTCGAAAAAAAAGCCGTAAAACTCCACTCGATGATGCTTTTTTCAGGCTATGATTAAATCAGAAGCCGATGGAGGTATATAGACCTCAAATTGGGGTTCATTTGCCACCGAAAACAATTGGGAAGCATAATGAGACCCCGGGGTCTGACAATTTCAATTTATTTTTTGTTGGGCTGTGTTATTTTTTACATTTTTAGGCAGCCTTTTCCAAAAAATTTCGAACAAAAATATCGAAATGCAACCCTGGTCTGAATATATGTGAACATAAATTATTATTTTATGTGTGATAAAAGTCTCGGTTATCCATCAATAAAGCCATAAAAAGAAAAATTAGCTAGGAAAAATTTTTGTTGAGGGGAAAGGAGGTTTTTGGAGCAAGTCGTCAATCGTTTTCCTCTTAAAAATATATTAAATCTTGTCCTACATTTTTTTTTTAATAAAATCTTCCAATTTCATGAAAAATTTTGCAAAAATTCCACTATGCTAGAAAAGTCATCTGCAGAGTGAGTAAAAAAAGCTCGAAAAAACCCAAAACTAAGCACTTTAAAAGCTCGAAAAAACGAGGAAAATAGTCCAAAAAATATGCAGCTAAAATTTATTTTTTATTCAGTGGACTTATTAAAATATCGTCGGCTTAAAGTGTAAACCTGCTAACTAACAATTTCAAAACTTTACAGGGTAAATAAAACACACATTTTTTCAAGACTTCAAAGTAGGGAAGGACACCCAAAATATGGATGGTTTATTTTGTTCCTATATGAAGTCTCTTCTAAATTCGATTCAGTGCACTATACAAAAGCTACTTACGTTGGAGTCACTTGTTGGTGTTAACTGTGACCTTTGACCACAGTTGGACTTAGCAGTTTTACTCATCACCAATTCCTCCGTATTTTGAATTTGAAATTAAAAAAGATTTTTTTTGCCTGACGATGCAGTGTCCTTTTTTCTTTCGAATAACATCGACAAGTCGGAATCGGTTAAAAGTGGACTTAGCAGGTTTACACTTTAAGCCGACGATATATGACTTTTTACATTTTCAAACAAAAAATGTTGGCGCTTCTTGCTTAAAAGGTTTTTATACAATGAAAAAGATCGTTAACGTCTGAAGAGGTAAGGGGGCAAAATTTTTAAACACACTCAAACGTAAATCCGATCGAACGTATACGCCAGCATTGGACACAGCCCTTAAAAGATCATTGACAAAGGAAAGCAATAAAGCAGAAATAAAATCAGCTGAAAAAACGCAACATTGTTGTTTTTTCGGAAATTAGGTAGGAAAAGGTATTTAAAATGTACAATTAACCAAAAATATGGGAAATATGACAAAAAATAGTTTTTGGCAAGAAAATAGCTCGCACTGCTAAAATATGAAAAATAGTATGACGTATGCAAAAACAAGCATTTATTCACTCTGGTCATCTGGCAACACTACTAATGACCTATATATAGATATGCCTACTCTATTTTGGCTACAGTTTCACAATATTACAGTGGGGGCCATCAAGATAATTTTTTCCAAATCCGATAAGTAAGCTAATTTATTTTTTTACCTTTTGAAATCGGCGCAAAACTGGAGCTCCCACAATTCGTACACACCCATTGAAAGTAAAAATTGATGGCAAGATTCTTGTCAAGGCCGAACAATTCGAAAACAAGTATCTATAAATGAAAGGTAAAAGATTGAACCGTCCCAAGTAGCAAAATAGGTCAAAAATTGGTAAATTCTTACCTATATTAGGTCAGAATATTTACTTGACCTAACCTAAATAGGTCGAAATTACGTCGATTCGACGTCGAGTCGACGTAAGTGGGGAATAGATTGGAAGTCGATTGGCGGTAATAATAGGTCATAATAGGGCATTTCGACTTCAAAGTCAGGGCGAAAAGAAGTCCGTTTACCTAATATTAGTCGAAAAGAAGTCGCAATGACCAATTCTCGACCTAATTGGACTTATGAGTAAAACGAAAGAGAACGTAAAAGGAAACGAAAAAAGTGAGAGAGAGAGAGTAACAGAGAAAGATATAAATACATAATATCTTACTCAGTCATTCGTATTACTCGAAAGCAGAAATGAACGAGAGATTTTCTTCTTCGTGTGTCTTAAGAAATAAATAATAAATAAAATATGGACATCATTAAAAATTATTTTGCGCTTAATAAGTCCCAAAAACATATGCCCGCTGAGATTTTTCGTGAAAGTGTTCCTTCTACTTCTTCATTTTTAAGGGGCTTTCTCATTGATGGAAATTAAATAAATATTGCTTGAAAAAAAATTGTTTTTCTTAAAGAAAAAACATATGCAGAAGAATAATTCTCAATTTGCCATTCGAAAAACATGGCGGAGCTCGACCTATTTTGACCTATTTCGACTTTAAAGTCAAACCGACTATGAAGTCCAAAAATCAAGTCCGCTCGACTTTGAAGTCGAAGCATGCAACAAAATAAGTCAACTTTTGACCCTATTTCGCCCTATAAGTCAAACGGACTTTAAAGTCGAATTTTAGTCAAAAAATTGGTCTGTTTGCCTTGAAAAATTACCTAATTTGGAATTCAAAGTTAAGTCAATTTTAAGTCACTCAATAGGGAATTTTTTACCTATTTTCGACCAAAAATCGACTTGGAAGTCGAAGCGATTTTGAAGTCATGAAATAGGTAGAATAGAGGTAATTTGGACCTTCGAAACGGACTTTTAAGTTAGGTCATATTTAAGGCCGGAAAATAGGTCAGAAATAGGGTATTTTCAACCAAAATAGGTCGATTCGACTTGCTGCTGGTCGAATCGCTCTATTTTGCTGCTTGGGGTCGTTTTGCCACATGATGAACTCATCTTCAAAAGCGTCACAAATCGTAATTTGGTTTTTTTTTTTTTTTGTGGAAAACGCGTTCTGATCCTTTCAGAACCACGTGATATAGAGCTCCCCTGCACATGCTTCGCCCACACAGAGAAATTCAATTAAATTAAAACATACTTGAATAATTTGAAAATTCCTCTTTAATTATGTCCCTTTTGGAGAGCCATTGTAAAAAAAAAAAATCGACTTTATGTTGAAAACAAGTTGAGCCACATCACAATCAACGAAATTCATTCAAATTGAAGTCATATGAAATTGTCTTTTCGAAAATTGGGCACCTAAAATATGCAGCCGAATATAAAAAAAATTAAAGAATTTAAATAAAAATTATAAAATATAAATAAAGTCAAACTCCTTTCGGAAAGTCATCACATTTCCACTTAAAATTTGACAAAAATATTTTAATAATTTCTTAATTACTTCACTTTTGGGCACGACTGATTGCTTTGATCCTCAAAGTGACCAGAATTTTAATGGATATTTTTCCCCTTCAACCGGAAAATCTCTTTTAAATCAAAAGAAAAGGCGACAAAAGCAGTCAACTTAATGTAACACTCGATGTTGCCCCGTCGTTCCAGAGAGAAATTTCGCTCTTGGCGATTTCGGCTTCATTTATGTTGAAAATCGTTTGTGTCTCGATATCTCGACAGTTCAGCTTAATTGAGTTAAGTTAATTTAATACCAATTTAACGAATAATGAGCCGAAATCGCTAAGGACATTTTAGCGATGTAAGGAAAGGTAAGCAGAATTGAGCTAACGAAAGTAAATGCTTCCGATCGGCAATTATGATTAAATTGAGCACGAAACACGCTCAACAAAAAAAAATAAGATAAAAACTTTAAATAAACGTTAAGTATAAATAAATAATATCCAGAAAAAGAAAAAGCGATGACCTTTCGCGTCGGTAAATCTACTTTTTCGAAGTGGAAAAAACTATGGGAAAAATATAAATTTATTGAGCACCTAAGGATATAATAAAGTACCTATCATATTGACTTGCTTGCGTGACCTCATCTAAGCTACACATATATTTTCTCAACTTTTTTGCCCTCTAGCCAGTGGTGTATATAGAGGTTGGTTTTGAGGGTTCAAATTACCGCCGAAATACCAGAAGTCGACGAGTAGCCAAAGCAAATACTCTGTATGTAAAGTTTTTTATGCATTAAAAACCTCCCGGAACAATTCCTGCCACTTACCCATATTCTTCTCACCCCATCCATTGAAGGCAGGGGCGTAGCGAGAGAAAGAGTGTTTTGGTAGTGCTTTTATTGGCCACAGTGGTTTATTGAACAATCATGAGATATTTATATATAAAAATTTTGGGGGGGCGACGTTTAGAAAGTTATGGACCGAAACCCAAAAAAATCTGAAAAAATCACAACTTCCAATTTCTATGAAAACTTCTATAAAAATTAATTGAAAACTTCTTAGAATTTTGGCGCTAAAATTAATTTTTAAAAACTGATTACAACTAGTCCTTTTTGGACCAGTTTGTAACTAGACCCAAACTGGACTAGTTGTAATCAGTATTTAAGTATCAGTATTTATATTTAAAAAAACTGATTACAACTAGTCAGTTTTTGACCAGTTTGTAACTAGACCCAAACCGGACTAGTTGTAATCAGTATTTAAGTATCAGTATTTATATTAAAAAAACTGATTACAACTAGTCCTTTTTGGACCAGTTTGTAACTAGACCCAAACTGGACTAGTTGTAATCAGTATTTAAGTATCAGTATTTATATTAAAAAAAACTGATTACAACTAGTCATTTTTGGACCAGTTTGTAACTAGACCCAAACTGGACTATTTGTAATCAGTATTATAAAAAAATTTTAGCGCCAAAATTCTTACAATTTTTACTTATTCTATATATAAATTTTTATCGAAATCGGACGTTATCAATTTTCCGAATTTTTTGGGTTTTTGCTCCAAAACTCTCTTAACTTCCTCTTCATCAAATCCCATCACCATTTTTCGGGTTAATGTCTCACAATTATTCAATATACCACTGTGGCCAATATAAGCTCTACCAAAGCACTCTTTCCCTCGCTACGCCCCTGATTGAAGGGCGCTTTCAAATAATGCCACAACAAATACTTCACATTTATCAATAAGAACCTCCCGACCATCCTTAACAAAAAGAAAAAAACAAAAAACTTCCTGAACATTCGTGTTCACACTTGCAAAAGACAAAAAACAAAATCGTCCCTAAACTAATATTGATATGATGTTTATTATTCCGCTCACATGACATGGTGGTTCAACTGATGATTTCAGTCGAGTTACTCAAACTCTCAAAGTAATTGTATTTAATTGTCCTCAAGAGTCGCAGAGACGATGAGGTTATGAGGTCATTAAGGGGCAACGACAATCGACAAATTTCGTTATTCCCCTAAAACAATTGTTGTCTGTTTGCTCCTGCTTTGCGCACAAAGCACTCTTGAAACAATAATTTATAAGATTTGTGATTGTCCTTTCGGGCGAATGGCGAACGAAGTCGAAGTCGAAGTGGAGTGCATTCGCCTCCGCCTTCGAGGAATATGCTGACAGAATTAATTACGCTTCCCGTACGTAGCAGCACGCACACCCACACACACACAAATACCGATGTGCACGCTATGTAGATATGCGTGTATCGTGCATATGTTCCAAGCAATGTACATACGTTCCGCTAAGGTCCTTTTGTTTGAAGCCAGTCAACTTTTGCGATCCTTGTATGACTTCGAAGCGTGCATTTTAAGTGAAAATGCCATTCGAACGCTTTTGTGCAATATCAGCGTCAATTTTGATTGCTTTTGTTTCATGCAACAATGCTCGTCGTGGAGGCGAATGGCGAACATCACGACGCCCTACAATCAGCATTACCCAGCAATTCCATTAACACTTGCTACCGCTCAACACCAAATGGTGTCACACACTTTCTCTCGTGCTCTTCAAGTACACGTTTGACGGAAATTAAATTCTCTCCAATGATTTTATTTTTTTATTTTCATTTTTTTTTTTCATCATTTCCTTTTCATTCCACAGACTGTATGCATGTCGCATCTGAACCGGGCGATTATGTTTTCAAGAAGTCCCCGCATCTTCTTGTTGCAAACCGAAAGGATGCTACTGTACGAGAGCCGGTAATTGAAATCGATGATTCCATGACAGTTTGCGGTTTATATGTCATCGGCGAGCCAGATACAATCGTCGAGATCACAATGAAGCATTATGATGTTAACTGTGCGACAGGTGGTCTGATGGCGGTGAGTATATCCTTTGATATTTATGCTCGTTTATTGTTATGGTTTGGTTTCGTTCTTTGACCGCCCGCTGTTGAAGACCATGAGCAGTTTGCCCTAATGAGGGATATATGTTTACATCATAGTGTTCCTATAGTAATGATTGCATCGATTTCATGCTCATTATAAATTCATTTCGAGAGGTTTCAAGCAAACGTTAATAAGGAACAACGACTACTTATATAAAAGTCCTCAAGTTGGAATATTTTGATTGAATTCTTTTGAATCCCTTTTTTTAGTTTGTTGATGGCTGGGAGCTGAATGGTGAATACTTTCCAAGCATCCTCGATCATCATCGCCCACTTAATCAACGTGTACAGGAGTTTTGCAACAATTTTAAGCAATGGTAAGCAGGAATTTAAATAACACACATATTTATGTACAGTGGAAGTCATATAATTTAAGACAGTATGGGAAATATTGTATTTCTTGTGAGCTGCTTCATTTAAAACTTATATTTTGTGCTAGTTATTTGAAATCATATTATATATAACTATATATGTCACACAGGAGCCGTTTCCATTTTGGCTCTTTTCACCACGGTCTCGGGTACCCACCAAAATGAGCAGGTACTCACCAAAAGTATTTCTCTCTCGCTCTTTTTTGCCTGCCGAGAAACATCTCATTCTAACTGCCGCGAAACGTCCCGCGCAATATCTATGAGAGTGGCATATATGGTATATGTGTTTGAAATATTCGTGCTCACTACAGAACTACCGGTATATAAGCAAAAGCACCGTCCAGAAAAAACCACCATCGAAGTTGATTTGTGGAACAAGCAAGAAACATCCTTTTGCGATCCCTTTTTAAATCCGAAATGAATTGTTAGCTCTGTTGAGAAATGAAACGCCACTGAGCACTATTAAATGCCACCTTTGATAGGGTGGCCTCCTTGGATATGTTGCCAGGAGCAATCACATGTCAGAAAAAAAAAAATCTAAGAAGGCGCAATGAATTCACCGGTAAGCATTGGGGGTGTCCTTATTTTTAAAAACTGGATTTTTATAAACCGCCGGCCAGATTCTTATTCCTTTATATTAAAAAAGTAAGTAAATTATTTTGGAGTAAATCCGATAATTTTAAGTGGACCCGGAAACGACTTGAAAATATAGTGGAGAGTGGAAATATAGAGTAGAAGCCCCATAACTCCCCAGAAGTCGCACCGACGAACATATAATGTATGACCAACCCCCATTATTTTTTTACCCCTAACATTTTTTCGGAGCATACTGACCCCCTATCTCCCCTCTCTAAGGGGCTCTCATACGAAAATTATTTTTTATTAATTTTCTCCCTAACCGTCCTAACTAGCCCCAGGGTTCCCCCAGAGGAGTCAAAAGTATGACCGACCCCCATTAACTTTGCCCCCCTAACATTTTTTCCGAACATACTGACCCCCTATCTCCGCTCCTTAGGGGGGCACCCATACAAAATTACCTTTACTTTATGACAATTTCACACAAAATGGCCGTCACTACAGTCAAACCCCTCCCAGAGGGATGATATGTATGACCGACCACCATTATTTTTTTACCCCAAAAATTTTCTTCAACCATACCTACCCTCTATCTCCCCTCCTTAGGGGGGTCCTCATACAAAATTAGGCTTAAATTAAAGATTACTAAGCATGCGACAAAACCTTTGGGTTTCCGAAAATACTTTGGAGTATTTGGAGTTCATTTTATTTGGTTCGGGTGACAAAAAGTATGTGCGACGCACAATAGGTACCTAAAGATAACTGTCCTTGATATGTTTTATAAAGGTGAAGGAAGCATTATAATCTTGGTGGAATGGTGTTGGCTCTATTTATCAATTTACCCACCGATTGGTCCCACATATCTATAATCTCGCTCCGTTCATTTTTTAACAGGATAGCGAGCCAAAGCGCAATATGAAAAGTGTAAATTCAGTGGTAGCTTAGAGAAGGATCAAAGTCTTGCACTGACCAGCCTAAGTATTTATCTTAATAAATTTATTTATTCTCCATTTTTTCCTCAAAAATGTGGCTTCATACTTTTATAAGGGTGGGACGGCCATAGTTGGTTAAGATGCCAACTTACGAAGCGAAAGGCTCTGGGTTCAACTCCCAGCTCAGGTCGTGGATGTTTGTGCCTTTTTTTCAGTTTCGGTTTTCTTTTGTTTTCCCATTATTCGGAGTACCGCAACGGGCCCATTTGAGGCCTAAGTGTCTCCGCCTTAATGGTGGTAACCACACTAATCTTATCTAATCTAATCTAATCTAACCTAACCTAACCTAACCTAACCTAACCTAACCTAACCTAACCTAACCTAACCTAACCTAACCTAACCTAACCTAACCTAACCTAACCTAACCTAACCTAACCTAACCTAACCTAACCTAACCTAACCTATATACGTAAGGGTGAAATCTTTACTTTAAAATCTAAAGCCAGCACAACTTAACACGAAATCTCAATATTTGAATAATGAAAAGTCTGTCCCCAATCATATGACTGCCACTGTATATGATCATATCCTCTTCAAAAGTGTGACAACTCAAAATTTTTTGCCAATATTTTTTGAATGCTCCGAGATATTCAATCGTTATGATTTCAATATTATTCTTCATGGTCCTTATTTTTGTGTTGTGTCTCTATTGAAGACGCAGTGCGATTTGTGGCATCAAAATTTGATCACACAAAACCGCCTTCATTAAAGTAAAGTGAAAATAAATTTTGCACTTTTTAGGAGAAAATAATATTCTGAAAATATGCAAAAACAAAAAATTTCTATAAATGACTTTCCCGCTTAATTGAATGCTTGAACACTAAAAGAATCCCAGTTAATTAACATAATTTCTCCTCTCCACAGGCCCCGTTTGACAAATAAAAAATTCTATCGCTCCAGTCAAAATGCCGCTTTATTGCAATATCGTATACCATTGAAAGGCTCTTTTATTGCCAACGTCCGTTTTCACAAAATCACACAACGTAAGGCTCTTTCCCGCAAAGAAAAAAAAAAAAATAAATAATAATAATAAAAAAATCTTTCTCATTTGCTTTCATTTATCTTTTGCTGCTCCATTTCCTTGGGGGGGGGGGGGGCAAAAAAAAAAACAGCCTGCAACGTACTCGTTCAAGAAACAAGCGCCATTTATAAAATCTCCAACTTCGGTCACCATCGCAACTGTACAATATCGGCACTTTTCCCAGCAGTTGTTTCATTGGCCAATTTGAAAATCGGCGGGAAAGCTGTGCGTCAGGACAAAGTTAATTATGAGGTTGAATTTCAATCATTATCTCGATTTTCTTTCCTTCTTTCTTTCTTTCTTCATTTTTTAAATGTAATTTCTCTATCTTTCAGTGCTCGACTTTCGATGATCGTTTAGAAATCGGTGGCAGCTCTGGTTTGGATTCCACAGACATGGAGAAATCAAGTGATGTTTGCGGTGTTTCCGATATTCAAGGTTCGTGACACGAATCAATATGGGAATATTCTCAATTATTGTATTTCGAAAACGTTTTTCTTTAAGGCCCCGAGCAAGCAATTTTCTGTGGCGTGACTTCGATGCGTTTAATCTCAACTGGAAGATATCAAAATCAAGCAGCCATTATTGTACGCAAAGCAGATGAACAGGACTTGGAAATCGCTACTTTGGTGTGTCCTCTCTAAGCGATGAAAGGACAAACTCTTGCGAAGCATATTATTCATATAAATATTATGGTCTTAGTGTTTACTTAGAAATATCTTTATTTCTTGATTTGAAATCGAAAAGTTACTCAATTTTCATGCAGCATAAAATCGTTCAATTCAGCACCTAAAATTATATGCACAAATATTTCGAAAATTTGTTTTTGGAATTGACAAGTTTTTCTTCAATGAAATTATGTGAATTTTAAGATATGTACTATATTCAGTAATGATTATATGAGCTGGGACGATCTTGTGCAGGTCGCAGGAGCTTGGGCTCCATTAATTAAAGATTTATAAAAATTTGAAATATTTAAATGCATACCTCTAGGAGCAGAAGCATAAATTTTATGTTCCTGGGTTGTTTCTAAGCCAAGAGAATATATTTGAATTCAGAAACTTCAGAAAACCCTCACTCATGATCAGGGCTTGGTTTTTTTTTACTTTTATAATTTTAAAGCATACTTTATGGGGCAAAAATTTTTCGAAGCCAATAGAATATATTTGAATTCAGAAACTCCAGAAAACCTCACTCATGATCAGGGCTTGGTTTTTTTTTTACTTTTATAAATTTAAAGCATACTTTATGGAGCAATAGTTTTGTTCAATTCACATAAAGTTAAGATTTAAATTGATTTTTAACTTCAATATAAATTTTTTTTAACATAGAAAGGCGGTTTGAAGTTCGCTAAACTTATTCGCAAAATGTATGTAAGAAAAATTTTTGCCCCATAAACTATGCTTTAAATTTATAAAAAGTCAACAAAATCCGAGCCCTGCTCATGATGTTTTAAATTGAAAAGGCCACTTTATCGAACAGAATTCTGACTACCAGAATTATTCTTAATATTTATAAGCATACTTTTGGGTGCTGGATAAAATATTTTTTGCTACCCTCCTTATTTCTTTTTATTTAATTTAATTTTATTTTTTTTTTTCAATTTAAATCAAATAAATTTTGTAAATAGGTTTTAACTATCCCTCTACACCTCTCAATCTCTATCTGTCTCTCTTTCTCTCTCTCTCTCTCTATGTAACTTTATTATAAATTTAGTTCGTGTTATTGAAGTTTGGAAATCATTATCTTCCATTCTATATTAATGTTAAACTTCAAATGTTAACAAGAAATCATTGGAAAACAAGAAATGCAATGAAGTTGAACTTTCCGGTTCATCTGAGATGAATACTTTTGAGAAAAGGATAATTCACCTTTTAAAATATGTTATATAAGCAAACCAAAAAAAAGAATTAAGGACATGCAAATATGTAGAAAATATTGCCGTGCATAAATTTTAAAGCAAAAATGCCCATTGAAAAACTCATAAAAATAATCCAAATAAAAAACTTCTTGATGTGTAGTAAACTGAGTTTTTATTGTCAATAAAAAAAGTTAAGGAGTTAGTTCTTGGGTTAAATCGTCGTGAGTTGAGGCAGTCAAGGACTGTACGAATTCGGTTAATTGAACGGATGTTTTTTAAGAAAATCTTAAGCCCAACTCAAATTTAAGTTGTTATATGCAACAGTTCGCTTTCCAGTCAGGAGATTCGCATGAGAGCTTTTCCACGCATGCGTATTTTCAGTTATACCAAAACGGAACGTTTCTTTCAAATCACAAAAAAAAACCACAAACAAAAAGGACTCTTTCGAAATTCTTACTTCGACTTCATTTCATTCTTTCTTTATTGCTCAAAACTTGCAAATAAATTCAATATTTGAGAACCATATTGTAATTGCTCCAAAAAATATGCAACCCTTTTCTCTCTACAAACTAAAAAACAAAGCAAAAAAAAAAGGAAAACTGTGAAAATTTTGCATTAACCCTTTCGATTCTCTGGGGAAATATGTGTCCTACGTTTAGTTTTCGATTTAAAAGCCTATTGATTCTCATATATTTCACCTTAAGTGGCTAGTGGCTCACATCTGTTCAATTCACCGATAGCCCGCCCAGTAGCGTAGTAACGAGAGGGTAGAAGAGGGCATACACCGAATCATATTTTAAATTTTATAAAGGCCTTTTTATTTGAGGTGGTAGGCAGGGGCGGCATTGCCTCCATTGTGGCATGATTGTTCCCCGAGCGGCGAAATGTCTCGCTACGCCACTGAGCCCGCCCTCCATCCACATGATTGTTTTGATAATTCTTTTTTTTATTGGCATTCTAAACTTGTAAAGTTTTTGAGAGATCCCTTCAGAAATAAAAAAAATTATGGGAAATAACTTTGACTCTAACTCAAAGGGGAAAAGGAAAAAATGGAAAAAGTGGAACATCAAACCCCTCTCCCTCAGGACAACCTTTTAAAAATAAAATTTCTCTTGGCTTAAAAGTATTTTAGGTGACATCCATGCACAACGGGAGATGCCATCACACGGATGTATAATTGCTCCGTATGAAATACATACACATCTACTCACGAATATATATCCCAGCGGGAAATGTCCCCCTGACATCATCGATGAAGTCAGCGTGACTTTGGAGCCGGAACGCTTGCAATTTCATAGGACATTTTGTATGACATTTGTACAGGAGTTGGACAGTGAATTCACCGGTAACATGTCATGCTAGGGGGTGCGCGATGGCAAAAAAAAAGCATTTGAGAGCAGCACTTTGCTCTTTTCTCTCTAATTGTCAATTTATAGAAACCAGCTGGGGTTTGATAACTCTCTTCTTTATCCTGGCAAATTTTTAAAAATCTATTTTTTTAACAATTTTTTTTCGCCTCAGGCAGGGATCGAACACGCTATCTGCGGATTCTGAGTCGAGCACTCATCCTCTACGCCACTTCACACTAAAGGGCTGAATACACGATATGATTACTGACCAAATTTTGGCTGTTTTTGGAACAAATTTTTTCCCAATCGAATCCAAATCGTGTAACTACCAAACATACGTATGGCCATACAGCATTTGGTCGCATTTGTTAACGTCGCAACCAAATGTGTGTTTGCAATGCAGCCATATCGTGTAACACCCCAACCAAATGTTGATGACTGATGAATTTTGTAGATAAATTGTGACCAAATTACATTTGGACGCAAACGAAAAATGGCGGCATGCATATGTTTTGGGACAAATGGCGCATATCGTGTAAAAACTAAACATACGGCTTGTATCCAAATGAGCATATGTACAAAATTTTAGCCAAATGAAAGCAGCCAAACGTTTTGTCAGTAACCATATCGTGTAATCAGCCCTTAACGCTCAACTGACGCTAAAATCTTATTTAAATTTCAGTAGCCAATGAGATTCAAGGACGTCCCTCTACGATGACATTTCCCCCCAAGATGGCATGCATGACAATGTCACCTATATGTCATCGATGAAATCACTGGTGACTTTGTCATGCAGGAGATAGCTTCCCGCTGGGATTCGATTTAGCTTATTAGAATGTGTCGGCGGCTTGTGTAAACTCGAATTCTGTTTGTCAAGGGACAATACGCTTGTATGCCTTCATGTCGTGCATGCCGGATTTTTCTCCTCTCCAGTTGCTACCAACCTACTCTACGGGTGGCTTTTATGCTTTAGCTTAAGGTCAAAGCATATCAATAAACAACATGACAACAACAAATAATGTCCATCAAAGGACATCAGAACGGGCTTGTTAAAAATGTATAAATATAAAAAAAACAAACAACAAAAATTAATATGAAATAATTAAATGTTCATAGACATTTTACGACACCATGTCCAATAAAAGGACAACAATGGGCTTATAAAAAGCGAAAGCACTGAAAAGACAATAAGTTATCATTAAACAGTACATTTTATGCCCTCATAATAAATTATTTTACACAACATTTCAAATAACCATAAATATAACGATTTTTCGGCATTTTTTTGGGTTTTTGTTTTTTTTTTTGTGTCCAATATGCTTTGCTTCCAGGCATTGATTTCCTTTTTCTTTTTGTGGGAAAGGAATGGTAAACATTCCAATCGTGAGGTGCATATAACATATGATTTTTGTATAACACTTTCCAGTTGAGTATGAGCGCCGTTAGTGAAAGGACCTGCGGCAGAGCGTTAACATAGAAATGTGTTTTTCTACAATTTTTTTTTTTTTTTTTTTTTTTTTTTCGTTTTAATACACAAATCCTTGATGAATATTAAAAACGCTCAACGCTTAATGACTTAAAGGATTAATTAAAAACAATATAAAACAACAACAAAAAAAGGATATAAAAACAAAGGGAACTTGTGCCAGATGTAGAGTTTATGCTGCGTTCGGGTATGTGCATGTAAATGTGAGTGTTAATTCAAAGGATAACAATATCCTTGCATTTGACAAAACAAAAAAATGTATCTATAAAATGCAAGAGCCGTAAAGATCTCATTAATATAATCGACTGATTGATGATTGTTCTTGTGCTTTGATAAGGATTTTTTCTCGCTTTCTCGAAAGCATGAAAGAAAATCCATCGAACGTTCAATAAATGTACGGCGGACAAGGACAAGGACTCATGATTAAGTTAACAGATAAGAACTGTTCGAGTGTGTAATGCAATTGTCAAGTACGAATATTGTATTTGTGCAGGCGTAGAGAACGATTTTGCCTCTACCTATTTTCATTGTCAAACGAAAAATGCAGCAGTGTTCGATTTTTTTCCTTTTTCGCCCCCCACCCGCTTTTGTGATTTTCCATTTCATTTCTTTTGGACTTTTTTGGGGTAATTTTTTTTTTTTTTGGCGTGTTTATTTTGTGTCTTTTTTCTACACATGTATTTTTTCATGTGTTTTTTCTGCTGATACACGAAAATTATTGTTGAAAAAAAAAATTTTTTTTTATTGGTACCTACATACATATGTATGTATATTGATAAACAGGGAAAAATATGCTCATATTTTTGGATGGGAGGGCTATGTCAATAAGGATAATAAAAAAATACCCCGCTGATAAGGACAACAAAAAATAATGCGCTCCACGGTGAGTAGAAGAAGAAAAAAAAAATATGGGAAACAGCTGTAATGTCGTAGGCAGTCTGGCGTGGAAAAAGGGCACCCATTTGCTCCATCGGTTCGCTGCGTTGTTTTGCACTTGTTGCAATGAATAATGATTGAACGAGTCGAACCGAGGAGCAGTGGCGACAGTGTGGGGCTGTGTGTGTGTGCGTGTGTGTGGCTCGCGCGTTGCACTTGAGCGTTATGAATTTTTATAAACTTTTTTAAGGTCACCGGCATTTCCGAGAAGTGAATTTTCCATGGTCGGTTTTTTTTCTCTCTCTCTCTCTCATTTTTTTTTTTTTTATTATTTTTATTTTTATTTCTATTACGTTGTAAGCAAGGATGATTTTCGTTGCTTTATGAGCTTCTTCGTTATTCGGTTTCTTGCTCTTCATTTTTTGCCTTTATGAATGGTCAGTAAATATTGTGCTTGCTCGTTCATGTGTAACGCCTACGAGCACTCAAAAGGGCCATTCATAATGCGTGTGAAAATGATTGACGTGAGCAAAGGACGATTAACGAGCACGAAAATCATTTCTGAACGTTTATTTACCAAACAAAAAAAATGGGAGATTCCTAGAAGAAGTCCAAATGTCTTCAAGGAATTACAGTTGAGTAAGAAAATAATAGATATTATCTATGTATGTATGTATGTATCTGTGTATATGAGGGTCCAGAGCCATTTTTAATTTATGACGGTTTATTGTACTTTTCATACGTGGCTAGACAAAAGGCTAAAATAAATTTGAATAAAGGCTTTTAACGTCTCCAGGGGGGTTCCTGAAAGACACGGTCGACTGTCCGTCATAGCGGCGTACGCAGGGGTGTCTCTGCAGGTTACAACCCCCTCAGAAAAGAGATTAAGTTCAAAGGAACGCAGGAAATTAGTCTAAATACAAAAGTTCTGTAGAGCCTTAAACCCAGGGGCGGCAAAAGCCCGCTGGGCCCCCAGTTAGTTTTTTTTTTTTAGGTAACGAAGCCCCATTTTTCAAACGCCCGGTGGGCCCTTTGGCCCACAGTCCGCCCCTCTAGAAATAATTTTCAGGATAGGTACGCATCTGTTTTTTCAGTCACTCCGATTGTATGTGTGCATTTCTAAACAAGGAGCATATACCCAGCCGGAAATGTCCCGGTGAAACAATCAATGAATTCAGCATGACATAGAGCCGCGACTCCTCCTGATTAAACACCAACTTTCTAATGAAATAAGCACACAAGCGGCATTGGCAGTCATAAGAGCATATGTCACGAGCTGGTCATCGAAAGTGGAGTAGATCTACTCCGTCGTATCGATACCTCTATCGATGACAGTGCCATTGGAGTTGCGATGAATAATATTTCTTCTCGATGGCAATGCCATTGCAATTGCGATAAAAAGCTCCTTCTCTCGATGGCAATGCCATTGCAATTGAGAAGTACTCAAATTTTCCCCTTGATATTCTTGTTGAAAAAATTAATGAATTGTTCATTTATGAGAAAATTTCCGGCTGGGTATCATCATGAGATTCGATGAAGGAAGAAATGGGAAATATGTATGTGAAAAATTAAATTGGAAAATGGAACTCTGATTCGGAAAATAAACTTGGGTCCGCTTTAGAAGAATTTCTGTTGGAAAAAATTTCTATTCAAAATTTCGGGTGCCTTTTTTTTGGAGTTTTCCATTTCTAACCGATCTGAAGCTAAAGCTTGAGAAAACAAGATTTCTATGTGCGTGTTAAATGTCCTTCGTTTTCCATATATGTATATAAGGGTGTCCCAAGATATAACATAAGGGAGGATTTTATTTTCTCAAAAATTGAAACGCATACCCTCCATTTGTTTTTTTCTAAATGGTCTTATTTGCATATTTGCGATATTAAATATTAGGTGTAGTAAAAAGAAATCCATTATTTTTCCAATAGATGGCGTTATTTATCTGCATCTCGCGTTGTATAAGTCCGATCGTGTTCCGCTAGGGGGCATTAGAAAGATGACAGTTCCTACTAAAAAAGCTTTTTGACACTTTTTTGATTGATTGATTCAGTTTTGTTTGAGAGCTTGTCAAAGATGGACATCAGCAAAGAGAAAATTCGCTACATTTTACAGTTTTTCTTCGATAAGGGAGAAAACGCAAGCCAGGCGGCTGAAAATGTGAATAGCGTTTATGGACCTGATACTGTAACAGCCAATCATGCGCACTTTTGGTTTCGTCGATTCCGTTCCGGTAACTTCGATGTCAAGGATGCACCACGCACTGGAAGGCCAATTGTCGAAAATTTCGATAAAATCATGGAAATTATCGAGTCCGACCGTCATATTAGCACTGTTTCGATTGCAAAAGAGCTAAAGATTGCACAAAAAACCGTTTGGAACCATTTGAATAAGGCTGGATACACAAAGAAGCTCGATGTATGGGTGCCACACGAGTTAACGCAAAAAAACCTCATAGACCGAATTTACATCTGCGAATCGCTGCTGAACCGCAACAAAATCGACCCATTTCTGAAGCGGTTGGTGACTGGTGATGAAAAGTGGGTCACTTACGACAACGTCAAGTGAAAACGGTCGAGGTCGAAACACGGTGAACCGGCGGAAACGGT
Source organism: Chlorops oryzae (assembly GCA_020466095.1). NCBI lineage: Eukaryota > Metazoa > Arthropoda > Insecta > Diptera > Chloropidae > Chlorops > Chlorops oryzae. The sequence continues at coordinate 15,078,543 of CM035807.1, read as the reverse complement.
GGCCAAGCCAGGATTGACGGCCAGGAAGGTTTTGCTGTGTGTTTGGTGGGATTGGGAGGGAATTATCTACTATGAGCTGCTCCCATACGGCAAAACTCTTAACTCGGAACTCTACTGTCAACAATTGGACCGTCTGAAGGAAGCAATCGCCCATAAGCGGCCAGCTTTGGCCAATAGGAGAGGAATTGTGTTCCATCAGGACAACGCCAGGCCACACACATCGATAGTGACTCGCCAGAAGCTCCGGGAGTTTGGTTGGGAGGTTCTTCTGCATCCACCTTATAGTCCGGATCTGGCACCAAGTGATTACCATCTGTTCCTGTCAATGGCGAACAATTTTGCTGGTGAAACATTCGCTTCAAGAGAGGCTTCTGAAATTCGACTGTCTCAATTTTTTGCTAATAGGAACGAGGGCTTCTATGAGAGAGGCATAATGAAATTACCTTTAAAATGGCAACAAGTTATCGAACAAAACGGCGCATATTTGACCTAAATCTGATCATTCTAACTATCTTAAATAAAGCCCTCAATTTAATGCAAAAATAATGGATTTCTTTTTACTACACCTAATATTATTGAGATTGGATCACGATAGCCCTTGTCTCTTCAAATTGAGTCTCCCAAAAGTATGCATTGAAAATATGTAATATCGAAAATCGTGGGTTTTCTTTAAAATATTGTCACATAACCACGATATAAAAAAATATATATATGTAGTGATATCATGTTGATCATGCATCATAATTTGAACGAAATTTCACAGGAAAATACATAAAACTAATAGGAAATTTTAGTATTAAATATTCACATGCATACCTTGAGGGTACAATTCTTATCAAAATTCAAGGCTTAAGATTTGTTAATGTTCAAATATCTCTCTCAATTTCCACCTCGTATGATCATATTAGGGCTTTAAATGTTACTAATTGCAAAGGGTTAGTGATTATAAATGCTTATACAGGGTGTTTCGCATAAGGATGTATATCCGAAAGGAGGTGATAGGGGTGCTCAATATCGACCAAAAATCGTATGGGAGGGGGGGGGGGGGGGGGGGGGGGGGGGTGGAAAATGCTCCCCTAAGGAGTTAGAGGGCCTTAAAGTTTTTAGGCAGTAAGTCGAGAAAAAAAATTCTCCCACGATAACGGTTCATCGTAGAAAAAAAACTGTTAAGCGGTTTGAAAGCCAACTCTATGGGCTTTTCGGCAAAATTAAATTCATGGTAAGAATTTAAGCCAATGATGGTTAATTAAGCGGTCAAAGTCAAAAATTCTGAAAAAAAATTCTATTTTTTTACTTTGAGAGCCATTTTGGTATGAAAAAGGTCCTATTAACACATACTTTTCTAATTTTTTTCAAAATTCTCGATTAATTTACTTCAAATCTGTGGTACATTTGTCATACCTTATTAGCGGTTTAACCTCAGGAAAAATAGGATTTATAAACAAACTTGAACTTTTTTTATGTGATAAAATTCTTAAAAGAGCAATCTTTGGCTTACAATGGCCAGCCAGCAATTTCTTATTTAAGACAAATTTTGGTTTAAGATTATACGAACTTTAACTGGAAAAATTGGTAATTTTTTGCTGAGATTATTTAAATTGATTTTAAAAAAAGTTTAAGTTCGTTTTTAAATCCTATTTTTCCTGAGGTTAAACCGCTAATAAGGTATGACAAATGTACCACAGATTTGAAGTAAATTAATCGAGGATTTTGAAAAAAATTAGAAAAGTATGTATTAATAGGACCTTTTTCATACCAAAATGGCTCTCAAAGTAAAAAAATAGAATTTTTTTCAGAATTTTTGACTTTGACCGCTTAATTAACCATCATTGGCTTAAATTCTTACCATGAATTTAATTTTGCCGAAAAGCCCATAGAGTTGGCTTTCAAACCGCTTAACAGTTTTTTTTCTACGATGAACCGTTATCGTGGGAGAATTTTTTTTCTCGACTTACTGCCTAAAAACTTTAAGGCCCTCTAACTCCTTAGGGGAGCATTTCCCCCCCCCCCCCCTCTCATACGATTTTTGGTCGATATTGAGCACCCCTATCACCTCCTTTTGGATATACATGCTTATGCGAAACACCCTGTATATATGCCCTCAACAGTGGGATCTCAGCTTTAGTCAGTCCAATCAGCTGTCCAATCTAAACAGAAATCAAAAGGGTCTCATCAAAGAAGTTAAGTTAGGAAAAGTAGACTCTTATTAAAACCAGTAAAGGGGTACACCGAGAGAAATAAGAACTGTTAAATCAACCACTTAGAACAGTTAAAGTAAGAGTGGTCAAATTAACTGTATTCCCCGTTAAATGCACTAGAAAAGGAAGTCAAATCAACAGTTGAAAAATAGTCACTTTTTATGTTCAAATTCGCTTTCGTTCACTTAGACGTATAAGTTCGCATTCTGATCAACCGTCTCCGGAGTTTTCAATAGCTCAGTTGTTTAAGCTGTGAGCTGACCGTCGTGAGATTCGTGGTTCTATCCCTGCTGGCGGCGGGAATTTTTCTGGATTTTTTTTTTTTAATTACAGTTTTTTTTTTGTTCAGAGTGTAGTTGTTTTTTAAGGCAAAAATTTTCTCCTAAATTTTTATGATTTTAATTTATTTAATTTTTTTTAATGGTTCATTTTCAAGCAAAAAATTTTGCAACCATAAGCTCAAGTGAGCGTTTTGACCAACAAATTAAATTCGTTCGTTTAGCGTAATGGTTAAGACGTTCGCCCAGCGAAGTGGTGGTCTGCGGTTCAAGGCTCGGCCGAGGCGAAAAAATTTAACGAGATGAAAGAGAAAAAGATTTAAAAAGAAACAAATAAATAAAGAAAAAACATAATAATTTAATTTAAAAAAAAAAATATTAATAAAAGAAGGTAAAAAAAAGTCAAAGCAAAAAATAAATTTTTTTTTCCCAGTCGCTGGTGACAGTTGATTTAACCGCGAGACAGTTATATCAACCATCAGGTAGTTATATCCCTATTGACTGTGTTTGTACTGTTGAATCGACCGCTACTACACATAAGCTAACAATTAACGGTGAACTCGGTTATTTTAACCTGCTTTTTCAGTTAATATAACTACCTTTTTCTCTCGGTGTAACTGCATTGTGATGGTCCCAGCGATCCCATTCGCATTTTTGGTCTTATTTCAGAAACATTAAACTGATCATTTCAAAAAAGGATTTCATCCTCAAGAATATAAAATTTAGAAACCTTAAGGCTCATAGTCTTCAACCTAGTTTAAGCTTTTTGAAGATTTTAAATTTGCAATGGTAGTCTTCGGGAGAATTAAAACTAGGCTTATTAACTTTATCAGCCTGATTCTGAATATTCCCCGGGAACTTACTTTTCTCGAGAGTAAAATTATTCTTTTTTAAATATTTGGGAGAAGAAATTTTATGAGAAATGGGTATTCAATCCATACCCATAATTTTCCTTACCCTATCTATTTGAAAAAGGAGAAATTTAGTCTCGAGAAAAGTAAATTCCCCGGGAATTCGTTCCCCGTGAATATTCAGAATCGGGCTGTATATGAAAATTTTTGAAAAATTCAAATATAGCAAGGGAATTTTATTAAGTTAAACTGGCATGAAGACTTAAGGAATATATTCGAAAACTTATTCTTAAACCGAGTTGAAGACTAAGACTCCAAGGGACTCGGTTTAAATTTTGAAATATATTCTTATACTCTTTATGGCAGCTTAACTCAATCAAATACCAATGCTATACTTATTTGAATTCTTCAAAAATTTCATATAAAACTGTATACCCTCCTATAGCAGCAGTCAGGGACCTAGCTTTAGCTATAATTTGAAAGTTTAAACTTTCAAAAAGTTCAAACTAATTTGAAGACTATGAGCTCAAGTAACAGTTAGCCACTGAAAGGACATGGTTTCTGCATAGAATGACCATAAAAGACTGTGACTGGTAGGGCGGAATTTCCCAAAGATTACTTCGAACTTTTATTTTTACTTTCAAAAGTTATTCCTTATTTTTACCATTAAGTGAATCCTATAGAATCTAATTAACCCTTTAGCGACAATAGGGAACAAATTGGTCGCCACATAATTTTATCTCTTTCTTATTTGCTGTTTTGCGAGAATCAATTACACTTATATGGGGACCAATTGATTCCTTATAAGTAGAGCTCGGATTTTGAAAATGTAAAAAAAATGAAAAAAAAATTCCAAAAATATTCAAAGAATATTCAAAAAAAAATTTTTTTTAATTCAAAATATTCACAGTCAAAAATTCGAATTTAGTTCGATTTAGTTGCCTATTAAAATGTTGAATTGTCAAATTAACAAAAAAAGCCTACTTCAGTGAATATAATATTCAAAAAGCACAGTTAAATACCAAAAAAAAATAATATAAAAAAAAAAATATTCAAAATCCGAGCTCTACTTATAAGGATGCATAATTATGCATTAAAGGATTAATCCGGTAGCACCTAGCGATTCCATATGGCATCACTGAAAGGATTCGTTTTCTGCCATCCCCATACCTCTGAACCAGTTCATATTTCATTTTATTTTTATATTATTTATTTTTGAATTCAGGCGATGCCGGGTTAAAGTCCCATTTTTCGTGAACTTGAAACCTTTCTTCCTTTATTTTTGGTTTTTATCAAAGTTGCATTAATATCACTAATCGAAAGAAAAGACCATTGAATTCAAAATTTCCATACCTACATATTTTTTCAAGTCCCTAACTGTAAGTCATAAAGAATTGTATTCAATCATTCAACTTCAAATTCAATGACATTAAGAAGTTTATAAATGATTCTTATTTGTTTCCTTCACGCTTACATTTCTAATGGCGTTGTTTCCTTGTGACAAAAATTCCAAATACCAAACGCCAAACGGCCGAAATTCCAATCGAATCGCTTTATTCCCATGACCCGTGAAAGTCTTTGAGAATAATGAAACTGTTGCTCTTATCTACTAAATTTTTTTGTTGCCTTTTCGAATGTCATATTTATTTTTATACCGCATTAACACGCAATCGTTACTAGCGCTATGATAATTATTTAATAATAAAAGTCATAAATAACCGAAATCGAAATAACGCAATAGAATCTTGGAGAGCATTACGAGAATTTCTATACCTATTGCTGATACTCCTAAAAATTATTTCATCGCATGGGAGACAAAAAACCAAATAAAAATAGAAACAAGAATAAAACCAACAAAAAAAAAAAAAAATCAAAATAAAACCAAAAAATACGGAACACAACAGCCCTCAAATATGCGGCCGACAAGGCGTAATAAATTATGCTAAACAAATATCATAAATTATGGAGGAAATTTCAATGCTAGCCAGAGAGGACGACGACGACGACGAGGACGATGTCTTCAACGAGACATTCATTTGGCAATCACCGATTGTCCCGAGCTCGGAGGAATGGCAAGCCTATTTTATATGGGACGATACGTTTCGTAATGACAGCGATACTAATGATATAGCATCTTATGAGGATAGGACAGATCCGAGCGTTAGCATTACAAATTACACCATTGAATCCGTGGACATCAAGAGCGGATTTAATCTGAATATCGACAATAGCCATGGTGCTGGTGCTGGTGGTGATGGCGATGGTGTTGGCGACTCAAGTGTGGATGTGAACAACTATTGGGCATTATTAGCTCTAATTTTAGTATTCGGAACAGCTGCCGGCAATATATTGGTTTGTCTGGCAATCGGATGGGAGCGAAGACTTCAAAATGTTACCAACTATTTCCTTATGTCTTTGGCTATTACGGATTTAATGGTCGCAATACTCGTTATGCCGCTGGGAATTTTAACGCTTGTCAAAGGTGTGTATGAATTTTTCATAAGGCTCTTATCCGCCTACATGATATGCATTTATCCATATATATGTATTAGTGATGCTACGAATGTGGTTTTTTAGACATTCGCGAATGCGAATATCTGCCGCCGATATTCACGAATGCGAAAGATTCAGTTTTAAAATAGGCGCCAATTGTATCTATGCTTTGTTATGGACAGCTAACGTGCCGTCGTAATAGGGCATTTACATATACGTTTTAAGCCTACTCGTTTAAGCTAAAACGACCAAGTCAAAACGGGGTGTTTACATATGCGCATGTGGTTTTGTCACTTTGTGGTTATCTTTTGTTTGCTCAACACGTGAAATATGAGTGAATATTGTAATTTAGAAAAGAAGCAATTATTGAAATTGCGTTCGTTTTCTACATTGGTTGTGGAAACAAACTCACAATTTTCAAATTAGAAATTCCAATGACGATATATTTTGCATATTTATAGTGATGACACTCGAATTTCGATATTTTTATCAGTTATAAGCAGGATTTATCTTGTTTAGCTACTTGTTTTAAATTAAAACAGGAAAGTTTCTCGTTTTAGTTTTGTATGATAAAACGGGAAAAATCTAAGTTGTTTTAGTGCTAAAACAGGCAAAGTTGCTAAAACGCGAACAAAACGGCATATGTAAACGGCCTATAAAGAATATGAATTTAAATTTGGCCTCCAAGCCATTTTTGAATAAGGGGCACTCTCCAGTTCTGTCAGAAATGAGCGTTTTCATTTTTGACAGAACCGGAGAGAGCCCCTTAGGGGTCGTCCATATATTACGTCATCATACAGGGGGGAGGAGGGGGTCTCGCGAATGATGACGCTTGATGATGAGGGGGAGGGCGATCAATCCGCAACGATCACGTCATCATCTCTATCTTATAAGAAAACACTTTACATATAACTATATTTTGAAGAAATTAATTTCTATTTACTTATGAAATAATAAAGAGCTCAAAGATGATGTCAAACGAGGGGGGGCGAGCTTTTGGACGATGATGATTGATGATAAGGGGGGTAGGGGGTCTAAAATGGTCAAAAACATGCTGACGTAATATATGGACGGCCCCTTACTTGTAAATATTGTTTTGAAATCTAGAAATCAATACACACAGTGTTGCCAGGTTAGGGGTTTCCCCTAGGTTTAAGGATTTTTCCTACTTTTAGGGGGCCGTTTAGGGGGACCAAAATTTTTAGGGGCATGTTTAGAGGGAATGAATTTGCCTAGGAGAATTTTAGGGGTTTATGATATGTAAATATACGTATGTATAAACAAATGATGTTCGAAGTTTATTGTGTTTGATATAGAAAATCTGTCAAATTTGTTGTTGTTCTTTCCAAATTACTTTTTTCCATTTCGAATAATGTACTTTTTAGGGGGATTATTTCGAATCTGGGGGAGTTAAGGAGTTGATTTAGGTGGAGCTACCTGGCAACACTGAATACACATATCAAATCAATCTAAATAAAAGAAATATATAACATCCATAGGATTTGTATATTTTTCGAACGTTAATATTCGCATAAAATTTTGCGAATGCGAATATTCGCAACATCACTAATATGTATATTATATCCGAGTGTTGGCAATTTCATTTCGGGCACGTCATTTGAAAGCATTTTTATTTATTTATTAATTATTTTTTTTTTTTTTTTTTTGAAGGACATTTTCCACTTGGATCGGAGCATTGCCTGGTTTGGATATGCTTGGATGTACTTTTCTGTACGGCAAGCATTATGCATTTGTGCACCATATCGGTCGATCGGTATCTATCGTTGCGTTATCCCATGCGGTTTGGACGTAACAAGACCCGCAGGCGTGTGACGCTAAAAATAGTTTTCGTTTGGTTGCTATCGATAGCCATGAGCTTGCCCTTGAGCTTAATGTATTCCAAGGTAAGGTCAAAACGAAAACAGATTATTGAAATTATATTTAAAAGTAGGTACCTATCAATCAATGAAGGAGGATTTTTTTTTTTTTCTTCTAAATATGTGAATAATGACAGTCCTGTTTGACGTATCGGAGGTCATTTATATTATTGACGGAAATTTTCCATTAGAACGTCGACTTAGAAGCTTTAACTGAATCTATTATAAGAGATTAATTAATTTTTGATTAAATGGTCGTACTTTTTATAGGACCATTCTTCAGTTCTTGTGAATGGGACATGCCAAATACCAGATCCAGTTTATAAATTGGTCGGTTCCATAGTTTGCTTCTATATACCGCTCGGTGTTATGCTGCTCACGTATTGTCTGACAGTTCAGCTATTGGCAAGACAGCGACAAAACCTTGGCGGAACAAATGGGACGGGAACTCCGGGCTGGGCGAGTGGTTGGTTCGGTCAAACTCCAGTACTGGGTGAGTTCACATGAAAGGGTGGAACTTCGAGGATCGTTAAGAAATGAAAACCAAAACTTATTTCAGAGAGACGAAGTACATGGCGACGACTTCTGAAGCCGAGTTTAAATGCAACATTTTCCTCATCATCGCAGCACGCGCATTCGGGAAACTCAACGGACACGGAATTCTCTACAATGGATACCCATGAGTTATGGCTTCCAGAATCGTGGTAGTTATCATAAGGGGAAAATTTCCACACACACATAATTCTGAAGGAACACTTTGTTTTTTTTTTTTTTTTGATCAATTTTCAGTATACCCGAACCGACGGTGACCACAATGACAGCGTTACAGCAATTCGGTGCGGAAATGTTAAAGCTCTCACGTGGCCTGGAATCGGCGGCATCATTCACTTCTACAGCCTCAATGAGTAAATCGGAATTGTCTTCCACAAATCATCCTCAATTGGTTAGTAGCATGCGGCGACACTCGCAGCAGAGTCCCTATCATGCACGCTTTCAATCGATTGTATCGCATCAGTCCTGTAACCATAATGAGCATAGAAAACTGCATCGTCTTCAGCCTAGAACTGAGGAGACACCGAATTTACTGCAATCGTCGTCATCGTCGCCATCCAACCGAACCGAACTCACTCGTTCAACTCACGGGAATTCCGATTGCAGACGTGGAAAATTGAGTTCGCTGTAAGTTCGAATATTGTCAATGGTTTTTCGTGAAAGAAAATTTTCTTGATTTTCCTACCCCGCAGATCCAGGAAAGAGAAAAGATATTCATCGCTTGTTATGACCAATTGCATCAATTACAATAATGATGATGATGATGATGATGGTGATGATGATCGTAATGATTCGGATGATAACAATACCAACAATGTGAATCATAGGAGATCTCGTCGGCGATTTAATAGTTTACCAAAGGATACCGTATTCGTTTCTTATTGTTCATCAAGCGAAGAATCAACGGACAAAATTCCTGAACAAATACTAAAACGCAAACTATTACCAAATCCACCGAATGACGAGAACGCTTTACAATTACCGATCATTTGTACTTGTCCCTATTTCGGTGATCAACCAACTCACGAGGGTCGCAAAGAAACCGAAGTGAAAATAGTCTCAACAAGCTTTAAAGTTACTGCCTCATCGGCGGCAACGACACCCAATGAGAAAAAAGAATTCTCTTCAGTATCATTGACAGCGTTAGTTGTGGATGAGACTGGTTCGAAGAACACTCTGGCAAGTCAGACAGCCTTGACAGCAACTCCCAAAGGCAATAGCTCGAATGGTTCATTAAATGCTATAACGACAGAGGCAGGAACTCATTTGATCTCTGGAAATCCCATTATGAGTCAACGGAAATTAAGTGTACCGAAAGCCGCATCAATGGTCACCTGGGATAATCGACGTCAAAGACGTCGTGGCTCCAGTTTTGGTGGTGTTCGTACATCTGTCTTGTTGAATCCGACAAAGAGTAGTGCACTTTCAATATCGCCCTCAAGTTCACCATTACGACGTTCGGCAACCCTGAGAGCTCAATACAACCCTGCAAATCAAACGCAATCAACTCACTGTGGATATGGAAATCAACAAGATAGCGAAAATCCAAATCCAAATCAAACGAAATCCAAATCAAAGACCCTACAAGCTCCATCACATCAACTACAACGTAATCAGACAGTACGATCCCATCACTCGCGGAATTCCAGCGTTATGTCGAGAAACTCTTCACGTCACGGTCGTATCATACGTTTAGAACAGAAAGCCACTAAAGTTTTGGGCGTAGTATTCTTTACTTTTGTTATCCTATGGTCGCCATTTTTCGTCTTGAATTTATTGCCAACCATATGCGAGAGTTGCGAAAGCAAAATCGATCATTGGGTATTCGATGTTGTAACATGGCTGGGTTACTCCAGTTCCATGGTCAATCCGATTTTTTATACAATTTTTAACAAAGTTTTTCGACAAGCATTCAAAAAAGTACTTTTATGTCGGTACTCCTCATCATCATCTAATTGGAATCTCTAATCGGTAGCACCTATGGCCATTGATTCAGAATTTCTTTAACATCAACTGTGTTAATACCATAAAAATGTGTCAATAATGGAAGGAAACCTTCTTTGGAGAAAAGCTAAAAAAAAAAAAAAAAAAAAAAAAAAATCAGAAAATGACAACAGAATTCAAGTCCCTTAAAGGAGCAAAATCACTGATCAGCTTAAATGCAAAATTTTTAGAATAAAATAGAGAATTGTAGCCGAGCACTTTAGCTTTTTCGTAGTGTTATTTAGGAAATGTGTCTGTTTTTTTTTAACTGTGTAGTGTCCTTGTGATTATTGTGAAGAGTGAGAATTTTTCTTTGTGTTACTTTCTTCTATGCAAAAGAAACATTTTTTTTTGGGAAAATTTTAAGCCTTAATGCGAAAATAACTGACCCTATTTTTTAAGTAAAAAGTCCACTTTTATACCTGAGTACAAATAAAATGTTCAAAGTTTTTAACGTTTAAGCAGAATGAAAAAAATTTTAGGCAAAAATGGCAAATATTTTAAATATTTAGTTTATTGACATTTTTTTCCGATTTTTTAAAATTTTTTTTAAGCGATGAAATCAAGCATCATAGATTTTTAAATTGAGTCACTTTTGAAGTACATGTTCGATTTGTCCTCTTTAAGAGTATAGGAGTAGCTTTTCTCCCAAACGTTTTTAAAAAGAGCAAAGAATCTTCTGCTTATAGAGATTCTTGGTTGTAAAACGAATACTGTATGCCTTGGATATAAAAATTCCCTCTCCTTTTAACCTTTTCGCACCTATTGGCGGAATACATTACAAAAAATCGTGAAACATTTTTGATGAAACTTCCCAGCCAACCAAAAGAGTCCGCAGGGCGATCCTGCAGACTCCTTTGCAGGAGCCTAAGTGCTTCTAAACACTCCGACAGGAGCTCTAAATGAATGTTTTTTGGGAGAAAAGAGCACGGCGCACTACCTTTCGGGATACTACACCGAGAGAAAAAGGTAGTTATATTAACTCAAAAAGCAGGTTAAAATAACCGAGTTCACCGTTAATTCTTAGCTTATGTGTAGTAGCGGTCAATTCAACAGTACAAACACAGTCAATAAGGACATAACTACCTGGTGGTTGATATAACTGTCTCGCGGTTAAATCAACTGTCACCAGCGACTGGGAAAAAAAATTTATTTTTTGCTTTGACTTTTTTTTTATCTTCTTTTATTAATATTTTTTTTTTTTTTTATTAAAATATTATATTTTTTCTTTATTTATTTGTTTCTATTTAAGTCTTTTTCTCTTTCATCTCTTTAAATTTTCTCGCCTCTGCCGAGCCTTGAACCGCAGACCTCCACTTCGCTGGGCGAACGTCTTAACCATTACGCTAAACGAACGAATTTAATTTGTTGGTCAAAACGCTCACTTGAGCTTATGGTTGCTCAAGTTTTGGGGAACGTGCTTAAGGAATTGTTTCACTCCCAAAATTTTTTGCTTGAAAATGAACCATTAAAAAAAAATTAAATAAATTAAAGTCTTAAAAATTTAGGAGAAAATTGTTGCCTTAATAAAACAACTACACTGTGAAAAAAAAAAAAACTGCAATTGAAAAAAAAAATCCAGAAAAATTCCCGCCGCCAGCAGGGATAGAACCCCGAAGCTCTGGACGGTCAACTCACAGCTTAAACCTGAGCTATTGAAAACTCTGGAGACGGTTGATCAGAATGCGAACTTATACGTCTAAGTGAACGAAAGCGAATTTGAACATAAAAAGTGACTATTTTTCAACTGTTGATTTGACTTCCTTTTTCAGTGCATTTAACGGGGAATACAGTTAATTTGACCACTCTTACTTTAACTGTTCTAAGTGGTTGATTTAACTGTTCTTATTTCTCTCGGTGTATGATTGCATGCTCCTTAAGAGTCGGTTAGGGCTCCCTTTTAGCTATAAATTAAAAAAAAAAACGACTCGTTTAGTCTCACTAAATGCTTCTAGGTGCGGTGTTTTTGAGGACTTTGCGAAAGCATTAATTCGAAGAGTCCTTTTACACTCTTTTGGCAGTCGTTTTTGGCACTCAGAATATGGTTGGGTGGATTATCACAATGGCAACAGAAAATATTTAAATTGAGCACCTAAAAATATGCTCATAAATATAAAAAATATTTCCTATTGTTCTTGAACTTCGTCCATTTAAAAACATCTTTAGCAAGGATTTTAGAAGTTGTACAAAATTTCTTAGAGCCTTAATAACAATTGGGAAAAGGCTTAAAATTATATAAGTACATTGATTTTTAAATAATCAAAAGCATACATCTAGGTGTTGAATTTAAAAATTTTCTGTTGCCCTCCTCATAACGATTATGCATCAGACGGAAAATATATTGAGTATTGCAGATGTATGAGGAGCCACGATAGAAAAATTTGCCAGTTGGGAATTTCAGGGTGTTTCCCTGTCGAAGCAATGTGTGTGCTGGGATTTTAGGCTCCAAAAATGAAGAATGACGTTAGAAATTCTGCGTATGCGGAACATGTTATCATTGTATTTATTTTGCATAACTTTTATTTAATAAAATTCTGTCGCGAATGGGTTAAAGCATCGAAAATGTCTTCATTCTTTAAAATTCTGAGATCGTTTTAAAATAATTTCTCGTCAATTTATTTTTTCATGATGATTATATCCAGGACATACTGTATTTCCTACATATGAATAAAATAGTCCGAATATAATGAATAGAATAAGTCAGTTTTAAATCTTTTAAATATTCCTGAATAGAAAAGACGTTCTAAAGTCAATTTGTGCCCGCAAATGATCATGCAGCATGATCTGCGAATATTTTGACATATCATAAAGTTATATCCTGATATTTGAAGTTATAAGTGTAGAAAAAATGTCAATCCTTTCCACAGTGTGGTCGCGGGGTGCTCACGAAATTCAATGAAATATCGTCAACACAAAATCAATTTTGAATAGCAACACATATGGAACATGTAGTTTAAATATAATACTCTTTTAGCAGAAAATATATATTAAAAATAATAATGATAATAATAGATTATAGCGACCCCGAAAATGTCATCCCTTCATGCCACCCCATCGCGTTTGCTGATGTCTGCTTAGGAATCTTCTGTAGTGCACATTCATTTAATTTGTAGGTACTATATAGATTGGTAGATGGTAAATAATAGTTCGTATAAAGTTGTTGTTGTTGTAGCAGAAAAATTGTGTTATAGAAATCTGATAATTTTACTACTTAGTTAAGTTTTTAGCAGTGCTTTTAAGTTCTCAAATCTACGCTCATTAAATATTGAATGTACATGGATCTGATAGATCTTTTAGATGAAAAGAAATATCTACTAATAAAATGCAGATTAAAAACTTTTTAAGATAAAAAGATTTAAAGAAAAAAAAAGCCCAGCTGATCGTAAGAATTTAAGTTTTAATATTGAAAATTTTCAAGATTTTACCACAAACGTATTTTTTTTTTTTAACTAAATACTTCAAAATAATTAGAATATTAGCAAAACTGTGTATTCCTTTGACTGTTGTGCATAAAAGCAATTTTTATAAAAATAAAAACATAGAACACATTAAAAGCATAATAAAAAAATGATGAAAAATAAATTGTATAAAAATTTCTTCAAGGTTTCCTTTTCAAGGTAAGTTGAGAGACATTTATGTACCTATATATAAATTTAAATGCATAAAGAAAAAAAGCCAAATACCCAAATACATATCTTCAGAGCAGCTGAAAGTAGCTATGAACAGCAATAAATTAGCCATAGAACGAATTTAGCAGACGTTACCAAACTTTTTTTAAACTACCCTGCAGAAAATTTGGGGCCAATTTCAACAAAGTCACTAGACCCCGGTATGGTCCTAATGTCACTAGTTAAAATGACGGCAGTTTGTTGTATTATATGTGACTGCAAGTTCAGGACTAGATTCATTTTGATAACCATGATAATTTCTAGTTGCATAAGGAAATATATGAAATGATTATGATACATTCTTTGCGCGTTTGTGCTTTGATTGCAATAGAAATTACATATGAAGAATTGTTGCAGACTGATCAATGTTCATTCACTGATGCAAAATTTGGGAATTTCAGTCACAGAAGTTAGACGGTAATGGTCTATAACTACTATTACAAATTGACGTGCAGTTTGGGTTTGTCAAAAGGCAATAGTGCTTTTAGGAATATGTTCTTTAACAAACAAGTTGTTGAGCGAAGAATTAGTTGATAATTCTTAAATGCATATACAATAGCAAAAGAACAAAAATTCAAGCTGAATTTGATTCAACTTAAACCAATGTTGCAAGGAAATTAAGACGATTCCAAGTCATATCAGAACGGACTTTTGATGGTATGAAATAATGTCTCGAGCAGAATATTAAAAAATAAAAAAAAAATTGTTGTATAAGAGAAATGCTATAAAATTTACAAAAAATTTAGAAAATACTAAGCTAATTAGAAAACATAAAAAATTTGGTTGATTTAGCGCTAAATTTACACAAAAAACTCTCATGAATATATCGACAAATGTTATTTTTTATTTCGCCGTCGAGTTTCATGATGCAAAAAATGTACTAAAAGTTAAAAATTGAGATTCAGCAAAAAACATATATGAATTTAAATTTGCAGTTACAATTCCAATTAAATTCCATTCAAGGAAGTAAAAATTTGGACCAAGTATAGTCGAATACCCATTTAGTCCCAGCTTATCTGACCACAGTAATTAATACCATCAACGTACTGGATATAATAAGTTGAAAAATTAGCCCTCGAGGAAGTCATTGAGTCAATGGTTAGCCATTACTAGTGTATTAACCGTAACTCAAGAAAAGTGAAAACAAGTGCTAGGGAGTTGAGTCGGTAGTACGAATGGATTCAAAAAAGTACTTAAATAGATGATTACAAATATCCACACTGCTTAATACCAAACTGAATGACTCATCTCAAACAAAACACTAACTGGAAATGAGTCATATTACATAATGAGTGTTATCTATTTTCCTATTTTTTTTTTTATTAATTTAGTATTTTTACACTATTACAGATGTAAATTGTGCAAAATAAAACAAAAGCTAACTAATTCTGTGTCTTTTTTCTAAATATTGAAAATTCTTCTCTCAAAATGTCGAAAACCCGCAAACTATGCTGAATAATTTTGACTTAGAGAAATAGTTTTTTACTGTATAAAATACACCCAATTGGTTCCCACAGCACTAGTAAAGGGATAGTTCAAGGTAGAAGTGCTGATTTTTAGCCCAAACATTGTTAATTTTCTACAAAAATATATTGGCAGAGGTATAAAGAAGAACTACTACTGGTGGAGTTGGAACTAGAAAAACGCTAGTGATTCACTAGTCGCAATTTCTGCAGGGTGAGTATAACAAATTTGCAGGTATGCATGCGACATGTCACCACATGTGACATGCTGCCATTTAAAAAAAAATATAAGAAAAATTCGAGACTACCCTGCAAAGCACTAGTCGGAGTTTTGGGGGATGACTGTACTACAAGAACTACGAGTAACGAAATGCATCCCTGTGTAACGTTTCGCTACTGGGTACTAGATGGCGCTCCCGTTACTTAGTACCGATTACATTCGGTTCTGGAAAAAAAGTGTGGTGAGTTAAGGCAGCTGGCTATTTCTGGTTTAGCAAATTGGAAAGCTGGCTATTAGTAGCCAAATAATTTGGCGAGACGGCTGTTTGGAGGTGGTCTTTGCTAAATATAACCGAAGTCACTAACCTTTTTAAGAGTATTCGCACAAAGACTCGAACCCAATTTGCGAATTACATGAGGAGCCAGGTATTTTGGAAATGGACGAATTGCGTAATTGGAAAATCGAATTTGTCCTCATTCACCAAAGAAACCAATATTAAGCTAATACAACAAAATCAATAGTGAGACTCGAACCCAATTAGCCAATGCAACTATTTCATTTAGCCATTCCGTTGTGTTTGAAATCTAATCGAATATCAGAATAAAAAAAATGTACTACAAATGGAAAAATAGAAAATTGTTAGCTTGGAATATAGAATTGCATCAGCATTTACAAATATATTTTTACAAAACTGCGAAAAGATAATTAAGGAAATAAATCGAAAGAAAAAAAAATTTCCGCTATGATCAATGAGCGCACAGAATAGGAATTGAAAAAGAATGCACAGCAGAAGTGTCTGTACACTAAAAATCGTAGTAAAAATAACAAAAACGTAGTTAATTTAACACCGAACAGCAATGATGTTGCTCTATTAACGGACGTAGTTAAAATAACCACCGATCCCTGGTCGTACAGACGTAAATTTTTCCAATTTTTAACAGAAAGACTTTTTTGAAATACGGGATGAGGCGATATATTTATGGCTGAGAAGGATATATCATTTTTCATTATGACTTTTTACCATTTGATATTTTGCCACTTACACGAATAATTCCCAATTTTCAACACATTTCGTTTGCCTAATATAAAATTTTAACTTGATCCCATATGCCGATTACTAAGCGAAGACGCTACCCGTACGCCAGGAATAAAACTAAATCGCGTAGAAATAGGGCCGTTTTTAATTTTTTAAGCTCTTTCAGCCAGTTAAATTTCATTTACTTCTATTTATGAAACAAATTTGTATGAAATTAACATCCAGATAGATTGAATTACAGATCAAAAACAAAACGGGCCTTAATATTTCATTTAAAGTCAAATTAACAATATTTTCGTGTTTATAGATCTAAGTTTTTTAAATGCGTGAGTAGTGAATTTTAATCTGAAATAATACGTATGGCTGCTAAAGACATGCTTAAATAAGTCCCTACTATATATATGCTGTAAAATAAATTCATACATTTGTTAAAAATGCCCATCCGCTTCATTTGGATAGAATTGTTGTATGGAATGATTAAAAGTCGATTTTTGATGGAGCTAATCTGAATATGGTATGCATATGCTAGCGTAACTTTTAAGATTTTTTAGACACAACTTTTAATAATATGTTTTTTAATATAGGCTGCGACAAACTACGATATTCTTCTTAAAGCACTTTCAGTAAATTGCTAATAAAATTCAATACCCTACTTGCATAAACATTTCAATTAAATTCAACGGTGATCTTGTAGTAGTTGAAGTGCATTAGGATAAACTATGTTTCCGGATTTTAAAAAAACGGTTTAAATATTTGAATAAGTTGCAAGCAGAAAGCTCAAGACGCTAAAATTATAATTTGAAGAGAAGTGAGAAAATTTTCGAATTGAATCATCTCTCTATCAAGGAATCATGGTAATACTTGATAGAAAATATATGCAATTTTTCCTCTTAAAAATTTTTATTTTTTTTGCCTGCAAATACAAACAAAATATGCAAACCGCGATTAAACGTTATAAATAATTTTATCAAAACATTTTAGTTAAGTCTTGGTGTCTCTCACACAAAAGACGGCCCGAACAATGAAATACAGTGAAGCCTCTGAACTACGGACTTCTTCATATGCGGTACCTTTTTTATATCTGCACTAGCTTTATTTATTATTTACAAGATATTTCAATGCGCTAATATGCGAGCAATAATGTGAATGTGAGCGCCTGTATATGAGGGGTTTCACTGTATTCTATTCATAATTCTTGTGCTAATAGTACACTGCACAACAATGCCGAATAGGTATGAGCATTTGTATATCAAGCAAATCATTAGTTGATTTTGAAACAAGAATGGACATGACCATTCCTGTTTAAAGCCTTTTTATATTTATTCCCAGCGTAAGCGGGGTATACTAGTTTTAAGTGTAGGTTAGTGTAGTACTTCCTTCATTCTGATTCCAACCGGCGTAGTGAACGCATCGCGATGATTAATATTTTCAAAGATTATAACTTTGGTAAGTATTTCTTTTATATAATTGTTTATGCAATTAAATGAATTGTTTTTTTTTTCAAATATAGATTTAGAAGACCTACTGGACGTAAAGTTTAGAGAAAACAGGCTGAACGGGGACCCAAACATATTCCATACAGAATACGGATTCTTTGATGACAACAGGGAATGGGTGAATGGGGTTGGCCAACGGTCCAACTGGACCCTCATGCCCCCCCTGCAAGAAATGATATCGGAGGTTTCACAAACCGAGGACAACGACGCTGAAACAAATGGAGTTTGGGTAACCCTGGATGGCCGAGTGGGACATGGAGATTACCTAGATGAAGAGCGGACAAGGTACCAACGACGGGCCGACCGTGCTAAAAATTTAACTAAAAGCTTGAAGCGGCTCAAGCCTAAAAAGGTATGCAATTTTGAACAAGACAATTTTTGACATACCAATAATTTAGTTTTTCAATATTCGTTTCAGCGCGCAAAGACAATCCGCATTTAAAAGACGGTTATAATCATACCCAGTTTTAAGTGCAATAGAATAGGTTATTTTTAAGTTATAAGAATTAATCGTTTTGGTTTTTATGAATAAAATTTATTTTGATTTTTCGTAATTGATATTAGTTTTTAGTTCAAACTTAACGGTTTTTGTATGAATAATTTTCAATTGGTTGAGGTAAACAATATCTTGTGATAATTGGGTTCGAGTCTCACTATTGATTTTGTTGTATTAGCTTAATATTGTTTTTTGGTGAATGAGGACAAATTCCGATTTTTCCGCATTCCAATTCGCAATTCGTCCAATTACCAGCTTTCCAAAATACCTGGCTCCTCATGTAATTCGCAAATTGGGTTCGAGTCTTTGTGCGAATACTCTTAAAAAGGTTAGTGACTTCGGTTATATTTAGCAAAGACCACCTCCAAACAGCCGTCTCGCCAAATTATTTGGCTACTAATAGCCAGCTTTCCAATTTGCTAAACCAGAAATAGCCATGGTGAAAAACGAGTTATAACCTAGATTAAGCTTATAAACTAGATTTAAATTTTTTACAGTCTGGCAGCACAGCACGGTACAGATTTTACGCAGTCTGGCAGCACCGTTTCTCAAATGGCCCAAATATTCGAGCTTCGTCCTTTGGTTTCAAATTTTAATTGCAAGTTATCCGCCATCAGTGAATTCAATCCATACAGGCAACTGCTCTGTCTAGTCTCCGAGAAAAATGAAATCGTGCTCCGCTACACAAGTGAATCCCAGCAAGTTCTCAAGCTAATAACTTTCTTCACACACACACGCACAAATCGAACCATACACGATTGTTGTTTTTCACCGGATGGTTTCTGGCTATTGGTGCTTTGTAAGTATTCCTGTCTAACGGTAATTTCTTAGACTTTGTTGTTGTTTTTTGCATTACACTATCAACTATGATGCACTATCTCAACTACATACATTACAGGCTTCGACAACACATTGCACATTATTCCTGCACTCGCTGTCGTCGATAAGGAATTTACGAATGCTTCGAAAATAGGACAACCTCCAAGACCGTATAGTACGAGTCAAGTGACATCCTACATAATACCATTCGTTGGGCCACACGAATGTCCGAACTCAAAGAATTGTCCCAATCAGAATGTGGAAACCGTAAAGGAAGCGGAAAAGCGAATTTCCGCTGGTATTTCCGCGGATATTTCGCAACTTGGAGAGAAATTCAAAGAGATTCAAATCGAACAAAAGGATAACGAACTTAAAGACGATGAGAAATGCAGAAGCAGCAGCAGCAATAATCAAGATGATTCGCCGGAATTAAATGCGTTTAGTCATGACTTACCAGCCGATATGCTTGCCAATGAAAACTCCGTTCCGAGAACAATGAATGATTTCCTGGACACGTCTGGAAATAGCCAGATTCTGTTGGGAAACAATTTCATGGCATCCAGCACTTGTCCATATCCGTTATCGGTTGTATGGTGGCAAACGATGGATGGCTTGAATCGTGCTATTATTGGCTATTCGGATGGTTCGATTTGTTTTGTTGGACTGAGCCCAAATTGTCCGTTCATAGCTAGCACAACAATTGAGAGCGGATCTGTAATGAAATTAGTCATTTGTAAAGATAACACATTCGATAGTGTTATGCTAATGGTATTTTCAATTCGTTTATTGTTTTTGTGATCGAAATTCTATTTATTTCTATCTTTTTTTTTGCAGATAACATCATCGCTGAAAGTGCAGTATAAACTTCTTCTCGAGCAAAAAGCAATTAAGTACATCTATCCTGGCGATACTTCCTCGAATGGCATTCAAACAAGTGAGAGCGATTGGCAAATTGTAATGGCAATAAAAAATGCAAGTCAGACAAATAATAGCATTTCATCTGATCCTGCATCTGAGAATAACCAAAATCAAGAAGATGAGGTCTTTACGCAAAATGATGATGTTGCAGAAACTTCACCATCATCGTCGAGCATGCAAAACTCTTCAGCGAAATCTGTTGAGTTTCAAAGACCGCCGCCACCGTCGTTTAGTGAAGCACAAGCCCAATCAATGTTAAATATGTCAGCGAGTATGAGACAAATGCCGCCACCACCACCTTACTCTGTTGCCATTAATCGTCATTTGGACCGTAATTGATTTCTCATACTTAGATTTAGTCAATTGGAATTTCAATTAAAATATTCTTTCATTTCTTATAGAAAACTCTTCGATAACTACGATGGCAGGTGGTCCTAGTATTACTTCATCGGTAACAGCCGGTGGAGTTCGATTTCAGCAACAACAAATTGATTTTAGTCGTGGTGCTGGCATACTTCCATCTACAAGCTCTAGAATTTTACCCGCTGCACGTGCTCGATTGTCTTCGCTGAAGAGTCTGGGCTCAAAGAAATTAAGTGCAATCAAATCACGTTTGTACGATAATCGTCAAAAAATGGAAGAATGTAAGCGAAATTTTATAAAGAATAGAAAAGGTTTCCAATATAACGTGCTATGGTACTTGGCAGAGTCCGGCAAACTTCTAAAAACCCTGCAAACGTCAGATTAATAATAAATAACTTTGTTATGATTAACTTCAGAAAATCTAAATTAATACAGTTTGGTTCAAGCTATAACTACGACATTTTGATTAAGAATTTAATTCATTCTTAAAGTGATTGAATTCCAAAATGATGTCTAAAATAAAAAAATCTTGAAAGAGTCTATAGCTTAGAAAACTGTTATACTGCAGCAAGAAGCTTGAAGCTGAGACTCAGTGCCAAAGTAGTTTTTCCTGTGCACAATATTGGACTCTAAATTATTTCCATTTTTATTCACTAAAAATTTTTGTTGTTTATATTTCAAAAACAATAATTTCTTAATTCAATTGCTTGCCTACGTCGATTTAAGTCATAAAAAAATTTGCTTATAAAATTTTGAAAATCCTACTCGTGAAGCATGGTGAGTTATGAAGTGAACGCTGAAAATAAATCAGTTCGAAATGTTCAAGTCACTCATTCGCCTATCATGCTCACGTATATACAAATTATGCATTGAAATTTTTATATATTATATGCTTTAGATCTGAGTAATGGTAAACTTGTTCATTTCATTTCAGACTTGCCTGGAAATAATTCAAGTTCCTTTGCCATAATGGATTCACCATCGTTAACGCCAGAAATCTTAAGCAATTCAAATGATTCCTTCTTCACTTTGCAAAATTTACGCAACACGTACCTCATTAGCGCCTTACACAGTCAATCGAATATGTTGACTGTTCATACGATCGATTCTAGCTTAAGGCCATTATTCTCGTATAAGATTCCAAAAAATTGTTTTAATATACTGATTAGCTCTAATATACTCTATGCCATTCAGTATGTCGATATTAAGTGTGAAAGTGTTGCCGAAAATATTGCCGATGAGCTAGAGAACAACAATTCAACGAGGAGTCACTTGGGAAATATCGAAATAAATACGGAAAAAGAAAATCGTGATACTGATACGGAAAAACAAGCTAACTATGCAGAGCCAAAATCACTTGATGATGAAAAACCAGATATATCAACAATTGACAATAAAGTCGCCTCCGAGGAGACGAGTGTCACGACAAGTGGTGCTTCAAGCGTATCGCCAATTCATAGTAATATGATAAATGCTGTCAGTGTTATTAGCAGTGCGATGGCTTCGTTTGGAGGCGGTAATGATATGGTAAGTTTTTTGAAAAATTATAAATTATTTCTAATTTCTAGTTTTTAATTTTTCATTTTGAATGAAAATAGAAAAGTAAACAGGAATCGTTGCTTGCTCTATTTCGGTTCGAAAATGAGACTGTCATCAAAATATATCAAATGGCTACGTTTCCTAAAAGTGCACCCGAACCAGCTACAAGAGAAGAAAGGGCAAAAGCTTTTGCTCATAAGGATATTCGATCACCATTGGATTATGTACAGTTTTATACAACCGTCCTGAAAACGAGGAAGAGTTCTCTTTACGTCAGATGGAGATCATGCAAAATGAATTTCCCAAAATAAACTACGATCCTTGTTATGTAGTAACGAACAAAAATGTTTACTACATTCAACTGAAGTAAGTCATTTTTTTTTTTTATATAATTGATTTAGTGCTTTATAAAACTAACAAAAGTTCGATTAGTTCAAAACGTAAATGAATTGGAGAATAAAATTGAAGAAAGTAAACTATACCTCAATCGACTAAAATAAAAAACATAATAACGTTAAATTCAGCCATAACAAATCATACAAGTTAATTCATTCAGTCAAATTACTCCACCTACATTTCGGATGTTTCTGATGGCAAAGCAAACTAAGCGAAAATTTGTTATCTTTCTGTAATGTGACTAAAGATTGATTCAATAATTATTATTTTTTTTTCCCAATTTAAATAGAAAGGAGCCTTTCAACATTTTCCTGGAAGCTGCTCTCGATAGCGATTGGAAGAGATGCCGCGACTTTTGTAACATTTTCGACCTTTCATATGAAACCTGCATCGAATTCGCTGGTGATTACCTGCTGCGACGAAATAAAATTACTCAAGCTCTGTTAACATATAATTCGGCACGTGTTAAACCGATAAGAACAGCATTAAAATTAGCAATGATCGGTCAAACATGCGCCCTGAGGCATCTATGCGCGATGGCACTGAAAATTAGTTATATACCTAAATCGCAATATTTTTGTAGTCCTTTGATAAAAACAATTTTACATGATATTACATATCGACACTCCGAGGATGTACGCTTAATTTTGCCGAAAACAGCACGAGCACGTTCAAAAGAAGGCGGAAATTTAAACGAAGGTATTTCGTGCAGTGATTACACCTATGGAGTGGATGAAGTCTTGAGCAATTTGCAAATGTCGCCATCATCGCAATTTCATTTAGCGAATTTACTTCTAATAACGCTTGCTGAAAAGGCTGTCAACGATAAGAATTATATACCGTTGTGGTGAGTCTGAAAAAAGTTTCGAAATCTATTCGGAAAAACTGTTAATTTCACACATATATCGTTAAACATTTTTAAGTATTGGTGTCAATATTGGTCCCGTTATAAAATCGTATCTAAAACATTATTTTTCTACAGGAATTTTCTTGCTGTCAATACCAAATATCACACAAATATGACGAGCATTGTGCTAAGCCAAAGTGGCCTTTATTCATCGGCATTAATTTTGGCCAAAGTAAGAGGTGTCTGGATGGACACCTTTGTTGCTCTAACGAGTGTTATCGCGCAGGAATTCGGTAATAACTTTACACTTAAATCATTCGAATGAATTAATCTCATTTTTACATCAATTAAGGTTGGTATAATGAACTGAATGTCTGCTTATATAATCTGAGTGAGCCTACGTTTGCCGAAATCATTACATACATGCCTCATATTGCTATTGACTATTTTGGGTTCATACAAGATAAAATGGATCAAATACGCTTATGTGTGTTGAAGGTAAATAATTTTAAGAGATTTTAAGTGCGAACTTAGGAACTTAAGTTGCAATTATTAACATAGGGACTGTTAAGTGTGGGCAATTTTATATAAGAAAGGATTTTACGTTATGAAAAAATTATTCCTTAATGCTTCCTTATTTTATAATCAGCATTTTTCAGAGCTTGATCAAATCATAAGAATGTATAAACTTAGTTCATGACATTGCGAAATTTTAACATTTCAAAGCCTACTTAAGAATTCAATATTTGACAACGTTCAAATTTACTAATGCTACACGAACCGCAGTGGAATATACATAGGGATTTAATGTGGGCAATTTATACCAAAAATGGTCTCTACTGTTATAAAAACTTATTCCTCTCAATGCTTCCTTATTTTATATCACACTTTTGCAAGGCTGATCAAACTAGAATGTATAAACTTAGCCAGCATGCGGGATTTTAGTCGCCTCTTACGACAGGCATACCTTACCCCGGGCCTATTCTGATCCCGACCCGGAGGGAATCATAGATATGTTAACCAAAAATGGTCCTGCTGTCCTATCCTTTCCTCTCCTATCCTATCCTATCCTATCTCCTATCCTATCCTATCCTATCCTCCTGAATGTATATATGTTTAATATTGAATTGAAAGGAGAAATAACAATATGAACGTTCTAAAATTTAACTAACGTTTTTAATTTTCAGCGCTTGGAACAACAGTTGAATCCATTTTCACCAACTTTACGTCCCATCGTTTCGCATACTCAATGTACTTCCACAGAAAATAATTCAAACATATTCAATTTTTGTAAGCACTTAATCGAAACGTATTTAGCAGTTCTGATACACATGGATTCGCATCAATCCAAGCGCGAACAAATAAGAAATGCGCTATCAACCTTCCGAATTAACTATGAAGACAATCAGGTTTGTTTTTTTTTTTTGAATAGACCAGAGAGCAAAGATTTGACCAAATTTATTTTCAGTTCGCCATAGAGAGCTCTAGATTTAAACCGATATCGGCCGGTTGTGCGCATTGTGGCTGCGTAATAGATGGCGTTGCTTATTTTTGGGGCTCTAATGGTGTGCCTTGTATTTATAGTGCCACCCAAACTACTGGTAAGCAAAAAAATTGAAACAATCAATTAATTTTATAAAGTACACTCCCTGATCCACCAGATCCTCCACATGCTGTTAAAAGTTTGGATTTGCTTTCGCAATTGGACTTGGAAGTGCATACAGTCAAGTGTGGCCGACAGCATACGCTTGTTCTAACAAATAATGGAGTATGTATTTATATAGATGAAAATTTAAGGAAGAATAATTAAACTTGCTTTGTCTTTTTTTTTTTTTTTTAAGCTCTATGCCTTTGGAAATAATCATCAATTGCAATTGGGTGTCGGGAAACATACACTAGTATCATTGCAACCCATGTTGGTTCAAACATTCGATGGCAAGAATATAACACTGCTAGAAGCGGGTCAATACCATAATGCTGCCTTGGCCGATGATTTACTCTATACATGGGGGTTAGTTACTTGATTGATGGAACAAAATATTTCTTTATTGTGTGTAAATAATTTCTTTTTTCCTTATAGCTGGGGAGCTTATGGTCAATTAGGTCATGGTGATACTGAAAATATTGATACACCGAAAGTAGTCGCCTTCTTCAAAAATAAAGTAAGCTCCACAAAAAAAAAAAAAAACCTGTTTACATATATTTAACATAAATTAGACTAACACTTGGGCGTTTTAATTGCTTGCTACTTTTAGAAAGTCATACAAATTTCGCTGGGACACGCTCATTCTCTTGTACTTTGTCAGTGCACAAACGCAAATAGCACAACACTTTATGTCTTTGGTTCAAATCATTTTGGACAGCTTGGCATTGGAACGGGTTCAGCAACAAACAACGAAACGGATACGAACTGCGCCGATGAATTTTCACTTGCGAATCAAACAAAAAGTTCTGTGCCTATTAAATTGGATGTCAGCACATCCCGTCTAAGACTGATTCATACCAAATTTTTTACAAATGTAAGTTTTAATTGACTTTTTTAAATGGACGTTCAAATATTTATAAAATTTAATTCGTATTTTAATACAGTTAGCTGTTGATGATGATGGAAAACTATACACTTGGGGATCCTCACCGCAAGGTACATCATAATCAATGAATTTACTCAACTTATTTAATTGTTGAATTGTTATATCGCACCCTTGCTAATAATTCGGCACAATTCAAAATTTTTTTAATACATTTTTTTATGTTCGATTGAACTTTTCTGTATGAAACCCAAGACCTTGATAATCGAGGCTTATATTGACTGATGCAACAGTCGATTGAGAGTAATATAAGTCTAGAAAAAACTTGATTTCTCTTTAGTTTCAAGAGAGAGTGCATGATTTTCGAGAAATGCGAAATTTTGAATTTTGCCGATTTAGTAGCAAGCAGGGTTGGCAACCGTAACCGAAACCGTAACCGTAACCGTTTCAAAACCGTTTCTTTTCCGATACCGTAACCGTTACCGTAACCGAAATAAAAAACATATCGGTTTCGGTATTACTTTATAAAAAAAATTTACGGGATACAAATTTTATCAATATTTTTATATGGCAAGTCTTTCGACTCTGCTAGTATGCATGCTCTTGTCTCGTGTAATGTCCCAGTTATGTTGCCATGTTTAGCTAGTGTAAGGCACAAACAAAATATGGATGCCATTTGTAGGGATGTCAGTTGAAAAAATACATCGATGTTTTTCTTTAAAGAGGCCTATCACACAAGTCAATTACTGACGTCAATTTTCCCATTCTGGGCGAGCAAAGTGCGGAAATTCAGAGAAAAGTGGAGCGTGTTTTGGTTGCGTGTTCATTAATTGTTATATAGCATCTTTAGTAGTGATGCCACGAATAGTGGATTTGGCCGAATAACGAATAACGAATATTTGGCACGTAGTAAAGACAACTTGGGCCTACTCGCGACTATAGTTGTCAAGACAAACGCTGCCGCTTAAAAATTTGCCTACTGTATATAATGTTATCAGAAAAAGTTTAGAAGAAGGTAGCATATATTTAATTTTTCTAAACAATAAAATGAAAATCTGCTGTATTTAAGTTCTCGTTAATTAAATTTTTTTTACGTTATTATGAGAAAAATTTAATTTTTAGTTACTGCTGATTTTGTTTATTAAGTTATTTCTTCTATTCGGTATTCGGCCGAATATTTTAACGTGCCTCCCACGCAGGTGAGCGTCGAACGCCTTTTTTCGGGAGCCAAGTTCATTATGAACGCACAAAGAAACCGTCTGGATGCTGAAAGTTTTTCCGCTGTTATGGTAATAAGAAACAACAGTCTGCTTTGCACAAAAAAAGGATGAAAAGTTCTAAGCTATTTCTTAAAATGCCTTAAATTGCGTTCAGAATAAATGTTAAAGCTTAAAAAGTATTTTTGAAAAAATGATGCGAAAACAAAATTTTAATATTCAAAAAACCGTTTCATACCGGTATAACCGTAACCGAAACTTAAAATTAACCGTAACCGTTACCGTAACCGTTATTCGTTTCGGTTGCCAACCCTGGTAGCAAGGGTGCGATATGTTCAATTAGAACTTTTTTAGTATTATATTTTTATAGAAAAATGTGCCTGAGAACAGAGCTGAATGCGTTCTTTCGCAGATCTGTCTCAGATATTTTATAGAAATTTGTGAAGCTCGAGAGTATTTTTTTAAATTCATGTTTTCTCCCATAGCTCTACGATTAGCGAATCAAATAAAAAGGCGCGCAAGCGCAAAACAGAAATTCGAAGAACAACAAAGGCGTGATATGAGTAAACAATTTGAAATGGATTTGGCGGCATTCCATGCGACAAAGCCTGATGATATTGAAAAGCCAACGTCTTCTACTTCAGCAAATAACAAAAATACAGAAGTGAAAGAGCAACTCAACGAAATAGAGGCTTCAAATGAAGAAGAAATTGAGACAAGCACAAGTCCGTCCGAAAAGTTTTCTATTATCGAAATCGAAACATCCGATACTAGTCCATTGGAAATCATAGAAGATGATCATGCGAATATTGAAGATGTAGTTAAAACGAAAATTCTTGCTATAGCGGATAATGTTAGCACTGTTAACGTCGATGATGAGAGTGACGAAATTCTCAATAGCAATGCAGAAGAAGAAGAAGAACAAGATGAAGCCGATGAAAGAGCCATTAAAATCGAATTGCTCGATTCTGTGACGGAAGAAATAGTGAGAACAAATCAAACAGTATTCCTTGAAGAGTCAATACCAATTATTCAAGAACCGATCATCATCAATACCGAAAAAGATTCGAATGAAGAAACGAAAAAATCGGAAACGAATGATTCAAAACAATCGACGAATGAAATTGATTCTTGTGAGCATATGTCACCACATTTGGTTGATACAACCGAAGTGGCTGGACAAATACTTCAATTGTCAAGTGGTCTATTTCATTTTGCATTGATATCATCAACGTGTACATTGTATACATGGGGAAAGAATTTGGAACATCAACTGGGCACGGAAGACAAGGAACGTCGTGCTGTAAATAAACCAATGCCATTGGATAATATTGAGAGTCCAATGTATGTTGATTGTGGTGCAGATTTTACACTAGTCATGACAAGGGAACACATTATAAAAGCCTTCGGCGGGAATTCAAATGGCCAAGTAAGTTACATACATTCTATATGGATAGTTATTATAGTTTATAAATATAAAAATTGTCAATTTTTTTTTTTTTTTATAGTGCGGCCGTGACTTGGGTCCTTCAATCGAAAAGATGAAGCAGCGTGTTGTATGCCTTCCAGCAACCAAACGACTGATGAGATTCGAGAGTCAATGCATTGAAATTCCAGTCGAAATTAATTTACCAAGACCGGGAATCCATTCAAATACAGTGCGATACTTAAAATCCTTGCCTCGTTTTCAGTTTCAATTTCTACAAGAAGCTGATCTAAATTTTGGCCATTTACTAAATTGCGCTGCCGATCAGCCATCGGTATCATCTCAGCAATATAATTTAACAAGCGATAATACAAGGCTAGAATCGGATGAGTTAATTTCAAGTTTAGAAAATTTCGTTGTCGACAGCAACGAAGATAATTCATCGTGCGGAGGTGGAGTAACATCAGAGGATAATAGCTATGCACGTTTTTCAACATCAGCTGAATATCAAAATCAACTAAACGTTGAAACTGCTGCAGCGTCATTACAAAGCACGCTAACATCAGCCAATGAGACAACAGCAACAACAACCGCAACGGCTTCCGATGATGATGATGATGATGAAAGTACACCCGATGAGGAATTACAAAAATTTCGTCATTATGTACACTATTGTCTTTACGTTTTCCATGGTCTCTATAATCCCGAACGTATTTGCGAATTGAAAAAAGATCGCTTGGAATATCGCATACGTGTTCATATGTTAAATTTTAAATTTATTGATGCGTTTACGCTTTGCTTAGAAGACTGCAATACGGCACATAAGGCAATCAAAGTTTTTGAATATTTTAGTAAAGATACAAGCTTTGTACCGATGCGTCGTCGAGAAATGAAATATCTTATTTACTATTTAATGAAACACTTTTTGAATCGGAAATTCGATATGCTGCAGTGTGAACGATTTTTCTTAGATGATCTCGAATTCTATTTAATTGAATTGGCCTACGTTTTATATTTCAATAATAATAACACTGTTTTAGAGCAGAACTTGAATCAAAAATTTAAGAATCTTTTAGCACAGGAAGAAACACAGCTTCAGGATCAAGAGCATACCCTTGAAGACACTGTTATACATGTGATATTCGATAGCTTAAGCGTTAAGTTCAAAACAGTCGTTTGCCAGAAAATTATAAGGCACTGCATCAACAATTGATGATCCGTTCATTATACATATATATACACTTCTTAATTTTTTTTTTTTTTTTGTTGTTATCGCTATATTATAGCCAGAATTGGTTTAGCTTACTTTTAAATTGTTTAATTTTAGCAACATGTTTTGTTATAAGTTTTGTAAAGAAAAGAGAAATTTATGTTAATATATCGCTTTGCCATTGCATAGGTGTATAATTTGAAGAAAAAAAGAAAGAGCTGATCAAAATGAAAAGTACTCAACTTGTAAATTATTTCGACTCATACGAATACGATTATATGGTACATTTTAAGCAAAACAAAAACAAACAAAAAAAAAAAACAAAAGCTTTATGAAACTATGCAAAATTTTTTATGTTTTTTGTAATATTAATGAAAACTGAAGTAAAAGTCTTTTTGATTGCGGTATTTGAAAATCGAAGAGTTGTTTTTAATCACATATAAGAACAGAAACCACATACATACCTGATATGTAGATACATATATCCTTGAGGGGCCTAGTTTCGAGGTACGTATAACAGTTACTGGAAGTATATGTATCATTGCCGTTCGGAGTCGTCGTTAAACTGTAGGTCCCACTCTAGAGTGATACAGACAGCGACAGGTCGGCTGTAAGAAAAATTTCGTCGTTGTAAACGGGATTAATAATCGCTAAGAAAAAGAAGATGGTATGTATCATTACACTACATAAAACAAAGTCCTCCCGCTGTCTGTATGCTTACATATTTAAAACCAGACCTGTTAAATAATGATTATTTAATTAATGATTAATTAATCAGATTATTTTTTTCTTATGAGTGAAATAGTGATTATTTAATGATTATTTTTGTATGACCTATATTAATCAATGATTGCGATTACCAAATAATCATGAAATAATCATGATTATTTTAGATTAATGAAAAAAATCAGAAAAAATCAAAAAATAATCAAAAAAATAATCCCGATTAATTTTAGATTATTTTTGAATATTTTTGATTTTTTTTTGATTATTTTTGATTTTTCCTGATTATTTTTGGGTTTTTTGATTTTTTTTTGATTAATTTTGATTTGTTCTGATTTTTTTATTAATTTTATTTTATTTTCAATTTGTAATTGAATATAATTAAATGTAGTACAGCGAGGGGCCCATATGTCCTTGCCTATGACATCGCAATGTAAAATTCGCCTCTCGAAAGTATTACCGGTGGTTTGACGAGGGGTGGTCCTAACCACAGGTGGCCGGTGAATTCACTTGTCCGTTGCCGGTCCCACGGACTATAGGGAAACTTTGGAAAAACGATGTTATTCAAATACAAATTGAAAATAATTAAAATTAATAAAAAAATCAGAACAAATCAAAAATAATCAAAAAAAATCAAAAAACCCAAAAATAATCAGGAAAAATCAAAAATAATCAAAAAAAATCAAAAATATTCAAAAATAATCTAAAATTAATCGGGATTATTTTTTTGATTATTTTTTTATTTTTTCTGATTTTTTTCATTAATCTGAAATAGTCCTGATTATTTCACGATTATTTGGTAATCGCAATCATTAATAATCAAAAATTTCAAGAAGTTAAATTAATAATGATTATGGATTAAAAAAAGAACAATAATTCATGATTATTAATCTTAATCGGGATTTAACAGGTCTGTTTAAAACAACGCAAAGGATTTTGTTGGGGTTTCTTTAGTAGATAGAGGACGGTTGAGATGTATATTGCGTGCATCACATAGTGGAGAAATGCTGATAATTTTGGAGGTTTCAAATGTGATGTAAACAAACACATGTTCTATCGCTTACATTACAAACGCTGGCTGAAACTTACGAGATAGATAAAAATTTACAAAATGAACTTTACCAAATTTTAGGGGCCGTCCATATATTACGTCAGCATGCTTTTGACGATTTTAGACTCCCCCCATCCCACTTATCATCAATCGTCATCGTCGAAATACCCCCATAAATTAAAGAAAACAAATGGTTTTGTAAGTTAAGAAAAACAGAGAGCAAAATATAATATTCATAATATCACGAGCAGTGCCCTTACAACTTAATTTTTATATTATCCGCCGACCAACGTTTATTTTGCAATTGCTTCAAGACTTTTTCACAGTAGAACTTTTCCTCAGATCGATCAATCAATTTTTCTTTTAGTTGATTGAGCGCTATAAAGTCCTTCAGGCCGGCCAAAGCATCTATTTCGGCTTTCGTCGAATTAACACGTCGAGCAATGTCAACTTTTTCACTCGTATTGCTCATTTTGGATAAAAATAGATAGAGAACTGCTGCAGGTGCTTGCAAAGCATGTAGACGTAATATAACAGCCTCCAATGGAATGCTTATATGAAATTGTTTTTGTTTAATGGGATGCCAAGTTGGAACACGTTCAAAGATTTTCTCTAAATCGGCATATGCCTGAGATATAGTCCTTTCATTTAAGGCAGTCCATTCAAATTGAGACGATGAAATATGTTGTTCGGCACTCAAACGAAATGGAGAAATATTATTCGTTAGATTGGGTTCCGTCCAGTTGCTAAGAAAATTTTAAAACAATTTTTTTTTTTTTTATAATCAATTAATACTAAATTTTGAAAATATGTACCTATGTTTTCGGCAACAGGCATACAGTACTTCAATCGGTGTTGAATGTAAATGGACCTATAAAAATTTTAATCAAATTTAAAACGATTTGCAAAAATTTGAAAGCAATATTTTTAGTACCATATTATCCAATGAACGTTCCTTCTGAATCAGCTCAATCAACTTTAGGCTGGTGTGAATTTTCTGCACATACACACTATTGATGTTGAAAGCACTACTGTTATACTTGTCAAGTAACTCCTTTAATTTGTTCTTTTGAGCTTCAATATCATTGATTGTCGTCAATGCTTCCGAAAATTCCATATTCAATGCGTCTTGATGATGCCCAAAGTGCATTAAAATCTCTACAACTTCTTTTTTCGAGTCACTGCAGCACTTTAAGAAACTAATATACTGCTGAAGAGCCTTTGGTCTTTTCTTTAGAATTTCGAACAATAATTCTCTACTCAATGTACGCTTTAAGAAGAGCAATACGCTTACAACGCCATCACCGCCTCCGCATTGAAATACCGCATCCAAAAGTCTTTCTTTCTCCTCGATTGATTTGAATATTTCAAATGAAGGATTTTTGCCTATTAATAATTTTACAGCAGTTATATCCGGCGATGGACTATAGAGGGTTGTCTGGATTTGCCTTTGAATGGAATTAAATTTTGAAAAAAATTTTTGAACATACTATTTCGATATTAACCAACCTTCGTAAAAGCTTTAATTCCTCATCTGAAGAAACTCCTTTCGGTATCGTTATTTCATCGCTTATGCATTGTTCTTGTAATATTGTTTTCAATACATCCTCGGAAATGACTTTGCTAACGGGAAAATCTATGTTTCGTTCTGGAGTGCATTCATCGTCCCAATTGAATATCCCAGTTGAACTGGAATCTATTGTATCATTTTCTTCATCGAAGTTAAAAGCTTTAACACCACTCGCCGAATCGCACCAATAGTCTTCGCCACAAAGACCATCTTCACTTTCCATTGTTGTTGTCAAACACAGCAGCTGCAGCAACAGCTGGAGTGGCAGGTGCAGCAATGTTGCTTAGATGATAGTGATGTTTTGGCGTATTGGGTAGTCGTTTTGGTTCAAAAAAATACTTCGACGGTTGGGCGAGGGGTCGAAAAATCTCGCTTACATCGGAGTCTTATTTAAGCTTAAATATTAGTGTCCGACCGAAGGTGGATTTTTAGCCGAAGCCGAACAATCGGCAGAGTTGAAGACTTCGGCCGAAGACCGAAGGCCGAAGCCGAATGCAAAACATTTACAGTAAGGAAACAAAATCAGTCTTTATTCATTTGACAAGCACAAAAAAAACCGCTCAAATTTTCTCTAAATTCTTTCGCTTTAGTCGCCCACAAAGTGTGAATTTACGGCAATAATTCACTAGTGTAAAAGGTCTCAATGAAGCAATTGAAAATCTATCGTGACTTTTTTACTTCCATTAAAATGCAAAAATATTCGGCTAAAATATTCGGTTTTTTTCAGCCGAAGCCGAAGCCGAAGATTAAGAATTGGCCGACTATGCCGATTACCGAAGCCGAACCTTCGGTCGGACACTATTAAATATGCTTACGTGGGGGAAGTCAAAAAGGGTCAAAATATCTCTTACGTAATTAATGGACAGCCCCTAAGAGTTACCATGATATTGATATTGCAAAAGGTGTTGCTAAATTAAAATATTCATAATCAATTCCTAACGTGTCAAACTGTGACCTTTAGTGGAGGGTCCAAAGTACTAACTTGGACAATGGTCATATTATTACGGATTGTACAGTAAAAAGTAGTAAAAAATGGTTCACGTAGTTTGGACACGTTCCCTTATTTAATTATTTTTAAAAATAATTAAAATTAAAAATAAGTTCTACCGTTAAAAATTCCAAACATTAGGCTATGGTTTGAAAAAACAAACAGAAAATAAGCACCCCCTATTATTTGTTTTTACTTATGAACATATTTTGAAACAACATGCAACAATTTACTGAAACTAAACTAGTATTTGCAAAAAAGAACTAGTATTTTACTATAGCTATACTTACGTGGGCAATGGTGTTAAGAAGAACTACAACTGGTCGATTTGGAACTAGTAAAACGCTGGTGTTTCACTAATCGCGTTTCCTGCAGAGTCCTGAGGAAAAAATTCTCTAAACTAGTGCTGTTGAAAATGAGTAATTGGTTTCACAAACGCGTATCGATTAATAAATCTTATAAGTCTACTTTTACATTGGACGATTGTCGGCCAACAGTACTCACCGATTTTTGCGTTTGTCGGCAAGGGAGGAGAGACGAAAGTGAAGCGGTCAAAATCGTTTGTACTAGCCATGTCGTCGATTTCCATGCCGATTTTTGACAGTTGCCTTTCCCGCCGTTCGTAGAACGGAAAACAGTTTCAAAGAATTGTTCGAATAATTTTTTATGAAGTGTCTGAATCCATTCTAATTTATTTATTTATTTATTTATTTATTTATCATTCTAATTTAATTTATATATTTTAAAATGCGTCACAACCACTTATTTTATTACTTACTTACTTAATTCGCATAAATCCAATAAACGAATGTCATAAGAAAAACACAACAAAGTATAAATCGGTTGCTTGCAAATCGTGTAGTGTAGAAGCGAACACCGACAGAAGACAATTTCAAAAGGGAATTTGAAAAAATCGTTGTGAAAATCGCGTCGATAATCGTTCAATGTAGAAGCCGACTAACAGTAACACTAACAACAAACTTCATATCAGCTGACCTTTGTTGATATACAAAATTAGTGAAAATCGGCATTTTCGAATTATGAATACCCTACATATGTCTTGTTAACGGGTATTAGTCAATTTCGACGGCTGAATTCGATTCAAAATTCCTATTCTTGGCAAAAAGAAACTTTTTCTATGAAATATTCATTCTTAATTGGTTGCAACTTAGCGTATGTAGGAAAGATCTATAGAAACTATGTTCAAAATTCGTATATGTCCTGCAGAAGGGTATTGATTTTGGTAACCAGTAAACATTTGCCGGCTTCGTAAGAGTCTTCTCATCACTATTAAGCATGCAGGAGAGCGTCTGTCGTTTATGTTTACAAATATTAATTAAAGATATATCCTGCGATATATTTCCGCAAAATTACGAAGGACTACACGAAAATGTGATACCAATGCGTTTGGCAGCTGTGGCTGCTATTGAGGTCTCAAAGTTCGACTCTTTGCCCAAGAGAATTTGCCAAACATGCAGGTAAAGTAATTTAATTCGTAAAAAAAAACAACAACAACAATGAATGAAGGATGAACAGATGTGCAGCCAATGTTCCCTCGGAGATGATTGAGACTACTTATGAATCTCGGTATTTCCAAGGGATCTTAGCTCTTAGACGCTTGTATGCTGCGCTGTTTCCTTAGAAAGCCTTCAAAGATCTTCATCTTTTCAATTCTCTCCAATTGTTTTATTTATTCTCAAGACTAACACTTTTTAAAATTCGTTACTTTTCAACGATTTCTTCAAGGTATCACTTGGAATTGTCGTACTCCTTTCGAAAGAAATCTCAAATTGCTGACGCGAAATTAAGGAAGCATTTTAAATTACTGAGCCTAGGAAGGTCAAGCAATCTTCTGCAAGGCGAGGACGATGATCAGGATGAAATTTTGGAGGATTCCCAAAAGTTCGTCGAAGAGTTTGAACGAAAAAGAATTGAAAATTTAAGATCTCAAATTCGTTTGGAACTCGAAGTGGAAGCACAAGCACGTCTGGAAGATTTAAGTTCAAATTTACGTTTACAAATAGCTGAAGAGATTCGCGAAGAAGTCAGACAAAATGAACGCTTCGAAATAGAGCAAAATGCAAAAGAGAATTTTGAAAAAGAAATCATCGAAAAATGTCGAAAAGAAGAAACTAAAGCTATCCTCAAAGATCTTGAGGAGTTTTTAAAAACTAAACAGACTGAAAGAAATAATCCTTGTACAATATTAAATGGCACTGAAATTCGCAACAACGATTCTTTAGTACAAATAAATTCCATTGACTTGGAAAATGATGACCAAAGCCAAAGTGGATGTTTGCTTTTGACAAATGTAAATAAACGAAAGGATAATTTAATAAATACTCAAGTACAAACGACAAGAAAATCCAGCAGCGATGTTATGTCATATGAAAGTAAGTTTTTCTTTTTTCGGTTCAATTTGTATTTACTGAGTAAGATTTTGAAATGAAATTCCCCCCATTTAGTTAGAATTAATAATAAAATGCAAAGCGACGGATCTGATGATGCTATGGAAAACATTGAAGAAGTCGCAGTGTTCAACTGTGCGGAAACGGAGGATGAAAGCTCAAAGGATCAATGCGATGACCTGGAGATATTAAAAGTGATCAATTACGAATCAGGAGATGATGACAAAGAAAAGGTGAAACCTTGTTGATAAAATTTTAAAATACAGTAAACACTTTTACATGCTTCTTCATGGGAATTTTTCTATGTATAACACTAGTTTACAGCATTTTTTTCCGAGCCATCTTAATGCACTTTTATTTTCGACTTTGACCTTCTCAACACGAAAAAAGTATAAAAAAAATATATATGAAAGCGTTTTTATATACAGGTTTTGATTTTGGATTGCACTTTTCGGAGAATACAATTTCCCGGGAATTTGAAAAATATCTCGGAATTAATAAAATATGTTCTAAATTTTTTAATTGAAATATTTTAAATCGTAAGCGACTCTAATTCGGTATTTGAACAATGTCATTTCTTTCAAAATTTCCATACATTCTTTAAAATATTGGAGGAACGAAATTCCCTTTCCCCAAAATTTGGGAATCCAATCACATGCCCGATAAGTTTTGAAAAAAAAAAAAACATTTTTAAGGAGGTATTGCAGCTTTGTCGAGCAGAACGTGACAATGCATCATCCGATTTGAACAAATTATCCCTCAAATTAAATAAAATGAACCCCTCTAAGATTTTTTCTTAAATAGTTTTAAGATCGGTCAAGAGAATTAGATTCGGTTGACCTTTGAACCTAAAAGAAAACATGTATTTTAAGAGAAATATGTCTTTTTTTTAAATTCAGATTAAAATTTCACAAGATTTTAAGGTTTTATTGAGAATTTTTTTTTTACTTTTTTTACTTGCATACTTTTACTTGGGTTTATGAAAGCCAAAGATTGAATTCGAATGTTTAGAGATATAAACTTTTTTCGAGAAGATCTGCCAAAACAGAATTTTTGCTTGTCAAATTTAAATTATCTCGAAAACATTTTTCGAATGCGATATTCTCCATTCAATAACGATTTTTCATGAAACAACTGAATCGCACCAGAATTGACCATTCTTGAACCTGAATAATTATATAAAATTTTTTAACTATTATTGTATTACACAGAAACTGAAAAAAAGCCGAAATTGAAATTTTTGAATCGCCATTTTGTCAAAAAAAATCACATAATAACTTGAGTTCACCTCAAATTCATCTATACTATATAAACGTTTATATTTTTCATTTCGGCTAGAAATGTCCACGAACTTATTTTTCACAAAATTTGAAGTTCATTTTTTTGAACAGACATAATCGAAAAAAAATTATTTTATTAATTATTTGAGATTTTGTAATAATAAATAAAAATAGTTTTCAATTATTTTGTTTTTTCAAATATCAAGATAAAAAACTCTTCCAGAAAGATTTTCTTAAATATTGTGAAAAGAAAAGCGCATTTAGATGTCCGGTAAAATACAAAAATAATTATTTGTAAACTAGTGTAATTGAAGGAGGAAAAATTTCAAATTATTCGATATGGTCTTTAAATGCTACTCAAAATTTTCCTAATGAAGAAGGAATATATTACAGAAATTTTTCGAAAGGTTCCAAATCTATTGGGCAATTCAAAAGTCTTCTAAAATCCTATATATCTATAGTATAATTTCACTTTGCCTTTTCCAGGACTCAAATGACATTTCAACAACAACAACAACAACAACAGTTACAAGTCAAAAGCAAGAAGTTCAAACACTTAATAATTCAACGATGATAACATACATCTGCGTGGACTCGTCCAATGTTACTTCAATGGTCGTTCTACAACGACTCCAAAGGTTTTCAAATGCAAATTGTGCCCCGTCGAGGTTTCCACAAAGAATTCACTTCAACGCCATTCACGGGTTCACGAGAATAACGAAAAAAGCGTTACTTGTCCCGTATGTAAAATCGTGGTATCATGCAGTTCGGCTCTCAAAAGACATATGTACGTTCATTCTGGTGAGAACCATTCGTATGCAATATTTGCAATAAGGCATTTGGACAAAGGGAAATACTCAAACGTCATGAGAACACACAACACAAAGGATTACGACGACATAAATGTACATATTGTGAAAAGAAATTCTCGCAGAAAATCAATTTAACACAACACATCGAACAGCATCATTTAGGAGAGCCACGAAGAATTCATAAATGTCATCTTTGCACGAAAAGTTTCTTCTTTTCCTCCGGGCTATCGCGACATTTAAGTTTTCATTCGGGATTAACATACCAATGCACAGAATGCGAGAGGACCTTCACAGATCGATCGTCAGTCAAACGACATTTATCAAAAGTTCACGGGATTGAAAAAGATATCAGGAAAATTCTGAACGAAGATGAACCGAAGAGTACATAAGATATTGCTTTTTTTTGTACCTTACTTAAATGTATTTATAATTTTTTTTTTTGTTTTGTATCGCACACTCTCTTCAAAGGGGCCACAACTCTATGAAACATGTTTGAGGCCATGAGAATTCAATAAACTTTGGAGCTGTGTGACCTTTAAAAATGATTTGCGATATGATTTGAAATTAAGGGGTCTTCTCATTGAGCAACTTTTTTTTTCGACTTTTTTTTTTTTTGCATTTATTTATAGCTTGGGTAGTTGTGAATATGCCCCTAAAAGGATTTTTTGAAATTCGAAATAGTTTAGAGGATATAGCCTTCTTTGTCGAGCAAGATCTGCGCTAAAACGAGTAATTTTTGCGTTGCTTCAAACTTTAAACGCGTTTATCTCGAAACCACGTTTTTCGAACTGGCGGCCATTATATCTCCAGTTCAACTGAACCGATTTTCATGAAACAAAGTGGAATCGACGCAGAATTGTCACCATTCTCGGGTGAACCTCGACCATAATTTTAAAAAATTTTTTACTATTTTTTTTTTTACACTAAACTACAAAAAAAAAAGCCCGAAATTGAAATTTTTTTTTGAATGGCCGCCATTTTGTCAAAAAAAATCACAAAATTAAGCTTGAGGTTCACCCGAGAATTACATCTATACTGATTATAACCCCGTTTTTTTTTTCCATTTCGGACGCTCCGGAGACCCGGAATCGTGGCCGCCGTGACGGCACCTTTTTTTTTCACCACCAACTTTGAAGTCTCATTACTTTTTGAACAGCCCACGTATCGAGGCAAAAAAAATTTTTTTATTTACTTTGAACCTTTTGTAATACAATAAATAAAAAAAGTTTTCAATTATTCTTTGCGTTTTCAAATAAGAATTTTTTTAAAAAGGGTCCAAAAAACGGGTTTTCAATGAGAAGACCCCCTTAAGTTAAATTTTATTTTAATAAAAAAAATTGAGAAAAATAATTTTTTAACGAAAAACTCCAACTATTTCTGCTTTGAAAAGGTCAATAACGGTTTTTGAAATTTAACGGTAAAGGAGTTATTTTACACCTGCAAGATCATTGGCCTGGTGTTCAAAGACAAGAGGACCGATAATTTCATCACTTTCTGTTGCCGATCCCACCAACTAAGTCTTGTATTGGCATCATACCAGTACAAATAATTTCATTCGTTTTTGTGTGACTCAAATTGGAGAGTTCTTTGAGACGTTTATGCACAAATAGCAACATATTTATTTCTTTTTTTTTTTTTTCATAATTACATTGAATTTTGAACTATAATGTATGAAGATTTTTGAGATTTGGAATATTGAAAATGTGATATATATATTTTCTTTGACAACCACTCAGCACAGATAAAGCGTATTTGAATTTGCATTTAATATGCTAAGATCCTCAACTGGAATTTTCCTGCATTCAAGCGGTGAACTTCTAGCGAAGTTTTCTCTTCAAAGTCTTACAATAAAAAAATTATCCATTACAATATCTTAAGACATATGTGAACAAATAACATGTGAACACGCGAATTTAAAACTTAATCGAATCGAAAACAAGACTAGCTTAGCCGCTAAAATATTGAGCAAAGGAAATTAACTGATTCCGGCTACACATTTTCCGACAATCCTGAAGCAACTCTACCGTAGATGGCACCTTGGATAGAGATACATTACAAGAAGCAGAA
Organism: Chlorops oryzae; assembly: GCA_020466095.1. Taxonomy (NCBI): domain Eukaryota; kingdom Metazoa; phylum Arthropoda; class Insecta; order Diptera; family Chloropidae; genus Chlorops; species Chlorops oryzae. Next base: position 15,037,770 of record CM035807.1, on the reverse strand, counting down.
AATGGAAGGTCGGCTTAAGTTAATAACAAAAAGAATTATTGTGTTAAAAATAAATTGGAATGCCTTTTATGTTTAACATTAGTTTTGCTAATGCTGCAATGAGCTGATAAATAAAATAAACTGATTATGAGGAAAAAATATTTGTGGGAGTTCGCTTTTAGACTTGAATAGATTTTTATAGACTTACATCATATTTGGGAATAACGTGCAATATAAATGAATTTTTAATAGAAATAATCATAACTGTTTTTCAGCCCTATTCTAAATCAACATTCTTCGGGAATTTCTTTCCCTATAACCTTTTCTTCGAGGAAAAGGAAAGTATTATAAGCGTCAGAAAAGTAACGTGATGAACTTTGATTAAAAATGTCCGAAATTCTTGCCCACTTTATATTATCTCCCAGTGTGCTAATACAGATTTTTTTTCAAATCCGCAGAAAAAAAAAATCCAGGCTAATATGTAAAATCGAGCTGTTTATAAATGTCGTTCAAGCTAATGAAAAATTATTTAAGAAGCAAAATCAATCATTGTAATAAATTGTATAGTATAACAGTTTGGAATTTATTCTACTATTAGATTAATTTTTAAATTCTAATAGCGTAGAAATTACTGCACATGAATTATACTTGCAAACATATGGAATTACTCTCAATGGACTGCGCAATTGATTAGAACTGTTTCAAAGTTGTTGCATGCGTTGAATGTTTGCAGGAATTCACCGGAAGAAATTTCTGAACTCTTGGAATTCATTGAAAGCACCAAAAAACGTAGCTACCAAAATTTTCTTTCTAAATATCTGAAATAAATTATTTGTTTCTTCAAAAGAATAGTTAACAGTTTTCCGAAAATTCCCTCAAATTCTGAACCATTAAGATTTCATTTTAAGAGCAATGCGCGTACTTCTCAAAATTCAAAAGTAATTACAATTCTTTTAAAATTATTTTAAATACTATATATAGAGAGACTTCTATAAATTATTTTTCACTAAATGAGAATGTTTTTTGTTTTTTTTGAATTGAAATAATTGAATTAGAAAATATTTAAAATAATATTCAAGCTTATATTTACATTTCGATATCTATTTTAAAATATCCATTTACAAACATGACAAAACCAATTTCAAATAGTGTAAAGATGATAGAAAATAGATAGAAACAAATACAAATACAAAGAAAACATTTACTACAAATAGAGACAAATATTTATATAATAATTTATATATATAACTGTAACCTTCATTCCTCATTTGATAGTTAAAGTAGCATTTATAGTTCTAAATACATATAAAAGCTTTTATCAGAATAAAAGCAGAGAATAATCGAAACCTGAAATTTTCGTTTCTATAATTTATCAATGCAATGCATTTATGTATGTATATATATGATGGTCGATTAATAATGTCATGCAAATATCATTTTTTTCTAATTTTGCTAGTCGAAATGTGGCAGAATCGATGTGAATGCATCCTCAGAATTTTTATCGTCGATTGCGTCATTGCGATTGCGCAGCATGCGCGGCTGAGTTGATGTAAAATTCGAAAAGTCTTTCATGACGTCTTTGTAAGTTTCATCCTCACCGACTCCTTCTTCACTGAAACCGATTTCATCGTTAAGGCGCGTTAAACGTAATCTGGACAGCAAGATAACCAAAATGAAAATAAAGCTTGACCAACGACTTAAAAAGGAAGAAAACAGAATTACATACAGAGTAACCACGTCCGCATTACGTCTTTCGACGGCAATATCAAGTGGTTTCTTTCCGTCAGTCGATTCGATATCGTATTTGGCTCTATGCTTCAGCAACAAGTACACCTGCGCAATGTTACCCTTGGCTGTGGATAAATGTAAAGCGCTGCAGCCGTTGTCATCAATCGAATCGATTGGTACACCATTCAGAAGCAAAAACTCAGAAGCCATAACGGATCCCTAATTTGAAAAGTTAAATTTCATCTTTCGAAAAAGAAATATATAAAAATTTTAATTGTTCTAATCTTACGGATAAAATGGCCTGATGCAAATAAGTTCGATTCTGATCGTTTACATTTTTCCATTGCTTATTCGCTCCCAGTGCGAATGCCATGCACATGACTGGTAAATTGTGTGCTATCGAAGATTTGTAGAGCAACAAATTTGCATCCAATTTTGAGAATGGTTCTTCATCCAAAGTTTCCGGTTCCTCTTCGCCGGCCGTCGAGTCCTGATCCGAACCGAGTATCTCTGGCGTATCATAGTTTTCTGTTGTCAAATCATCACCAATCACGAGCAAATCATCTCGTGATATACTCAAAGACATTGATGGAATGTTAAAAGACTCATCGTCGCCATCGTTGTCACTGCCAGTGTCCTTAGCAATGGGGTCGTCATCTGATTTTGAGCTAGAACAATTTCTTTTCCGACGTCTTTGATAACGTCTGCGTCGATATTTCTTAATTGTCCACTTTCTTATACCATTCAATGAAAGTGTACTAGTTTTCGTGACGGAAGCACCACCACCACCACCGCCACCATTTGGCACTTCTTCATCACCATCACCACCACCACCACCACCACTCTTCGTGGAGAGCACATCGGCTATTTCGCTTGGAAGACATAGCTCTTGTGGTTTTGGCATTTGACACACAAAACGTTTCTCAACGTACTTTGCTTTTATGTAAGCCTCGCGCACACTTATTTCACAATTTTCCGTTGCCGGTTTGAGATCACAATCTTCACTGATTCGAGCTTCATAAATTCGATTTACAACATCATTTCCCAATTCCATCATGATTTTCACATTCTCAGTTTCCCATGCGTCCAACGTTAACGAACGTACTTTGCTATAATGCACACCTAAACTACGATGAACACCAGAACATTCAATGCATAATGTTATTCCTAGATTTATCGAAGCCCATCGAGGATCCGTTCCACGACAATCACAGCATACTGAGTTTCCCGGAATCTTAAGAAAGTTCTCCCAATTTCTGTTTGAAATATACACATGTGTGTTGGAGAGATAAAGAAAACGCTAGCAAGAACCTACATTGACTTACATTTTCCTTTTCGAGCTTCGAGAACTTAACTCTGTCGAATTCGACCTTGTGTTCTGACTGCTTCCTCTTTGCAAAGCTGCTCCAATATTTTTTTGCAAAGCGGAAATCCACAACGCTAGCATATCAGCCGAATCAGCTTGAAGTATATGAGATCTAACATTAAAAAAAAAAAAAAAAATTTATTGCAAATTATTTTTTCAAAATTAATTTTGAAAAATTTTACTTTGACGGTGATATGACTTCAAAGCAGAATCGCCTATCGCCATCGTTGATGGGTCGCACTGTACATATTCGTAGATCTTCTTCCATCACGGAGAACGAATCCTCATTGCATCGTTTTCTGTAATGCGAATCCAAGTCACTTCGATTTCAAGTTGAGTCAAGTTCGTTACAATTGCGTAACATATTAAAAGCAATTTTAAAGCAGCAGTCAGTAGTGTGAAGTGTAGTCAGTCAAGTAGTCGGAAAATCAATCGTTTAAACGTAATTACGTTAAAATGGAGAAAGACGAATGCACAAAATAAATACATAAATCAATAATAATAATAATAATAATAATAAAAATAATCAAAATATAAATCATATAGAATTTTAAGCAATTTAACAAAGATCAAAAAGTACAATAAAGGACAAAAAATTCAAAGAAATTGTTTGAGACCATATGCAAATCGGAGTCAACAGAACACTAAGAAACCATAGAGTTTCCAATATTTGAATTTCTAAATAAATGCTTTAATCCTCTGCAGCAGACGTAGTAGTCTGGCAGACCACGCAAAATTTTGCGAGCTTTTGTAAAATGCTAAGTTACGATATCCTTGTGCTCTCTTAAAAAAATGCCTTTTATTTAAATTTTTATCATTTTTTTGCTTCAAAACTGTTTGCTCTTATAAAAAAAAATAAAACCAAGAACGTGCCAGTCAGGAATCTCAAGAAGGAAATCAGTTTAGAGATGAGACGTCTGGTAGACCACACGTCAGTTATATTTTTAAAATTAGACCACGTCAGCTGCAGACGGTTAACTTATGATTGGTATGAGCAACTAATTCGAATAAGAAGTATTTAAATTGTATATTGGAGACAATACAAATATGCAATGTTAAACAGAATTTTTATGCTATGAATTACACAAAAATGCTTAAAAATTTTGAAAGAATTGTAACAGATGTTCGCTTAGTTTGGTTTCAAAAGAGAACATTTATATTTGAAATTGATAGGCATGTAGGTAATTTTAATTTTAAACCGTTCCATGTTCGATTTGATTTTTTGTTAGATAGTTAAAGGTTTGAATAAATTTAATAAAACTAGTATCACTCGGAGCAAAAGCCAGTATCCGGATACACGTTCAACCAAGTTTAGCTTCAAACCAGCATTATTTACCGTGATGATTTTAAGCAATTATTTCATAATGATTTCCATTACTAATTAAAAAAAAAAAGACTACAATCTCCTTTTAAAGAAGATTGGCAAAAAGAAGCGATAAAGTGAGAAAATATTTATGAGAATAAAATATACGCAAACTGTTATACTGTGTTACAATTTATGAATACCAAGAAGTATGAAAGAGCGTCTTCCAGAACAAAAGACGACGGAAATAGATATGCGATTCAATACGATTTAATGCTGCTTTAATTAATCATTTTTAACAACTTTTACTACTACTTGTTTACCTGTAGACCAATTGGTTATCACTCAGATAAAACCATCGACGACACCACGTCTTAAACCCCTTCGATTTCTTTTTAAAAAGGTATCCTTCAACTTTATTCGAGGAAGAATTAATATTCGATTCTATGAACTTGTTGACACTCATATGGCGATTTTGCATTGCCTTTTCCAATTGCTGATAGTCAGCACGTAACTGAATAAGATCATCAGCAATGCTTTTGAAGAACTCATCGAAATCATTGCATAAATCGTGTCCCTGATGGAAATACGTTACACAAGCTTGATAGTAGTCGAGTAGCTGAAATATTCCATTTCGCAATTTCGAATATAGTTTATTGAAACGTATAACAGAAAGTTTACAAAACGACTTACGGTTGATAAAATCGATGGGACTTTCCTTGTTTGTACTAACGTGATATAATTTATATAGTCCAGTGATGTATGTTGGAAACACGATCTTGTTGCTGCTAGAATGTTTGTTGCTTCTTGTACTTCTTGTGCGCGATTTTTACTTGCCTGCAAATTAATTACAATAAATCAGAAAAATTTCAAATGTTAAAACCTTTATCTTAGGCTCTACCTGAGCATTCCTTAGAAGTGCATTATCGTAGCCTTCGGATATTTTAAGAAAATGTCCTTTGTAATCTTTAACTTGATTAATATCGTCTTTAATGAAGTCTGTTAAATTTTTCAAAACAGTACGGCTAGCTTGATCCAGCAATATTGTATGAAATTTATTCATCTCCTGTAATCGAACGAAGTGTTTGTTCCTTGAGGTCGAAAGGAAAGTTTGCATAAATATTCACCTGAAAACAATGGATCAGTTTCCCTAGTGCATTATGTGCACTTTTATTTTCCACGAAGTGCTGCTGTAGGTCCCACAACGACATGGCTAGGGCACTGAAAAACGAAAGTGTTCATTTCTAACTGAGGGAATTAAAAGTGATGAAGCTTACCTCTGATTCTTTACATATTCTTTCCCAGATTCGACCGCGATTGTACATAGTTTTATGATTTTTTCTAAACGATGTTCCAAGTGTTCTATATCTGCTTCCTCCCTCGATACGAATTGCCTGAAATTATTTGGAAATTCGAGTTTCGGAATAAACTTTCACTTTCTATCGTTCGATTCAGCAAGTTTCGCAGCAGACGCTATCAATGCACTAATTCTGTAGGATCAGGCTGTCGATGTCGACCATTCTCAAAGCATAATTATCGCTTTTAATTTCATTATAGCCTTGAACTTTCACGGCTACGGAAGCACTACAAATTTCTACATTAAATGTCCTCATGTCCTATGTTATTTTTAAGGAAATCTTTTATAGGAAATTTACCAATTTCTCGAGATTTAAAAGATTAGATAAAGAAGCAAGGTAGGCAAGATGAAAGGTTTTTACGGATCGATTCAATATTTGAAGTCTGTGCAAATTTAAATTTTGAATTCTTTAAACAAAATAGCAATAATTGAGATATGACTTAGGGGCGTTTTTTTATATGTAGGGCCGACAGTCGATGAACTCTAAATCGTAATCGCACACCAAACGTTATCGTCTATTGGGCTTGATTTCAGTTTGGGGTTAAGAAACTTATTAGTTTTTATTTTCATATACCTAAATTGTTGGAATGTTATGAGGGCAGGTCAATAAGTCCGCGACTTTATAAATTTCCCTCCTAATTGAAATAAAACTCCTTTGAACGAGCAACTGTCCGGACTTATTGACCAGCCCTCGTACTCCATGTATTGTATGATCCGTGTAAGCTCCCGCAACATAATACCATCATTGAAAGGACTATTTATTGCTAATCACTGACTGAATCGTGGAGAATAATGGTCGTCAAACCTGAATCGGGGAGAGTCTTTCAAACACTCTTCGAACTCAATTGTACGCATTTTGTTGTCTTTGTTGTCTTAAGCATCGACGACTCTGTTCCAACGAAACATTTAATGAAGCACTTTTGTTTTGTCTTCTGATTGCACATATAAGATTTAATATAGATTCGCACGATTTCACTTTATACACGTTTGCAAAAAAAAAAATATTGCTCAGATGTTTATTATAATCAGAGAATAGTTGATATTAGGGATGCAGTGTTGCCAGATCGGTTATGTTAGATTCTGCTAGGGAGCACGTCGGATTCCGCTAGATTCCGCGGCTAAATCAACAATGACACTTTTCTTCTCGGATAAAAAGTTTTTGAAGTCCAGTTTTCTAAAACAAAAAGCAAGCGACGATATATATCTACGTCAGATTTTCTGCTAACCGCAATGATGCATTTTTTTCCCGCTGCCCAATTTAAGAATCTGCTGATCCGGCATCACTGCAGAGATGAGTCACGAGAACCGATACGATATGCAGAGTTTGTGCAAAGAGTACTTGAGCTATAAGTGGGTACTCGGTACTAGTGCTTAGCGTGACGGCTGTTATTATTTGAATTAAAATGTATTAGCGGTATTCACACCGATGTCGGTAGTCAATAATATTTCATATGCACTTTCAACAATGAAAAATTCCAAGGGGTTCTCTGTATTTATTGCAATGAAAATATTAATAAATAAAACTAGGCAGAAAAATAACTTTTTTAAGATTTTGAATTTTTGTGTAGATACATTAATTTGGATACTTTTATAGTACTTTCCGATCGTACATTTTTTGATGGGTTTTTGCGTATTTTTTGCAGAGCCCAATTAACAGTTCTATTCTACCCCATAAAATATCTTGGCTGTGTGTCCTTGTCGTGTTGGGCTCTTATTTGAGAAGAAGTTTGAGTGAGATATGAGTTCAGGAAGGGGTCATACATGTCTCTTACAAGGTAATTAATTGATGTACGAAACGGAGTCAGAGGAAGTTTAGAGAGCTATGGACCAAAAACCCAAAAAATCCGAAAAATTCATGGCGTCCGATTTGGACGAAAATTTATATATGGAATAAGTGAAAAATTCTAAGAATTTAAGCACAAAAATATTTTAAAAATCTGGTCCTTTTTGGACCAGTTTGGAGCTAGACCCAAACTAAGACTAGTTGTAATCAGTTTTTTGAAACAAGTTTTAGTGCCAAAATTGTTAGAATTTTTCACTTATTCCATACATAAATTTTCATCCATTTTGGACGCCATTAATTTTTCGGATTTTTTGGAGTTTTTGGTCCATAACTCTATAATCTTTCTCTAGCACCCCAGTCAACCCCCCGCCCCCACACCAAATTTTTTTGGGTTATTGTCTTATAATGGTTCAATATACCACTGTGGAAAATATAAGCAATATCAAAGCACTCTTTGGACACGCCACTGAGTGGAACCCACGGCAATACGGCCCCTGGCTAATCCGGCACCCTGTAATTCTACATGACTTTTATTCAGGGGGTTGTCGTGGAAATCGACCTGATATTGCAAAATGTCGAAATTTGCTCTTCACAGTGTAAAATATAGAATCTTATGATTGAATCTGTAATTATCGGTTTACACGGTATTCTTTGTAAATTAAAAAAAAAAAAAAAAAGTTTCATGGAAGCGTCCATAAATTGTCACGCTGAAATATGAATATTAGACCCCCAACAAAACCTGTGTCACAACCTGTTGGATATATTTAACCCCCTCCACCCCTGAGTCACGTCACAATTAATATGCAAAAATAGATAGGCATGGTCAAATTAATGCCGTTAAGGCTAATGTCTGCTCGAAAACCTATTAAAATGAGTTGAAAATCAATTCTTCAATTTACGCGAATGGAATCATAATTAGCTTACTTTGTTAGACACATTTTGTATAGCTGCTATAAATATGATGCTAATTTATATAAAAAAATTAATGAACAAAGTGGTCATGGTTATATTTTGTTTGTAAACAACGGTAACAACGTTTTGTCCTAGTAACATTTTAATTAGTGAAAGAGAAAAATAATTTTTGTCGAATTTAAATGGAACTCTGCGGATGAATTTAACTTAGAAGGACATTATTGACTAAAACAAAAAACTAATGAAAATTAATTTATAAATGAATTTCGCGAAGTGGTTGAAAATTTAACCGTTAGAGGACATTTTGTCTAGCTGCGAAAACCTCAATTCAAAATAGTGAAAATAAAATTTTTGCGAATTTCGCGAATGGCCCTGGTCATCGGTCACCAAATTTAACCGTAAGAGGACATTTTTTCTAGGGGGTTGTCGTGGAAATCGACCTGATATTGCAAAATGTTGAATTGCTCTTCACAGTGTAAAATATAGAATCTTATGATTGAATCGTAATTTCGCGTTTAATGGTGATTCATGGTCAAAATTTAAAAAAAAAAAAAACGGACCATAGGGAGCGTCCATTAATGATGTCTACGCATTTTTGCGATTTTAGAACCCCCTCCCCCCCCTTGTCACAAACCTAGTTACATATGAGCTAACCCCCTCCCCCCCTGTGTCACGTCACAATTAATATGAAAAAACAATGTAGGCTACATGAATGCTAACAATTTAATCTTTTAATGGAGTTTGACTCTCACGCTATTTGGAACGGCAAAACCTTACACATTAGCTTGCACTTTGTGACAGATATCACTAATTATAAATATGATGCTATTGTATTCATATAAAAGAATTAATGTAACAAAGAGTGTTTATTTTCTATTTTGTTTGTAGGTAACAACGGTAACCAACGTTTATAGCGATGTCCTAGTAACATTTTTTTTTAAGCGCAAAATAATTTTTGTCACTTAAAATGGAACTCTGCGGATAGTATTTAATTTACACTGAAAACATTATGAATTTGGCAAATAAGCTGGATGTAATTAAGTTTATAAATGTAATACTATTTTCATACATTTTAAAACGTTAATAAATCGTGATTTTTGCACAAATTCATGAATCATTTTCCATGTAAACTAAGATTCATCGAGGAGTCTACGAAATAGGTTTAACATTTGTATGCCCAGTATATTCGGACATATTATCGGATCGTATGAAGATCCATGCCTAATTTCCAATATGATATCTTTCATGCTTAGGATAAATTACTGTCTCAATTAAGCTAAATGCAATGTTTACACGGCAGATTCAGCCTTATACTTAGTTCATAGTACAGACAGACAATGCTAGATCGCATTCCTCTTGTCACCCTGATACAAGAATATTTACTATGCAAAGTGTGACATATCATGCTTGGACCGCGACCTCCTTTGGTATGTCTACATACACCTGTGCACAGATGAGCTACCTACTACCCCTTCCTTCCCCCACCAAAGGTGATATCATTTAATGGACGCTCATAGGGGAATCGTAGGCAGTACACCCTATACTCCGAGAAATTCGATAATTCGATACTGCCCTGCAAAACGATTTTTCGGAGTACCGGTGGTCCACTGTATTAAAAATTTAACTTTACTTTATAATTTAGAAAAAAAATCTTTAACTTAAGTTAAGTTACGTTACGTTTATTTAATACTAGTTGAGCCTTAATTGGAATTCAAAGTAAAAATAATTTCCTTGAAAATATGCGTGAAATTAAAATCACAGGCAATAAAAACGGGCAAAAAGGGTAAAAAAAAGAATCTCTGGTTGCAGCTCAATTCTTCAATTCTGGCATAATTCTCTTTTGATAATGCTTAAGTAAACTGAATGCTCGCCCTTATTTCTAACTTTGCAGCGTAATTTTAGTTATTAAAAAGAGCTCATAAAACGTGATGCTATATTTAAAGCTGCAAGGCAAGGATGCATGATGCATGTGCTTGATGTGGTGTGTGTGTGTCCAAGGAAAGCCGAGAGCCGAGAGCTGCCCTTCGCCATAATGGCTGGCCTGATCACGGATAATGTTATGAACAAGTTCCATTCCAGGTCTGTGCAGCGTGCTTTAATTCTTATTTTACAACACGAAAGGCGGAGAAAATTCTTCGGATACGATACGATAGCGATCTTATGTTCGTGTGGCAGGTCACAAGTGTGCAGCTTGTTTGATGGGAAAGGCTTGCAACCGATTAACTTGAAGACCTCAATTGAGTGCGTAACGTGTGTATTTGTTTTTCACTTTGTTTTTGCCCCCTTCTTTTTTTTTTGCTTCGTTTTTACTCTTTCTATAGGCTCCTTCCCACTTGGTGTAGCAATTATTGAGCTATGGGTCCTTTGCGAAAAAAAACCACTTATGTACTTATGGGCGAAAATTTCAATAGGCCAATAAACGTCTCTGGAAGGCATAAGTAATTTCAGCCAATCTCCTTCGAGTGCGTGTGTACTTAAATTGGATAATGTAAAAATAACGAAGGAGGATACATGGCTTGGATGAAGTGCATACCTACATACATACATACATAGATAAATACGTAAAAGATCCCATTACAAGTTTTTGACAAGCCAGTGGATCAAATTTTCTCAGAACTATTTTTAATATTTATGGACTATTGGAAAATTGAAGGTAAGCGAGTCATTCTCAGTAACATTCAACAACTTAGTTTTCGTATTTTTTGGCTTTTCGTAACTTTTCACGAATTCTTCGACTTGAGAGGAGGCCCAGAAAAACTTTCAACACTCGACACTTCATCGTCACACTGGAGTTATCTGCTCTTTATAACAAAATCAAAAAAATAAAATGAGACCAATTTCTACGGTAACGCTTTCTCTCATGATCATGGCCCGATCCAGTTTTTTTTACCTCTTTTGGCAAAAGTAATATTTACTGCCCCTATGATGGCACTAATATGGCACTGCTTTCGCTTAAATATGTAAAATTTCCGTATTCAGAGTGCCCCTCTGGGCATTTGTCCGGTCTGCTACCCCATAAATCGGGGCCGCTCATGACCTTTGATATATTTTGATGAAACTATAAGGGTCTATTGGAGGATATTTTATATACCTTCCTGAAACTTTAAATTCGACTTAATTTACTCCGCTTTGAAAGTATTTTTAAATGGACTCTTTGCAGTTCTTACCCTGCTCTTCTTACCCAAGATGCCAGCCGTACAATAAAGAACTCAGAATCAGGGACGTGAACCGGGTGGAAATTTTGGACGGTTCGGTTCAACGGTTCGAACCGTGTTTGAAGTTTTGGATTGGTTCGTCAAACCAGTTTTTCTATTTCTTTGAACCGGGGTTTCGGTTCGGTTCATCGGTTCGGGAATTTTTCAAATTGAATGAATTTGTTAACACGTTTTCCATTTCTAACGCAATTTTTTACCATTCAGGTTTATCATTTGCACAATAAAAAGTTAGCGGTGGTTACCTTAGTCATATTAAAGATGGTATCGGTACTAATTTCATAAGATTATCGACTTCGATTTTTTTTATTTTTGTCCTATGGGTCGCAGGCAAAAACGAAACCCTGAACCTTTACAAAAAGGGGTTCGGTTTTCGGTTCGGTTTAAACATTTGTGAAAAAACTTCGGTTAATGGTTCGGTTCATCGGCAGATAAAAGCGGGTTTCCGCTTCAAAACCGGTTAGGTTCAAAACCGGTTCACGTCCCTGCTCAGAATAGGCTCTAATTATGTGTGATCTCAGAGCCCTTCTGCAGGACTTTCGATCCTGGATCGTATCATCGCTGAGACCTATCCTATGATATTTTTAATCAGATCGATGCATTTTTGGGTCTGTGGGCCTTCCTTGGATTAGCTATGCAAATGAAATGAAAGAAATGGTTCAAGAGTTCTTAAGACTTATGGTTTGAAGAACCCGATCATCGTTCCTCTATCCGGAAGAGATTATAAAGATGTCACTTAACATTTGGGAGTTTGCAAAGAGGGGTATGTCCGTGCCATAGGCCACTGTGGAGTTTTCCCTTCAACCACACCTTTTCGTATTAAAAATTCTTTTCAATTTATAGAAAAGAACGAGGGTTCACGAAATTTTTGGAGTCATTGAGGTAGACCATCAAGGGATAAACAAATTATTTCCATTAAATAAATACGTAAGGAATCTCATGAAAAACTATTAACAATTCCCAAAACAAGCATTCAAAATTGTGTCACGAAGCACCATTAAATTTCCACAGACCTAATTACACCTCTGTCTATTATGTACCATCGATGATCGTATCGAAGTTTATTTATTGAATTGCTGTACGAAAAATCCCAAAATTTCCCCCCTATCTAAGGCACAATTTCATTTGAGTTCGAATGTGGTTTTTGTTGTGTTTGGAAAGGCTCGAGTGGATTCTTATCAGCGTCTGATTTTCCATCTGTTTGGGAAGTAAAACTTCAATAATTGCACCTCGTGCCAACCGAGGACCTCACAAATTGTAAATTCCCTTGAATTCGCCAACAGTGCAAATCTAAATAATTAGCGCGGATTCGATGTCATCGCAGCTAAATGCACTAAATGCACTCAATGTGAAATGTGCAATGTGCCAATGTGCTTCATGGTGCTTCATGGTGGCTGCTGCCTGGAAACTGCCTTCCCAGCTGGGGCTGATGATGCGCACGCTCTAGTTGGCGCATGTAGGTATGTATGTGCAGTAAGCAGTAAAGCCGAATGAATGGAGCAGTTGACAGGAACCAATTTGCAACTTCTGCGAATAAATTTTCAAGTTTCGATTCTAAAAAGGGGGGTGTCACGACTGAACTGCAGTGCTAATGATCCTTTTTTTATTATGCATTGCAGCCGAGCCTATTGAGAGAACGTACGAAATTCCAATGTGAAAGGAAGAGTGCTTTCAGGTTGAGGACTCCTCCATTGACACTAGATTTTATTGCTTAATGGAATTTCTAATCATCTGTAATTGGGATAATTTGGAAAATTACAAAATTCTCGAAATAGAGATTGATTGACTGAGAGAATGGCCCATTAAGCGGGGGTATATTGAGAGAATAAGGAAGATAATGATTTTATTGGATGATATTGTTGAGGAATTAAATTTAAACCTTGTATTAGATCCTAGTTTTCTGGTTTCACTTTATAAAAATAAAAATAAATATACTTAAAAGCACCCAGAAGAAAAAAAATCCCAAGGACTCAAATTACTCTAGGCAGACCAAGCCATGTTGGAAGGGTGGGGGAAAAAGGGTATCGTCCTGCATCCAGACTCTTTGAAGAAGTCTTTCAGAGCTGTAAGGCTGGAAATTGTACCTCGGCGCTACCCTGCAGAAAAATGGACTGACCCAAGTGTAGCCTTCGGTCAGTCTCTCATGTTACCACTACTAGTCCCTTCCTAATTCCACTTCTAATGTATTCAACTGACCTTTTTAACATGGGCCTGTCCTTGGGGAGGGACTAGTCCGCAAAACGGCTGATCATGGGTCAGTTTTTTTTGTGGTCAATTGTCGTAATTTTGTCTGGTTTTAGGCTATTCAAATGAGGAAAATAAACAACCAATTTCTTATATATATTCTAAGTTGATGAAAGTGTCATTTAAAGACTACCCTTAAACCAATCCGTTTATTACCGACCGCCGGCTAGTCGAATTCGATGGAGCGAACTGCCATAATATAACCGGTAGGGTTTGGACCGGTCAAAGGCCAGTCCTTGTTAGGAAATTGACCGGCTCATTACTGCAGGGTAGCTAGGCCCTAGCTAGCGCCCCGCTTGTAATTTCTAGCTTGCGCCCGGCTAGTACTTTCTGGTTAGCGCGTAGATCATATGTCAATCACTTTGTTTTACACCAAGAATTATTTTCACGTCCCCTTGACGGGGTATTGGTTAAAGTTCTCACCTAGTTCGCACCTTATTGATTACGATATCGCCTCTGCGCAAAGCTGACGCTCAACACACAAAGTACACCATTATGAATTAAAATACTGGCGCTAGCTAGCCTAGGGCTAGAGTTTTCTATCCGGGCTTTACCTAGAGAAAGCTAGCTAGGCCCTATCTAGATTATTCCAGTCATCGCCCTTAAAGCGGCGATTCTAGCTAAGAGCTAGTTAGCGATAGGGTTGATTTATCTAGTCGGGAAATCCAGCTAGGCGCTAGCTTGGCTCTAGCTAGTAACTAGATTTCTCTAGGCAATTTCCAGCCGGGTGGTGATACATCTTTTTGGTAGTATTTTTCTCTTTTCTCTTGCGAGAGGGCCCAAAATTTCTCTGTATGGGCCTACATAGCCCTACATAGTCCTACATAGGCTTGTTATTAAAAAAAAATGTTCATGTAAAAAGGTTTTTGATGGGTAAAAGAAGACATTGAGGGTATTTATAGTGTCTAAAGACATATTAATACAATTTTATAGAAACCATTGGTTGTCATGGGCCACCGGACTGAAACAGAAAACAGAAATATGGAATAGCAAGACACTACCCATTATAATACCAGTCGGGTCGAGGAGTCTATTCCATCAAAAATAGGCTAGAGGTCATTTTCACATGTCCCTGTTTTTCCAGCCTTTACTTTTAACGTCAGAATAGCCTATAAAGTAGTTGGTTCCTATACGTTTCCCAGGTATTTTTTTTTATCTATATATGTTTCCTTTTGATTAAAATCCATTGATTGATTTTGGAATCTGCAAAAAAATTTCGATAAATAAAAAACTCCGCACAGTAGCGTAGTGAAGAGTCGATTCGAAGGGGAAGCCCCTTTATAAAGGTATTTTTGTTTAGGGTTTGGAGAAGGGGCGGAATTTGCTTCATTGTGTCCCCATTAAGCCTCGGGCGCCGAGATGTCTCGCTACGTATCTGAGCCCCATGAACTGCACGAAAGCATTTAGAGAAAAATAACTGCTATTTACCGTATTCTGAAATTCGGGGCTTAAAACTACTCACCTAAATGTCGCGCCGCGTGGAAATAAATTTAATAACTAAAACGATGAATACCCCATTTTCTTTCGCATATCACATTTACCAACACAAAAAAGAAAATCCTTACCACATATTGATTTATGGTTTAAGTAAATTTAATAACGAAATTCTCCATTTTTAGAAAAAATCACGAACGATGGGCCTTTTTTAATCGAGGGGGCGTAATATTTTTTTCAACTTATAAATTTTTATTTTTTCTTCCACCATGTTCAATGGATTTAATCGACAACTCTCGACTTCAATACATTCGGGCTTAGAGCTAGTTGCCTCCTTCAACGAGGAACAATCTTCATTATGGCCACCTCACGACGGCCGCAAGGTCTTACACTTCGACTTGCACTTGGTTCATCGGGAGGCGGTGGGGAATCGCAACTGCAGAAGTAGGTACATACATACATAGGTACGTTCAAATGAGTTAAATGTTGAGTTGAGTTGAGTTGAATTAAGAATTTGCCATGAGTAATGGCATGAAAAGATGTAAGGAAATGAATGCTACAAGAGATTGATAACGCATTTAACAATTTGAGGTGTTTATTATGGGCGCAATAAAGTTGCTATTGCATTTTATAGGATAAGGAGTTAGGAGCAGCAGTTAGGCTAACTTATAATAGGTGCTTGTTTATTATTTTGTTGTTGTACTGGCAAAAGTTTTTGTCGACTGTGATTGGATCTCTCTTTTTTTATTACTTTGCAATTTGTGGTGTTGTTGTGGTAATGATTGAAGTGGAGAGGAAAGGGGAAAATGTGGAAAAGGAACAGGCTCAAGCCTGTGTATATGAGGACCGATTTTGGATAGGTTAGGTTGAATTTGGTAAGGAGAATAATGGTACTACAATTTACTATTTTAACCCTTTATCGCCTACGAACCCATCGAGGTATGGGTTAATAAAACCATTTACTGTGAAAATATTTTTACAACTTTTTCAAATATATCATGCAGTAAAGGGTTAATAAAACCATTTACTGCGAACAAATTTTTTCCACGGTTTTAATATATCATGCAGTAAAGGGTTAATAAAACCATTTTCTGCGACAGATTTTTTCCCACTTATTTGATATATCATGCATTAAAGGGTTAATGACACCTGATTTCTTGTGAAAAGTTTTGTTCGAACTTTTTAATATATGTATCATGGAGTTAAGGGTTAATAACACCATTTACAACGAATTTTTTCCCAATTGTTGTATAATATATCATGCAGTAAAGGGTGAGGCCTTAAGAGAACAAATTCATAAAGTGTTTAATGTACCCTATAGTAATTGGGACCGACCCGGTGAGAGGTGAGGACCGGTCGCGTTTCAATACGTTCAACTCACCGTTTTTCCACAGCGCTGTCATTGAAAAACAACCGTCCATTTTCAAAGCTTTAGGTCGTTTGTGGTGGTCCATATGGCCTTAAATGAGGAGTTTTTTTTTTTAAATATTTATTTTATAAAAAAAAAAAATTTTTTTTCGTATTTTGTTTATATTGCCTTCTCTGTATTTTAAACCTTTTTGTTACACAACATATCTACTTCCTTTTTGATTTTCCCGCCCCGGCCGAGCCTCGAACCGCAGAACTCTGGGTTGGTAAATTGGTGTCCTAACCATTACGCCAAACAAGCAAGTTCAATGCTTTGATCAAAACGCTGACTTGAGTTTTTGGTTGCTCAAGTTTTTGGAAACGTGCGTAAAGAATTTTTCACTTTCACAGAAAAAAAATTCTTGAAAATAAATATTAAAAAAAAATTTTAAATATGAACATAAAAAAATCTTAGGTAATTGAAAAAAAAAAATTCTTTCTAAAAGAGCAAGGGCTCGAACTCCCACCCTCTCGGTTGCGAAGCGAGAGTCTTAACCATCAAGCTAACTTGCCATGGTAGCACAACGATCAGATTGAGGACTTAAAAACAGACAACAATAAGTACAATTTATACGAACTCAACCCACCTACGCTCATTTTTGGACTAGAAGAGGTGAGTCCAATTGAGACTCACCTTGGGTCGGTCGCGGTGCCTATCAATTTCAGGTCGGTCCTATATGGACTCACCAGGTCCGTCCATTTTACACCGAAACATTTCATTACTGCAGGGTACATAATCCGAAGTTCTATGTATGTATGTATTTCAATGTATCTTTTCAAAATATCCTCAAAAAAGTGACACCACATATTCCTACTAATTAAAACTGTCTTCGAAGTCGCTGCGATTCAGAAAAGCTTTTGAACGAGCACGTGCCCATGAAGCGAGGCAAAAAAAAAAATTTGATATACCCATTTAAGAAATCCATTGTTAAAGACCACACACGTGCAGTGAGGCTACTGTGCTCAGCGCTTTGAATACTCAAAAGTGTGAAGAAGGAAATTAGCGCATCACGTGCCGAGTCGATATACCATAAAAAGGATCGATTTCATGTCATTTTGTTTTTTTTTTTTTAGTCACAAGGATATCTCCTTTCAACTGTGTTTCATTGGAAATTTACAAAAAAAAAAAAATGAGTTTCATTGAGCTAAAGATTGATTGAGGAATATTGAGGACACTTGGAGGAGAAGGAATTAAAGGAAATTGATATGGTGAAGAAATGTGAAAGGACGGTTTTTTTTTGCAGCCTACGTACTGAAATAGTTTCGCAAATATTTACATCTTCATAGAGAGGAGAGGGGGGAAATAAAAGAGACGATTCCCGCCGGGTACGGGTTCCATGAAGGGCTGAACAAAATCCGAACAACTTTGTACCAAACTGATAGCCTAGAAGGTGTCAAAAGTTGTACCAATTCAGAGGAAGCCTTGCTGAGTTTTATTTGGTTCATTGCAACGAGGGGAAAATTTCTCCAGAGACTATTGGATTATCTGTCAAGTCCTTAATCGCATAATGAAATTGATACCATTTTAGTGATTTTTTAAAATATCATTACGAAGGATAAGGTGCTCTTTATTACCATTCGGAGTCGGTATTAGGCGGCAGGCTCCATTATCTCTTTTATTACTATAAGATTCCTAGATAAATAATTGAAAAATTCAATGGGAAAAGGATAAGATGCTAATGGTGATGATGATTTTACATAGTACCAGAAGTGGGGATGGGTTGTAAATATCGATGCATCGATATTTTTTAAATAGGATACCATTACGACGTTTTTGAGTAACATTCTTAATCTACCTACATATAGGGAAAATTGATCAATTTAAATCCAATTTCGACGAAAAACCTTTTTGGGCAGTCAGCATTGCCCTTAGTTGTCAAAACCCTAATGGGCGGTGGGTGTGTTTGGAGAAAACATTGAACAAAAACTGTTGATAATTCGATATACCGATTATATAAACGATAGATACGTGTGGGTACTGTTTCCGTCGATCTATCGATGTCGATGCTTTATCAACTATCGCCCATCCCTACCTCTTTAGAATTGTAGACTGTAGGATTAAGTTATATCACAATAATAATATACCAACTATGGTACTCCTTTAAAGAAAACCTTCCCGAAACTAGAACAGAGGGAAGAGCTTGGTCCTTATTATCTCTGCAAGAGACAAAAGACACCAAAAATTCGTTGAAGCTTTTCAAGATATGATAGAAGAACGTCAGAAATACGTTGTTTAGGAATGATTTAAAGACTGAAGTTGAATTCCCACAACGAAGAGACACAAATATTTTACCTGTTTTAAGGCTTCAAAATACACCCCCAAGCAAGACCAACTCATCTAATGACCTTAAACAATCTCATTTAACCGCGGGGAATGCAACCCTTATCAGGGCATTCGCAACAGAGCTAAGCGGATATTCATTACAACAACCGCAGCATCGATCAAAAAAACCATCCGCCTGTCCGTCCATCGGCAAGTCTTAACGTCAGTCAAAAGTCATAAGTTTGGTCCATAAAAATGCTGGAGTGTGCACCAGTTGAGTCCAGAGCCCTTTCGACGAGTCCGCGAGCGCACAATAGCGCATTTAGCCGACTCACTTGGACGCAGCACGCGTTGACGCTTAAGAAAAGTTTAACACCCTCAAAAGTGTCCTTCGAGGTACGCGAGGAAATCTCTTTTGAAGATTTTCGTAGCTTACACTTTACATATGTCATTGATATCCCCGTGGGAGTGTGTCCTGCATGAACGTACAAATCGTGCAATATTTTTGTTCTGTCTGTCAAACGAACGACGCCCTAACGACGCGCATTTAACGCACGTCCTTGCTGCAGGACGTACGATTTAAAGGAATATCATTTATGCATAGCTTGGCGTGCGCGGTGGTTGTTTTCTTCAACGTTCCTGAGGCTTTAAATATGATGAGGTTACGATTTCAGAAATCAGTAAATCAGCGCGCTGGAATATCATATCCCCGATGCACACGTGATTCGCCGTGCTTCGAAGTCATCGACTTAATCCTTGATGGTGTAAATAATACGATTAACACATTGACTGGCAAAAAGGCAAAATTCTTCGCGTAATGAGCTTGTAAGTGCGGGGCGCGTCTCTCCCGCTCGCATTCTCTCCCTGCCACTCTTCAGCATCTCGCATTCTTCATAATCCTTATAAATCATCAGGATTGCGTTTGATAATTTTTTAAGCATTGTGAGAAATATTCTCCGAATGAAATTGACTTCGACCCAATCTCGATACGGAGGTCAATAAAAGTTTCTTTGCACTTTTGCGGTTAAGTTAGAAGACACCCAGCGCTTCGGCGTGGTGAAGGTGGATGGAGGTGAACAATGTTGCACAGTTTTAGGTTCCTTGCCTAACGGTTCATTGTCGCAAAAACAAAACTGAATCGAAATTTGAATTTACGCCTTATGCCAATCACTGAATCGGAAATAATTCTATTAACGAACAATGAGACGATGACGACGAGGACGAGGACGACTGGCTACTGTGGTGAGGGGATGTATCTCCGTGCATGCATATACCGACCGTGATTTCTTGTGCTCCCGCTGGATTCTCGTTGTGTTTGGCTTTAATCGCAAAGTCAGTGTCTTCGGGCCGAAATGCCAAAAGTGCACATCGACTAATCGCATTAAAACAGAACCCAATGATTT
Organism: Chlorops oryzae; assembly: GCA_020466095.1. Classification (NCBI taxonomy): domain Eukaryota; kingdom Metazoa; phylum Arthropoda; class Insecta; order Diptera; family Chloropidae; genus Chlorops; species Chlorops oryzae. The sequence continues at coordinate 15,017,379 of CM035807.1, read as the reverse complement.
CGTACTCGAAATTCCGCAGTCATGAGCGTGAGCGCATAATAAGGATATTCAAGCAGGAGCAGGAAGAGTAGGAGGTACGATTCTATGCCATCTCTGGAGGTATTAATTAATTTACCTAAATGGGGTCATAAGCGAATTTAATAGCATTTTCTTTGTTAAGACATGCGAAATTATAAGTATTTGCAAATAAACTTCGACTTCTGGGCCTTGGTAGTATGTGAAGAAGAAAGAATGAATTGAAACGAGCAAGACAACGGAAATAATCTATTTAGCATAACGTAGAAGACACTTCGTGATGAAGGATGTCACTGTAATAATTCGTAAGATCCTTGATATATGAACATTTATATTTTGGCTGCGATGATAAAAATAAAAGCTATAAGTCAGTGGAATTTTAGGACAAAGAAGTCCGACAAAAGCAATGCTCAAAGTACAATCGAATTCGTACTCGAAGCCGTATGGCTACTTTAAGGATTATTTCCTGCATGCTGATTAGTAGTGATTTCTTTGACTTTTGTGTGTGTCTTTTTTCTTACAAACATTGCAAGATAGTGAAAGTGATTTATGCCAATTTTTTCTTCTTTGAAGTATTGGAGGCAAAGGAGAGTATTCCACACGAACAGACTTGTAGAGGAGGACAGAAAATTAGTCTTTATTTTAAGTGTCTATTTTTCTTTAAAATTCCTCTGAATAGAAATTTTGGTCTTTAAATTCAGCGGCATGTCCTGAGGATGATTTTCGGGGCTTCAGACAGCACCAAAATGCGAGCAATCACGAATTAACACAAGGTGTTAACGCTTTATAGCCTTGTAGTGGCTAAAACCCCTTCCGAAACAATTTTCTTCCTAATTCCAAATTCTATTGACACCCTCCAGCAATGAAGAGGCAAAATTTCCAAAAAGGAGTACCTACTCTGAGGAGTACCTACTCTGAGGAGTACCTACTTCTTAGGATACCTACCTGACTCGAGGAGTACCTACTTCGAGGAGTACCTACTCGAGGAGTACCTACTCAAGGAGTACCTACTCACGAGGATGTACCTACTCGAGGAGTACCTACTCGAGGAGTACCTACTCGGAGGAGTACCTACTCGAGGATACCTCTCGAGAGGAGTACCTACTCGGAGGAGTACCTACTCGGGATCTAGGGAGTACCTACTCGAGGAGTATCCTACTCGGAGGAGTACCTACTCGGAGGAGTACCTACTCGGAGGAGTACCTACTCGGAGGAGTACCTACTCGGAGGAGTACCTACTCGGAGGAGTACCTACTCGGAGGAGTACCTACTCGGAGGAGTACCTACTCGGAGGAGTACCTACTCGGAGGAGTACCTACTCGGAGGAGTACCTACTCGGAGGAGTACCTACTCGGAGGAGTACCTACTCGGAGGAGTACCTACTCGGAGGAGTACCTACTCGGAGGAGTACCTACTCGGAGGAGTACCTACTCGGAGGAGTACCTACTCGGAGGAGTACCTACTCGGAGGAGTACCTACTCGGAGGAGTACCTACTCGGAGGAGTACCTACTCGGAGTATAAGTCAAAATATAGAGTGATTTATATATGAGAGTTGACTAGAGTCGAAGTAGAAACAAGTGCAGTTAAAAATTTAGAGCATCTGGTACAAATGGGACAAAATACCTCTAATTGACCGCTAATTGACCGCAGGAGGTGTACTCGTGGATCAGTTGAATGTAGGGTGTGGTTATTTGTCAAGGAAATCGCAATTTTAAAAAGGACAGTTTAAGGCATAGGCTGAAAAATTAAAGGAGAGTAGTCCTGGTATTTTTGTGACTAGTCGAAGATTTGTCTGAGATCAGGATATAATACAGGTTATATATGAATTGACATACACAGACATCAACTTAACAATCACACCTTCATCGACTTTAGTATCTAAACAGGCCCATCGAACGAGATTTTAGGCCCGGGAAAAGTTATTTCTCTGGGCTATTTTCAGAAGTTTGAGTTTAAAAAACTCAAGGCCCTATAAGAAAATTTCTATAACTTTGAATAGGAATTGAAGCACAAGGTGAGACCAATGTTCGATATTAAAAGTCTATCATCATGATTGTGAAGAAGTTTCTGAGCTATTTCAGGACTCTGTGTGGAGTTTGGGACCAATCCTATGCCATTTTGATTGGGTTAAAAACAGATATTTCTGTTCGAAATTGGGTAATTTTTAAGTTCCGGCTACAACCATGAAGTTCCAAACCAAAATTTCAATCTTACGGACGTTTTTACCTTTATATGTAATAGAATAGTCTAAAAGAGCATTAAAGAGACCACAAGGGCATGCGGCACTCTAAGAGGCTCATAAGTCTGGGGACTCTCAGGGCGGAAGCTACTCTAAATCTAAGCAGAAACAATATTAGAATCTACATTGAACAAGGCATAGCAAACTGAAGTATCACTTGAAGAAGATCGGGGTGGTAAATCGAAGAAGTCAGATCAAGAAAGTTTAGATTCAGTCCCTGTCCCATCACGGCTACGCGTAGGCCCCCTTGTCTGGGGACAAGGATAATGGGTCCCCAAGCTATTAGTCTCTTTAGTCCTTGATTCTCAGATTCATAAACAGTCTCTACGTACCCACTATAAGGGAACATGGGCTGCACAATACATCTTTCAGGTCGTGGTGCACTTATAGGCTTAATAATAATAGCAGGGGCTTCCCACAAAAGGTTTCGTAAGCCAGCTATAGGCCTTTTAGCAATTCTGGGATAGTTATGGAACTGTGCAAGCGGAAAAGAACTTCTGAAAAACCTTGAAAATAGGGTTGTTTTCCATTTTCCAAACCCTTAAGGCTAGGGCAGCTGAAACCGTACATATATCATAACCCAACTGTAAGGCTTGACAGAACCCCTTTTTCTAGTGTTGCCAAATTTTGACTCTTTGATGATGATGCTGGCTACAAAATCCTCGAAAAATAATTGAAAAAAAAAATATATTTTTTCTGATTTTGCTTTTAGTTTTTGAACAATAATCGCCGCTGGATAAAGAGCACTCCATTCTGCTCATTCGCTTCTTATAGGCTTCAGTAAGATTATAATTATCGTTGATCGGCATCACGGACTTACTGTAATTTGCCCATTGCAATCACTCATTGTTTAGTTCGAAGCTATAAGTTGAACCTCTGCATTTTGATTCCGAATGCATTTTACTCACTCCGCAGATGGTTGTGGCAACCAAATTCGAAGGTTTATGCTCTGCAGAGACACACTGGTTCTCAAAAGAGGAACGAACATTCGGCATTTCCTTAATAAGGACATCGTTCACGCTTCTTTTGAAAAGAGCATCAATGTTAAACGGTTGCTCCATACGCACAACACACAACATAAAACGGAGACGGTATAGTGGCTCTCAAAAAAGAGTCCGAAACGCCTACCACCCTCGAAAGAAGAAAAAAAATTTTGCACCCATCGAATGAATTAATAATTGCTATCGGTGTGAAAAGTTGCATTAAAAAAATTTGTAAAAAAAAATGTATAAAATAAAGCCACAAAACATGACAGACGGCGTGCAAGCATTAATAATGTGTGACCGCGCGGATTTGCGAGGAGTTTGTGGCATTTGCGAGCGAAACAAACGGACGCACGCTTTAATGCAAAAAACCAAAAAAAAAAAGTGCAAAAGAGTTTGTCCGATATTCGATAAAAATCGCATGATCATAAATTTACACTTTGCACAGCCTCTGCGGCACCGCCTCCTTTTCCCAATCCATTGCTGCTGCTGCTGCTGCAATCACACTCTCAGCCACAAATTCAAAACGCAACAATATCGACAGCCAGAGAGAGAGAGAGAGTAGGGTGGGACGGGATGGGGTGAAGTGGAGTAGAGTAGTTTGGTGTGGAGTGGAGCAGGGCTGGGAGGGACGGCAGGACCGGACAGGAGTCGCTCGTTCGACTTGCAGGCAATAGCAGCGACAACGATGTGAAAGCAATAAATGCTACGAACTAGACTCTTATTGGACACATCACATGGAACTGTGAGGCTGCAGCAAAGACACTGAAAAGGCAGTGTGTGCATGGGATGGACAGGTTTTTTGTTTTGTTTTGTTTCGCTTCGTTTTGTTTTGTTTTGATTCCGTAAAATGTGAAAAATTTGAACAATTGGTAAAAATGTTGCCTCGAACGTTGTTGGTGTTAAAATCGGGTTGCTTGTTGCAATTTTATTTATTTTATTTTCGATTTTTGTTTCATTTTTTCCTTTCCATGTGAATTTTTGGAATTTCACGTTGCCAAAGCCATTGGAGGAACATTGCCGCAAAAACTTTTGATACTAATTTTTTCCCCTTTTTTTTTTTTGATTTTAACAAATCGCACAATATTTTTAATCCGAACGCGCTTTAGTTTAAAACGGGCGTGTAATGCAATACCCACCCCCTTTGGTGCAGCAGCAGCAGCATCAACTTCGAGGCCTCAACAACAGCATCAACAACGGCAGCACACTCGGCCAGATGTGGCGAGCTTTCGCTTCAGCATTTTGGCACCGAATCTGCGGAGTCGTTTGCTTGAGGGACTCATATGGTTAGGTGATTCCGCCAAAGGTGTGAAGCTATTTAATTATAGTGGGCACTGGGGCACCGTTAAATTATAGACGATTTTGCGATGCTGCGATGTTGCAGTTGAACCTTCGGGTAGCATGCGAAGTAATCTAAAAATGAATACTCTTGCATTCAAATCGCACTCATTTGAATTTGGATTAATTTTTAATTGAGCTCAGTTTGAAATGGAAATTTGGAAAATACGCTTTAAAAAAAATTCCAATATTAGGCTTTCAGAATTATTGAAAACATGGAATATTCACGTATATTGAGAGGCTTAAGTGCACGTTAAAAGTTGAGCTTATCAGCAAAAGTGCTTACAAAACGAAATTCAGGCGAGAGCTGCTGATAGCAATAAAGTCTTAATGGCACGAGATTAAAAATAAAAAGATTTTGTTTCGAGGCGAGATAATCGAAGAGTATTGCTTAAAGGGGCTGCGAGGCGTAATTATTTTGCACTCTACACTTTTTGTTTTATTTACGAGTATGTTGGAAAAGTTTTTTTTTTTTTTTTGTATCAAAGACCGAGGTGGACGAAAATCGTAGGCGCCTCAAGAAGGGGAAGCATTTTTTTTTTTAGTATTTTTTTTATAGTTTTTTTTGATCGTTCAAATTGGGGAACTTATGAGGTCTAAATGTACTATAAAAAAAAACTACGAAAAAAATCTTTAAAAAAATCGTTTTTCCTTTTTGGGACGCCCAACAATTTTGCTCTACGTAAAAATACATTCATAACTGTTTTCAAAGGACAGTCCCAAAAATCATTTAGATGTAATATTTCTTATAACCTTACTTAAATAATCAATAAACAGGCTAACTATTTAGCAAATATTACATTGAACAAATAAAAAGATTTGGCTAGGTACCGTAAAAGAGAGGTATTTAGGTGATCAATGCATCCACCAGAATGGCATATTATCGCATCAGCCTTAGAATTATTTGTGTTCTTCTAGAACTTGCGAGATTCTACTCTCTCACACAATGTAGATCAATCAGCCATGCTTGCTGAGAGTCTTTATCTCTACCATGCGAAAGCCGGACAATGACTTCGTGTAGTACACTGACATGCACCTCCAACAGGGGTCGGTAAATTGAATGTCCATGACACATGAAGATAAATAGAATATTTAAGTGTACTCCCTCCTTGCGGACATTCCTCTTAGGCGGACAATTTTTGGGAGTTCTGTAGTTTTCCTGCTTCTCAAATAGTATTCTCTTCAGCGGAAACTTCTGGTAAGCAGACATATTTGCCGGCCCCGTAGGTGTCCGCTCGAGAGTAAGTACACTGTATTCAAAAATTTAAATAGACAAATAAAAGAGATAATGACTCCCTACAAGATCAAAGGGATGCCCCAAATGAAGATGAATGGATTCTATAAAAGAGGGTCTCTAGTAGTCTAAGAACCTAATTAAAGAGGATGCCTAATATGTAATGAAATCGAGAAATGCATCGAAGTAGAAGTAGACTGTGTGATACAAGGCGCTAGAAATAAGAAAAGGATTTATACATAATGACATCGAATAGGTCCAAAATTTCTATCATGAGAGTTTAACTAAACCCAAAAATAAATTCACTTCTTAAACATGGCGTCACAAACTCACTACTGAATTTGATATACCATCGAAAATACCTCATTATACAATATATAACCTCACGATTGGCATGGATGGAAAACTTTTTGAGCAAGAAATTATTGCTCTGATTTTTAGTTCGAAAGTAAACAAGTACGGAGGCTGTAGTCGAATTTATGAGTGAATAACGAACAAAATAAAATAAAAACAAGAAAAACAAATAGAAGAGAAAATAATAAACAATGAAGCTGAAAATAGAAAACTCTCTGATATTTTTAGTCGTATTAATATCAACAGCATGCAACAGAAAATGCCTTGGACTGGAGCTTGATTTCGCGCGAAAGTTGCAGCGGACAACAAAGTTGTGTATTACATGATATAACAGCGACATACACGGATCCGTTCGTGATAGCCAAGAACTCAACGCAAAGTCAATTGCACGAGCTGGTTATCCGCGATGCTCAGCTCTTGCGATTTCCACGCGAAGTGTTTGAGGCAGCATCCAATCTGCACACACTCATCATGCACAATTGTGGAGTTAATCGAATTAGTGAAACGGATTTTAAGTATGCAACAAATCTAATCACATTGGTGCTTCAACGGAATCGCTTATCGGAAATCGGTGAGGAGATCTTTTCACCATTGACTTCGCTGAAACAACTCCGTCTGGGCCGGAATAATATTCATTTGTTGCATCGGGAGGCATTCGCCGGACTGACTTATTTGACACATCTTGATCTACAGCAGAATGCGATAAATCAATTGAATCGAAATCTTTTCTTCCCGCTAAATAATTTGGAATTTTTGGATTTAAGTTCGAATGCCATTGAGAAAATCGATGCATCGACATTCGGTGCAAATAAAAAGTTGCAAACACTTATGTTGAACAATAATAGATTCATAGTTTTCGAACCGAATTCATTGGAGCACTTACCGCATTTACATTTACTCGATGTGAGCAATAGTTTTCTGGAGGAACTCAATACACAATCGGTGGATACGCTCTATGCGGACAATAGCAGTCTGAAGCGTTGCAACATTCACGGTGGTGTCATCAAATTCCATGCGAACAATAATGAGCTAACCGAGCTGATTGTCCAGGATCCGAGTGCTGTGCGCGAACTGCAATTGCATGGAAATCGTTTCGAGTCATTCGATGATTTCATCGATATGATTAACCTGCAGCATTTCGATGTATCGAAGAATTTCATTTCGACATTCGCCAATTCACGTTCAACGTTATTCTTGTCGCTGCCGAGTCTAAGCTATCTGAATTTATCCTTTAATAAGTTGAAAAATTTAACTAACGAACATTTTCTAATGATGCCCAGACTTACCCATTTGGATGTGGCCTTCAATCATCTTATTAGACTCGATGCTGGTGTCTTCAAATCATTGGAGAAGCTCGAGAAACTATACATCGATGGCAATGGGCTGCATGTTTTCGGCTATAAAGATTTCTTCGAATCGCATGTATCGATGAAGGAGATCGGTATAAACGCCAATGCTTGGGATTGGAGTTTCATGCAAGAAATGATCGAATTTGTGGAATCACGTTTTGTACATATTTCTCAGCATTATCCGGCGAGTCTACGTGAGATGAGCTCAGCGTTTTCAATTTCTTCGACGTTCAAAGCGCAGAAGGACTCGAAAAGTTCGGCGGCAACTGTTGTTAATACCGTACGTCCGGAGTTCTGTCAGTGCTTTGCACCGAATCAAGAAATTTTGACCATTGCCACACTTTGTCTGGTCACGCTGGTAGTAATGTTGCAAATGTATAAAATATTCAGTGATTTTGATTATAAGAAGGTCCAGCGGCGTACTGCTTCTGTGCGTTTCACGCGACATTTCGAATCAGAAGAGAGTATTTCGCAAGTCTAGGGAAAGTTGAAAGAATTTTTTGTTTCTTTTCAAAACATCTCAAATTATGTGTATTAAAATTATAGGAAATTAACAGGGTGTTTCCGATAGCAATTTCAAGTCTGTAAAAGGAACTTTGAAATGGTAATGTGGACGCAAATATGTCCTTTTTGGACTTGGAACTGCTGTCAGACACCCGTTATAAGTAAGGAATATTTTGTGACCAATTAAGAACCTTAATAAAATGTACCGAAAAATAATCATTTGCGAAAAGTTACTATTTTCTCTACCGTCTAACAGTAAAAAAGTGAAATTGGAACACTTTTCGAATAAAAAAAAATTGGTGTCTGTAAAGTCAATTTACGGACGATAGTTTTACGTGATAACGTCATAAGAAAACACTCATTATGTACATAAAAGGGAGCATTGAAGTATCATGTACGCTATTTTTGACGATTTTTGAAACTCCCTCCCCTTAGACTTATTAATTTGAAAATTAGAAATTAGGTCTTATTTTGTAATTTTTTTTTTGGCGATTTTTAATATAAATATTAAATAGAAAATTATAATTAGACTTCAATTTTTAAATTAAAAATGCATATTAAAGTTTTCAAAATCAATTTCATAAATATTTTCGATCCCTGTCAGTGCTCGGACTTCTACCACTTTGATGGTAGATCTACCACTATTTTCACTTTCTACCACTTCTACCACGCTAGGTCCAAAATACCGCTTTTTTTAAACTTATATATGCCTTTATTTTATTTATTTTATGATCATCTAGAATAATTGAGAGTATAAAAAATGTGCTTCAATGTTATGTGTTATTGAAAAATATGTTGGCAGCTTCCTATTGTCAAGAATGTTGTCAAGAATGGCAGTATTGGCGCTTAACGACATCCAATAAATATTGATAAATTTTTTTATAAGAGAAAATACCTAAAAATATGTCTGTAAGTTTCCCAATTTTCTATACGATCAGATGTGATATACTGTATTATTAGATGATGATGATGATGAGGTTGGTGATGCTGAGGTTGGTGATGATGATGGTGAAGTTGGTGATGAATATGGTTGATGAAGGTGATGATGATGGTGGTATTGATCACATATAACTATATATGTCCCTCAGGAGCCGTTTCTATTTTGGCTCTTTTCACCACGGTCTTAGTACCCACCACGGTCTTGAGTACCCACCAAAATGAACATTTTTCACTTAGGTACTCACCAAAAGTATTTCTCTCTCGCTCTTTTTTTGCCTGTCAAGTAACATCTCTTTCTTAGTGGCGCGAAACGTCCCGCGCAAAATCTATGAGAGTGACATATATGGTTATATGTGGAAATGACGATGATGATGGTGATGATGATGGTAATGATGATGGTGATGATGATGCTGATGCTGATGCTGATGATGACGGTCATGGTGATGATGATTATGATTGTGGTGATGATGGTAATGGTGAACTTGGTGATGAAGATGATGATGGTGATGTTGGTGATGATGATGGTGATGATGGTGATGATGGTGATGGTGGTGATGATGGTGATGATGGTGATGATGATGATTGCATCTACGTGTCCATGGTTATTGATGGATTATTCGACTTACTTTATCCAAATCACGTCTCGAAAATCGTTCAGCAAGGATTCTTTGAGCCTTATAGTTTCCCATTTTACAAACTAAATGAGAACTGTGTCAATACAGTTCAAAAATACCGACATGCTGCCGCATGTGTGTTCATATCTAGAAATTACTAAGAAGGTAAAATGCGGCTGAATTACAATAGTGATATTGATATTAATTAGGGATACATGATGCTCAGTTAACGGAGATATTATCGCGATTTAAAGGTTAATCCCAAAAGTATGCAAGCTATAATTTTGTCTTTAAAGGGCAATCCATACTCCAGAATCTTGTAAGGAATCTTCAGCAGGAATTTTCTAAATATTCCTTAAAGGGAAAAACGTAACACAATGAGTTCATTCTTTGTAATGCAATAGTGACAATCTATAATCTATATATTTTATGATCATCAGACGTTTCTTACAATCGAAAATTATGATTTCATTTATCCATTTCTGAAAATTACACATTGAACCTTGTTAAATCCATTAACATTTTTTTCGAATCTTGGCTTAATGCTAGTCAAAAGAATTCCTTATCAGAAAGAACGTGAAAATTCAATATCTTCTAACAGAAAATTCTGTGAATTACCGTGATTTTATTTACAGCAAAAAAGGGAGCGAAAACAGAAATCTTACTCTTTGCCACTAGTAATTTGCTTAGGGAGACCAAATCAGTTAACAGAAAAATAATTCTGAACACAATAAAATTCCTTCAAACGCATTTCTTAAAGCTTTTTTTTATATGAAGTTTTTCAATATTCTGACAGAGCTGGAGAGGGCTCCTTGTCACTTATATTAACATTTTAAGTTTCCCCAACAATTTAATTTAATTTTGAGACTCCTTTTTCGATATTTGACAAGACGGAGATAACGGGGTGAAAGCACATATGGCTAGGAATTGAGAGGCTCTGATAGTTCAAACCCCCAAAAAATTTGAAGCGTGAAATTTTTTCTTTTATATTTCGGATTTTTGTCTTGAGATCAGTTTGCTGAATGAACTCCACTTCACCCCAATTACTTTGCAGCTCTGTAGCAGGCGTTCAATGGGGAAAATTAAAAAAATTTAAAAAAAAAAAAACGTAATAAATTACTAATAGAAATGGCCATCTAAGCAAGTTCGAGGAAAAGAAATTTCTGTGAAGCAAAATTACGGAAAAAAAAAATCCGAAATAAAAAAAAAAATTTTTTCCGCTTCAATTTTTTTGGGGTTTGAACTTCAGAGCTCTCGGTTCCTAACCTTGTGCTTTCCTTTTATGCCGTTTTGTTAAATAACAGCACATATCTTAAAGCTCTTTTTGAGAACTGTGTCTTTAAATTTAAAAAATATATTTTTTAAAAATCGAATCTCAACAGTTTCACTTCCTCTAAAAGTACGCTTCAATGTTTTTAAATAATTTTGAAACCGCGATATCTTAAAAACTAGAGCCAATCTGGAAAAACGGTTGATGGGACTGAATTCAGCGCCCCCCAATTATGTTTACAAGATTTGTCGCCATGTTGTCGGTAAAAAAAAGTACCAAATTCGAGCACAGTGGAATTATAGGCGTCATGCTAACATTTTATTCTATGCACTGATGCCAGAACGAGGAGTTTTTTCCGTTTTGATGGAATTTTTCGATTTTACCTTTATCCAAAAATCACTTCAAATGTATTACAAGGGATTTTTACTGATCACTTTCCTAAAGAAAACAGAAATAAAAAGAATTTTTTCAATATCCAAGTGAAAAGTCACCACGTGATATTATATGAAGAGGGATACATATCGATAGCTTCGGATAGAAAGGGCGTAACTCATTATTTTGCTACTTTAAAGGAGAAGGAAAAAACTTCATAAAATCGCAAAGGTTAGATATTTAAAAAAAGTTTAAACGCAAAGTCAATTACATACTACGCACGAAATTTGTTTTAGGCTTGAATTTTTATTTTTTCTGTGTTTCGAGCAGTTTTCTGAGTTAGGGCTTTTTGATATCAATTTTCGTTCAAAACACGTGAGTTAGGTAGGTCTTTGTACGCAAAGTTTAAAACATAAATAAAATTATAAGATGCGATCCAGCACTATACTATAACCAATAATATCGGTTAGTGGTTTCTATTGATAAAATTAATTCAACAAATATTTTTTGAAACGCATTATTCACTGTTTTCACGTTCGTGTCTTGAGTCCTTACATGCATACAGACCAAGAGAGACATGCAAAGACTTAAGAAAGGAACGTGAAAACAGTGAATAATGCGTTCCAAAAAATATTTGTTTTGAATTAATTTTATCAATAGAAACCACTATTCGATTTTAATGGTTATAGTCTCAAAAAACTCGTCATAGATTGAGGTTTGCGGCATTTGAGTAGAAAATTTATTTTTTTTCTACTAGGTTATTATTTGGCCAGTTAGGGGATGGAACCCAAAATTCAGTTTTAAAAAAAGTAATAATTATAACATATTATTAAAACATACCAAAAACGAATCCAATATTCTTCATATTAGGCTCGTTTAAAAGGTACTTGTGTAAATTTTTCAAATATACATACTGAACTTGCTCGTTCTTGTTCCTACGGCATCTATATTATAGATTGAAGTTCGTGAGGCATTTTTCTTTAATTTAAGCCTATTTTTGTATGGGGACCCCCTAAGGAGGGGTGATAGAGGGTAGGTATGTTTAAAGAAAATACTTGGGGTAAAAAAATAATGGGGGTCGGTCATATATATCAGCCCCTAGGAGGGGTTTGACTGTAGTGACAGGCATTTTGTCTGAAATTGTGATAAAATTAAGGTAATTTTGTATGGGTGACCCCTAAGGAGGGGAGATAGGGGGTCAGTATGTTGGGAAAAAATGTTAATGAGACAAGTTAATGGGGGTCGGTCAAACATTTGACTCCTCTAGGGGCACTCTGGGGCTAGTTAGCACAGTGGGGGGAAAATTCATAAAAAAAAATTACTTTTGTATGGGAGCCCCCTTAAGGAGTGGAGATAGGGGGAAGGGATGTTTGGATAAATTGTTGGAAATAAAAAAATAGTGGTAGTTGGTCTTACATTTGACCCCTCTAGGAGCGACTCTGCTTACAGTAACATAAAAAATTTGGAAGAAAAACAAAAATTAAAATTTTCAAATGACTTGATGCGTGACATTTTTTTTTTACCAAATAACCTTAAAATTAGTATTTTATGAAGTCTTTAATAAAAGTTCTTCGTACTATGATACAGGAAAAGAGTTTCAAAAAAAGTCATCACCCTAATGCACACGCACAGTTATGAATGTTAATTTATAGGTCTCGCCATCACTGGCGTAGTTGAACGTCTTTTTGTGAGTTAGGGCTTTTTTCTTTCGCAAAATTGTTCGCTATGAGTTAGGGCTTTTTTAAAAGTAACTATAACTTCGGTATTTTCAATCAAAGGTCGTCAATTTTTTTGGAGCGGGTGTATTTGAGAGTCGACCATCAGAAAATGCAAAAATCTCGTTTTTAAAAAAAAATGAGTTACGCCCTTTCTATCCGAAGCTAACGATATGCACAGTACTTTGTTGAATTATTATAGGAACAACATTATTTTTATACCCAGCGTAAGCGGGGTATATTAGTTTTGTGCGAATCTTGTAACAGGGAGAATTAAGCTCCGGAGATATAGAAAAATATATATAGAAATGATCAGGATCAAAAACTGAATCGATTTAGACATGTCCGTCTGTACGTCTGACCGTGGTTGGATCTCCTCCGAAACGGCTGATCCAATGAAGTTTGGTACACATGTATATCGGGGTCCGAGTATGATCCTAAGTAAAAATGGGAGACATCCGCCCACTGCCACGCCCACAAATGAATTTATTGTGTTTTCAGTAAAATGCTTGTAACTTTCGAACCACTCAACACATTCCATTGATATTTGGTGTAATGGTAAACTACAAAAAGGGACATATCCTGAAAAAAAAATGGACGCCGCCCTTCTCGAGCCACGCCCACAAATAAGGCCACAAATAAGGGCTTATCGTAACTTGTGAAGTAAATGGCGTAGAAGCTTCAAATTCGCAACATAGGTTGACCAAGGCAAATGAAAGGTGTAGGAACAAAAATTTATGCAGTTCGCCCACTGCCACGCCCACAAATGTAGAATTTTCGTAACTTCCGAAGTAAAAGGCGTAGAAGCTTCGAATTCGCAACATAGGTTCACCAAGGCGAATGAAAGGTGTAGGGAAATAATTTATGTGGCCCGCCCACTGCCACGCCCACAAATAGAGAAGAAAAACATACTGCACTCATAATGTCGGGACGCTGGGTATTTCAAAGTCGGGCTTGACCGATTTTAGCTTTCTTACTTGTTTTAAATTTAAAACTTTCAAATGGTGGATATTTAAATGTTAAACAGCTCAAACATGCTTGATTGACATCACTAGCAATTTTCCAATAAAATAAGTTTACATTTTAAAATTTATCTTCCGTTAGTACTATCGATGCTATCGATATTTCAGAATATCGACTATCGAGACTATCGGTGGTCGCAACTATCGATATTTCTCCAGCTCTATTGAGAAGTGTTTTTCATTCTGATTGTTTTTCGGCAGTCCCGAGCTTGTCCGTCGATTGCGTGACATGTGTGAATTTGTCTGTGCCTTTTGCATATTTTTGTCTTGTCTGTTTGAAAGTTCTTACTACTCTTAACCCTAGATAGGTAACTCTAATGGACAGCTAACATCTTAGACGATACAATCGCAACGGCTTGATTTAAAGAATACATTCGTGCTTGGCAGCATGTTGCGTAACATGCTTAGGCGTTTCTTTTATTCCGTTTGATCTTTGGTGTGGCAAAAAGACTAAACAAATATAACTTTTTTGGACAAAAGAGGATCAAAACTTGATTAAAGCAATACAAGAATTGCTTTAAAATAAAAAATAAAAAAAAACCAGTACGATTTGAAATGTTATCATTCAAAATATGAATTATCGTCTCATCGCTCAGCAATTTAGCGAAGCTTGTTTGTTCAAAAGGACGCCTCTACATTCATTCAATGACTTATTACCGAAGAACAAGATGAAAGCCCATCGCTTTGTCGAACCGACTTTTGTTTCTCAAACGATCTGTCCTTGACAAAAGGACATACATATCTGAAAAGGAAGATTAGAAGCTTGATATTCCCAAAAATTAATCGTCAAGCGCTGGACAAACGTTCTGTGAGAATATTCGGTTAATGATTTCATAATTCAATTACAAGATAAGACCACAAAGCAGTGAAAATCAAAGGCCACAATAAAGCACACTAGTAATAGCATGACATTATGAGTGCTGCTGCTGTGCCTGAGCCTGTGCCCGTTCCTGAGCCTTGCCGTGTGCGTTTGCGCTGCGAACGCATGCTGAACATTAAATTAATTATGCATCAGTAAGTTGGTATCACAACAATTATATCTTCCATTCATATCAATCCAGATAAGTTCACATAAATAAACCAAGTTCTTTTGACTTGTGCTTCGTCTAACGTTGCTAGGCTTATACATAATACAATCTGCATTCATCTCCTTTGGCTGCTGGCCGTCTTTTTTCTTGTTCGTCTTCACAACTATTTTCCCCCTTTTCTCTTTTTTTTTTTTTTTTTTTACTAAATACGACAGATAAATACGCTTTTTATCAAGATTTTTGACAACGTCGCTTTAGCTCAATCTGGTCGGAAGAATTTTTCTTTTTCGTTTTGTGTTTTTTTGTTTGTTTGTTGAGTTTTTCTGACTCTGATTCAGAGTGTTTTTCCTTTGTGATGCTTTTTGAATCATACAAAATGAAAAGAGATGGGCTCTCGCTCTCTCGAAATCAGCATTCTCTACCAATTCCCAACATAATTTGCTGTCACAGACAAGCGTTGAAAATATTTAATTATTGCGGTCCGTCGTGGTACTACGTCGTCCGTCTGTGCTCGTGGTACTCTACGACAGTCGAAATACGAAGCTGAAATGATATTATCTTATAAACACCGAAATGCCTGCCTTCTTGTGAAAACAATCAGGCGGAATGCCTCGCGTTAGCAGACGCTTTCAGTTCAGCTTTTTTTTTTATATTCATCCCTGCCCCTCCGTCTCTCTTGCCCCATCCAATCTTCAGCGGCTTATTTCGCTCCTTAATTCGTTGAGTGTTAACTAAAGTGATATCGCGAGTTCACAGATTTCAAGTTTACGAGCAAAACAAGCGAGCATGCGAGTGCACACGAACACACATGCTATCGTCGCCCCGATATGCTGACATACGAGTACGTCTGTATGTAGGTACGTAGTATATGGATCTGGAAAAGGTACCTGCAGATATAGGAGCGCGCTTTTCGTGTTAACAAAAAGTCTTTAATCGCATCTACGTGTTCATTTGCTGCTATTGCAAAGGCCAAAAGTACTCGTGCTCATCATGCAGCCACAAGTCGCGAAGGGCTGCGTATCGCGCCTGCTGCACACGGCAAATACGAATGCGACAACGAATACGACGACGGTGCATCGGAGTTTGTTTGGAGCTGCTATCATAGTCGCTTGCAAGGTCCTAATTAAGAATTTCGTAGAAATTTGCAATATTTGCAAGAAAACGACTCGTAAGAATGCAAATCTCAAAAAAATATCACAAAATCACTTGTGAATTAAAATGCAAATAAACTGAGATATGGGGCAATGGACAACATGCATTGCTATTGTAATGGAGCATAGTTAGTATCCAAGTATAGGGGGAAAACAATTATGTAATGGAAGCATTTATTATAAGAAAATTGTATTTGAAACACTCACCTTCAAATTTTCGAACGAAATTAATGTCGGTCTACTATGGGTTAATAAAACCCTTCAATAAATTAACCCTTCCAACGCTTAACTATTTTCGGGTGAAATTGTTCCACTAGATTTCGTAAAAAAAATTTTTTTCAACAAATATCCCATTGGGCATGTCTTCTTGTTTGCAAAGATCTCTTCCCTATTTATACTCAACTCGTTCAAAAACCTTCTGAGAATTTTAAGAGCTACAAATGGCAATTTTGTAGAAGTAATGGATTCTTTATATTTTTTTTACGTGTATTTGCGAAATGGATTTGAAAGTGTTAAAATGGAATAGAAAGAGTATACAAGGGTATTCAAATATGTGTTTTTTTACAATTGGTCAGAATCAAAGGAGAGAAAAAGAGTTTGTTAAAGGTAGCGAAAGAAAGTTCTGACCTAAGAGAGAAAAGAGATGCAAAGTGAGAGATGGAGATAACGATAGAGAGATAAAAGGAAAAGAGGTGGGAACAAAGGAGAGTGGGAAGAAGGAAGAGACAGAGAAAAGGCGGGAAAGAGAAAAGGAAATATAGAGGAGGGAGAGGGAAAGAAAGCTTGAGAAAGGAAGAGAATGGCAGAGAAAACAGAGAAAGGGAGAGATAGGGATGGAAGAGGGGAAAGGAGTGAATGGGAGTGAAAGGGAGTAAAAGGGTCTGAAAGGGAGGGAAGTGGAATGAAAGGGTGGGAAAGGAACTGGTAGGAAGGGAATGGAAGGAAAGGAAGGGAAAGGAAAGAAGGGAAAAGAAGGGAAAGGAAGGGAAAGGAGAAGGGAAAGGAAGGGAAAGGAAGGGAAAGGAAGGGAAAGGAAGGGAAAGGAAGGGAAAGGAAGGGAAAGGAAGGGAAAGGAAGGGAAAGGAAGGGAAAGGAAGGGAAAGGAAGGGAAAGGAAGGGAAAGGAAGGGAAAGGAAGGGAAAGGAAGGGAAAGGAAGGGAAAGGAAGGGAAAGGAAGGGAAAGGAAGGGAAAGGAAGGGAAAGGAAGGGAAAGGAAGGGAAAGGAAGGGAAAGGAAGGGAAAGGAAGGGAAAGGAAGGGAAAGGAAGGGAAAGGAAGGGAAAGGAAGGGAAAGGAAGGGAAAGGAAGGGAAAGGAAGGGAAAGGAAGGGAAAGGAAGGGAAAGGAAGGGAAAGGAAGGGAAAGGAAGGGAAAGGAAGGGAAAGGAAGGGAAAGGAAGGGAAAGGAAGGGAAAGGAAGGGAAAGGAAGGGAAAGGAAGGGAAAGGAAGGGAAAGGAAGGGAAAGGAAGGGAAAGGAAGGGAAAGAAGGGAAAGAAGGAAAGAAAGGGAATGGAAGGCAAAGGAAAGTAAAGGAAGCAAAAGGGAGGGAAAGTAAAGGAAAGAAGAGAAAGGAAGTGAACGGGAGGGAAAGGGCGGGAAAGGGTGGTAAAACGAAGGAATGGGAGGGAGAGGGAGGGAAAAAGAGGGAAACAGACGAAAATGGGGAGAAATGGAACGACAAAAAGACAGGGAAATATTGAAAAATATTGAAATATCGCAGTCCTCTTCTGTTATGCCGCACGGCTATTTCATAATTTCAAATCACTCAACGTAGATGTAGAGATTTAAAGTGATTTTCGAACAAAAGTCACATTCGTTATCTTAGACATCCAGCCACGGCATTGGCTATTCATCAATAGGACTGGCGTGTCAAATAAATGTTTCGCTAAATGGAAACAAGACCAAATGATCAAGGACGATGATCAGTATGACGCAGCTTATAACTACATGACTACATATGTATGTATGTATTTTTCGAATTATTCCAGGCAGTAGAACCACTCAATTCATATTATCACCCAACAAGATCGACAGATGTTCAACATGAAGAATTCCGGCCCATCCGAAACGGAGGTCATTGTGCCGTTTTCACTTTATGCTGATTGCTGTTGTGGCTTCCAAAATAATATATAACGAAAAAAAAAAAACTAAAAAAGGAAGAACGTCCTGCCCGATTGGCTCTTCACAGAACCTTTGATCCGAGAGTTCTGTTGTTTTTGGCAGTATGCGTGAATCGCGTTGAAATATGCAAGCAAAAGGTCCGCATATAAGAATTGTCATACGCCGATCGCGACCTTCCGAATTGTGTGTGGACAAAAATCTCTCCACAAAAGTACGAGGTATGAGTATCTCTTGAAAATGTTCGAATATTCGCTCGCCTCGTCTCTCATCGCATCGCTCATGCTGCTTGAGCTCATGAGGCGACCCGTGCGTAATCTTCGCCATCGCTACCGCTCTTCAGTTGATCGCTGTTTCGGAGGAAGAACGGCTGCTCTTGGTATGAGTGCGTGCTGGTCTTATCATTGGCGATTAATCTGCATCTCATTCGACGATAAGGCCAGGCAGACAGACAGACAGACTGAAGGGAAGACGAATGGCGCGAACAAATAATTCAGGTTTGTTCGTACGTGTTGACATGACGACACACATGCGCTTTTTCAAATGCCAACGATAGACGAAATACAAAACGTCGAGAGGATGTTTTTGAGGACACGATTGCACGAGGAACGGCATAAAATTAAGTGGGAATATTTGCAGGGCTTATTGTCAACACAAGGGCGGGAATGTTTGCACTCACTCCCCAAACAAAAAACGTGTGCTCTGACAGCGGACAGGCTATAAGGGATCTGATGAAGTGATTTTTCAATACTATTTCCAAAGGAAACTGAATTCTTTTCTTCTATAATTTTAGACCCAAATTTTTCTCAACTCCACAACTTTGGTAATTCTTTAATTGCTTTGCTCAACAAAAAGTGGAGTCTTTCCTGCAAGTCATCGTTTTTTTTTTTTTTTTTTGAGCAAGTAATTCAATGATTACAGCGCTTATTTTATAAAAACTGGCTT
This sequence comes from Chlorops oryzae, assembly GCA_020466095.1. NCBI lineage: Eukaryota > Metazoa > Arthropoda > Insecta > Diptera > Chloropidae > Chlorops > Chlorops oryzae. The sequence continues at coordinate 14,998,190 of CM035807.1, read as the reverse complement.
GTTACAAAATTGTTGTGGGAATTGCGACACTTGGTCTTTGGTATTTAATTGCTCTAAAAAGGTTGTATAAATACGTACATATGGTTCTGTTTTGGTCAAACTGTTCGAATGATCACTTTTCTAAGGCAGGAGAGAAAGACAGTTGAGAGAACTGCAAGAGAAGCATTTACCCGAATCGGAAAGTCTCAAATTCCAAAGATCCCTATAAAAATTAATCACTGACTTATCAAGGAACTCATTTCTCAGAGCGATTTTCGAGCTTTCTCAAATCCATTCAACGATTTATTTAACGATTTTATTGAGAAAATTTTAAATTGCTTTTTAATAGGCAGACGCCATGTTATGTTCTTAATTGGTGGTCAAGCCGAAATTTTATTGCCTCAGATGATAAACAAATAAAATAATTTTTTGTAGTTTTTATGATCAAAAATAAACAGACAAATAAATTAATTCAAAAAAGCTCGGCCATCCACTATTTTACCACAATATCTTGTTTATTCATAAGCTTTGGTGGGCTTCGATGAATTGATTTGGGATAGATGACGTAGAGAAGAAGAGAGTGGATAAATGCTCTTCTGGAAATATGTTTTTTATATTTTAAAAAGAAGGAAAAATAACACGATCGGCTGTAGTTCATGATTCTCTAGAATACAAATTCAAGCAAAAGGAAAATATTTCATAGATATAAAGAAGAATGTCAGCTTAAATAGATCCTCTCCTTCTGTACTAGTGTAGAAAGAGGAACTCATCTTATGGGCTTGGAAGAATGCCCTAAAAATGACAAAAAATGCGTAAATAAATAACGAAAAAATTTCGGTAGTCCTCAAACTCATTATTCTGAAAAAAGTCCTTAAGATCTTTGGTTGATGCTATAATCCTCATTAACCCCTTTTCATTGACATATCGAGCCCTAACTGCAAAGAAAACTTAAACGCCCAAATTCAAATTTTACAGAAAGTTGGTAAAAATCTTTGGAGCGTGTCTGGTTCCTACGAATAAATTTGATTTATTTTGTATTTTTCCCATATATTTTTTATATAATATAATCACGTTTTATTTCAAATGGTTTTTAGAGAATTAATCAAAGTTCTTAAGGACACTTTGGAGATGTATAGTTTGAATATAATATGTTCACGGTATTTACTCATAGTTTAGAGCACATTTTTTGTGGGTCTTTTAAGGGATTTTTTCTCCGAGCCCTTCATAAGTATCATAATTAATAAGGCAAGAGTTCTTGTAGATCACGGTTCGGCTTTTTATACTTTTCTCTGTTTAACTATAATCAATTATTGTATAGATCTAGTTGGACGACAGCTTATGGATAACTCCTAGTGACGTTTGCTTTTCCAAAACCTTTCATCGAAGCGCGGACCCGCCTTTTTTCATTTATTAAAAAATATTGTAAAGGGTTCGAAGAGAACTGAAGCGCCTCATTATCCAAATCTTTATTGAATTCTGAAGCCTACAATCCAGCTCCTAGGCTCGAGTTACCCAGTTTTTTGTGAGCTTAAGACCCATTTGCGAAGATGTTGTTTTTCAGAAGCACTTGTAACGTATATGTTTGCCCGTGCACAGATGTTGATCTGCTTTAAAACAGAAAATAAGACTTGAGGATGGAACGGAAATCATTTGCCTAAATATTTTCCTCTAAGCCACCAGTTAATTACGCAGCTTTCTGTCTACTCAAGGGCCTTTCTATTGAAATTGAAAAGGATGTTAAAATTTATGGCTACATTTTGGATAATTTTATCCTTTTTCACTATCAAAGCACAATCATAGGGAAACGAGCTTTCATCCTCGTGAAACTTACTTTGAGCACATTAAGTACCTTTTCCATAAATTTTTTCATTTTTGGCTTAAAAGTATTCCACCTAAACAGTGTGGATTTTCATGTAAAACGATGCATTTACACATTTTTCGAGGGAAATAAATCAAAATTAAAATGCGAATGAGAATTTACATGAGTTCAAGCGATGGTCAAATTCAATGGAAAGCATGCAGAAAAGAAAAGAAGCAAAAAAAGTAGAATAAAACCAAAAAGAAAGGTATCTCTTTCCTTTCTCTCTCTCTCTCTCTCTTCTCTCTTTCGCCCACTCACTCTCTGTGTGCCGACCGAGCTGATTCGGATTTTAATCCTTGGCGCACAACTATTCCGTTTGCATTGTTTTACGCACAATGGACACAAAGGACATGTTTGCACTGATTATCAGATTAGCTATTGTATGTACAAATTGATATTGTCATGTTTCAAGTGCCAAGAAAAATGAAAGGCCGAAAAGCCAGTCGAACAATTCAAGCAAGTGCTGAGCCGATGTCGAGAGGGCTAGGCGTTTGCATTCGGATAAGGCGGCAGATATGTACCTTCGTACCCACTTTTATGCCCGTATGCACGGAAGCCTTACCCGTCGAGGGTATTTGGTTATTGGTTCCATTTGAATCAGTTAAGTGCATCGTCGATGCTGTCGCCAGGCCCGATTAGAAGATTTTCTTTAAGTCGCAACAATATCGTCCTGCAGCAGAGAGACAATGCAAGGATTTGAGTGCTCGGTTTTTTTTATTTTTGTTTTCTTTTCGATTTTAATTTTTTTTTTTTTTTTTGAATTGGGAAATAATTCCTACACCTTGTCTTTGTTCGAAACGACGTTTGGTCTAGTTTCCTAGATCATTAGTAAGCATAAAGGTTTAAGCGTTTATCTGTGCGCTAACAATTTTGATCTGAAAAATTGCATTTCTCCCTCCGATTCGATGATCGCCTTTCAACAAAGGAGAAAACGAAATGAAAATATAAAAGAAAGAAACAACAGAAAAGAGAAATGGTAAGAATTCCGTTGAAGCTTAGACAAAGAAAGACGACTGACGATGGGAAGACGTATTTGCGTGACAATCGATCACAATGGAGGACTTCTTTTTAATGATAGCAATCAGTTCCTTTGAGATTTTCTGTGTGTGACAAGGCATACATACATACATAAAAATATCTGCATAAATATTTTTTCTATGCACGAAATTTTTCTTTTTGATCTAAAAAACAAAAGCACTGATTTTTATCAAACTTCAAGCGTACTTTTAAGAGACACTTTGGAAATTCTCACAATGGGCTGAAAGGTTCTAGTATTTTTTTGGAACTATACAATTTTTTTTTTTTGCCCTTATATTGTGTCAGCTGCTTTCGAGGGAAATCTAGACAGATTTGACTACAAATATTCCTAGAATTTAAATATTCATGCGAGTGTCTAGGAGTGAAGAATCCTTTATGAGAAAATAGAATAGCTAATTCTATAAAATCTAAGTGCAGTCAGGATTAATTCAAAGAAAAAAATTTTAATCGGAAAACAATATGGCTTCTAACTCAGATTGAAAAAATCCTCCAAAATTCATCCATTTATAAGAATAAGAAGGTACTTTTAAGCTTCAAGAACTTCAACATGGATCTGACTTTCTAAAATGATTCTCCAAAATTTAAATTATTTATGGATCACTCCTGTAGACAGAATTCTAATAATCAGTTTTACTTCTAAATTATCATAATTATTTATCACAGAAATTCGGCTTATAGAATTGCTAACAATACTTTATTTTTTCGTTCAGTGTGGGCCACATTTAACAAAAGGTTCGTTCCAATCCTAAATGCGATGCGTGTGAAGGAGCATACTAAATAAGCTGATATTATTAAAGAAAAGTTAATCATTTTAATGTCTAATCTATCAGGTTAAAATATCCTCTTAATAACAATTTTTTGACTCATTGACATTATTCTTCTCCCTGACATAAAGGTCTGCAGAACTCTTAAGAATTTTTCTTTCTGAATCTAAGTAAAAAATTTTGATTGTGAAGCGAAAACTTTGAATATTCGCCTGGTAACGAAGCCACAAGACAAGAACAATTTCCATCTTCTCCTAATTCGACAGAGTCCAACGTCTGCTTTTGTCGATATTCTTTTTTAAATAATTTTTTGTTGTGTGCTTATTTTGAGCATCTTTTTTTACTTTGGGCCAACTTCAGCTAATTTTAATTCATTTGTTTAGAACTCTACGCTGTTAATACGAAGGAAGTAAAAAGGTCAATCTTTTGATGAAAGGAATTCAGAGGTGAGTTTCTGCTAATATTATTTCGAATTTCCGGTAAATTTTCTTTAGCACCGTACCTCATGCATATGTCATATTTTATTTTTGGTATTATCCAGGAAAAATTGCATTTCAAAACGAACTCAAATTCGATATTTCGTACATTAGTGAAAGACTACAAGTGACACGAATAGAGATATTTCCTAAGTTCCTTACGTAGAGGCGTAGAAGCCTGGAAGGTGGGTATATCAAAGTCGGGCTTTACCGAATTAAGCTATTTTACTTGTTATTTGAAATGGTGACTAAAATGAGGACAGACTTTGTCATCAAGCTCAATAAAAAGATTTTCAAGGGACTCTCTTTAAAGCCTCATTGTTAGAGAGAAAGAAAAGTTGTTCAAGGATCAAAAAATGTTTGGATTATCAATTATTTTAAATTTCAATTGCAACGGAATTTTTTTGCAAATGAATAAAAATTTACGATACTCAATTTAGTCTAGTAAGTTGAATATTGTATGTTTCTTGAGAGTTGAAAAAGGTAACAGTACACTCGTAGGTAGATAATCCACTTTGATTCAATCTTACCTACCTACTTTTTCTTCTCCTTTATGTATTTTTTGAACTGCTCAAAATATTTGTAACAATTTTTTGTAACATCACAGTAAATATTTATGTGCTTGATATTTAATTTATGGAACTTCTTTATGGCCAAAGCAATCACGCCCAAAAAAATATATATTCGGCGAAATGTCACCCGATGGCTAAATGACGCAGCATTGCTTATTTCAGAAAAAGGGCCGGACTCGATGCACTTGCTCTCGAATCCTTTTTGAATGAAAGAGGTTTTCGATGGTTCTCGAGGCTACCTGTCGAAATTCAAGTATGCGCAGAGCATCACAGGTCCATACTGATTCAGAGTGAAAGAGTGAGGGAGCGAGAGAGGAAAAAATAAAGATGAAAACGAAAATAAAAATAAAAATAAACGCCCGCTGCGTAAAGGTTGAGCAGGATTTGAAAGTATTTAATTTTTAATGCTGGCGCCAGACAAGTCTTAAACTGACGATGATGCAGACTTTCGAAGACGAGACAATACGGTAAAGTCTATGCGGTGTGCCATGGCAACCTGTCACACTAACGACTTCTGCGAAAACAATAGGGGACACATAAGTAAGTAGGCTCTCCGACTATTTACGATTGAGGTTTTAGTCTCTGGCGTTTTGCGTTCCTTTCGCCTTATCTGCTCTCCCTTCATAAATAGTTGGTCTTACGAAGGCTTAGCGCTGTCAAAAACTCCGCTCTAATGTCTATTTTAAGAGTTGCTCTTTCTCTTCTTAATTTTGATTACTTTTTGTTCTATCTTTGTGTATTTTCTATTAAGTCTCTGATGATTACGTTACACGGTGACTCAATTATGTAATTTTTGTCTCATGGTTGAGTTCTTTTTCTTCTTCTTTTTTACACATTGCCAAGTGTCAAAATTAAATGGCAATCGAAAAAAAGTTGTATTTTATTTTATTTTATTTTTTGTCGAAAATTTTATCTCTATGGGTGCTTTCACGGCATTTGAGCTCGTTGCAATTATCGGCACCGATAAGGCGATAGAAAATTAATTATCAATCTACGAATTCCAGTGCTCAAAGCAGGTGTTGCCGTTACTCTGTCTATTACTATTGCTTGTAGCTGCCACAAGAGAAAAAAAATGTATAAAAGGAGTTATCTTATAATTGATTTGACTGCTACTGCAATTGGAGTTGATGAACCACCGACCACAAAACCGACAAGTAAACATTTACGCAATCAGACGATAAGAAACTTTGATTTCTTCTCTGATTTCCTGTACAATTTGATTTAAAACATTTCCAAAAGTGTCGATAGGCGAGTCGTCCCTCATTCAATCTAATCGTTACGGGTTTTTATTTTTTGTTTTCTTAAATTTTTTTCCCCTTCAATTTTCAAGAAGCCAAATGAAATCTTATCACGAAAAAAGACATATTTTTTTGATGAAGCTTCTCTGATAATTTCGATTCGATATCCCGTATAATTAAGTATTTTTTGGAACGTTTTTTTTTCTTTCTTCTTTTGACTATTTTTCAAGGCATCGAGATAAGCGCATTTGATTGTTTCGATGAAGTAACTGCTTCATAGGTTGTTATAGAAAAAAAGAGGTATAAAAAAAGGTGAATATGCCTAAGAAATATCAAGTACCTTATTCTATAGGCCAGTGTTTTGAACTTTTATTGAAGAAAAATCAAGTATGAAAGCTAAAGTCGGTCCAAACCGACTTTGATATACTCAGCGTCACGAAAATATTGACGCAGTGTATTCTTTCCTTACAGAAGTTACAAAATAATAATGTTTGTGAGCGTGGCAGTGCGCGGATCACATAAATTTTCCTCATAAACCCCGTTTCATCTTGGTCAACCTATTTTGATTTTGAAGCTTTTACGTTATTTCTTCGGAAGTTATGAAAAATCCGTTCTGTGGGCGTGGCAGTGAGGGGATAGTGCCCATTTTCACTTAGGATGATTTTTGGGGCCCAACATAACTGGGTGCCAAATTTAGACGAGGTTGGTTCAGCAGTTTGTCTATAGATACCTGCGGAGCTTAGTTCTAGCTGTTACAAGATCCGTATAAAACTAATAAACCTGCTTGCGCTTGATATACAAATAGTCAGATATTTCATTCATTAAGCGAAAATTAATTGAAAATTAAAAAACGGAAATTAGACCAAGACCATAGTGTCACGATGATAACACAAAAAAATAATGCCAGACCCACAGGTCTTACTGTGCTTCGTGTATCTTTTCATGGTCGCTGAATCCCAATTTCAGGTCGAAATAGCTCTATCGGTTCTATGTTTCACCATAACATCAAAAATAGGCTCTAAAGCCCCGCTTGAGCATACTTTTTTGAGACTATAGATAAAGATGGAGCCGTTGGAGATGTACAGAGCTTAAATTCGGATTCATTCGCACGACCCCGAAAACATATAGTGAGGATAGTAAGGCCTCCGGGTGGGCAGGCAGAGCGAAAAATACGTAGATCGCTCGGATGAAAAAATTTCAGCAAAGTATAGGTCTCAGCGACGATACGATAAGGGATCGAATGTCTGCGAAGGGTGCTGACCACGTACCACATCTCAGGAGAAACATGAGCGAATCCTGAAAAGCGGTAAGCGTTGGTTAAGAAGAAGAAAAAAGTAAAACTCCCGGGTCTGAATTTTTTTTATGTGGAACTGTGCAATTGTCGTATAAATTTAATGGTTTTGATGTTTTCGGTCCAAAAACTGTTTGGAGAACAACGAAGACTTCATGACTACCTCTCAGCAAAGCGATTGCAAATTTTCGAAACCCCCAGCTTACCCTCTCCTGAGTCTGGACCTCCCTGAATGCACCACCGCACGCGTTCCTTTAACGATTATGAAAGTGTATAATTTGTTGTCACAACTTCAAGTTGCTGCTTACGGTAAAATGTATCACATGTTCTGTTAACCCGAGACCTACCACGTGACACATTTAACGCTTTTTGTTTTAGCACTCATAATAGAGCAAACAAAAAGCTGAAGAGGACTTAAGTATCGGAACAAAATTCTGCTTTTTTTTTATAACTTACTATGCATTTTTATTTTGTTTTTGTTCCTCAACAATGAGAGCGAGCAAAGTGCACAACCCCTGAGCGGTGGTTCGTGTAAGCTTAAACGCCTTCCCACTTCAAGATTTCATTCCTTCAGTCAGTTCATGAACTTCCTTAGAAAGATTTTCATTTTTTGTTTCACAAGAGCTGCTTCATTTGCCATTGTTTGGGAATATAGTTGCATTCCTCAACTGGCCGAGAGGCACGCGCTATCCAACTTGAGCTTGCGGGTACATACCACGCTCAGCTGCGGTAAAAAGTAAATAACAGCGTATGCAACAATTTCAAGTATGTCATTCAAGCATTTGTTAAAGCATTCATCCTTCAATCGTTGTGGAAAGCCACACATGATGCATGCCGCCGAAGTTGAGACTGGGTGGAATATTTATGGAGAAGCAGGAACATTTTGAGCATTATAAAGCATGTTTTTTTCCACTGCATCAGAGGATGACTGGTTTTCTGTTGAGGGGATTCTTTGAAAAATATCGAAATTGAATATTTCCTAAGAATCATTTCAAATATATCCACTTAAGATAAGAAGTAGAAGAGACTGATCACGTTTATCATGGGGATACATATCCCCACCCATGAAGAGCTTTGGTTTTTAAAAGGAATATTCTCCTTGTCTTTCTTCTGTAGGTATGAGACCCCATCCCCATGCCCCCATCTTAGGAAATTCCCTAAGAAGCTACATTTCCTTGATCTTATTAGTATTGAATTTGAAAAAGAATCGTTTAGGGTCGCCGTTTAACTGATGGTCTTAATACTCCGATCCAAGCTACTGAGATCAAGGGCGTAATCTAGGAAGTGAAGTAGAATTAGACTTATGGCTCGATTTTGACATGAATCCCGTCTTAAAGAGGACCCATCGTGACCCGTCAAATATGCCCTTAATTGAAAGTATTCAAGAATAATAATGCAAGCAGCTAGGCCTCTTGGGCTCAAAATTTCAGCTCATTAACTTTCCTCTTTATTGTGAGAGAATGGCAAAAATTTTCCCTTCTGTCCCTTCTGGCCTTCTCTCAATCCCCTAACGTCCATTTTTTACTCCTTCACAGATACTAAATTAATTTTAAAATATTTCAGTACATTCTTCCATGATTGAGACAATTGAATAGCTTAACCAGTCAGAGAAACAAGGCTGAGACCACGCTCACATGTTTAACTAGCAAAATTACTTGGACAAGCAGGGGGGTCAAAACAAATACTCAGTTTGGAAGACATACAATTTGAAATGACATTATTTTCATTGTTCCCAATGTCAACACAATACAACCACCGGGGAAAAAAAAAACAAACATACATTTCAATCATACACACTTCAGAGACCTCAAACGAAATAATAACAAAAACAACAGACACAGCAAAGTATCACAAAAAGGACCAAGTGTTCAAACCATTTGCAACTTTTTTCATGCTTCCCTTCCCTTTTTTTTTTGGTTTTTTATTTCTATTTTTTCTAGTTATTTTGTGGTTTGACTGTGATTATTTGATTTGAATTGAAAACAGGAAAGACGCCATTCGTGACAGTGACGCCGCCTGTGGGCAAGCCCCCTGCTGATTGAATCAAGCGCTAGTCCCGCATAAAAAGGACAATCAAATTGTTCGTTTGCGAGAAAATGAAATATGACTACGAAGAATCACAAGAATCACTTTTCAAGTGAGCAAAAGGGACAAGGTAAAAATGAGGAAAAAATACAACAGAACAATATCAAATGGAAAAGAGACAATTAATGTAGGCATGTGGTTATCTGGTCATTGTGAGTACCGTAATTGTTTAGAATTTATATATTTTTTTTTTCAAAATTTTTACGTGACAATATAAAGGTCGAAAATTAAAAGTTAAATTAATAACGGAATTTTGTAGCGGTATCTAGTCACAATTCCGGCTATATTATTATTAAGAAGGGTATTTTGAGGACTGGAAGTCGCTGTCAGGATTTAGATTTGAGAAAAGAGAAATATGCTCTTAGGATTATTTATTTAAAGCAGTGCTGACCAGCACGACCACTCGGATAATTTTACTTACTTTACACTGAAAAAAAATTTGTAGCCTAAATAAGCAATATCTAAGCTATGAAATCCTTTTCATGTTTGTTTTGTTTTTTGTTATTTGGTCGCATAATAAGCACTGAGTTAGTCAAAATTTTTTTTTAGAAAACATTTTCCACACAGGCATTCTTTTTTGACGTGTACGAGCATGAGCGGTTGTTTTCTTGGATGTCATAGCAAAATGATTGATTTATCTCATTTACACAGACGCTGTGTATGGAAAACTAAAAAAAAATAGACAAAATGCCACAATACTCCCACCTATATGAAAGATTATTACGCTGGGCAGCACTGTTTTAAAGTAATCTTCTATATTTAATGACTCTATGAAGGAAGCTTTCCTTAACTCTTATGAATTTTCCTTTTGATTCTGGGACAATGTGAGGACAATTGGCGAAAAAATTTTAAATTATGCTAAAACAAAAAAGTCAAAAGTAGCATAAAAGGCTTGAACTGAACGGACGACCGGAGATATGTTCGTTACGAAGGTGTTAACCCCGGCTGTGATAAAGGGAGGGGATATTTTTTTAGTTCAAAAGTAAAGCACATTTAGCCTTATTACTCGATTTTCAAGTTAATTCTATCTGAAATGGGAAGAATTACCCTATTTGCTACTCCAACTGAGATAGACAGTAATACTGGGACTGATGTGAAGTGACAGACCTAAAACGAGCTACACAATTCGAACTTCCTCGTTAATATAACCAAATTATCACTCTGAATTGAAGATTTTTGTCTGTCAGCTTAGATGGTATTTTGTTAATATATGGGGATGAGTCTAAGTCCCTGAAAATTAAGGGATCAATTGTGGCAGGGATCAAGTCATGGAAGCCTTTTAAACCTTTCTTTTACCTCTAAACTAACGCGAGCAAGGACGTATTTGACAAGGTCGTCGCCTTCTTTTAAACAGAATAAAATTTAAAATCGAGTCATAAGTCTAAATATACTTAATTTTTAACTAAAAAAACCTGGCTTCGATTAAGCCCTTCTACGTCATTGTACTCACTACACTCTTTCCACAATAAAACCATTGAACTGGTGAGACGATGGGACATATGCAGAAACAATAAAAGTTGAATTGATTTCCAATCAGCAATTGTTTCATTGAATTGACTCACTTAATTGTCATTCGCAACGTCAAACTTTATAAATAAAATTAAGAATTCTCGTTTTGTCTTATTATAACATGTGGTTTTATGATGTAATTAGTTGCGTAATTCGCTGGGTTTGTTCTTTAAATTTATGAATATTCTTCACCGCAAAACGGGTGACAACTTCATTTGCGGTCGAAAAAGATAAGAGGGCAAAAACCCAACGTCGAACGTTGTGCATCCCTTGGAAAGCCAACAAACGCTTCAAAACTAAAACGACCGCCGAGGGAATTTCGCCATGGGTGGTGTTGAAATATTAGCTTCTCAATGCGATCAGAGACAAGTGCAATTGAAAACGTTTAAGTCTCAATTGCACACATTAATTCCAATCGAAAAAAGTTGTGATCTGGGTGAAGATATTGTCTTAGAGGGATTTATTTTCAGCAGAATTTTACAGTAGTTTTGTAAACGTCAAATAAGGGATGTTCAGTTACTTCGATAAAATCGCGCTATCAAATAATAAAGAATCTTTTTAAATAATTTATGTAAATATTTCAATTGGAGACACACCTCTCTTTTTCATCCTTATTTTCAATGGTGAATGTCAGGGTATGACAAATGAAGATTTCCTGGCGCTCAGCTCTGCCCTCCAATGCTTATCCCAAGATCGTGCTTTCCGCATATGTGCGAGTAGCTGCCTTATTCTTTGTATTTGTATCTGATTACTTCTGCCGGGGATATCTGCTCATGCATTGCTTCTGTGATGGAGCACAATTCTCACTTGATTGACAGCATGCGTCACTTTAAGCATTAAAGTCGGAAAGACAGACGGACGGACGGACAAACTCGATGTGTTGTTGCTGTAAGATTTTTAATCTGGTATCTTTGTGTCATTTTTCTTACCCGTAGCTTCTGTAAATAACCCAACACGAAGAGGAGCAATTTTTATAAGCCGCAAAAGAAGGTTATAGGCGCAACACCTTTTTGTGTCTTTCTTTTTTCCTTATCGGCGTTAAGAAATTAATGAGATAATTTCATTTCGAAATTAATTTGAATTTCGAACAACTTTTAAGGAGCATCAAAACATGAAATCTCGATCGAAATCTCTTAAAATAAACAAAGGGACTTTTTGGAGGACATTTTGAATATGTCATCCTAAGAACAGATGTCCATTTTTTTAAACTAATAGTTTAAACGAGAATCAGAAACAAATTTTGCCCGAAGTGCATATACACATGGCTTTCGGCTGGGATGATGTACAATTTAGAAAGATTCTTATAACAAGCTGGTAGTCAAGATTATTGAGAGTCCCAGTTCAAAGGACAATGAGAAAGAGAGAGAGAGAAAGAGAGAGAAAAAAGAGAGAGAAAGATAGAAAAAGAGATAGAGAAAAGGAGTGAGAAAGATAGAGAGAAAGAGGGAGAGAAAAAGAGATAGAGAAAAGGAGAGAGAAAGAGATAGAGAAAAGGAGAGAGAAAGAGAAAGAGGGAGAGAGAAAGAGAAAGAGGGAGAGAGAAAGAGAAAGAGGGAGAGGGAGAGAGAAAGAGAAAGAGGGAGAGAGAAAGATAAAGAGGGAGAGAGAAAGAGAAAGAGGGAGAGAGAAAGAGAAAGAGGGAGAAAGAAGAGAGAAAGAGAGAGAGAGAGAAAGAGAAAGAGAGAGATAAAGAGAGAGGGGAGAAAGAGAGAGAAAGAGTGAAAGAGAAAGAGAGAGAAAAAGAGAGAGAAGGAGAGAGAGAGAAAGAGGAGGACAGAGCGAGTAGCATATCATCTTCGACTTCTTAGCGACTTTTATTTTAACCAAGGCCAGGTTAGAGTTTTCCACTCTTCAATTTCGAATTTCCACAATTCTCGGCTTCCGTTCAATTAACTCTCACTACTTCTGGATCGTTTCCTTTGGTTTTGGTTCCAGTAACCTCTTAACATCAAAGTCATCATTACTTAGATGAGGCCTTTAGAGAGGGATATTTCCTTCGCAATCGGACTTTTTAAAAAGGGCTTTAAAATTTTCTCAACGTCCCGGGCTATAGTCAGATGGATTGAAATACTTGACAATAGCATTGGAGTACTTTTTCGCCGCTTAAGAAAAATTTTGAGACAGGAGACTGAGAGTCCTCCTTGGGCCATTTACTGGCTAAAAAGTTTTAATACTCGAACATATTTTAGCATATCTCCTCTTAAACAAATTAGAAAATGTCCCTAATAAATTTTATCTTAATTCTTTTGGATCAAATGCAATTTAAGTTAAGATTTATAGGCACACGCAATTTAGCTACAATACATTTTTTAAGAGTTCCAAATAAAAGAAAGAAGGTGGGTCATTAAGACCCCATCCTCTCGAATTGAAGTCATTTATCTCTGAGATACGAGTATGTATGTATAGCCCCGCACATTCGCTCGGCTCCTTCTCAGCCCCACCTCAAAGAGGGCGCTACTTAAAATTAAAGGGTTTTCTTTCTTCCCTTTTGTAATTGCAATTTGAAAGGGATTTTTATGGAACACACTCGAAGAGGAGCGCAGAAATGCTCGTAATAATAAAAAAATTTATGGTGAGCAATTAAATGGATTCCATAGCTATTTGCTTTATGTTCTTGCCTAAAACAAATGGCCGAAAAAGAAATGCCATCGGATAAGAATTTTTATTATTATTATCCTTTTTTAAACGTGAATTATTAGCATGCGCTATACTGTAGACGAGTGTACATGTGTCGCCTTTATGTGCCCTAGGATACCGAATGAGAGCCAACGGAGTGAAATCTCAGTCTTATTTTTTATTTGTATAAAGGATTTTTGCACATCAAAGACAAAATCTTAATAATAAAAAAATTTATGGTAGAATTTAAATGGATTCCTACTATTTTTGGTTGTTCTTGCTAATAAAAGGCCAAAAAGAAATCTCGGATAAGAATTTTTATATTATTTCGTTGTTTAAACTGAATTTTGTCTTTTATGTATATTTCATTTCCCTTATATTGCCGCAGGATCCAAAGCCCATAGGATCGAAACATTCGAAAGGGCATAATTTTTTATTTATCAAGTGACAAGAAGATATTTTGGCAGAAGTTAAAAAATCGAAAGATTCGCCACAAAAAACGGACAAGAAGTCATAAGCATATTGAGTGCTTTTCTCTGTCACGGTGTATTAACACTTTTATTACTAAAATTGAGGTTCGTTTCAATTCATTTGATTTTATACCTTTCGAAATTTTTAATGGACCACTCAAGGCAGATGTGCGTTTTTAAAGCAAAATTGTTCATGTTTGCTGAATTTTTAAACAATCAGCGGTATTTAGTTTATGTAATTCTTAAAGGTTATTTCAGGAGAATAATTGATGTAGGAACATTACTTATGCATGCGTCGATAGCACGAGTCGTCAGCATGTTTCGTCCATACGTGCTTACGAGCTGGATAAGTCCTGTAAAGAGCCGCAATGAAGTACGAAAATTATGTACCATTGTTTTCGGATAAATTCTCTAATAAGAAAAGATGTCCCACTGAAAAATATTGTTTTAGCCTTAAGAAGACAGATAATTGAATGCTCTCAGACAATTCATTGGATCTTTTTGCTAGGTTCAAAAGGAATTGCTCAAGGATATTTAAGGACCATTTCCTTTGCAAAATGCAAAATTAACGCTTTGGTCTGTAATTTATCTTGCATAATTTTATTAACTAAATTCTTGAATCTAATGCTATGTTCCATAATTATTCTTTAGCCCGATCTGAACGCAAAGTTCAATGCAGATTTTCGACTTAGTTACTAGAATCAATTAGACCAACAAAGTACTACTAATTAGCGAGATATTCGAATGGTGTCACAAAACTTATTGTACTCGCATTTAACCTAATGTTAAATGAGTTTGTAGAAAGATGCTCGCTTTTCATGGTCATGACATGCGATAATGTACGGTTGATTGTTCTGAAATATAAAAAACTGTCGCAAGGTTATCTGAAACTATATCAATCGAGAAATTGCAAATAAAAATGAATTTAGTCTTCTTTATTGATGTTTTAATGAAGCTAAAAGCCACAAGAAATTGGACAATACATATTAGAAACATTGCAATACCTGAGGAAAAATATTAATGACAATGATGAAACTGATCGAAGAATGTCCGCTGTGATCAAAATTACTATCTCAAAACTTTCTTACCTCTCATCTGCACGAGAACGAGCTGTCCTGTCAGTGCCGTAGAATATCTCTTATCGAGCTAGCAAATGAACTGAAATTCAAATGCAACTCTGGTCTACACTCTAGAAAATGTTAGCCTTTCGGTTTCATTCATTGGTAATTATTTTTTTGTAAATGCGTTTCTGACATTTGAAATTTATTAACTCGATAACCTAGCGTCGAGCTCAAAATACATAGCATAAGAATAATAAGAATCTAAAACAATTCTATAATGACAAAAATATAAGTTTTCGTCCCAATTTTAACATAAATTAAGCATAAAGTTATCCAAAAATATAGACTAAAGAATAAGAGTTATTTCGGACATTTAGAAGCGTATAATTACAATTTTTATTGAAAATATTGGTTCAGGAGACTAAAAACAAATAATAATGTTGATAAGATTTGATGCAGATGCTTTACAGACTCTAATCCATATGGTTAATTCACTATGTTAATTCAATGTGGAAACATGCTATATGTTTTCTATTTGATAATGACTTCAAATATCCACCAAATCAACTGGATCTAGGAGTCTCACATATATCAGATAAAACAAAAATTCGCAAATGTGCTGTGAAGTGAAATTTATTAATCAATATGAACCAACTTCGGAAGATTACCCTTCTTTAAAGTGAAAATTTATCTTCGAATGAGATTTCGCCCCAAAACACGGAACCACCAGCAACGTAACATGTCTGAGGCTGATTATCTCTACCGCAAGCCATCAGCGGAGTGACTAATCGTCTAAGCAACTTGTGTCTGTGCTACCAGTTTATCTAGTAGCAGATTTACTTTTCGGTTTCAGTTCATTTGGAATCTTAATGCTGTCATATCGGAGACATTTTTGCGTTCAGTGCATTTGATTTAATTAATTTCACCTGTCTGTCGAGCGTGCAAAATCGAATGCATCAAGGCAAAAAGTATTCTTAAATTGCTTTTATTTTTATTTTTATCTGAAATCGTTATGCCTTGACGATCTTTGAATTTGAGGTGTGTAAATCGACCGAGGGTCATTGCGGTCTACGTTTGATGCTTCCATAAATCAAGCAACACTTTTGCTTGAAAAAAACCCTCAGCGAATGAAGGAAAATGAAGACACTGAACTCCCGCGTTACACCCGATCGGACAGAATTTCAAAAAATTTAAATGCAGTTCCAATTCCCAGATCTACCCACAATGCCTTCCAATGCCTTCGGGGTTCCACTTGCACATATAAATAAGGTGCCTTCCATTAATTATACACGCAACGTAAGACCTGTTTAGAATAAAATCCCGATGCGAAATGCATAACTCTACGCAATAAATGCTACAAGAAAAAAAATATTTATTAAGGTACATTCAAAACCGTACGGAAAGGTGACAAGAAACAAATAGAAAAAATAAAAATTAAAAAAAAATTTAAAAAAAATAAAAGAAAAATTGTTTTAATGCGATTTTGATTTGATTTGATTCGATTTGATTTATGACTTTTATCGATTTCATGTGACATTTGTTATTGTTTTTCGTTCTTTTTAAGTGTTCAGCAGCGTCGCTTCGAAAGGGAATTAATACGCCTTATATTCTTTCGGCTACGCTGCTCGTCCGTTCAAACTTTTAGGGCCCCCTTTGGACTTTCAAATGAGTTGGCATTGATCACTTACTCGTACACACCTAAACGTATCGGCCTGGGTGTACGACGATGCCGACGACGACGACTTAAAAAGGGACAGTTTGTTCGGGGCACATTTTCAGAAGCCTTTAGGGAATAAATCAACACGTTGTGTGGCTTCGTCAGCGTTCTTCAACTGATCGATCTATCGGATCGCACGTGAGTGTAAGCAGCAATGAGTTGTTGTGCCATTGCGATCGCTTGCAATCGTAAATTCTCGCCTACGACAATGACAGCGAAAACAAAAAAATAAAAGAATACCCCTTGCCGGTTATGTTATGACGGGAACCTTCACTTTAGAGTACAGTATATACTGTGAGTAGAGTAAGCAATGGTAAGATGTGGTACGGTCGCCGGTTGTGGTTCTGTCTGATTAGCTCTTGCCGGATTGGTGGTGTAGCGCAAGTTATGACTTTGATCAATGATAGGTTGTGCTTCTTTTGGTAGGCTTACTCGTCGAGATCTTAATACATGCATATATCAAAATAAAATAAAAACTCTTTAGAGTTACGATTTCATGGAAATACGTATTTAGTCTTATGGGCGTCGATCAGAGCGATAAAAATGTTTTCAAAACAAACGTGATCATATAAATGCCTTTTTAATCAAGCAATTGGGAGTAGGAATAACGACAATCTCATATCGAACAATTGATCTTAATGCGAATTTATTTGGAAAAAATTTCTTGGAACATTTATGCTCTCTCTCAAAATAATGTAGCGTGCATTTTGTAGCAACCATAAGGCGAAGCATTTGCTTTCGTCCATCAAAAATTCTTCCCCGGTAAGTCGGAAACTTCTCTATTAATTAGCATGTCAAAAGGCACTTATATGCTCATGCCTGGACTACTTGAGGTCAAATAAAGAGAAGAGACGTTCAAAGTTACGCCTTGCCTTTTATTTTTTTCGTATTTTTTTTTTTTTCAATCAGCCACTCAATTTTTCCTCTCATAAGAAGCCATGAGTTGCCTTTTAGCTGGCCCGATTCATTCGAACCTTTTGAAGAGAACAAGGAATTTAAAGTCCTCCTGCATCGAACCCAAGAATGACTTGCAGAAAGTTGGATTTTCGTTAAAACGTTTCAATTTTAATTCAGTGAATCGAATTTCTGTAGAATTGGCCTAATTCGAAAAGTGGGCTCGGTCACATGTCAAGTGTTCAATGGGTTTTTATGTTTATTATTATTTTTTTTATTTCTTTTTGTAATTTCAAGTCTTCACTTGAGGGGACATTTGTTTTTTAGCTACTCAAATACGCGTTTTTACTGGTTTGTAAAACCCGACTAAGCCGAGTGTACAGTAGAATTGGGGGATCTTCCAAAAACTGCGACTACGTCCCACATAGGTATGAGGACAGTTTTCTACAAAAATTGTTTCTAAAGAAGAATCGTTTTGGATGAAATAAATAGAATAAGCTTACATTATCTGGCTAGATGAAGTTACCATACCAATCCGGTAGTAGTAAACTTACTTGATAAAACAGAAGAAATGGGTCGCGTAAAGCGCTTTCATGTTTTGGACCTACCATATAGAAAGTAGAATCTGCTGATTTAAGACTGATAACAATAGGTATTAAAAAGACTTAAGTTCGTTTTGGCATCCTAGAATTTACTCATTATTAAGATACTAATAGATTTCAAATAAAAAAATATATATAAAAAGAGGAGAATGGAAAGCTGATTCTATATCGACAATTTCGGTCGGATCTTGTTTCAAGCTGCTGAACCAGTTCAATCAGAATTCGGGAAGTAAATAAATTATCGATTAGGGCTTCAAGTATTGTCCTATGTATATTATAATAAGACGATTCCAAACGAGGGAAGTGTGAGGAAAGAGATGGTTTCCTTTGAGCTCTGTTTTCGTCAAGAGGGCCCAATAGGTTTAGCAGCTCTGCCCATGGCTGCCATACACTTTTTACAAGTCGTTCAGACAAGGATCCAGTGAAAAAATTGCCCTCCAATCCCAAATTCTGATTCTTAACCAAAGTATCGTCGTTAATAGGTACAGATGGTCATAGAAAGTGCCATCTAAAATAAAATTTTGACGGAGGGGGATGTAAGAGATTCGGATGCGAAGTATACATTTCAAATATCGACCAGGACCTACTAAGGCTCTGTTACTTGTTCTTTTTTTTTGTTAATTTTTTTTATTATATATTTTGCATTACAACTAAGCCTTTTATTAATGCGGCCTAACTTTTTATCCCCCGGCCTGCTTTTTTATCGTGCTTTTCAAAACGTAGGTATAATCTTGGCTCACACATCTGCTCTAAATCCCCAAAAGACGAGCTTAAAAAGAGATACATTCTGAAAGGACATAAATTCTTCAAAGTGTAAAAAGGATCTGAAAACGACAGCAAACGAGCAATGGCGGCCAAAGAAGCAGCCATGCTCACTCACACCGCTCACCGCACATCTTCACAGTTTGTAGCATTTCCGCACACCGAAAAAAGGAAGTCATCCACGAAATTGTACAAAAATCAAATAAAAATAAAACGAAATAACAGCAAAGCGTAACGAAGTTTCGGGGGAAGAGTTGCGAAAAAACATGAGAAAGTCACTGGCAGAACACAAAAAAAAAAAAAAAAATTGGAGCTCGAACGGATGGAAATGCATTGAAACAAAACTTTAACGGAAGGACACCCGCACAGGCCCACGTAACAAGGCAAACATCCACTGATTACACACACACACACAATGGATCCATGACACCCATCAGCCAGCATCCACCCACATTCATACAGACACATTCACCGAACATACCCACGGGACAGGGCCATAGTCAAGCCATACACAGAGTCAGAGTTACAGTCAGAGCGCAAAAGAAATGTTTCGCATAAAATGTTATCGGAAAGATTTACGACCCGACTTTTGCGCATCCCCTGTTTTATGATAATATACGAGCTTTCTCCGCTGAAATATAAATGTTGCAAGTGTCGGTCGCTTTGTATCCCAAAGTACGCTTTTGGTCATATGTACGAGTCGGAGGTATGTATATTGTGTGTGTATTGTCTATAGGTACACGCTCGTGGGGTTTGTAATACCGCTCTTTACGCCATTTTTCGTTTCATTTCTTCTCGTTTAGTGACTTTATTTCGTTGTGCTACGCTTCCGTGGCATCATTTCATTCCATTCCGTTTCATTCCATTCCATGCCATTTTATATTCCGAATTTCATTTCGTGTATTTTTTCGAGTGAACGGGAATATATTTTACACGTACACACACAGACACACATTCTTATGTCTATTTATCTCTGCGCATCCGTACATATTTATTTTAATGTTACGCGCCGTAGATACAATTGCTCACAGCTTATCAAGATGCTGATATCATTGTTGTTGCTGTCGTATGAGCTTGTGCCTAGAAAAATACACTCACACACACATACACGCGCACACACTTTCTCCCTCGGCCGATTCAGTGTAATCCTCAATGAACGCTGCAAATAGACAGCTTGAATATTCAATCTAGCTCAAATGTCACTAAAACTTTTGGGAGCTTTTACACAGCGTTTTATTTTTATAGTTGAAACATAAAATTTCGCACAACGAAATGATGATATGTTTATTGCCGTGAATTTATTTTTATTATGTTTATTTAATATCGAATAAAAAAAAGCAAAGCGCTTAATTAGACTTTGCGATGTAGAAATTCGTGTTGAGATAAGGTTTAACAATGTTTATCGATATTATGTGACCGTATTACAAGCCAAGGACAAAGAAGAGTGGGTCGAAAGTAGGGGCTTTTTTGTAAGACCCTTTTCCTTGTGACCAAGGCAAAGTAAATCGGAGTTAGACTTTAGGGAATTCAGTAGGTACCTTAAATAAGGTTTGCAAGGCATTAGCGAGTTTTACTTTTTAAAATCCCATTTTGCCTGGGTAAGACCACACATAAAGTATGACAAGTATGTAGTAAAGTTTGAAAGGAAAATTATTGGAGATTCAGACAAAAATTGGAAAGGCATATGTTAATGAGACCTTTTCATGCCAAATGACTTCCAAAGTTAGAAAATGTGAAGAAAATATCTAAATTTACACATTGTTGGCAAAAATCCTTCAAACTGCAAATTGGAAATAGAAAGATAAATATTCCTAAATGGGGCTTATAATTGGTTGTTGAAACGTACTTCTTCATCTTTATATGAAATATTGTCCAGTCGGATAGTAAATAGACCATCGGTTTTGCGATGTAAAATCGATAGAATAGAGAATAATCTTTCACATCAAAGTTCTCCCTTATATAACTTTTCTCCCTACCTTTCCGATAGAGTACTTTTCCCCAATATGCGCACCGAATTTCTGTTCAAGAAAAGTTCCTCTTTTTAGGGATATGAATCTTTGGATAGATATTTGTAAGAAAGACCAAATCTCTTTAGAATTCCCTTCCTTATTGACCCAAAAAGTCCCGTTTTTGCATTACAACAAACGCTGTCATCATTTAAGCGTTAAATTGTGGTATCTTAATTTGGCTCTTTAGCTACAAGAGATCCAAAAAATTTTATCAAACAAAAAAACTGTCATTAATACGTGACACTTTTCACTGATTACGAACAATCTACCCCGGGACGTTTTCATTACCTGCTGTGCTCTTATCGCAAGCAACATAACAACATCGCTTTCGACCATTATCGTCGCCCGAAAACCAAATTTAATTTTTTGTTTTTTCGTTTTTTTATTTAGAAATTTAAATTCGCGCAATTTTTTTTTCCAGGATAGTTCACATGCCAGACTGAGATTAACGAGATTAGATTGGAAAGTCCAACAGCTCAAATAGTTGCGAAAATTCCCAAGGCGAAGGGTCCCTCATTAAGCTTTTATTCCATGAGTACAGGGCCGGATTTAAGCAGCTTGCCGCCCCTGGGCACTTATGAAGTTGGCGCCGCCCCCCACTCGTCCTCTAATTTAGGCATCAAATTTTTCGAAAAAAAAAACCAAACAATTCAATATTTTACACTATTGCCCAATTTTGATAGAGGTTAGCCTCGATTTAGTTAAATCTCGGCGTAAAATACAACAAACATAATTTTCGAGTTAAATCGCTAAAGTTGAGTTTTAATTTAAGTCTTTGTCAAAAAATTGGTATAGTTTTATTTTGGAGAAATACTATAAAATCTTTCCTTTTCATCTTTCATAAAAGAAAATATATTCTATAAACACTCGCCTAGCTTTTTTATTTGCAAATTATGTTATTACGGTTTCGAAGTCTATAGAACGAAGTAACTCAGCTTCTATACACAAAATTGCTGAGCAGTTGAGGCGGTCTTCTGTGATTGTGGAACGCAAATAATTTTTTATCCTTTTTAAAATCAGAGTGGTATATTTTTTTTTACAAGATTTGATTTCTCACGAACTTCATCAGACACGAGCTTATCAAACTGATTGATTATGGCAAAGTTTTCATTGATATCTTCATAATTTTTTGCATCTCTCTCCTAGTTCTGTTGACAACTTATCCAAAATCACGTTAAAAGTTTTGACCCTGAACGCGTCCCGAACAGAAAATTGGACTTCACAAATTTGTCAAATGCTAGTATTTTCAATGATTGAAAACTTTTTTATTATAGCCCTTAAAACAAAAAAGGTATCGAATTCAGTAAAAAAGTATCTCCGTGTCATTTGGAAAAAAAAGTATCACTTTTGATACGTGGGATAAAGAGCTTTACAGTTTACAGCTAAACACAAAAGCTACGGAAAAAGGTGCTGAAAATGCTGAATTTGCTTATTTGTGCGAGCCCTACTTATGAATGAATTGTGCATTTTCTTTCGCGCAATAGACAGCAAAAAGAAAATTTGTAAATGATTGTTTCTTAATGGTTTAACAGGCATGTTACGGAAATCAATATCGTCAAAAACTGACGATCTCCGGAATTTTATGTGCCATATAATTCGTTACCACAAAACATTTATTTCATTATTTCAGATGTAAGGCACACATATATTTAGTCCCTTCGAATTGGAAGCTCAAAACATAATGGCATGATTTTAGGAGCATTTAAAGTTATTGACGACTGTAATAGTGATTTCCGTAACATGCCCGTCCTGTATTAGCCTTACATGAGCCTACTTTTATAATCCCAAAAGAAGAATTTCGCGACACGACACGATTGAAGATTCGGAAAATATACTTTTTACTAAAATTTTCCGCCCAAAAATTTGCCGCCCCGGGCAGTTGCCCAAAGTGCCCATGGGTTAAATCCGCCCCTGCATGAGTAACCACTTTCATATTAAAATTTTTCGATTTAAGTCAATTCGAGTACCTTATTTATTTTTTTATAAAACTATTTTTTTGATAATGTTTTTCTCTATTTAAGATTTAAGAAATTTCGAGGGAAAAAGTGAAATAATTTCTAGATAAAGTATATCGATAGCTTCGGATAGAAAGGGCGTAACTCATTATTTTGCTACTTTACAGGAGAAGGAAAAAACTTCATAAAATCGCAAAGGTTAGATTTAAAAAAAGTTTAACGCAAAGTCAATTAAATACTACGCACGAAATTGTTTTAGGCTTGAATTTTTATTTTTCTGTGTTTCGAGCAGTTTTCTGAGTTAGGGCTTTTTGATATCAATTTTTGTTCAAAACACGTGAGTTAGGTCTTTACGCAAATTAAAATATATAAAATTATAAGATGCGATCCAGCACTATACTATAACCAATAATATCGTTAGTGGTTTCTATGATAAAATTAATTCAAAACAAATATTTTTGGACACATTATTCACTGTTTTCACGTCGTGTCTTGAGTCTTTGCTCATACCGACCAAAAGACATGCAAAGCTTAAGAAAGGAACGTGAAAACAGTGAATAATGTGTCCAAAAAATATTTGTTTTGAATTAATTTTATCAATAGAAACCACTAACCGATTTTAATGGTTATAGTCTCAAAAAACTCGTCATAGATTGAGGTTTGCGGCATTTGAGTAGATAATTTATTTTTTTTCTACTAGGGTCATTATTTGGCCAGTTAGGGGATGGAACCCAAAATTCAGTTTAAAAAAAGGAATAATTTAACATATTATTAAAAATCCAAAAACGAATCCAATATTCTTCATATTAGGCTCGTTTAAAAGGTATTTTGTAAATTTTTCGAATAAAACTGAACATGCTCGTTCTTGTTCTACGGCATCTATTTATAGATTGAAGTTCGTGAGGCATATTTCTTTAATTTAAGCCTATTTTTGTATGGGGACCCCCCTAAGGAGGGGAATAGAGGGTAGGTATGTTTAAAGAAAATACTTGGGGTAAAAAAATTTGGGGGTCGGTCATTATATCAGCCCCCTAGGAGGGGTTTGACTGTAGTGAAGCATTTTGTTGAAATTGTGATAAAATTAAGGTAATTGTGTATGGGTGACCCCCTAAGAGGGGAGATAGGGGGTCATATGTGGGAAAAAATGTTAATGAGACAAAGTTAATGGGGGTCGGTCAAACATTTGACTCCTCTAGGGGCACTCTGTGGCTAGTTAGGACAGTGGGGGGAAAATTCATAAAAAAAAAAACTTTTGTATTGGAGCCCTTAAGGAGTGGAGATAGGGGGAAAGTATTTTTGGATAAATCGTTGGGAAAAAAAAAAATGGTAGTTGGTCCTACATTTGACCCCTTTAGAAGCTACTCTGCTTACAGTAACATCAAAAATTTGGAAAAAAAATCAAAAATAAATTTTTCAAATGACTGATGCGTGAAATTTTTTTACAAAATAACTTTAAATAGTATTTTATGAAGTTTTAATAAAACTTCATCGTACTATGATACAGGAAAAGAGTCAAAAAGTCATCACCCTAATGCACACGCAGTTATGAATGTTAATTTATAGGTCTCGCCATCACTGGCGTAGTTGAACGTCTTTTTGTGAGTTAGGGCTTTTTTATTTAAAATTTAAGTCTTTGTCAAAAAATTGGGCGTATAGTTTTTATTTTGGAGAAAATACTATAAAATCTTTCCTTTTCATCTTTCATAAAAGAAAATATATTCTATAAACACTCGCCTAGCTTTTTTTATTTGCAAATTATGTTTTACGGTTTCGAAGTCTATAGAACGAAGTAACTCAGCTTCTATACACAAAATTGCTGAGCAGTTGAGGCGGTCTTCTGTGATTGTGGAACGCAAATAATTTTTTATCCTTTTTAAAATCAGAGTGGTATATTTTTTTTTACAAGATTTGATTTCTCACGAACTTCATCAGACACGAGCTTATCAAACTGATTGATTATGGCAAAGTTTTCATTGATATCTTCATAATTTTTGCATCTCTCTCCTAGTTCTGTTGACAACTTATCCAAAATCACGTTAAAAGTTTTGACCCTGAACGCGTCCCGAACAGAAAATTGGACTTCACCAATTTGTCAAATGCTAGTATTTTCAATGATTGAAAATTTTTTTATTATAGCCCTTAAAACAAAAAAGGTATCAAATTCAGTAAAAAAGTATCTCCGTGTCATTTGGAAAAAAAAGTATCACTTTTGATACGTGGGATAAAGAGCTTTACAGTTTACAGCTAAACACAAAAGCTACGGAAAAAGGTGCTGAAAATGCTGAATTTGCTTATTTGTGCGAGCCCTACTTATGAATGAATTGTGCATTTTCTTTCGCGCAATAGACAGCAAAAAGAAAATTTGTAAATGATTGTTTCTTAATGGTTTAACAGGCATGTTACGGAAATCAATATCGTCAAAAACTGACGATCTCCGCAATTTTATGTGCCATATAATTCGTTACCACAAAACATTTATTTCATTATTTCAGATGTAAGGCACACATATATTTAGTCCCTTCGAATTGGAAGCTCAAAACATAATCGGCATGATTTTAGGAGCATTTAGAACCACTTTCATATTAAAATTTTTCGATTTAATCAATTCGAGTACCTTATTTATTTTTTTATAAAACTATTTTTTGATAATCTTTAAGAATTAAGAAATTTCGAGGGAAAAAGTGAAATAATTTCTAGATTAAGTATATTTTGTCACGAAAAAAATTGTTGCTGATCAGATGAGTGACATAGATATGTCGCAAAAGAGGCTGATTGGAGGGTTTGCAATTGCCGTGATTACTTCTAAAACCGGACAGCTTCTAAGTATTGGCGATATCTTAGAGAGGATATTTGGACCTGAGAGTATCTCTCTTTGGAGCCCCTTTGAGAATCATAGAAATTGTAATAAAAGTGAAAGTTCCTCTTCCCTCCAAGACCCCGACTCAGAGGGTAGTAAGCCGGGAAAATGTCTCGATCGACACTGTCAGGGGCGGCAATTTCACATACAAGGCATATTGCTCGCTCGGCAGCTGAGTTGGGTAATCTATGCCTGATCGACGTTAATAGGGTTAAGAGCCATTATTCGAAAATATTGCGAGAAAATTTAATCAAAGCGCGCAGAAGATATGCATAGCGGAGACATATCACTTCTATTTAGATAATCAACCTGAGCATATTGTTGGAATCGTCAAGAAAAGGTTACTATAAAATTATCCCAAAGTGCTTCAGGGACCTCCACAGTCATCCGATATCAACATTAAAGAGAAATTGGAAGTTTAAGTCCAAAAACATTACATAATTTTATTCGGGCCTATTACGGTAGTCGTCGCTGTCGTCGCCTACGACTGAACAACGATGTCGAACGATAATTCGAACCTCTCTATAATTCAAAGTGATCACGAGTTCTCTAAAAAAAATTCTTTTTACATCCGACTCTCGTTAATTAAAAAACTCGATAGTTCGTTATACTTTAAGAGACCATCGAGTTTCGAATTCACGAGAGTCGACTGTATTTAGTGACGACGACGACAATATTGCGTAGACAGCGACTACTGTAATACGAAACTGTCGCTTCGTCTATTTTTTGCGTCGACGGCGACTACCGTAATAGACCCGATTATGTTTCTTTACCACTTTTGTTGAGCCAAATATTTTTCAAGATATGAGTATTAAAATTAAAATTGACCAGATTGGCCATTCTGAGTGGTATGCCATCACAGTGGCGAAAAATATGGTTTTTGCCCAGAGCGGCAAAAAAAAAAAAAAAACTGGATCAGACCCTATCTGCTTCGGAGGGAGTTGTTCAACAATTCAAGACCCCTAGAGACTTTCGATTACAATGAGATAACTCGGGTTTCTTGCTAAAGTCATGAACCTTATAAATTACCCCCTCTTCTTTCTTCAGCCATGACTGTGCGCCTCGCTCGAAGCTCTTAATTTCGCCCAATAGACTGCTGGATATTAAAGGGAAACCCACTCCAATTTCCAATAATTACTTTTCGAAGTTTTCCTCTATAAAAATTACAAAAACATTTGTTGAGCTTAGAATGACAAAAAAAAAAAGAAAAAGAAAGAATAATAATAATAAGAAAAAGATCCTCCAAAGCCAACGTCAACCGAATGAATCAAACTAAAAACCAATCTCGTTAAATCGCACATCGTCATGTCGTGCACACACAATGCGCACTAAACTCAATGAGATGAGATTTTGTCTCATTTGATTCGCTCGGATACATGTCGTATCTGGAATCTTATCTCAATTGTGCAATTTAACAACAAAATTCGACGGGGTTGGGGGGACGTACGTGGTGCGTACGGATCTTAAATGGCAATTCAACTCGAATTGTGGGTTTGGGTGTGCATTTATTTCCTTCCTGCTCACCGTCTCGATTGTTGCCACACAGCTTTTTATCCTTCGGCAAAATCATTTCGCTTCCAACAACAATAACAAAAACAAACAACAACAAAAACTACAATTTGCACCCCCTTTTGTGTGCCTTGAATTTTCGTGTCGCTCGTGTACATCCGTTCAGACTGCTTTATAGCTCGGAAGCATCACTGTCACAAGCACCAGTCATCGTTTAAGTCTGGTAAATCCTTTAGATTTGTTCCAATCAAGTGGGGTAGCTTACCAACCAACATTGCAACGGTGCAGAGAAGCAGGATATTTTCATTTCTAATTTAATTTTGTTTTTTTTTTCTTGCCTTCACGCGCGTGCTATCATTTTGGGGAGCGTATGACAGAAAGTAGCGTGGATAATTTATTTAAGAATCATGGTTTGGCTACAAGGATTCTTCTTTGCCATTTTTGACCGCATTGAATATTAAATTATGGGTTTAAATCATTTTAATCAAATTTTGAAGATAATATATTTTATGAATAATTATTTCAATTGAAGACGGATGGGTGAAAATTCCATGCGGAACTTTTTGTACCATTGAAAATTATTTTGGTGAAGTTTAACTGTTTTCCTACAATTAGACAACTTTAACGAAATTGTTCTTCCTACTTAACTTTCCACAAAATCTCTCCTCTCATCTCCTCATATGAAGCGAATAATTGTTTTGAGAATCCACACTTAATTAAGACCGACAAATGCAAATTCGTGTGAAAAATTCCAAACATTCCGGCAATTCATCCAACCCGATCCCAATCCCGAGTCGGTCGCATTCGCATTCGTTCCGCAGCGAATCGATTTGAAATAATGGCGCGAAACAACAAGAACGCGTGACAGAAAGTTAGGCAACGCAGCGTACATTGGCAATCGGCGTCATCCGAAGGAGATTTAATTGCCTCTGTTTGCGGTTCATTCAACAAGGACTCGAATATGCACCGCTGTCGATATGCCTTAATTTGTTGCTCATTTTACACAATCGACTGGTGATTCTGATTCGGACTCCGAATCTGATTCTGATTCGACGAAGAGTAATTAAGGGTGGATTTAACCGGGATATGTTTTATCTGACGTTTTTTCGGGCAACGCTCGTGTGTGTGTATGCCAGGCAAAGTAGACAGTGCTCATTAAATTATTTTCGCCAAAATATGAACTGGAACGCAAGTGTTTTGATTTGTTGTGACAGCTTTGATGGTGGGAATATGGGTCGTAAAAGTCTTAATTGCGATATGCCGGATTTATAGATGGAATTTTGCAATTGGAGCTGGTGCAGATGATTGGGAATGGAAAAGGGAAGATCGCTATGAATAAAGTGGAAATAAAATAAGTTTGGGAATCAGTTCTCATGATATCTTAAGGATGAGTTGTTCCGAGCAAGGCTATAAATTATGAGGTTATAAAAACGAACCCTAGAATTCAAACTTGGTACTATTTGAAGGCATTTGTGTCGATTGAGGCTTATTTTCTTTATAAATGGATCGATGTCCATCATGGCGAAATGCATTTCCCTCTTGCGATTTTGGGAAGAAAATGTGTAATAGGCCAGATTTTTGAGGCAGTCGTGTAGATTTCCTTAGGACGTCGCCAACTTGCGTGGGCTTTTCTGCCCTCTTTCGCTCGTTTTTGTGAAAAGCGAGGTCGAAATGTTAACTTAAAATTATCTCCGATAGGTTTGGGGTCTCGAGCGGTAAGAATATTTGTGGCCGTCTTAAGACCTGTCTTTTAGTTAACACATTCCATCGTTTTAAAGCAGAAGCGCACCGAAGAAAAAATTTCCCCCTGATCTGAAAATCCTTTAAACGGTCCTGATAAGCCGAAAATCCAAAAAGCTCACAGACAGGAGCGGATAATTTTCCGCCCTAGGAAATTGCGATTTTGCCGCCTCAGACAGATATCTTATTTTCGGCTTTTCTGTTATTGATGCATTGACGGTCAGAATTCGCCTCCCACGAAAATGTTCGCCGTATATCGCCCACTTGGTAAACTCACCGCTCCTCACAAAAAGACTAAAGTAGTTCAATATTTTCTCTGTTCAGAAGCTAACGTAATCACTCAATACTACGAGGCCCTTTGGACTATTCATGTTCCTTCTGTATGCCCATTGAAAAATTCAAAACAAAACAAAAAAACTGAAATTCCCTTCGCCAAAGAAGTAACCCCAGAACAAAATTTAAATTTTATCACTCGATAGCATCTCTCACATCTCGAAGACATTCCCATTCAAGCAGATCCACTTGAATAGAACGTTGAATTTCAATAGAAAATAACATTATGGAACAAAGTAAGAAACAATTCCCGAGAAATAGCTCAAAGAGCACGAAGAGGCGAAGCTGAATTTATGCCTTTTCATGCGTCATCATAAGAATTATGATAATTTCAATGGAATCCTTTTTCGCTTTCAACTCAAATTCACCTGACAATTCATCCCGGAGACCTCAATTCAGACCCATGGAACATCGAAACTAGATGAATGCAATATATTTTTTGTTTTTTGGGTAAATGTTTTGATTGTGGGCGACATTCTTGTAGCATAATTTTCTTATATGACGCACAGAGCATTGACGGTGGCAGCATCAGCACTCAGTTTTGATGCATTGTTGTCGACGTTTTTATTCTCTGCATTGTCTTCAATATTATTGTCAATCATTGATAGTTGAGTTGTTCCAGAATTCTCGTCCATCTTAACTTCGTTTCGCGTAATGTTCCCTTTTTTCCTTTCCGTGTGACATAAATTTCGCTTGATCTAAGGACTTTCATCTCGTCTCATCTCATCGCTGCAATTGCTTTGATCTGTTTGCTATTCCTCAATTATCCTTTGAATGCAGTTTCAAGTGTCATCGTCTTTGCTGCCTTTCGCGTTGCTTTCATTGCCGAGGTGAACGTTATTTTTGATTTCGATTGTACAAACAACTCACGCAAAGTGAACGAACGCTTTGTGTTACATATCAGAAGAAAGTAGCGTCCTGAGTTGTTTCTTTGTTTGTGTGTTTTTCTTGTTTTTGTATTTTTCTGTTTCTATATTTTGCTTGTAAACTCCACAATAACAATGATAAGATCTCCTTTCAAATCAAAGTATTTACACAAAAGTGATTTTCCCATTCGGGATAATTTGTTCGGCTATCAAGATCCAGATAGCGCAACGTAGATTCCCAAACGCGCTCAGGAATCGATGTTACTTTGATAAGTTCTCTTGATTGCTCTGTTTGGCTACCGAGTTGCTGATAATTTTAAGTTTCATAATTAATAAGTGGTCGTTTGACTGTTTGGCTGTTGCTGATTCTTAACCTTATCAATGTTTAGTTTTGCTTTTTTTTAGATTCTTTTGATTGCTTTGGGCAAGGGAAGGTATTTATGTACTTGGAATCATGCCCTCAAATAGTATTCATGTTCTTCAAAGATCACTTTACGTCTTGTCTGGAATCTTTAATAGGTTCTACTTCATCTTTTGAATACACGCAGGGCATAGGGAATTTTGGTAGCCAGGGGTGCAGCCATCGTTTTATGAGGAATATCTATTCCTTTGAAGATAAGTTGAAGTACAACGTGCGATGTGAAGAAAATAACTTGGGATGGAACTTTTGGGTACTTCGGGGCCCTTCACTTTAACAATTTTAGACGGGGAGTTATTATTCCTTCCCACACTCACTACAGAGGTTAAAAATAAACACTTCAATAATCTATCGTTTCATTTATGTCTCTCATACGTAATCAAAACCAAGTCATAGTCAAAAATAGATCTATGAAGGTGTGTCCTAGGATGGGATTAAATCAATAACTGCTGAAGAGGTGAAGAGCAGACCTTCATTTAATTAAAATATTTATTTTAAATTAGCGATACTACCAAAACAGACGACCTAATTGCTGCGAAGTTGGTTGAAATGCCAACTTACGATGTGAGATGCTCTGGATTCAACTCTATGTTCGGTAGTTGATTTTTGTGTTGCTTAGGTTCCTCCGTGGTATAAAAAACCGACAGTGTTAGGCCTAGGTGTGTCACCCTATAGTGGCAGCCACACCAACCTAACATGACCTACACTTATTATAAAAAGGGGTCTTAAAATATGAGAATGAAATTTTGTATCTTGCAAAATGTTGCAAGCCCTTTTTAGGCCAAATACTAATGCCACATTATATCCCACTTGATCTGTAGAAATCATTTTATTAAGCAAAAAAAAAAAAAAAATCTTGTGTCTCCTCTTATTCCCCATTGTAATCCCTCGACATTGTTTAGTTTTTACAAAAAGTTCAACTCCTCATCATGTGAAACTGAGGTATTCTGTAAGGTATTCAAAAAACATATTCCAATGAGCTATGATACAATGGATCGTGAGTTCCATTGCGAATTGTTCCAGTCTGTAATTTTTCTATTTAACCCTTCTCAGTGCATTTAAACTTGCATGCACTCATCCACTTTACAAGCCTTAATGATTTTTTACACGAACGAATTTTAATCGCATTTTATATAAATATAATTTTATGCCTCACCGATTCAACGAGTCGATTCACCCAGACCTTTAAAGCGTATTTAATTGTCGTTACAATTAATAACGTTATTAAAATAATGACACCCAGCGCTGAAGTGCTTTAAATAGAGCAACTGAACCTCGGGCTTAAGCTTATCAATGAATATTCAACAGAGCAAAATGGAAGAAAAAATGAAATCGACGAGAAAACACAAAAAGTAGAATCAAAAAAAAGGGAAATTGTAAATAAAATTACATTTTCAGCAGAGCAGCCAAGCGACAATTTTCATTAAAACTTTAACAATTCTTTCTCGTAATAAACACAATCTCAGTACGGCCAGTGCAAAGAGTCACAGGACCACATATAATCCACATAAAACAATACAATCCGAACAATCCAATCCAATCAACTTCGGTGCAATTGCGCTCAGGCGGCAAATCAAAATTGAACAGAATTATTCAAAAATGCCAGCAACAATAAGTAAAAAATCGATTTGAAATACACGTTCGAGCAGAGATTGAATTGTATCAGTTGCAGAAAAGGTTACAAAAGAGACCAATGTGGCGATTATGACGGCAACACTGACCGGCCCGGTTATTGAGGATTCCGATAAAAATTATTTTCATAGTGATGATTGCCTCTCAGCTCTGTGCTCTGTGATGAGTTTTTTGGAAAACAAACTATAAGGAAGGTCCTTTCCATGGAAGTGTGTGAAAGAAAAGGTAGGGAACAGGATTAAAAATTGAGGAATTGGTTGATATGCCGAAAATACAGAAAAAGTATAAACATTCTGAGCAGTGGTGTAGATAAGTTCTGGCCATGTGGGAGTATGGGACTTTCCCAAGCAGCAAAATAGAGCGAATCGACCAGCAGCAAGTCGAATCGACCTATTTTGGTTGAAAATACCCTATTTCTGACCTATTTTCCGGCCTTAAATATGACCTAACTTTAAAGTCCGTTTCGAAGGTCCATATTACCTTTTTTCGACCTATTTCATGACTTCAAAGTCGCTTCGACTTCCAAGTCGATTTTTGGTCGAAAATAGGTAAAAAATTCCCTATTGAGTGACTTAAAATTGACTTAACTTTGAATTCCAAATTAGGTAATTTTTCAAGGCAAACAGACCAATTTTTTGACTAAAATTCGACTTTAAAGTCCGTTTGACTTATAGGGCGAAATAGGGTCAAAAGTTGACTTATTTTGTTGCATGCTTCGACTTCAAAGTCGAGCGGACTTGATTTTTGGACTTCATAGTCGGTTTGACTTTAAAGTCGAAATAGGTCAAAATAGGTCGAGCTCCGCCATGTTTTTCGAATGGAAAATTGAGAATTATTCTTCTGCATATGTTTTTTCTTTAAGAAAAACAATTTTTTTCAAGCAATATTTATTTAATTTCCATCAATGAGAAAGCCCTTAAAAATGAAGAAGTAGAAGGAACACTTTCACGAAAAATCTCAGCGGGCATATGTTTTTGGGACTTATTAAGCGCAAAATAATTTTTAATGAAGTCCATATTTTATTTATTATTTATTTCTTAAGACACACGAAGAAGAAAATCTCTCGTTCATTTCTGCTTTCGAGTAATACGAATGACTGAGTAAGATATTATGTATTTATATCTTTCTCTTTTACTCTCTCTCTCTCACTTTTTCGTTTCCTTTTACGTTCTCTTTCGTTTTACTCATAAGTCCAATTAGGTCGAAAATTGGTCATTGCGACTTCTTTTCGACTAATATTAGGTAAACGGACTTCTTTTCGCCCTGACTTTGAAGTCGAAATGCCCTATTATGACCTATTATTACCGCCAATCGACTTCCAATCTATTCCCCACTTACGTCGACTCGACGTCGAATCGACGTAATTTCGACCTATTTAGGTTAGGTCAAGTAAATATTCTGACCTAATATAGGTAAGAATTTACCAATTTTCGACCTATTTTGCTACTTGGGTTAACTGTAAGGGTAAAGGTTCTCTCCTTAAATGAAGGGATTGCTATCCTTGAAATAACCCTCATGTATGAATTGTTTTGAATCAACTTACTATGATTGATTATCTCGCCCACGATCTCTGAAGGGCATTTCCATGAGAAACGGTACCATGAGAAACGATACCCGTGATACCCGTGACGGTCATTTCGAGCAAAAATTCCGTAACTTTAGTGCCTAACTATTTTTAAAGGCTTTCAAAAACGAAAAAGTTTTGAAATCACGTCCATTTTCTTCATTAAAATGATCTAAAACCTGAAAAATAAGTGTCACAGGTGGGACAGTTATCATGGAATTGTCCATATGTATCGTCCATCGTAAAAACTCATAATAGGGGGATGTATATTTTATTAATAATATATTTTGGATTCACCCAATGGTCCACAAACATAGCATAGTAAGACTCTGGAAAGTGTGAAATAATTTTTTCAAGGCCTGTTCACATTACTGAGGTGGTTCATACAATCGAGGCACAAATTTTGTATCTTTAATTTGGTTCATTTGGTTCAGTTACGTAAGCGAACTTAGATGAAGGTTAGGTAAAGTTAGGTTAGGTTCGGCTAGCGTGGCTGCCACGTTAAGGGTCCGTTGTGATATCACGAATTATTGGAAAACAAAGAAAAAAGAAATACAAAAAATGCTGGGAGTTGAGCGTTAGTTGGCATCTCAACCAACTAGGGCACAGGGGCTGTCAATTTATATCTAAGTGACAAAAAAAAATGTTTTCTTAAAAGCTCAGTTTTTTTTTTTAGAAGGGTTCAATAGGGACGTTGTTTCTCAGAAGGATTTTTACACGGCCTTATCGCAAAAATTTATATTATCACCGTAATCTGCCTTATAAGGTCTAACTATGTGCTCACGGCACCAAGGTAAAAAATTGAAAAATGAAAAAATAAATAAATAAAACATAAAAGTAAATAAGAAAATTCAAATTAAATATGTAAACAAATAAATTAATAAATTAGAATAGGTATAAATCCCCAAATAAATAATTAAAAAATATATAAACATATGTACATATATATATATAAAAAAAAGAATAATATAATTGCCATAAAAATCTTAAATATGTATTTTTTACTCTCATTGAATTAAAAAAAAAATTTTCTACATATTTTTTTAACATTTCCCACTGTAATGCGCTCTCCATTTCCCCTTCAAGGCTCAACGCATCTTCATTCCTTTCTAACGTTTTCCAATTGCACATTTCACGAGCACATAACAAAAAAGTAAAAGCATACAACGTACGTTCTCTGGTCCCCTCAATTTACGCTCTACTTTAGCGCCATTTTCTTTTTGGGCGGAGCCAATGCAGCCGCTCTCTGATTGGTGATTGCGCATGCGCGTTAAAAAGCTGTCTTGAACCTGTTTCGTACATTGATGCCGAGCATGCTCGAATCATCTTAAGAGAGTCTCAGATGAAAACGCGGAACGAAGAAGCTTTCGAAAAAAATAAAAAGAAAAACAAAGAAAAGAAAATCCAAAAAAATCAAACAAAAGAAAACTGGCAGGAGCATATTTTTGTCTGTCTATGGTCTCGGGGTCTTTTTTTTCATTTGTTTGCTTTCCGTCTGTGTCAAGAATTTTTGTGTAATGTGCGAAAAACCTTTTGTGGTTGCTACACATATGTACGATTCTTGTTTGTTTGTTTGTTTGCTTGTTTGTTCACCCAATGGTCCACAAACATAGCATAGTAAGATATATGACCTTTATCTATTTAAGTATATCAAAATAAATACATTTCTAGCTGTCAGTATGCAAAAAATTCACTCGAGCAATTTTCTTTAAAAATAAATCATTTAACATATAAATATAAATAAACCTACGTACGCGTACTTATGCATGTACGCATGTATGTATTCATGTATGATTGAGGACGTTGCTAGAATTATATCCACCAACTGATTTCGTGTCTAACGGTGTTCATTCAAATCCGTAGCCGCCGCGGCTTTCGCTAGCGAGCAAGCATATGTGATGCGAAGAATTATATGCGGGCAAAGGCAATGAGCTCGCAGGCATGTGCTCTCCTCGCTGCCTCTCACTCTCTCACACACATGTTAACGGTTTTTGTTTGTTTACGCCTGTTCATCTGTCTCCACCGAGTGCATGTGTCTTATTCGGCCAGTCTCTCTCTTTATCCCTCTTTGCCATGCCCTGCTCTACGCAAATATTCAATCAATTCATTTGCCTCTTTGTCATTGTCAGCTCATTGCTGTTGTTATTGTTATTGCTAGTGTCATTGCTGTTGTTGTTGTTGCTTTGAGTGCTCGTTGCCTGCGATTTTCGTATTGTTATTGGCGTCGCTTTTGTGTAGTTGCCATTGCGATAGCTTAATTACTTCATTTAAACTAGCTGAAGTGCATTTGTTGTTGGCATTTTGGCTCTGGCTGCTGTTTGATTATTATGTGTTGACAGTTTTCCAACTGCTGATTCTTTTGCTGGTGGCTCAAAATACAAACTGACGTTTTTGTTGTTGTTTCTGCTCCTGCTGTTGTTGGTATGTTGCTGTGTTGATGTTGACAGACAGATTTAGATGTAAATCTACTGAACGCTGCCGGCCGGTATTTTCGTTCAAATTGTAGGGAGTTTGCTGTCAAACGCAAAAACAATATAATCACTTTTATTTAAATGATTTTCCGGAATGAAGGATTAATTATGAAGAGATTGCAAGATTATTGCTCAGATATAGCCCTCGAACGACTTTTTTATTTAAACATTGAAGATGTGAAGGCATATTTATTTGTTTCGTTCTTTATGAAATGGTAGACTTTCACGGCCGCAAACAGTTGGTAAATATAAAGCGATTAATGAATTCAGTGAGGGTTCACATGTTTATACATACATACCTGTATATATAATTTAAATAATATTTAAATACATATTAATTAAAAGAAAGCCTTTCGTGAAAACTTTTTAATAAGGGGAAATCGTTTTTGAAAAGAAAAAAATTTTGAACAATCCTTTTAAGTTCGTTAAAAATTATAATAAAAAAATAAAAATCTTAAGTAATAATACTGTGCTTCTGAGGCTCGGAAGAAGTTGATAATTTCCCTCTAGAGAAATTTTAAGGGGCCCTTTTTAGAAAACATTTTTAAATGGGAGAACAATTTTTTATTTTTCAGTTAACTTAGCACGCCAATAAGAGGCCAAAATTATCCTTATCGTAAGCTCTATTTGGACTGAAATCAGACTCTAATAAAAGCGAAATATTGATAAGATTGAAGCAAATTTAACAAGAAATCGCTTAATGAAACGATATGATTAAGATAGATAAAAGAAATTAAGAGACTGTCACTTTTTTGAAACTATTACTTTCTAAATAAGTATACATACCTATCAAATGTTTTGAATGGCTGGAATGAAATGTATTTAAAGAACCTAACAAGTAATTAATTTCGCAATAAAAAGACAATCTCGGAAGTGAGCTACGTTATTGTTCAGTTTAACACTTAAAATCATAGAGAACTATAGGTGCAACTTCGGCCAAAAGCTATTTTGTGGTACACCACACTTCTATTACGTGGTTCACCAAACTATAGTATGAGCTGTGGCGTGGTTCACCACAGTTGAGCATTTTCACCAAAACATGGTGGCTGCTTAAAATAACTGGATCAAACAAGACAAGTGAAACTGAAAGTTGAATTTGTTAAAATAAAATAAAAACTAACCATTTCACCACCAATGGGACATTAATCCCAAAAAATATTATGAACGATCCGTTTTTTATATAAGTATTTTGGTTGTTTTCCTCAGTATGTAGTTTGGTAAAGAAAATCAACAGGATATTTTCAGCATTAAAACGTTTGAAAATTTTCACAGTTGTGAGTTTACTGTCAAAATTGCTTTAAAATTCCAGCTGCGTACTGAGGGTTACTGCAAATTAATTCACTGCTAAATTCTCAATTCTTGCTGTCCTGTGGTCTACCTGGGAGCGATCATATCGGACCAAGAAAGATCTTCTCCATTCTTACATGCACTTTGATAGAATCAATGGATAGAAGTGTCTAAAAAAAAACTAGCGAAGTCGATCGTTGTCGAGTATACAGAATTCTATAAGGGTTAAAATATTAAGCTCACGTAACATAGAACGAAGGAAGCGTCGCATAATGTAATACTGCGTAATTCTGAAAAACAAATTTTTTCCATTAAGTCAACTGGAGCGTATTTAACAAGTCGTGGACAGATAGGAATCTGCTCATTCTTCTTGCCTTTGTTTGAATCGAACTGTCAAAATTTATTGAATTTCGTCGCTCATTTTTCAACGAAATAAAAATTTTTAATTGAACGAAATTCGAACAAGTCGTGACTAGAGTTTATAGAATTATCCTGAGCTATAAAGTTACAATATGATGTTGTACAAATAGAACAGAAGCCCGCCGATATGTAAATGACGACTGAAAACAATTTTTCAATACAGTCAAACGCGCATTTGACGGGGAACGAAAAGGCTTTTAGATCAAATCGTCTTGAAAATCGAGCCCAAAATCGTTTACTTTAATTTTGTACAGGAAAAATCGTCCTGCACATTTCATAACAGCCTGCATTACGCCCTTGGAATATTGAGATGATCAATACATTTAAATTTCCAATTATCTGTACACGATTCGGTCACCTTTTCCAGTGCATACAATAAAATTCCAACTATAAAAACTTGTTTGTATAAACAAATAGCTTGACTTCGCTTCAGAGTCAAACTATTTTTATAGGGCTTCAAGATTTCAATTCATATACTTCACTACTTTGGGATGACAACATTAAATTTTTCTCTGTGCATTTTTGGTGTTGATGTTATTTTCTTTTCAAAGGCATACCTTCTTTTTATTACATAGAGATACAGCTAGGAACGTGCCAGACGTTGCAGGGGGTCAGAAACAAGAGGACGCAACATCAAATAGAAAGAGACTTTTTTCTGTATGTCGTACCAAACTGCTTAGAACTAAATGTCGAACTAATTTCGATTCAAAGAATTGAAAAAAATAAATTAATTAATTTAAAAGAGTTTTGAACCGTTTTAATGGTTGCTCCATTAAAAGCACTCGCACCTCAAAAGAGAACTACTACCGTTAGTTTAAATCTGTGTATATTTTTGTGTGTTTGTGTAGTATTTAACCTCGTAATCTTATTCGAAAAGCAAGGTATGCAAAATAATAGGGACGCATCCATAACAAAACCGAAACTCATGAAATTTAGACGAAATTAGTGATTCGGCATTAGTGGGGCATACTAATGGGAATACGCCAACGAGTGCGATTTTATGCCAGAGACCCGTAGATCGTAAATGATTCAACGGAGATAAGAGATTACAAAGGCCGGCTACAGAGAGATTTGCCGCCACTATTGCTGCTGCTGCTGCTGCCGCTTCTGTCGCAACATGCCGCAAAAGCCATCAGACGAACAAGCGAACAAACGAACGAAATTTCACTATTCGCAGAGATTAATATCAGGCCCCGAATGGAATGGAATGGACGAGCATGATGAGTGGCACTGAAGAAGTTGAAGATGTAGAAGCAGCAGAAGCAAAAGAAGAAGAGGAAGGCAAAATGTAAGGGCGAATGCAGGCAGCAGGCAAATCGAGGTAATTTGATGTCATATTGTGTCACACTGTACACAAAGGCGTTGTTGTTGCTGTTTTTGCTGTTGTTGTCGGGTAGAGTGAAGTGTGTATTACTGTCATTGTTGTTGCCGGTATTGCCAGCGGCATGCTCTGTCATCACGACATAATTTTAGCACTGCACCGCGCCGACCCGAGACCCTGAGAATCCAGCCGCCGAGAACGTTCCCCGCTGAACGATGAACGTTCGGTAGAGCTCAATTACCTGAAATTTTCGATCTGTACTTAAAAAATTCTTATCAGCTCTAAGTTGGTCTGCCCGAACGCTCTTCTTCTGCTCTTCATTGACCCGGAGACGATTTCTTATCGCGTCACATTATCGCATCAGCTGTGATCAATGTAGTACAGTGGGCGTAATGCGAAGATGCGCAATGATATCTGCACGTAAGTAGGTGAGTAACTGAGATAAGGCGAGTACGCTCGGATTATTTATAATTTTTTTTATAAGTAATTATATTTTACTCTTCTTTTTTTTATGACGACCGAAATCCGACACGATTCATTTCGGCATTTAGCGCTTTATATACGCATTTTATTTGATCTTTCCACTGACTTGTGGTCATATTTTCTGAGTCAGGCGAGAGCACGCGTCCAATTTTTCGGCTTAAACCTTTTGCGGCAGTTTTTTTACGGGTTTTCGTGGGTCGCTCATTTTGCGGGTTGTAGTTTCTTCATGACTCTTTTTTCATTATTTTTTTTTTTATTACCTTCTTACTTGTCGCTTCGAGATAATTTAATGAAATCGCTTTTAACGAGCCGTACTTCGTTATTTTAACGACCAACTATGTTATGCATACAAATGACATAATTGCTTTCTTTCTTTTATTCTCTTCTCCTTTCTCTAAATTTCTTCATTCTTTTCGATAGTGAATGCTTCCTTTTTTCTCAATCTCTCTCTCTTTCTCTCTTTTTATTTGTTTGAGTTCCTTGAATCGACTTTCTTCGAATTAATTTCGAACTCAATTTTGATTTTAATGCCCGACTAAGGTTCTACCAATTCAAAAAGAAAAACTTATTTTATTTTACGAATCTTTCTGAGAAAAACTAATTTCGGTGATCGTTTCTCTCGGAATCATTCTGAAATTGGCGGCTATAGGCCAGAATAAAATCAATTTGGTCTAAGCTACTGCATCCGATTATGTTATCATCAAAGGTTTCAATATGATTTTTATGGGCTTTCGTTTAAGTGCTTTGTCAAAAATTTTTTGGAAATTCTGTGGTAGTTCCATGGATAATTTTTTCAAGCTCAACCCTTTTTCTGTAGAAGTTATTTTATCAAAGTTATTCGGTTCTACTAAATTTCTCTTTATCTTTATCGTAAGTAGTCCTTCGGAAATTTCAAAGCCCACCACGAAGCGAATTTGGCTGAATTATGTATACAATGTCCTATCTCTTAAGCGGTCACCTATGGTACCGAAAAATGTGTCCGCTTAACAGAGGTGTATGCTTTAGAGGAAACTATTTGAGAAGCAGGAACACTAGAGCATTTCCTAAAAGTGACTTTTTAACAGGGGTTTCCGCTTAAGACGAGTGTCCAAAAGGGGAGATCACACTGTAAAAACCCCATTTTGGTTGGAAGAATTTCTTAAATATCAGAAGCCTTCATGAAATTCGTTGAGGAAGCCTTCATGAAATTCTACACAGAATCCAATCAAAATGGATTGACAGCCAACGAAAGTTTATATTCTCAGACAGCTCGAATTTCCATCTTTTATGTAAAAGATCGGTCAAATGATTCATATAGGAATAATTATTTCCCAACAAACATTGTTCTACAATGACTTGTGGTGCCCGACTGAGGAATTTTTCCCATTTCGCAGGACTTCTTGGATTACTTTGAAGCCAAAACGATTGAAAATTACAAAAAGGGATTCTTCGAAGCTGTTGTTTTTCTTAAGAAAATGTGAAGATTAAGGACTTTTTGAGAGCCTTTGAGAGCCTTAATTTCTAAATCTATTGATTTTCCTGACGGCGAGTCTGATTCAATTTGATAGAAAATAAAATGAAGAAATGCCTCAAAGGGCAGCCTTTTCACTTAATTATAACCAATTGCCTTAGAGTTTATGGCTATCCCTGGATATGGATATTTCCCGCTCAGAAGTATACAAAATTTTCCGCTTTTATTCTCTATTGTACTAAAGTTAGTGGATACTGCTCGATGGTTTTAGAATTTCGAAAAAACCAAGATTAATAGATTTTGAGTGATGCATTATAAGTGGGAATTGGAAAACATATCCTACGAATGACAAAGAATGCATTAACTTGGACACTTTAACGACATTTTTCGTCATTTTTAGGCCATTTTTACGAGCCCTACTAATCACTTCTTTTGTTTTGCAAGTCTTCCCATAAAAATATCCTGGCATTCCTGGATACGACCATTCCTGACTTATTAGAAAGAGTTTGTGTGCTCTTCTAATGATGATTAATAAAAGAATAGGAAAGGAACGTAATTTCTTTGAAACATAAAATATTTTCCTGAGAGATACATTTGTGAGTATGTCCCACATAAATTTTCATATAAACAAGTTTTTTATATCTACCTTATATCTATACATATATAATTTTGATTCTGTAATTTCTAGAACTTAGAAATAGATAACCATCGTCACTTTAGCTACCTTAAATATCCTTGAAATCTACGTTCGCACAAGACGGGATTCATCACAAAAACCAATTAAGATAGCTCCATTTAATTTTGAGACATGCACTGAGTAACGATTTTGAAGCTCTAAGTTCAAGGAACAAATTGGAAGGAACTGATTTCCATTGCAGCAAGCCAGGGACATGTCTTCATAACTCATTCGGAGAGACTCTAATGCCACTTTTGAAGCAACGAGCGCCGGGGTTGAAGGTTGCAATTTCGGTCTAGGAAGTGAATATGCTGTTGTTCGAAAGCATTTAGCTTTACTCAGTTCGTGTTGCTTGCATAATTGAATGTATCAAAGTGCACATAGCCGACCTACGCTTTAATCAGGACATTTACATTCAAGGAAATCGTAAAATTATCCCAACAGACACGTCGTAATTCTTCGGTGTATGTAAATGTGGAAAGCAGCAACGAAGGAAATACTCTCTAAAGTTGGCATTGCCTTGGAGTCTTCCATTCGCCAATACGCCGGTTCGTTGCTCGTCTTTCGCGTCTAGCTGTGAGGAATAGCTTTTAGCACGGACTGCTAAACTTCAATGGCTAACCTTGACGAGATGGGCAAACAATGGTTAAGCTTACATAAAAAAAAGTAGATATGTAAACCAAAAAAAGGAATACGAAGGGAAAGAAAATTGGCGAACAGGAGTAGAGACATTTGCATGTGGTGGAAAGCGTTGCCATGCGCCATATTGCCATACAGCCCGAATAGTTATGACGGTCACTTGTGTGCTCGACACGAAGCGCTTCACCTTCGATGCAGACAGCGATGAACGACGACGAAACACAACCTGCTCCGAAAACCCTTGTTTATGTGTCTACATAATCTGTCTGCGGTAACGTGAACCCTTCCACTTGCGGCTTTTTATAAGCGTTTCAAACCGTCAAGAATTTGGCTTTTCGCTGGCAGCTAGCACCTTTCGTAACCGCTTGTTCGCTTGAAAAGAAAAACGGAAAGCACACATGAATACTAAGTACAGGAACTGACGAGGAGAGAAACTGAACTGAAAAGCGAAAGAAAAACTTTCACCGTTTTCCGTAACAAAGGGACGTGATTCTTTTTCACCTGCATTGCATGAAAAGTTAATATGACTTATACGGGCAGTTTACGGTCAGACGAAACTTTTCCGGCAATGAATTCAAATATGAATGAAATATAAACTGCAAAGACTCAGTTTATTGGTGTGACATACTGTGGCACGTATGAGTGCCATATAGTTGTCACAAGGAATGGACATTTTTGGATATTGTAAAAGTTCTTGGACAGGAAGCTGTGGTATGTTGTACGGAAAGCTG
The DNA here is from genome assembly GCA_020466095.1 of Chlorops oryzae. NCBI lineage: Eukaryota > Metazoa > Arthropoda > Insecta > Diptera > Chloropidae > Chlorops > Chlorops oryzae. The sequence goes on along the minus strand of CM035807.1, from coordinate 14,954,894 downwards.
TAAATAATTAAATAAGATTTAATTCAAAAGATTTTCTTATATATGATTTAATTGTGGATTGAAATTTTACATACAGTTAATCTGTCCTTCCGTCTTTCTACCTCTCGGTATTTCGGTGCTTCTGTCCTTCTGTCTTCTATCTTTCTTTACGATTATTTACATCTTTGCTAAGAATTTCTTTAATTAATATTATTTTTGAACTTATTTAATTAGCATTGTTAGAGTTACAATTGCCAAGAACAGTAGCATTGCACTTAAAAATGTTCTAATTATTTTTGTTTTTATTTTAATAATATTTTTATGCAAGCATAAGTTTCGATTTCCTGACATCCAGCCGAACTCTCAATGCAATTCATCGAATTTTGTTTAGACCGACGCTAAAGCCCATATCAGATGAATGAAATGTTTTATAAATTAACAAGCCTAATATTTTATGCCAACAAAATGAGAGAATCAAGAGACCTCGATCCAGTTGGCGTCAGTGGAGTGAATCTGATATTCCAATGTACCCTCGTGCCATGTGCCCATGCGCAGAATGTCAATACTAGGAATCAAACGACAAATGAATATTATCGACAACAGAAGCAGAAACAAGAGCTGAACGCAACAGAAAAACGTCATGTCCATTGGATAATCAGATATGCACCCATGTAGTCGGGTTGAAAATTTTATGAAAATGATTTTCGCGGAAGTTGTAGACATGCACGCCATCGAAAACAAAAGCAAGAAGACAAAAATCTAAAACGCTTAATCGAACGAAACAATGAAAAAAAAAAAACTAAATAAGAAAAAATAATTGGACCTCGGTTGGTAACAGAAATCGAGCTTCAATTAAAAATTCATCGATTATGGGTTTAAGAGAGTTACGCTCTTTCACATTGTAATGCAATGAAATGTAAGTGAAGTCGTTTGTAAGAGTCTTTTTGCACATACATATTATCAATAGAAAGAACCGATAACATCTCTTTTAGTTTATTTAGACTTAAACTCATTTCCCTTTAATAAGCTGTTCTTTTTTCGTATTACTTTTTGAGGCAAACGCAGGTTGCGTGTAATTTTGATTTCTATCTTCCCGAAAAGTAGTAACTATTCGGTACGATTACGGTACGGTATTTATACAGTAGAGCGCGCGGCAGTCGGACTGTTTATCGTGTTTATTATTATTAACCTTTTGTGTGTTGACTTAAAAAAGATAAATGCGAACAATAAGCGAAGCAAATCGCTGAGGCGCAGAATAGAAATATTTTCCGGTGTTTTTGTTTGTTTTTTATACAATTTTTTTTTTGGTTTTGTTTTTTGAGGTGTCTTCATTCTCAGCTTCCTATGGATAAATGCACACCTCTTTTTATGGCATATTTTTGGGGCGCGTATTTAAACTTGAAGCCGTGCTTTATTAGCTTGCTTTGTTCCGCTTATTTCATGGACTTATCCATTTGTACATACATATGTCTTTTTTAATTCAAACACATGTTCGAAAGCACATTAACATTAGTTTGATTTGATCGCAATGCTTTGACTGGTCACAATAATTACAATTACGGAATAAATGCTTTTTTAATTACCGCTGCCAATAGTCATACTAAACGGTATTTACCTTATGTGCTCTACTTACAATAAATTGTTCTGTAATTGCCTTCAGATATGGTTTGGGATATTTAACGTAGGCAACTTTAACATAATTACCTATAAAAATATGTTTTATAATCTCCTCAAGTAATCGGTAAAAATTCCAGGCTCTTGGCAGTTTCCATACTTTCACTGGATATGTAGGGCTTATAGACGATATAGGGGTATAGTTTTCGTTATATGTTTTTGTGTTTTTATTTACTTGTTGAAGGTTTAAACTTTCAAATGATAATTTTTATGAAAGCTTAAACCAGGTTTATAGCTTAAATTTCGAAATAATTTATATTTATTGGACATTCCACTTTGTATATCCATACTTTTACATATTCTTCACAAAATTCGAGGTAGAAACTCAAAAAACTTTATTGGAGGCTGACACTTTATTTTACAGTAGTCAAAGCTTCAAATGATTTACATTATATAACCTCTTGCTTCCCAGATAAAATAATTCTGTTGCCTAGAAAAACTCATCTCTAAGAATTTTATTTCTTCTCCTTCTTCTTCTTCTTCTATTGCATTTTAAAAATCCCGGCCTATCCCGGGATCTGCGACCAGTTCCTCCATTTTGTCCTATCGGTTGCTTCCTAGGCATTAATTTCACCACATTCTCGAGGTCCCATTTTAATGTATCCATCCAACGCTATTTCGGACGCCCTAGTTGTCCGCAACCTTGCAGCTGTAGATTATAAACCTTTTTCGCCGAGCTGTGCCAATCTGCGCTCAGGACGTGTTCATACCATCGTAGCCTTGTTTCCCACATTTTCCCAATAATTGGAGCAACTCCCTACCGCCTACGAATGCCCACGTTTGGAATATGGTCAAGACGAGTCAGTCCGGATATCCAGCGTTATCATAACATTAAATCTTTTTTCTGCTTCTAACGTTAAGCGTAGGCAATCAAGAACTATAAAAAGCGACAGTCCTGATGACTGTGCGTAAAATTTTGGATTTTATGCGGTCCTTTGTCTTTTTTCTCCAGTCGTTCAACGCCACTTTAGAGAAGTGGCTTTAAGTCTCTCAGTAAGTTCGCGAGCAGTCGTCCCGTCAGCAGAAAGTGTCGACTCAAGGTATTTAAATTTTTCGGTACTTGGAAGGACGGTGTTATTTATTATGATGGTTGGTTCTTCGCATGAATTTAAGTTTCTAAACAACATATCAAATCGGCCCTAAGAATTCCAAACTTATAACTATTTATGTTTATTGTGGGTCAATATAGTCGATCCATATCTTATCCATAAAGACCAAGCAAGAACGCTGAACTCCACTTTCGAAGTGCGATTTCGATATGCCCAACTTTGCAACGAGATAGCCACACTTAATCCAACTAGTAGCTTATGTTTTGGGAGTCTTCTGCTGAAGTTATGGTCAACCTATGTTTCGAATTTGGAAAGTCAACATTTTTTTGGGCGTGGTAGAATTTATTTTGAATACCAAACAACCATTAGTGTGGGCATGTTTCGGAGTGTTTTGAGAGAGAACTACACTTATTTTTTTCGGGAATATGTCTCCTTGCTGAGGCTTGGTTTAACCCTGGGTGCCGATTATATTGAGTCTGCCAATGTGAGCGTTTTCGACTATCTTGGCTTGATATTCAGTTTTCAAATATCGGGCTTCTGATTGAATAGAGTTTTTCTTTGAGCAGTGTTAGTCAAAATTAATAATATTGGCACTCCAATTTTTAAAGCATACAGTACATTATCATTAAAAAATCACGCAAAATATGAAGCAACAAAGGAGGGGAAATTAATCCTTTTCACTCTTGCCTTTCCTACAGGTCATACAGGACAAACTAAGTCATTAAACAGAGCAAAATAAACGAAGGAACGACTTGTTAAACTTCTCGTGTGAAATGAAGCTATAACCGGCCTTGATTATATTGTTTTTGGATCAATCTTTCAATAATTTTCTTCCCTCTGTTGGGATAAACCAGCTGAATTCGAAAGGCAATCGCAAAATATTCAACATCTGCCAACAAACTGAATCATTTAAATAATTTTCGGTCAAACTTTTAAAAAAAATTTTAATTAAGACTTGAAATGATTTAATATAAATCGCATTTTTTGTCTTACTTTATCTATACCTCTATCTCCTTCACAAGCTACTCTCGTTGAATTGGAGTTTAATTTGAGTTTATTGAACTCAAAACAAAAGAGAAGAAGCATAAAATATTGCAATAAAATGAATAATGTTCATTAAACACCCTTAAATTCGAAATGAACTTAAAGAAAAAATAAAAGATTTCTTAATTGAATTTTAATGAAGTTAATTTTTATTGCTTTTCAGACGCAAATAAATTTAAATCGATTTAAATGAGAATAAGTTTATTGAGTCACAAACTCGATTTAGCACAAACACCGAATTTTTTGCATTCAAAACTTGTGCTCAATCCAGTACAGTAATTCCAGTACAGGATTTATTACAATAATCACTAAACGAATTTGTATGGGCAGTGGCGTCGGAGTCGTGTAGGCTGCGCCCACCCATCAAAATTAATATATCTCTCCTTTCATGAATTCTGTATGAATTTTTATTTTTGAAAAATATGCGCGCGGCAACGTATGAGCATATAATGCAGTAAAATGAAATATCCATACGAAATTTGGACTAATGCACCAAATCCAGGTGCCAGCTAACAACACAAGGCAAAAATTGCCAAAATTTGTTTTAGTGAGCTCACCCATGAAAATAATCATTCCGACGCCACTGGGTATGGGGAAGTTTGTGGAAAGGTGTTTAATGAAAATTGTGTGCAGGCAAGGGGTAATGTTTCTTTTAAGTTCTGTGAAAAATGCCAGCCTCATTCCATACCCCGATCAAGCTTTTTGCATCGCCTCTATGATGGCATTAATGGTGTACCTTTTTCGCATATATATGTGGAATTTTCGTCCCTCTCAGTATCGCTTTGGGAATTTTTCCGGGTTAAAACCCCTTAAATAGAGGACTGCCTTGTTCAGAAGTACCAATACGAGGAAGTTAGGTTCCTTTTAACGTAACTTGAAACACAAATTCAGGACGAACTCCAGGCTTGAGAAAGTCACTCATTTGAATCTTTCTCCGGCTGTCAAGTGTGAAAGAGACAATTAAACGACAATACATAATCGAACTCCAAATTTCCGTTTTTAGTAAGAAACTTTGAGATCGAATCTAGTATCCCTCAAAATAGTATGTCCTGCACATTTCTAGGGGAGGGAGAAAAAAATTGAAGAAATATTTTATGTTACACTGCGAGTTCTACTCTACGGCAACAACAAAAAAAAACAAGTAAAGAAGTTTACATGCTAAGCCGATTGCACACATACCTTTTCCTCAGCCTTAAATATGTTGAAACATTACCTTAAAAAAATTCCTGCCCTTTTCGTTAGTTCTAGCTACAACATTTTCTTGCTTCGATTTAGCTTCACAAACTCGAAACTTATATTTAGTTCAATTTCTTTGCAATGGTGGGCATGGTCAAATCCTTTAACGTTAGAGTGACATTTTGTACTTAGCATAGCGAAAACCTCAATTCAAAAATGCTGAATAAATGCAATAAATTTATCGAAATGTTCGAAATGAGATTTCATGAATTTTATAATTATTTATAGGCAAAACTTAATCTGATTAATGAAATAGTGATGAAAAACCAATAGCCAAACAGCAATTTGCATTAAAACTTGTGTATCCATACAGAATAGACAGATATTAACTAGAATGAGGGAGTGGTGGACTTCTGCCCCATCAATTATAGACTCTCGATTACCATAATCTAGAATTTTTATTTGAAAAATTTTGCTGCAACAATAGCTAAGGCAAATGAAATACATACGAAATTTACTACACAAATTTCAATAGCGCTATCAAAGCATAAAATAAATGTATTTATGACCTAAAAAATCGAGATTTTGAACTGATGGAATTTGGCAATTTAAGAAAATGTCATGAAGGAATAATTTTTTTAGTTTAATCGACCTATTACTGTGAATTTTTTCATCCCATCTCATATGTTAATCGTTCCTTTTGCTAATTTAATTCGTAAAACCCCTAAAGTTGGGAATCCGTTAAACCCATAAAGAGGCTCCTTGTTCAAAGTACATGAAAGTAGTCTTTTAGACTGAACACAGACAGGCACTCAGCTTGAGAAGTCACGTCAGAACTTGCATGTCAATGAACGAACAATAACAAATCTGACACTCCAAATTCCGTTTTTGTAAGAAACTTTGAGATCGAATCTAGTATCCCTCAAAATTGTATGTCCTGCTAATTTCTAGGGGAGGGAGAAAAAAATTGAAGAAATATTTTATGTTACACTGCGAGTTCTACTCTACGGCAACAACAAAAATAAAAACATTTTTTTAATGTAAAATGACTTCATAGTTAAAATAAAGTCGAAACAAATCTTGTCCGCGGTCCAAGATGCCTGACAGCCCAAATGAAATTCAAAGGAAGTAAACGAAAATGAGCAGGAGTAGTTAGGTACAGCATGTTTCTCACAAAAAATTGTAAAAAAAAAAAATCGAGTGGTTATAAAAAGCGTATCAGTGTTTGTAGATGTACATGAAGGGGTATAGCAGCAGCAGTTTGAAAAGTCTTAAAAACATCGAGAAAAACAACAACAAGAACAAGGACAACGACGATGGAAACATAGCCCCTTGCATAACATCATTTGGGGCCGCATCATATCTAGATACAAATTATTTATATCGACCTCATATTTTTCGCTCGAGCTGACTCGCCTCGACTCGCGAAAAGTGCAAAACTGCACATCTGCTACAGCCAGGCGAGCACACACAACAACAAGAACAACAACACTAACAACAGCAGAATCAACAAGAACACGCTAAGCGCTACCACAAGCACAAAAGTTGCATGCTGCATGCTGCCAAACGCTGTCGCTTGCTCAAGAGCCTATCGATTTTTTTTCTCTGGGCTATTTTGTCTTTTCTTTTGTTTTTCGCTTCGCCTTCTTAAGATGCATCTTGGAGCATCCTTTGCCAAAAGCGTTTTCTTTGTCTTAAGTTCCTTTCAAAATGAGTTCACAACACATTTTATCCACCGCAAGAGAACACCTGAAACGGACGCGAGTGTGAGTGTGTTTGTGTGTGTGTGTGGTGTGCGTGGAGGATATATATGTGTGTATAAAGTGTGTGCTTGCATATGTGTGTGTGCTCTGCGTAAGTTGAGCGTAGAATTTATGTGAACGAGACAGGCTTCCCTTAAATCTTGATTACCGCTTACATACGCTTTTCCCTAAATGGAGCTCAATGAACCCGTAGGATTCAAAGCGGTTACGAAAGTACATACTCCAAGTATGTACGTATTTCTTTCCCTCCTAGCTACGTTTTTTTTTCTCCTTTTTTGCAGCAAACGTTTCTTCCATTCCACAATGACTCTTTCGCGCTTAATTGGACATTTCTGTCAATAAAATCCGTACGTGATTTGGCTATGAAAGTCGCACAAAATATTTTCGTTTGTGCAGAAAAATGTTGAAAAATTTAATTGAACTCTAAACAAATCAAATTAAAGCCTTAAAAGGATAACGAGAGGAAAAAAGGAAATTTAAATTATTAATTTCTAGAGACGCAATGAAATTTTTAGCTATCAGGAAAGGGAGAGCGTTTTGTGTGAATAAGTTCAGATCTTTATTTAGGATATCTTTTGGAAATATCAAAAAGAGATTCGGGAAAAATTTGGAAAAGGATAACCTACAGCTTTCCTCAGATACCATCAAGGAACTACACTGAAATACAATAAAGCCGCCTAAAAGCATAAGACTGAAATTATTTGATTATGCAATCGCCTGGGTAGTAAACAACAATTTCAGGCCAGGGAAAATTTGATCTTGGTCCTTCTGAGTTATATATGTACACATTAAGTGTAAATAAAAATGAAGATCTTAAGCGACTCGAAACCCCGTAGAGAAAGCTTAGCCACCTTAAAGGTAATTTCAAGTGAACAAAAGTATGACAAAAGTTAGTTGTTTAATCCAAACATACAAGAAATAATCCTTCTGAATTTATGAAATACCTACCAAAATGACAAAATTGTTATCCTGTGGGTATAAGTCAGCCACCTTGGAACTTATCTCCGATTTATCTACTCAAGTTCTGATTATTATCAGGGTCGCTGAGAAAAATTGTTGGCCTGCGTGTTTTACTTCCTCGGACCGCAATCGACGCAACAAAAGTACCACTCCCTACCTACATTCCTCCACAGGACTCTATGTACACTACTAACTTTTTGTAAGATTCTTTGTATTTTTAGCAAAAACCTTTTGAACCGCCAGGACATCCCCCGCTATCAAATACCATAAAAATTACACACTAGTTTTCTAAAAATCGTCAATGTCTGTCCCTCCAAAGTTTAAATTTTCCTTTATTTATAATTTCCTAAACCATTTACACTCATATGTCCTCCAGTTTTTAATGTCCAAAATCGAAATTGGTTCAAACTTTCAAAACAAAAATATACCCGTCCAAAGGATATAATGCTAGGCACTCAAGTATAGGAAATCAAAGCTTAAAGAGAACCATTTTTGCAGTATCCTTAAATGAGACAAACAGTGAAAGCCTACATACGTCTGCGTCCATACAATTAATAAATAAAAGCATACGAAAGGACTTAACATACGCTCCCGCATTAAAGTCAAAGAAGACGAACTTTAAACGCATTAAGAAAATAAATAAACAAACAAACATTCGCATACAACAAAAACAAACGGAAAAAACCAAAACAACACAAAACAAAGCAAAACCACAATCAAAAACAAGAAGTAAAACAAAAACCAAAAAACAAGAACAAAACTCCGCTCTCCATCGCGGAAAACGCAAAGCACAATAAAGCAATGCGTTAATAATGCTATCTCATTCTTACACGAGTCAAATCTCGACAAATCTGTGCACATGTTCGAAGACCATAAATAAATAAAACCGCATAATCATTGCGGAAAACGGAACGATCGATTATTGTTGTCACTCCTGGAGATTCGATGGATTGCTTTTGTGGATGTGTGCGTTTGTATGTGCCTGTGTGTGCGTGCATGCTTGTATATACGCCTGTGTGAACCCTTGACAAAACAGCGTATGCTACATTGCTGTTCCTGCGTTGTGTTGTTTTGTTGTTTCTGTGTTGTTGTATTCCGATTGTTGAGAGGCCACATTGCGCTGATTTATGAACGAGCGTAGAACAGAGATAGAAACATGTACAAATGCATTCGAGTGCATTTAGTCGAATTACTGAGTGGCTTAAGCATAGACCCACAAAACCATTTAAGAGCAACTCGTCGTCGTCGAGAGTATCGAGAGCGGCATTGCCAGACGTAAACGAAAAAATTTGTACACACATACACAGTAGAAGCGCTCTTGTCGCTACAATAGCGGTGTAAGCGCTCTGTGTGGTTCTAACCGGTTTCTCACACGCTATTGGAAAATGTTGACGCCCAACAGAACGAGCGCAAGAAGTGTAAATGCAATAGCAAAAAAACAGGCTCTCTTATTCATTATACGACTATCTCTTTTCGCCTAATACAGCCTCGCAGCATTTGAACGACCATTACGAAAAGTGCCCCGTTTTCAACATAACAAAAAAAAAAGTAAATAAAAAAACACATCCAGCCCTCTCGATGACTTGTTTCCAACTATTTCTCTTCTCTTTTCGCACATAGTTTCGCCGTCGCTATCATGGAATGTCGAACGAACGTCGAACGTATGCCTTTTGCTTTCGTATGCGTGTGTGCGCGCTGGCTTGGCTCTTGGCTCGTTCGCTCTCGTTTGGTCGTTTGCTTTCAGTCGGTTCTCAGCTGTGTCTGCGAGCGTGTGTGGAGAGTTTGTGTTGTGTGTGGTTAAAGGAATTTCGATATTTTCAATTCGATTACGTACGAATTTTCTTTCGTTGGGTGTACAAAAACAAAAAAATAAGAAGAAAAAAGAAAAATTATATCAAAGCTCGCGTAGGGAAAGCGCACGTTCGTTCCGCGTCTCGTTCGGGTTTCGATTGTTATTCAGCGCCTTTTTGGTCCTCGGTCAAGAAGTCGTCCAATGTGTTTGTTACGTTAACTCCTGTAGATCAGATTTTACGGATATTATTAAGCATAATTGCACCGGATGCGGACACGTTTGCGGAAAAGTCTCTTATTACACCTGATGAATGTTGCGCGACGCGAAATCGTCTCGTATTACGTCCTATCGTAATCAGATGTAGTAAAAAGTTATCAAGAAAAAAATCTGATAAAATAAAAGATTTCCAAAAAATAATAATAATAATTATAGAAAGAAAAAACACAATTCGACAAATAGTGGAAATAATTAATTGACGGTTTTCTTAACGTTTTTTATTTCAATCGATGACAGCTGTCATTGGAATCGGTATTAAGAAAAATGTCTCGATAGTGTATCTGTGAATTAGTCGTGTAAATTTAGAAGAGAGCAAAGAAAAAACACCTAAATGTAAGAGCAAAAATTGGATAATTAAAGTGCCTTTAACAAATAGAAAATTTAAGAAAAAAAACTATTTTCGTGGTTGATTGATTTTATTTTCACCTTCATCAAGTTTTCAAGGCATAAGGACCCAAATACAAAACTTGCTCTTTTGCGACGGCAGCTTGAGTCGGCGATTTAGTGCTTCTTGAAAGCTACTCAAAGAAAAAAAATAACAAAATTCGAGAAAAAAAATTGGTTAGTTTTCAAGGAGACTCTACCAAACTGTCATAAAAAATCCACTTCGCCACGTCACAAGAATATCTCGGGAAAGAAATCAACGCGTTCGAATATCACTCTTCAATAATTTACCCTCTCTCCCTGCCTCAATGAAAAGTGTTCCACTATCGAAAAACATCAACAACTTCGACATAAAAAATATAAAAAGGAGAAATATTAAAAAAAAAAAACCAAAATTAATTAGAAAAAAACTTCAACTGATAAGTTTTAAAACATGTTGACAAATTATGAGGACTTAGAATATATCACTCGAAGTTGTGCGTCGAAAAATCTTTTCGGCTTCGAAATTTCAAATCGAAACCCTCTCCTCTTCCACCTCACTCCTTCAAAAAATAAAAATAAAGGTAAATTCGTACAAGCGCCCAATTTTCTTATCAGTCGATTGATACGATTCGTCGATACGCTTCTTGCTGCTGACTGAATATCGTCTTGTGTTGACAGTTTCATAGATAAAAATCAGCAATTTCCAAGTCTGACAACCACATATTTGTTTAGGCACGTACATAGGTATTCCTTGTGTGCTCTCATTGATTAGGAAATTCCAAAATTTCCTACTTCTTCAAGAAAAATTTTACCCCCACCAAAAATAAAGTGCTCTAACCAAATATTAGCTTGACAAAAAGTATTGCCAGTTCGATGTCTTATCGGGTATTAGTGATAAAAATCCTTAAATCATCAATGCTACCTGTTTTCCTCTATTCACCCAACATACATATGAAGAAATTCATTTCCACTGGCTCGCATTTTACGTCTTCATTTACCTTTTCGTATGTCCAAATAGCGCCGCCGGGCAGACACTTTTTCCGTTCCAATTGCGCCTTATTTTCAACTGTTTTATTTTTCTTTTATTTTTTTGTGTACCTGTCCCGATATGTATTGCCTATGAACCCAGCTCAAATGATGCGGACGATTTTTGAACTCAATTGCGCACACTTTTCAATTGATATCAATGAAAAGAAATAAGAAAAAAAAAGAAAAACACCAATTTATGTGCGTGTGCCCTCGTTAACACTTCTCAACATGCGGTTAAAGCATTTATTTTCACAGTCCACCCAAGCAGTTCAATTTTTCGGGAAAAGGTTCCGATTGAATAGGCTCAAATCAACCAGGCATTTAATATATTAATGTACTCGTTAACAGTTTGAACGATCGTGTTAAAGTTTAACCCACTTTCAACCAACTGTTTTTCAAAAAGCACAAAATTAAAGAAAATTTTTGTTTTCGGCCCTCAAGGGGTTTAAATCGGAGATATGCAGATTCGTTGTTATACATACAGTCCATAAGCACAGCGCCAGGAACAAGGTGAGCTTTCAGATAAACCGAAAAGAGGCCGATTTTTGCAATGATTTTTTTCTTCAACGCAAATATACGAAAAATAGTGGTAGATATTCGTGTCAATTGACGAACTAAAGAAAATTTGAAATCAGTAAGAAAAAACTGATCATTTTCTGTGTTGTTTATTAAGTCCCAAACACAAAATAGCTTCGCAAACGTACTTATAATGAAAATAACTTTATTATTTTCAAAAATTTTACTTCCTAATGCAACTATCGGTGGCAAGCTGGATAAATGCCCAGAGTGGGACTGTGAGGGAACAGTATATCGTAGGAGCGGAAAATATTGTTCATGCCCAAAGGGCCAAAAATGCTGGATCGAGACTCGTTCAGACCCTAAAATTCGAGAGACTAGAAGCCTATGTAAGCCTAGTGCTATGCAGGGTAACTTCGCGTAGGTACACTCTTAAAAATATTTCCTTCTATTATAGTAGGAAACAGGTTGCCTTCTTTTATAAACGTAAGTTTACACACCAAATTAATTTTCAACCTCGAATGTGTAAAATTATGCATTAGATGTGAATTAAAGGAATCCTTTCCTGTGTATTTTAAACATACACTGTTTAAAATTAGGCCTTTTCCCCGCAAAATTAAACATTCATAATAATAATATTACTAAAGGTGTGTAAAATTAGTATTTTTATAGTAAACCTAAATCAATCATTGATTAAATGTACGCATTTTATGTAAATATGCATTACGCATGTGCGAAATTACATAAAAATTACCTTTTACACTTTTTTGGCACAAAAGTAAACATATTTTGGGGTAAATTTACAGTATTTATAAACGTAATTTTACTTCCATTTTTTAGAGTGTACAGGTATCCTTTTGAGCCATAAGAAGTCCGGTTTCAACACAAACCGACTTAAAATATATAGATGTCCCTCAACTTTCATGTGAAGCGTGAGAAGATCATCTAAGATAAGTTTATTTTGGAGATGATTTCAAACTGTAGTTCTCATTATTCTCTAACCAAAATGTTTGTCCTTTAAAATTTCAACAACCATATAGCTGGGAAAGACTTTAGGCGCGCTACATTATAAAATAAATAATTTTTTAAAACTGATTCTCTCGAGTACTGAACTTTTCTAATTAATTTTTTCATTAAAATCCCCATTTAAATACATTCAACAAATACACTGAAAAAACAAATTTAATTGATCATTTAGAGTAACACCATCACATGGGACCCGGTTATGCGTCGCCATAAAAGCGTCGCTTGTCACAAAAAATCTGATTGAAGTCGCTCACAAAAACGGTCGGCCAAAAATTAATTTAAAAAAAAAAATACCTTATCGGTCTGAAGCCAACAAAAGAAGCCGCCTACCTTTGTAAAGCGCCAGGCTCATAAAAATAAAATTCCGTTGCCAAAGAAGATAAAAAGACAAATCTGCTAACATCTGCGAAATGTCAAAAAGACGATTGTAAGCGATTTTACTTTGTTTCTTACGACTTCAGTGCGAATATTTGAATGACTGTCAACTGCAAGCAATTTAAGATGATATATATTTTGAATGCAATTTTGGACAGATTTTGATCGCAATGACTCAATATTATTGGGTTGATATACAGGAAAATACTATGCATGTTTTCTTTATTAGGTTTTTTAGAAAGACCCGACATTTTTAGATAAAATCGACTGAAGAAACTCCGTGTCAGTCAACTCAGAATATTCTCGATTCAGATAAAAAAATTTTAATAGCTTTATTAAAAATTTTGGGAATGTGGTAAGCGGTCAGTTTGAAGCGGTCATTTGAAGACATCTGTTTAAAAAGTAATAAAATATGAAAGACTTGTTTCGAGTTCATGCTTTTCCAAGTGATAAATATTAACGTTTTTAAGGGAGAGGTATGCCTAAAAACAATTTCTTAAATACAGGCCCCGATCCATGTCCCATGATGGCGCTAATCGGGTATCTTTTTCGGATATCTATGTGAAATCACCATTCTTGGAATTTTCCCGGCTTGCCACCGCTATATCACCGCCTGCTTATTTGTTGTCTTATGTTTAGACTGTACCTTTATAAACCTTAAGTATGTCCACCCTGAGGGCAGAGAAACATCACGTATCCCTTTCGAAGGCCTGAAAAAATTCAACCGTGATATTGGAGCCCTTCAGAGAGTATGCAGCCCGGAGTAATGAGCTCTTTTGAAATTGGGTCCATTCTGAAATGTTTATCAGTATAAGCTCTTTGGAAAGAAATCACATTTAATAGAAAAAATTAGATTGCATGCCCAGATAAGGGATCAAAACCCCATTAAGAAATTAACCGTCTAAAGTAGAAGTCATCGTGAGTTGAGCAATATTCAAAATTTCAAGATATTCTGAATTAGTATCTACATTTATGCCCAAAACCTAAGCAACTTTTGTACCAGTTTTATATAAAAAAAGAATTTTCTTCACTTATTTTATTTCACTGCTGACTATCTCATCGAATTTCATTTCTAGAGATAGCACCATTCGATTTTCCTGATATTCAAAATTTCCCTAGGTTTTGGGCAATACTGTATATCTCATAAGCTCATTAGCTAATTCTAAAATTGAAAATCGTAAATCAAATTTATTATTTGCACTTTCAATTATTTCCCAGCTCTCGAATCCAGATAAGACGAGACTCAATTAGAAACAAAAATAAAATTTTAATCATTATTTTGAAGGCATCGATAAGAACTACTCTTAACGCGTTAGCTTCTGTTCTTTGAAAGCCCAATCAATAAAATCAATCAACCATATTGAAAGCTTGAAATTTAAAAAAAAAAAAATATAATACCTAACAAAAAATATTCCTTTTTCTAGTTAAACTCGACTGAATATTTTTGCCTTCGACTCCCAAAACCATATCAAAGTGATCGAAAAAATTTGAAGAAAAAACCTAGGAAAAAATGAATTCCCATTTGAGAGCTTAACAAGCGAGTGTGTTTGCGAAGCTTTTCATATCAGTCGAACCACTTGAGTGGCACATCCCCACGATAATTTCTAATTTCACCCGCGGTTATAAATAAATCAGTCAAAATTATTCTCGAAATGGACATGAGCTCGACAGCGGAAGCTGCCGCTCGCAGCTGGTATGACACGCCACGATTAGGTGGAGGGTCACCACAAATGAACGGTCTGGGATCCGCTGCCGGCAGCTTGGGCCATCATGGCCTAGCCGGCAGCAGCGCATCTGGCAGCGGATCGGGCCTTGGCGTTGTCGGCGGAAGCGGAAGCAGCAGTGGATCTAGTCTCGCCGGACTCGATGCAACAGATATGAGCGCATTCTATGCCCTAGAAAGTAATGGCCATCATAGGAGATACTATCCGAGCTATCATCAACACAGTAAGTTTGCCACTCTAAAATTCAAACAAATGTATATCCATGAATACATATTTATATGTATATTTATATTTCTCTCATAGTCTACATATGTACGTACATTATAATGTCTAGGACTAATTGTAATGTCCTACCAACGGGTGTCGCTTCTAATGCGTTTTTAATGGCAACAACACAAAAAGTAGAGAATTTAGGCGTCGAATAAAAGACCCACACACACACCCACAATTGTCTTTATATGTATATATATCTCAAGGTTCGAATCGCGCTAATGGCAGTCAAGCAAGGAAAAATCGTAAAAAAAAAAAGAATTCCTTCCTCATGCAGTCATTTGCATACATCGGTTGGGTTTATATGCCATTAATCGATTTGTTCGCGCCGTTTTCATGTCTTTTCCCATTTCCATTTTCCCTGTGAGAAGTTTCTCGTGTGACTGTGTACGTGTGTGTGCCGAAAAATGAATAGACAACGAATTTAGCAAATTGTTTAGGCAACGGAACAGCCATTTTTAATTCCTAAAAACGACAAAAAGGACAGTGGCGGCGATAACTTAAAAATATGCACTTTACCTTGTATAATATGGAATTTGTGGAGTCCTTTGAAGTGAATTAACAAAAATATTTGTTCAGAATTGGAAGAGAGAAAAAAAAGTTGTATCACCTCTTTTTTCGTGCAAAGTCAACCTCTTTGAGTAAAGTTATAAAAAAGTCGTTAAAGTTTTTTAACGCTTTCGAAGTATTTAATGTGTAAAAAAAAGGAGCACTGACCCCCTTAATTTTCAGCCCATTAAAAATACATTCAGAGAAATTTGATTTTACAGTGTACTCTCTGCTTACGAACACTCCTCTTAAGCTAACACCTCTGTCAAACGGAAACTTTGCGACAGATGTCTAGTGCTCTTATACCTCAAACATTTTCTTTTTATGCGGACATATTACACGGTCCCATAGGTGTCCACTTAAGAAAGAATACACTGTATCTATATGCCACTCATTGTGATTAAAAACTCGTTGAAAGGTATATCTGGAATTTTAATATTCCTAGTCGGAGATCTTCCATTCCATTGAGGCGATTATATTTCTGGTCTAAATAATAAATAAATGATCCTTAAACTAATACCTGAGCCACACTTGTAAAAATACCCTAATATATTATGATATGTCATTTATGGTATTTAGACCTCTGAAGAAGGCTTTGACAGTTTGTTGTCTAGTCACTATTGCGGGGTTTTAAGGTGCCGAAAATCCTAGAATTTCACTTTAAAGTCCTCTAGAGCAAAAACTAGATCCAATAAAAATTACCCTAAATAGTTTTCTTCCCTAAAAGCCAAAAAATCCCAGGGCGATTCTCTTAAGCTGATAACAGTATCTCTGGAGCACTTTTCTGGGAGAGTTCTCTTTTTTGAAAGAAAAATTTTCAAGAGGAAAATAAAAAAAATTTTTTTTTTAGAGTCCTAATAACTATATGGGATGTTTGTGGCTGTCGATCTTAAGGGGTTTCATCACACCAGCGTGAATTATAGTCGTCTCCTAGTTTTTTTCTACTGTCGAATTTTTCAACTTTTTCGGTTCAATTGTTCGAATTCGTACCTTCCTGATCTTCCAGTGAAATTATAGATTCTTTTAAGGCCTCTAATCGATTCAGCTTTTTGGAAAAATAAACGAAATGATTTGGAAGTCATTCGGAGATCAGATTTCCACTGAAAAAACCTTTTTTTTTTTTTTTTGTGAACTTCTGATTTTGTTGCCACTTCTCGCGAATGTAATCGATCAACTTTAAAGCGATTACACAATTTTGCATTCGAAAAGGAATTCCACTGAATCTGTCGCTCTCCATCTCATTATTTCCTTGTAATCCACTCCACTGTACTCCACACCATAGCCCCCAAATGTATGTGCATCCGAGCAAATGCATCTCAAATCACTCAAAATAATCATTCAAATCATAAACATAATCAATTGTGCGCGACTATTCTTTGCGTTTTCGATATTTTGTGAATTCGCGAGCGATAAAAATTCGTTTCTTGATCCATCCGCATCAGCATTGGTTTCGGAATGAAAATGCAGACAGGCTGGCTGCACGGTCGATTGCATGACTCGAAACAGTGGCTCAGAACTGACTGTCTTCCATGACGTTTTTGGCCAATAATTTTGTTTCTGTTTTATTCTTTTTGTTATATTTTGAATTTGATGTGAAGTTGTTCTGGATTTTTAAAAAATTCATTAGTCTGCACATGTCATTGGATTCTTGAATTCTCGGCTTCTTCTTTCTCTTTTCTCTTCGCTCCTTAGTCTTCAGTCTTCAGTCTCCTCTCATTTAAATTTGATTGAAAGCACACTGAGATGTCAGGGAATTTAGTCGTTATTATTGATGATGTAGTCGAAGAAGATCAGAGAACCGTTCATGATGATGACGAATCTGATCGGTGTTGATAAAATGTTAATCGCTGGAGCTGTAGCTGAGGCACATTTCGGATGATGTCTTAATTCGAGAACATATGTAAAAAAAAAAAATTTGGCTCGAATGCAAAGACCGCTTGAGTGAATGCGAGTGAAATATTCGATGGATGTTTTAGGTTCATTTTCAGAGGGGATTGGGATTTTTGTGGAAGATAATAAAACAATAGATAAATATTGGGAAAATAACATAATTAGTTCTTGATTTTCAGCACGAAAATCAATTCAGAGAATTTATAATCCTCATCTCAATGTCTTTTGTTTCCATGTACTTTTAAAAGTGAAGGCATGCTTCGATGTGTCTTTCTTTTACTGCTATACGATCCCGTAAAGATTTCAAAAGATCTTTTCAATGGGCTTAATGGAGCTAGTTTTGGTATAAAAATTAGGAGTAATATTTATCTCTATAAAATGCACCCTTCAAAAAGGGATTTCTAAATGGAAATTTCTCCAAAAGACGCCACTTAAAGTTATAGTGAAAAGTTCTTTTTGTGATCTTTGTTTCCTTCGAACAAGCCACAATATCGATGATTTCGATGGCCACGCATTCAATTTATCAATTTCTAATGATTTAACAAGCAACAGTTTAGATCTGCATTAGCCGGTACCACAGCACAGGAATTAATGAACCCGAAATGCAATTGCGTTTATTGTCGTTATCGGTTGGTCGTTCTTTCCGTTGTACAGTCGGTCGGTCGCTGGCTGCGCAATTCTGAGGGCGCAATGATTCGGCTCCATGTGAATTGCGAAATGACAAATGGCTGCACAGTAAGTCGCAAGTGTCAAATGTAATGTGGCAACCGGGTAAAAGTACAACACCAACACTAACAAGGGCAGCAACACCAAGCAGGAGCGAATGACACGGAGAACAGTGACAGGAGTAGGAGCACCAGCAGCGACAGCGGTGGTTACAGCTACAACACGCTTTCTGTTGCGCTCATTGTTATTGTTATTAATACGTTCTTTGGCAAATTTTGATATTGTAAATTAATATTGGCCATAAGAACGGCAGCAGGAACAACAACAAAATCAGCTCCAAAATACGAATAAAGAGACAATGCAGGCAGGCGACGAATTCAACACACGTCATACGTGATCATGATATTGTGTATGATATCCTCGGCTCCGCTATTGAATGTTTTGAGTGTTCCTGACTGCTCTGACTGCTTTGACTGCTCCGGAGACACAATTTTTTATTGCATTGGGCTGCAACGTGCTTGCGGCTGTGTTGTGATTATTGATGATACCGAGCGAATCGTGATCATTGTG
Organism: Chlorops oryzae; assembly: GCA_020466095.1. NCBI lineage: Eukaryota > Metazoa > Arthropoda > Insecta > Diptera > Chloropidae > Chlorops > Chlorops oryzae. The sequence goes on along the minus strand of CM035807.1, from coordinate 14,936,200 downwards.
ATCGGGTCTCTGAGTGGAGGCATCAAAGCATCATCGTCACACAAATTACATGTGTTCTGCGAATTCATCTTTTTATTTTTTCTTTTATTTTTATTATTTTTATTTCGATTTTTTTATTTTTATTTTTTTCGATGTTCAATACGGCTCCGTGCTGAAAATTGCATTTAAAATTCATTTCTCAGAAGGTACCCACAATCCACGAAACTGTAGTTGTAGTTATTGTTGTAGTTGTAGATAATGTGCTCATCGGGATTCGGTTTTGAATCGGGATTGCCAATTGAAATCGGAGTCTGAATCGGAATGGGAAAATTTTGAAGTTTTGACAAATGATTTTCTAGTTAAGCTCGAACATATGTAGGTGCATTTGTAAGCATAGAGATCCGTTTGGGGTTTCATGAATAATATTTTTAAAAGAATTAATCATGAGACTTTTGATTTTGTCTCCGATATTTATTATTGGGTCAAAAACAAAGGTACCAGTTTATTTGATCACTGATTTGCCTCTCATAAGTCATTTCATGAGACACGGTAGAGACAAGGTAGAATGAAAAGTATTAAAAGTCGATACCAACGGAGATGGATATAAAGAAAGCATAAATGGCAATGAGAGCCAGAAATGCTATGGACCGTCCTGATGGAAGGCAAAAACAAAGCTTACCTCTTTGAAAAGGAGACATTGAATAAGTTTCTTGATTCCCATGGGATCCTTCTTAATAATTTTCGTAAGATAAAGTTCTCCAACACTGTACAAGATGCCCTTAGTATGTCATAGGGAAATAAAAAATCGGGCAACATTGTTCGCTCATCTTATTTTTGATATCTGACAAAAACCCTTTTTGGAATCTCGAATTAGGGCAAGTCTCCTAGTCTTCAACAAAGGAAAGAAATCTTAGAGATCAGATCACGGTAAAATAGCAATGTCAATGCCATTGTGCTGGAGTTAGGTCTGGTCTCTCCTATCATCCACCCATCATTCTAATATAACTTTTTAGAGTCTTTGCGCCTATGCTCATAAAATTGCCATAGCAACTATGTTGTGAAAAGCAAAAGGAAATGTTTTGGGAGATTCATGAATCCGAAAAATTGGAAAATGTGAGGCCCAGAAAAATGACTCCGAATCGAGCCGAGAGTTTTTCAAAATATAAGGCTCAGAAAAATGACTCGAAAATGACTGCAAAAATTTTACAATATACGAAGTTCGGAAAAGAGTCTGAAACGAGTCCAAAATTCACCGAGGTTTGAAAAATGAGTCGAAAGTAACTCAGAAATTTTTAAAAATTAAAGATTCAGAAAATATAAGACCCAATAGAGTCCTAAATTTATAAAAAAAAAAAAAAAAAAAAAAAACGACTTTAAGAAAAATGAGTTCGAAGTTACTCCGAAGTTTTTACAATTAAGAGGCTCACAAAAATAGATCCGAGATGAGACTCCGACATTTATCAAAATATGTACCTACTTAGATCAGCAAATACGACTCTGAATAGTGTACGAATTTTTAACCAAATTAGTACGAGTTCCCTAAATGGCTCCAAAATTTTTAAAAAGTACAAAGTTCAGAAAAAATACTTTGAAATGACTCCGGATTTTCAAATTAATAAGAGGCTCAAAAATCGAGTCCGAAATAGTAATTTTTTCTAATAAATGAAAAAAAAAACTCTCTTAAAAAATCTCCATACCTTCCTTAAAGTGACAGTTTTTCTTTAGAAATAGTCTCGCTTTATTTGTTCAAAAGGAAAAAAAAAACGAAATAAAAAATCTGAAGCCCACGTTGAGCTGACATTGGCCACTTCGCTTGAAATGAATCCTAAAATATTGTTCTGAAGAAAGCACACATATCGCAGTCCATGTTTGCGTTATCCGCACAGTAGTAGCCAGCATTTATGCTTAATCTACGATCATCCGAAATATTTATCCCAACTACCTAAAGAATGCTATTTATAAAGAATATCAGATTACAACACCGATGAGCCAATGCGATGCTACCAAGTAGAGTCGAAATGACCATCAATACGACTTGTCGCTCTCTCCTTCTCTTACTCCTTCTTTCACTGTGTGGACTTGGTTGACCAGGTGTTATCGCTTTAGTGTGACTAACATTATCGACAAAGCCCAACAAGCGATAAATTTCGCCTAACCACGCTCTCTTACAATGCGAAACATAATAAAACGAAACAAAACAAAACAAAAGAGCAAAACTATGAAAATTTTCTACGAAATTCGCCAAGAGAAACACAAAACAAAACAGTCATTGCTGTCACTGTGAAACGCAACAAAAAACACTCATGCCATATGTAATATCGCATGTAATTTATAATCGAGCCTGGGCAAAAGGAAAAAGGTTAGCCACTCGTACTTACGTAGGTTCTCGAAAATGTGAGGCCTGGTCACTCTGAAATGCTTCACTACTAAGCTTGCATGAAAGCCTAAGCCGCTCGCTTTTGCCTCTCCTCTCTGCGAATGCTGCAACCGACTAGAGCCGAGGCACAAATCTTAATCCCGGCGCGCAAGTTTTCAACGAAATGTGCGTTCGAACAGTATGGGGTAAGGCGATTCTAGTCCAAGAGAGCACAATCTTGGTGTCACCAAAAAAAAGACTGCATATGACTTGCAATGAATTATTGATCTCTTCGGGGCTGCGTTGCTGCAATGCTGCATTGCCGTCTTGCTGCATTGCCTGGCCAGCTGGAAGGAAAGGTGCGAGACTTTGAAAGCGAATGATCGATGTGATTTTAAATACGGAATTGTGTTTTGATTTGAAAGCCGAGTGGGAAAACCTCTTCGTCTGGAACCCTTTTTGCCAGCTCCACAATACGCACATGTGTGTTCGTATGAGTGTGTATATCATTTCCACTCACACCGAAACAAAGTGTGTACTTAAGCGATCATTAAAGTGCGGATTAACGTTTTCGGGAAAAGAGCAGTCAATTACGGTCGCCTTTGTGATGTTGAAACGCCTGCTCCCCCAAGCTAGACTTCGCTTCTTATGTTTTGGCTGCAACCATAATTCCTTTCGATTAAAAGAATCGCTGAAATCATGCCACATTAATTGTGACCCAAATTCTTGGAAACACAATGCTGCTGCTGCACATATGAGTCTTGACATCGTACGATCCACATGCCCACATGCCCACAGCTCACGGCTCTCATGCCCAGCAACATGCTGCTAACGGCCGGTCATAAGCACAATCATATTTCGTAATGCATATGCGAATATATTGCACAGAATATTCTAACGCACAGTGGCGGTCATTCATACAAATGCGCTTGGGGTTACTTAGTTACGGGATGCCAGCGACAGACACGTCGACAGCAGCAGCAGCAGCATAGCAGTGACTGTATCATCAACATGTTCATCACGATTGCTGGCAACTTACATACTCGGTCCGCGATAGTGTTGATGGTTGGTGATTGCCGGATTGTGGTGATTGTGGTGGCGGTTGGTCTTGCGACTCAATATGCGATGGAACGTTTGGCATTTTTGCATCGCGCGATGTTTTAATTATTTCAGGCACATTTTCCTAAAAATGTTTTTTTTTTTTTGTCTTCCCTCCTTTCCATGCAGCAGTGGCGGCACTCTTTCTTCATTTACGCACATTCTTTTTAATATGAATGTTGTGGGTCTCGCGAAAAGTTCAAAAAAGAATTTTTTTTAATGCACACACTGTCCGGTTTGTTGCCGATCTATGGCAATGTTGTTTCGCTTTCGAAGATACTCATGTAGGGTCTTTACACTAAGTGCCTGACTGCCTTCTTAAATGACATAATTACAGCGATATATTTTCTGATAGAACAATATTCATATCCCCATAGCGCCATTTAATGCCGGAGAAGTATTTTGAGTCTAACAAAAGTTAGCTTAGTTCTTGCGAAAGCTTCGATCACGCTTAGAATTAGAGTTTGTCATCTGAAATTCGAAGTATTTTATGGTCAAAAATTTGTTATGCTTATAACAGTTTTCTTTGCAGGCCTTGAGACATAAGTAGGTTCACTCCTCAGTTCAACGTGATGCGGCGTATTTCGTATATCATCACGTGCACATCACGTAGCACAAATTCAAGCCTTTCATTTAAAATTCACGGCATGATTGAGAAAAAATCTTTTTGCAACTGCCGCTCAGGCTTGACTTTAATTTCTTCAACTGCATTACAAATTTATGTTATGTTGTGTTATGTTATGTTCGGTGCGAAAGAAACGAGAAATTGAAATAAGCGAGAGTTTTTCGGTTTATCTTGGGTTATGCTACTTTAAAGCCGTTATTAACATGTTCTTGTATTTTGTTTTTACATGCAGTGCGTCACACTTTCATGACAAAATTGTTCGCTTCAAAGTATTCGCGGTTAAGTAGGTACACAAAACTATTCGTTACATGGTAACCATTTATAATACATTGATATACGACATTATTCGTTTCCAGGTAGCCGATTCGTTCCTTTTACGAAGGTGAAAGTTAATGTTTTTAGGGTTTTATTAAAATCCTCCGAGGTTTAAGAAAAGGTCGAGGAGGAGTTTTGCTATTTTTACCTGACTTAATTCAATCAGCTGATTGCAGACCCGGGCCAGTAAGTTTCAGGAGCTTTGAAGGAGAGGTCTCGAGCAGATCCGTTTGAATAAAATTATTTTGGAAGAGGTATACCTAATGGAAGAGGTATTGAGTAAATTAGATGCCCTTTCAGTAAAAGAGGACAACAGTAGTAGTAGTAGTAATTGAGTAAATTCGATTACAAAAAATAGTTTTGGGAGAGGTCTTGGCTAGAATCGCTTACAGCAAATAAATTTCCAAGAGGTTTTGACTAGATTCGATTAAAAGAAAATTATTTCGAAATAGGTTTTGAGTAGATTCGTTTACACAGAATTATTGTGGGAGAGGTTTCAACTTGATCCGTTTACAGATTTTTTATTTTGGAAGAGGCTTACATTTAGCTTAAATTAGTTCTCCCGAGAGGTTTCGACTAGATTCGCTTTTAAAAAATAGATTCGGAAGAGGTTTTGACTATATTCGATGACAGAGAGTTACTGATGAGAGAAGTTTGGACTAGATTCGTTTACAGAATACAATTTCGGAAGAGGATACGACTAAATTCGTTTACAGGATACTATTTTGAAAGGGGTTTTTAGTATATCCGTTAACTTAAAATTATTTTAGGAAATTTCTTGACTACATCTGCTTACAGAAAATTTAATCGAAAGAGGTTATGACTAGATTAACATAAAAAAAACCTATTTTGGAAGAGACTTTGACTAGATTTGTTAAAATTACATTGATTCGGGAGAGGTTTTCGAAGAGATTTTGATTAGGTTCATGTGTAGAAAATTATTTTCGAAGAGACTTAATACTATTTGCACAAATTTCTTCGAGACTCGCATTTCTGACGAAGATTCAGTCCGTAAATCACTCAATCTTCTCTTGATTACTTTAAAGAAACTGCTTTTTAAAGGCATTTCCCTCTTCCCTCGATTTAAAGTTCAAAACTAAATTTAAAAATAGATTTCTACTAAAGACGGCGCAAAGCTTCTTTCACCCGTTAACTTTTCCAACATGATTTGCAAATCAGCCATGCTCCGACTAATTAAAATCCGAAATTCTTTGAAAAGAGAATGGGTATATTGCTCTTCTAACAGCTTTCATAGAAATTTGTAGTCACCGATGCCATTTAACCAAGATAAATTGAGCACACAAGTTTAAAAATAAAAAACAATATGCTAACAATAATTTAACTTACACGAATCCAAGAGCTGATAAATTAATTTTAACTCCAACAGAGGCAAGGGATTGGTACCAATTTACATAAACATGATTCATAAAAAATAAAAATAAAACACAACCCGAATAGCCATAGTAAATGAAGACGAATGAATTAATAAAAGACTTTTTAAATGTCCCAAACAAGTTTCGACCACAGCAACATAAAAATTTGTTTCTCCACTTTTTGATTTGATTTGATTCCCTGGACATCCGAATCGGTAAAGAGAATATAAATTTTACTGCAGATAATTAAAATAAATAAGAAAAACCTTTTGGTCAGTAGCTCCGCTCATTTGATGCCTCTCGAAGGCATTGATCGCTTCGCTCCTAAGTGCAAACATGTCATAAAGCCATATGACAATGATAGACAGCTGAATGCCTTTGTTCGACCATAACAAGTCGAGAGTAATAAAAGGAGTCTACTTTATCTGGTTTTACAGATACTTAAATTAAAATCGATCTTTCGTGCGAGACTCTATTGAGCGGAAGAATTTCGTTCAGAGTCAGACTACCAAAAAATTTCACGCGCCTAATTTTCAACCTCTTTTAATTTTGATTTTATTTTCTTCCCTCTTTATTACTGTTCGAAAAGACCTTTTTAATTGCCAATTCTGATTTGATCAGACAAAACAAAAATGTAAAAAATAAAATAAAAAATCAAGGAAAGGAGCTCAGCTCCATTTCTTAAGATCCAAACTCGCCCAATAATTGCGCGTATCGTTGCAACGTTGCAACGATGGATGCAGCCATATTGCTTGCTACTTCTACGAATACAAAATACAACTTGCTTCCAAGAAACTCACCTCCTTGGCAGTTGGCATTCCTGGAAGACAAAAAAACAAAAACAAAAAATAAGAAGCAAGCAGCCGAGACCCAGCAACAAACGGGCAACAAAAGTTTTTGAAGCAAAGTTGCAAAGTCGAAGCAGACAAGCAGACGACGCGACGTCTCCAGCATACTATCCAAAGACGCCTGTGTTTACTACAAGTACTTCTTGTTGTCATCATAGGCATCTCTCGTCGTAGTCGTCGCCGTTATTGTTTTTGTTGCTGTTGCTGTTGTTACCTATGTACGTGTACTCGATGGACCTACGTTGTTAAGAACTCTGCTGTGTTGCTGTTACTGTTACTGGTAGTGTGTTGTTTCTAGCTCTGGCTAAACATAACTCACGATTTCGCGGATTGCCTGACTGTCTGCCGGCATTGCTTACTGGCTGTTTCAACTCTGCACTTTACTTAACTGCTGAACTCTGGGTTTCGGGGAGCACACGCTCAATGCATACGAACGAGCCCTGAGAACAGTGGATAGGAATAAGAAAAAAACAAAAAAAAATTTGATAAAAAAAATATTTGTAGGTAATAAAGTTGCAGACTAAGCGATTTTTTGGTAGAACATCCAATTGTGTTCTTAAGTATTCTTCATAGTACTACCCTTGGCATTATGATAACCTCAATTGCTTTTATTCGAAGGTTCATTTTTGTCGCATTTCTCGTTGGATTGGCAGGACCTACAGCAATGGCAACACGCAATTTTTGCCAACACGACTTTTAATCGTTTTTGGTCAAAGGCGCTCTGCTTAGCATATTTTTCGAAGGCAACAGCAGGGAAAAAAGTAAAGGACAAAAGTCACCATGAATGCACCCACCAAAAAGAGCAGCCAACCAATCGTTTTATTTTGAGCTTTCATTTAATAAAAATTATAAATATGGGAAGCATCTTTTCATTCTCAAGAACAATGGGAAACTATTGAAGGGACCGAAAGAAAGCGAACGAACAATGTTAATATATCGCACACAATTGTTACGAGGGGGCAACAAAAAATCTATACATAAGCACATCGCATATACATATTTATATTTATATATGTAAGTATTTGGAAAGGACAAAAAGAGCTTATGAATTTATGCATGCGCAACGTGCAGACAAAATATGTCCTTCGTCGGCTGCTGTAGCACAAATTGTGTGTGATTTTTACCACGAGCATTCGGGCCGATCGATGGAGCGACCACCATGACTTTAGAAGCTTATTGCTTGTTGCTTGCTGCTTTTAGTTTTGAAGGACTGCCCGACGCCGCATCATAACAGCCTGTCAGAGCAATCAGTGGCAGGCAGTGCGCGTCAAACCAGCCGCCGATTCTCTTGAATGTCATATCACAGAAATCGATTGTGATAAATGTCACGGGATGCGTGCTTATTTATTTTATGACATTGTCTGTCTTACAACCAACAGACGACAATTCGGGCGCACAGTTCCGAAGCCACAAGTGAAGTAGTCAAAGCGCCTGGCTTCCTTCAAAAAGGCGCTATATTCGTGTTTTTTGTCAATCGATCTTGAATGGTTTTTGTTGATGTTGTTGTGTTTTTTTTTTTCATATTATTGCTGTGACTTTTCTTCATGCCATTTTAGAGAATGGATGCTACGATTTCTGCAACCTTTCAGGCATCAAATTGTTCTTTTCTTGCTCGTCGAGAGTTCTCTAAGACTTGTCATTTTTAATGACTTCGATGACGCGCGCGCTGGCGCAGTTAGGCGGTTTCGTTCTCCTCTTTACTTTATCTGCGAAAAGCTTTGAATCTCTCTGATAAAAAAAAACACAAACACATCCACATTCACACATAAACATGTTTCGTTAAAACAAACGAAATTAGGATCGCACCTTTTAAAGCAATAATTCGATGATTCTGCAGGGCAGGAAAAAACTGAATTGCTCAATCATTGTATAAGTTTGTCACATTCCTTATGTTAACATTTGCCGGCAGGCAACTCTTTTTAAGCAATCTTCTCTTACACATGCCAGTATACATATATACTCATATATTAGGTGTAGTAAAAAGAAATCCATTATTTTTGCATTAAATTGAGGGCTTTATTTAAGATAGTTAGAATGACCCGATTTAGGTCAAATATGCGCCGTTTTGTTCGATAACTTGTTGCCATTTTAAAGGTAATTTCATTATGCCTATCTCATAGAAGCCCTCGTTCCTATTAGCAAAAAATTGAGACAGTCGAATTTCAGAAGCCTCTCTTGAAGCGAATGTTTCACCAGCAAAATTGTTCGCCATGGACAGGAACAGATGGTAATCACTTGGTGCCAGGTCCGGACTATAAGATGGATGCAGAAGAACCTCCCAACCCAACTCCCGGAGCTTCTGGCGAGTCACTATCGATGTGTGTGGCCTGGCGTTGTCCTGATGGAACACAATTCCTCTCCTATTGGCCAAAGCTGGCCGCTTATGGGCGATTGCTTCCTTCAGACGGTCCAATTGTTGACAGTAGAGTTCCGAGTTAAGAGTTTTGCCGTATGGGAGCAACTCATAGTAGATAATTCCCTGCCAATCCCACCAAACATACAGCACAACCTTCCTGGCCGTCAATCCTGGCTTGGCCACCGTTTCCGCCGGTTCACCGTGTTTTCGACCACGACCGTTTTCGCTTGACGTTGTCGTAAGTGACCCACTTTTCATCACCAGTCACCAACCGCTTCAGAAATGGGTCGATTTTGTTGCGGTTCAGCAGCGATTCGCAGATGGAAATTCGGTCTATGAGGTTTTTTTTGCGTTAACTCGTGTGGCACCCATACATCGAGCTTCTTTGTGTATCCAGCCTTATTCAAATGGTTCCAAACGGTTTTTTGTGCAATCTTTAGCTCTTTTGCAATCGAAACAGTGCTAACATGACGGTCGGACTCGATAATTTCCATGATTTTATCGACATTTTCGACAATTGGCCTTCCAGTGGGTGGTGCATCCTTGACATCGAAGTTACCGGAACGGAATCGACGAAACCAAAATTGCGCATGATTGGCTGTTATAGTATCAGGTCCATAAACGCTATTCACATTTTCAGCCGCCTGGCTTGCGTTTTCTCCCTTATCGAAGAAAAACTGTAAAATGTAGCGAATTTTCTCTTTGCTGATGTCCATCTTTGACAAGCTCTCAAACAAAACTGAATCAATCAATCAAAAAAGTGTCAAAAAAGCTTTTTTTAGTAGGAACTGTCATCTTTCTAATGCCCCCTAGCGGAACACGATCGGACTTATACAACGCGAGATGCAGATAAATAACGCCATCTATTGGAAAAATAATGGATTTCTTTTTACTACACCTAATATATATATATATAATATATATATATATATATATATTAGGTATATATCGTTTTTTGTGGAGTCGGAATCATACAATGTGCCATATTTTACGCCATTATAAATTATGAACACGCTGTTTGATTCCTGCCCGGGAATGACAACACCTCAACAACTTTTGTGCTCTTGCAGTGAATAGCCTCTTCTTGCCTCCTTCTTCAGTTTGCTGGAGTTCTTGAGTTTTGTGGTTGGTATGCATGCTTTGACACTCTGTAGTTTTGCTATGCGCTTTGTACATTTTTCTTCACGTGATTAAAAACAATTTTTTTTGGTTTTAAATACATTTACGTTTCGTTTTTGATTTAGAAAGGCGAGATATCGCCTCTATCTTTCTATCTATTTTTCTACCTATCTTTCTATCTATCTTTCTATCTATCTTTCTATCTATCTTTATATCTATCTTTCTATCTATCTTTCTATCTATCTTTCTATATATCTTTCTATCCATCTTTCTATCAATCAATATATACATCCTTTGTTTTATATTGCTTTGCAATTTTCTATCTTACTAGCTATCAACGTAAGTATGGTACAATCTGTTTGAATATCAATCTCGAATAAAATTTGGAATTCATTCCTAAGAATTATAATAAAAAATATCAATCTTAAATTTTTATTAATCTATCATTTACTAACTAATTATCCACTTTGAAGTAGTCAAAGCGCCTGGCTTCCTTCAAAAAGGCGCTATATTCGTGTTTTTTGTCAATCGATCTTGAATGGTTTTTGTTGATGTTGTTGTGTTTTTTTTTTTCATATTATTGCTGTGACTTTTCTTCATGCCATTTTAGAGAATGGATGCTACGATTTCTGCAACCTTTCAGGCATCAAATTGTTCTTTTCTTGCTCGTCGAGAGTTCTCTAAGACTTGTCATTTTTAATGACTTCGATGACGCGCGCGCTGGCGCAGTTAGGCGGTTTCGTTCTCCTCTTTACTTTATCTGCGAAAAGCTTTGAATCTCTCTGATAAAAAAAAACACAAACACATCCACATTCACACATAAACATGTTTCGTTAAAACAAACGAAATTAGGATCGCACCTTTTAAAGCAATAATTCGATGATTCTGCAGGGCAGGAAAAAACTGAATTGCTCAATCATTGTATAAGTTTGTCACATTCCTTATGTTAACATTTGCCGGCAGGCAACTCTTTTTAAGCAATCTTCTCTTACACATGCCAGTATACATATATACTCATATATTAGGTGTAGTAAAAAGAAATCCATTATTTTTGCATTAAATTGAGGGCTTTATTTAAGATAGTTAGAATGACCCGATTTAGGTCAAATATGCGCCGTTTTGTTCGATAACTTGTTGCCATTTTTAAAGGTAATTTCATTATGCCTATCTCATAGAAGCCCTCGTTCCTATTAGCAAAAAATTGAGACAGTCGAATTTCAGAAGCCTCTCTTGAAGCGAATGTTTCACCAGCAAAATTGTTCGCCATGGACAGGAACAGATGGTAATCACTTGGTGCCAGGTCCGGACTATAAGATGGATGCAGAAGAACCTCCCAACCCAACTCCCGGAGCTTCTGGCGAGTCACTATCGATGTGTGTGGCCTGGCGTTGTCCTGATGGAACACAATTCCTCTCCTATTGGCCAAAGCTGGCCGCTTATGGGCGATTGCTTCCTTCAGACGGTCCAATTGTTGACAGTAGAGTTCCGAGTTAAGAGTTTTGCCGTATGGGAGCAACTCATAGTAGATAATTCCCTGCCAATCCCACCAAACATACAGCACAACCTTCCTGGCCGTCAATCCTGGCTTGGCCACCGTTTCCGCCGGTTCACCGTGTTTCGACCACGACCGTTTTCGCTTGACGTTGTCGTAAGTGACCCACTTTTCATCACCAGTCACCAACCGCTTCAGAAATGGGTCGATTTTGTTGCGGTTCAGCAGCGATTCGCAGATGGAAATTCGGTCTATGAGGTTTTTTTGCGTTAACTCGTGTGGCACCCATACATCGAGCTTCTTTGTGTATCCAGCCTTATTCAAATGGTTCCAAACGGTTTTTTGTGCAATCTTTAGCTCTTTTGCAATCGAACACAGTGCTAACATGACGTCGGACTCGATAATTTTCCATGATTTTTCGACAATTTTCGACTTGAATTGGCCTTTCCAGTTGAGTTGTGTGTCATCATGCTGTGACATTCGCAGCATTTACCGAGAAGGAATGCGACGAAACTCAAATTGCAGCATGAATTGTCTGTTACTGCTATCAGAGTTCCATAAACGTCATATTCACATGACTTCAGACCGCCCTGGCCATTGCGTTTCGTTCTCCCTTATACGAACGAAAAACTGTAAAATGTAGCGAATTTCTCTTTGCTGATGTAAAAAAACCAACTTTGACATCAGCATCTCAAACATAAACTGAATTCTAATCAATCAAACGAAAGTTGGATCGCACCTTTTAAAGCAATATTCGATTTCTGCAGGGCAGGAACTGATCAATCTTGTCTAATTGCCCTCCTATGCGTTGAACATTTGCCGATCGGACTTATTTACAATCTTGCGAGTGCAGCATAAATAACGCCATCTATTGGAAAAATAATGATTTCTTTTTACTACACTAATATATATATATATATATATATATATATATATATTAGGTATATATCGTTTTTTGTGGAGTCGGAATCATACAATGTGCCATATTTTACGCCATTATAAATTATGAACACGCTGTTTGATTCCTGCCCGGGAATGACAACACCTCAACAACTTTTGTGCTCTTGCAGTGAATAGCCTCTTCTTGCCTCCTTCTTCAGTTTGCTGGAGTTCTTGAGTTTTGTGGTTGGTATGCATGCTTTGACACTCTGTAGTTTTGCTATGCGCTTTGTACATTTTTCTTCAAGTGATTAAAAACAATTTTTTTTGGTTTTAAATACATTTACGTTTCGTTTTTGATTTAGAAAGGCGAGATATCGCCTCTATCTTTCTATCTATTTTTCTACCTATCTTTCTATCTATCTTTCTATCTATCTTTCTATCTATCTTTATATCTATCTTTCTATCTATCTTTCTATCTATCTTTCTATATATCTTTCTATCCATCTTTCTATCAATCAATATATACATCCTTTGTTTTATATTGCTTTGCAATTTTCTATCTTACTAGCTATCAACGTAAGTATGGTACAATCTGTTTGAATATCAATCTCGAATAAAATTTGGAATTCATTCCTAAGAATTATAATAAAAATATCAATCTTAAATTTTTATTAATCTATCATTTACTAACTAATTATCCACTTTACTATATTACTTAATATGAATCCTTCTATCCTTCTATTTATCTACTTATTAATGTATCTATCTATAAATATACATGCACCTATTTCTCGATCTACAACTATTAGCGCTACCATTCTAGCTGCCTGTTAATATCTTATTTTTTTATAATATCTGGTAGTTTAAAAACATTCATTTCCTTGCAAACTATTCAATATCAGATACACCCTGTGTCAAATAAAAACCGTGCCTCGATTTCTTATACATATTTATATGCACATACGTATGTATTTGACTGAAGCACGCAATGCATGTTACACTTTTCGAATGACAAGTTAAAGAAATTTTTATTGCATTCCTGCCTTTTATTACAATAATTCCTTTTCCTCGTTCCTTTCCTTCATAAAAAAAAACTCCATATAATGTATTGAGTTTGTTCCAAAGAGAAAAGCAACGCATTCTTACTTATATTCTACTTAGCGCTCACCTGCTTCCTGCCTTCAATTAAGAAACAATCAATCATTCTCTCGACTTGAAATTTTGCTCTTTGCACCAAAGAAATTCAGAGAGAGAAAGAGAGAGCGATTAAAGAAGCGAAAGACACGTTGAATGTAAATTTCTGAGCAGTCAAAAATGCTCACCAAGACAGTAACCCACTGACATCGGAATTATTATTTTTTTTAATATTGTATTTGTGTCAAAAAATGATAGAATTATGAGAAGGATGTGGAAGTACAATTCAGTATTCAATCCCTCGATAATATTGAAGAACACATTATTAAATGTCCTTTTATTCCTGTTTTAATTTACAACGTGAATAACGATGAAGCCTTGGCGTCGCTAATCGTGCCGCCAATGTTCAGTACAACAAATGCAACAGGAACAGAGTTGTATAAGGAAGGGAATAATAAGATTTTTCACCTGCTTCCATGCCCCCGAAGACGATCAAGTAGACAGCACGATCATATTCTTGCTGCTGCTTCAGTTGCTTCGGTTGCTTCTTCAAGCGAAAGCAAGTGAACAAATGATGTGAAAAGGACCTTCCATAAAAGGACGCATTAAGAAAACACGACGACAAGCACGTGCCCCTCAAAATTTTGTTTTCCCTTTTACATTCCCTTACGACCCCGAGAATATAAAGTAATAATATTTCCCACCGCTGGTGACTGGCAAATGGCAATTTCCACCTGCTCCAAAATACGAGAGGAAAATACCACAACCGCGAACGAAACCAACAGCACGCAGAATATCCATGCCATAGATATCCAGAAGGCAATAAACTATAACGGACTTAGCCCAGCTAAAGTTGAATATCCCAGTTGCATGGTGCCGACCATGGCTTAAACCTTTCCTTAAGGGTCTGGGTCTGCCCAGCATGGCTCGGCTCAGTTCAGTTCCGTTCAGTTCTGGTCCGATCACTGTGAGTGATTATTTGACGCTAGGTCAGTTGAAAAAAATACCACCTTTTGTTTGTTTTAATTATTGGTATTACGCTGCGAATTTAGTTTCGCTCCTAATTAAGCAAGAAGAGAGCTTTTATTTTCCCTATTTCGTCTTTGGCGAGTGTCTTACAATTGCACGCCATAAATCCTCATACGACGTGCACTTGCACGCCTGCGCTTACTTTCTTGCTTGGTATTGTGATGTACATTGCTTCGTGTGCTAAGTACGAAACTCAATTGTAATGAAATTCGTTGAAAATAAGCAGCTTATTGAATAATGCATAGACTTGTGCTTGTACTTGCATGAATTAAGCTGTTAAATGTCTGCATTTCCTCGGTATATTTTTTGTTTTTTTATTTTATAGCTAACGCAGCTATCTTAAGTCTTTTTTTTTTGTATTTTATGATTTTCTAATAGATTCTTGTTCGTGTGGTGTTCTTCTCACATTTTATAAAAATTATTCAATATCAGCTCGACAGTGTTGAGTGATTTCCGACGATAAATTAATGTAGCTGCACTTTTCATTAGTTAGGTGAGATTAGTGATCATCGGTAGAGATGACAGTTGTTGTCAACACTTTAAAACGATTGATTAATCGATCAAAGCATAAATCAGACATCAACGCTTCTGTGTTGGATATATCTATTAGTTGAAATATAAAAAATTATTAAAAATCTATGGCATCGGCTTTCCACACCTTTCGGCAAATTCGGAAAAAAAAAATTTTGTCGATTGCCAACAATTGCGTTTTTTACTATAAGTGTACAATTTGGGAATAAAAGCCCAAATAATAATTACAAATGAAAAACTTAAACGGGTCAAATAAAACAATTTCTAGTTTTTTTTTTAAATTTTGTGGATTACGCCCCCCTGACAAGATGGAGGCAGTTCGACTATAATATCATAGGCATATTTTACGGTTTGGTGCTGATAAATTGTTCTGTTCTATTGTACCCTTGCATTTCCTTATGATAGAGAGGATATTCAGATAGTTCACAAGCCTCAGCTTTTAGCTTGTTGAAGTCTCAGCCTTCATAAGGCAGTATAAAGTTTCCGTTCAAGTGCATTTGGATTATATAGAAAACTTTGAAAATGTTCTCAGAGATTGAATTTAAAACTTCATTTTCAAACATCCCATTTTGAGTGGAGTTCTTACAAGAAGAGCCTGATCCAGATTTTTTTCCCCTCTGGGTAAATTAAAATTTTCCGACCCTTTAATATATCTGAATGGGGTACAGTTTTCGGTCCTTAAAGTGCTCCCTCAGGGTATTTGACCGGCTTGACACCACCAAAATCAGGGGCCTTACTCTGTATTGCGATGTGATACGCAAATCGATGCGATAGCTTATTTCGAGTCGCAATTGGAACGGTTTCTTATAGTTTTTGATTCGTAAAAATGAACTGAATGGTTCGGAAATGCATTTCCAAGATACCAATTAAACTGAAAAAGGAAATAAGTGCAAACAACCATTCCAATTGCGACTTGAAATAAGCTATCGCTTCCATTTGCGTATCGCATCGCAATACAGAGTAAGGCCCCAGGGCCCGCCTAACAGAGCTTATGATGTCTTCAATAAAACCTTGATTGGGATTTTGTATTTTACAGAAGGTCCTATTTTTATCAAATAGTCAGTATTAAATATAGCACATCCGTACCAAAGGATCGAGTGAGACAAGTATGCATGTATGAAAAGATTTCCCTTTTTGAAGTGAAAGGATCGAGTGGTACAAAAGGAGTGGTTTCAATTGAACACAACCTCCAGGAGGATCTATTTTCAATTTTTGAAACCATTTTCCATTTATGGCAGCCATTTTGTTGCAAATATATACTTTTATTGCAGACAAAGACATCATTTCAACGAAAACATTTCATACTCTCAGGATTACAGTCCGATTTTCACAGTTTTTCTAGTTAAACTTCAGAAATTCTCCCTTTAAAAGTCATTATAGCACCTCAAATCAATCAGATATGCACCATACCTTCTCTCAAAAGAATATTATTTTCCATTTGAAAACCTCCAATGCTGATTGGTCGCAACGGATTGAAATTCAATATCTCATTGTGTGTTTCCTCATGTATACCATAAAGGATTTGTGTTGTTTGCAATAATCCTTTTAATACGAATTTGATTTCCCGGCAACGATAAAATGCTTTGACGCTTCTTTCGATGTTTCTCTTTTGTATGCTCTCTGTATTGTACATACATATCGTCCCTTATTGCATCCTTGCATCCCTGATTTACACGTTGTCTCATCACCTACGGGGACAACTACAGCTACAGTAATAGCTTCAGGCGAATTTAATTTTCCAAAAAGCATGCCTGACACCATTCACTCCAATTCCATGTGACTGACTGACTGACTGACTGTCTGACTGACAGACAGACTGCCTGAATCACTCAGTGAGTGTATTTCTCGAAATGCAATCCTTTTGTTGGCATTCCTCCTTTCGGTGATCCGAAAATTTTCCCTCAGAGCGGACGAAAAAACAAAAATAAATAAAGTTAAATAAAATACTGTTACATTTTTCAAAACGCCATTTTTTTCTCTCCCATCTCCTTGATGTACAGTAGACGGGCTTACATTTTCTTATCAAGATTTTCTCGCTTCCAACGACTCTTTTACTTCGATTCATTTCATCGTAGAGCAGCAGCAGATTCTTTGTGTGTGTGACAGCACTACTTTTATGGCTTTTGCATTTAAATAAGATGTTCAACTGATAATGAAAGGAGTTTCTGTCCTTTGTTGTTTGCTTTTCTCCTCAATTCCTCTCTCGCTCTCTCTAACACTCCGTCTCGCTTTGTCGGTCGTGTGAAAGATTTCGAGCACTTGAAACATCACTAAAAGCATCATTTTACCGCATCAGGCAACACTGATTTCGCACTCCGATAACAACGAATCGGAATTAGTAATGAATTTCATGGAAACTCTTTATCTCTTTCTCTCGCTCTCCTGTTCTTCATGTTGATCCTTAGACACAGGATAATGATAATGGCTTCAAATTGAATTGAAAATATGATATTCTCAGTAATTAAATCCGAAAACATACGTTTTATGGCAATCTCTAAGCCCCGATTGAAATTCATTTGAAAATTCATCTTAATTGGACATCAGCTTGACCACTTTCATTCCACTTTGGGGTAAAAACTCGTACATTCATGCATAAAAACGAGTACCTACATACATACAAAGATAGATAGTACTTCGTATCATTAGAGACACTATCTGATCTACACCACTGTGCGGCATTTTTGTGATATTTTGCTTGACTTCTCTCACCTGCCTAGTGTCTGTCATTCAAATGTCGCGCATGGCAATTACCAATTCTTCAAGACTCTATATAAAAAATGCCTCTTGGCCTGCCTCTCTCGGTGTGCGCGACCCTTCGTCTTGCATTTTTACTTTTATTTACTTTTTTATTTTTTCTTCCTTCCATTCTTCTCTGAATTTTGTGTACTATTCGGATTCGAACGAATTGAATTGAATGTAGTGGAATGGAAAGGAGTGGAATGAAAAGAAAGAGCCACAATTGCTTTGGCCCACAATTAATTATGTCATTCACGTTTAGATTATTTCCCGCTCTGTTACGATCGCTTTCAAGTTTGATGCCGCGTTTGAAGCTTCGCAATTAAAAGGCGCTTTCAAACATTGCTCTCGTGTGCCTCAAAATAAACAAAAACAAAGAGAAATAAAATGAAAAAATCAAATACCTACAAATAAATAAGTCTTTTGCGGCTGGTTTACTGCTTTTCAAAGGTTTTTCATCTGAAGTTTTAAGAGAAATAAAGCACAGCGCTGCCCACTGTTACAACAGCAATAGCCAGCAGCAGCAGCGGGCTCTGAGATTCGGAATGACGTTGTCAAGCCGTACACAGCCGCTGTCAAACAGTTAAGTGACGCCAGCGCATGTTCATTTCGGCCGGCTAAGACGCGGATTATTGGGCGTCTTCTGTACTTACATACCAACATACAGACATACATACGAACGTACCTCACTCACAAAATCAATTTCTTACTTCTTGTTGTTCGGTGGATATTCTTTGATCATTGTCACAGCATAGACAAAAAAAAGCTACACAATGCTTTTCCGATCGTGTTTCTTAAGTGTTTAACCCTTTTTTGACAAATGTTGTCGGTAGGTGAATGTCGGAAGTATCAAATTGTGTAATTTTTTCATACACAAAAGGATTTTTTTTTGTGTATTGAAGAGAAAAAGATTTAAGAGCTCATTAACATTAAGAAAAAATTTGAAGATAAAGGGTTAAAAAAGCTCTTAATTAAAATCAACTTCATTATGGTAACATAAAGTTTGTAATTATGTTTTAAGAAATTATATCTTATTTTTAGATTTTGATTTCGAACATTAAGGCCTCAAAAAAAAAATATAAAATTGGGGGCTCTGTGAAAAATAGCTGATCTTTCCTCTCCTTCTACTGTTAACGTTCCCTATATTTTAGGCAGTACTTCATCCCCTCTCTCTTTATTTAAAGAGAGGTATTTCTACTTTCTTCATATCATCTCACTAATATCGTTTTAAGAACCTCTCAGGTATCGCCAATCTCCTCCGAAAAACCAACAAAATCAGCTGTTTTCTGTGTACGAAAAAATTATTCAGCTAATCAATCTTCCTTCCATCGATCAATTTTTAGCAGATTATATTTTTTTTCTTTTTACCATGTCTTCCTTCAATAATATTTTCTCTCTGTGCGCAAGTGATTCCACATCGGAGAGATTCCTTGAAATGCCTCAATAACTTGGTCGATGGGCCTCAACTGACGTCGATCGCGTCGTTGATCGCGGCGAACGATAATTCCCATTTGATTATCCTAATAACAGTTTTTTAGACCATATTACATGTACGTGTTACTGATTATAGATATTAGGAGTAGCAATTTTTTCTCTCTTCCTGCAATAACTTCTTTTGTTTCGTTTTTATTTTATTTGTTGTTTTTTTTTTTCTCCACTCTTTCTATATTGACTTGTGGTTGATCGGGAATGAAGTTTTTTTTAAGCTTATATTTTTGAGTACCCAGTGTCTTTCAGTGGTTAGTGAATATACAGTGGCCATAATTGCGGTAGTGCGAATCCGCAATGCAATGAAATTAAATTGATTCAAAAAGAAGAAAAAATGATGGATTTCATGGGTGCATGTGGAACGTGTTACAAATTCTCACTTCTCTCTTTCAATCGTGAAGCATTTGGAGCTTTTGTAGAATTCAAAATTTGTTCAATTTCATATATGGAGGAATAAAAATAACTGTCATTATCGTCGGTTGTTGGCATTATGCCGAAATGCATTTCTAGAGTTCCCCCCGCCTTTAAAGAGTTCCTTGTAAAGCAATCTCACGCTCCAACTTTAATGAGCTAACTAACTTCGAGATACGTTTTCAGAGACAAAACGTCAGACAGCACACGATACAACAACAAAAAATGAAATAAAAATAAAAGAGAAAAGTCGTTGAGTCGTATTTGTAGCAATTTACCACGACTGTGATCATATTAATAAGACGTCTCTCTATGTAATTTCATAGCGCGCCAAAAACAAAAAAGCCAAAAAACAAGGAAAAGAAAACCCTGTCCGCGCCTTTCAAATTACGTGCTCAACGTCTTTGCTATCTCTTCGGTACCAAGGAGAAGCTATTCGGCTAAAGCCAAGAATAAATTCAAATGGCACTGGACTCACGAAAGTATCAAATCGCACCACCGTCCGTGGCTTATGCGTTGAAAATGTGTGAATTTATATCGCCTTCTCCATTGTCCGTGGACAGGTGCTGATGTATTCGGAAAGTGCATATTTAAGAGACGATTGTGGTGGAGTCCTTTAAGCCATTGTGAAAAGATGTAATGAATTGTATAGAATGACCGCCCGTGTCTCTTTTTAGTTTATTTTTTTTTTAAGTTCCAGTTTTTAATTTGGATTTAGAGGATCGACGGTGAGCTTATGTTTGATATTGATCTAGATCAGAACTTGAAAAGGCTTTGAGCAGGCCCAACGGGAGTCAATCGGGACGTTGGTAAATTTCTTTCTTCGGACCTCCTTTGGAAACTACGAGAAAAGCAAAACAAAGGAAAAGTTACACGGACGTCCTAGACACTGGTAACAAAATCGTGGTCCTTAGAAAATTTCAAATTTCAGTTTAAACAGCTTCCTACCACCAACTTCCAAAAGAATGGCTTACAAAACCAATTATGTGAGTCCTCCACGGGAGTTTAGCCCAGGAAAGAAACATCCCTCTAACTACTTCCTTTCTCTTCAGGAATGGCTTTGATCATTTGAATGTATTTTAAAGAAAAAGCCAGCTAGTAAAGTTACATAAACAGTTTCAAAAATTTTGGAAAATTGATTTTAAAATTCAATTTAAAAAAACTGAAATGATAAAATTGAATATTTATAAAATTATTGAGTCTACTAAGGCGGTAATGTCTTAAGTTCCTTCAGCTTCAAATATATCAAGCTCCTTAGAACAAAGTTTTTAAGATGGACGTATTTAAATCGAAGTGAAATCGCAATTCGTTTTTGTCACATAGAACACAATAACTTACGAACGATGATTTTTCAAACTGTCTTTTTTCATATTTGATCGAAGCGTTTGCCGAGTGACTAAATGTGAGTATATATAAGCTTGTAATTTGAAACAAAAATTTTTTAACTCTTGAGTGTATTCCTTCTTTTGCCAAGCTCCAGAAAAGGATGCACTTGCCCCAAAACATACATACATAACTAGATAAATCTGTACAAATACAAGACAAACAAGTAAGGGTGTTATATTCAGGCGAGCCTGACAATAGAATACCCGACACACATGTTCAAATAATTTTTAATATCAAGAGGTGTTTAAGGCCATTAGGGGCCCCATATACCGACTTTTGTTGAATTTCTTTATGAAAACCGTCCTTTTTCTACGCCCACTTTTCAAATTTTTTGTGTTTTCTAATCGGAAGCCTTAATAGTCGCTCAAATTCTAAGTTTCAGTGGAATATCTCAAAAAAATCCGATTTTGGGGCAGTTTTGAGATTTTTGTGACAAACCCTAGTGTGTCGTGTATAAAAACAGGCAGGGTCAGTTTAACTTCTTTGGAGCCCTCGAATAACGCCCCTTCGTAAATTTTTTTCAGTTATGATTTAAAAACGGATGAGTTCTTAATGAAGAGAAATCCAGAACCACCTAGAAACTTGAAAAATTCGGCTCAATATGTAACAGAGAATTCATAAAAAATACTGCCAAATCAATCCAGTACTCACTAAAATAAAAAAAAAAAAATACAATAACCTTCAGCATCTCAGCCACTGGCAACATATCAAGTATAAAAATTTAACGAAAATAATAATAATAACCGAAAATAACTGCACCCAACTTTGTGTTCGACTGAAGAATAACAAAAAATTCTGGCTTCGGTAAAATGCCGCAATTCGCTGCACTCTTTTGCCTAAGTACTTCATGTGCACAGCAGCCGCATGCAAATAGCCACAGCGGACCGAATACGCTTCAATTTGCCAGATTTCGCCACAATGCGCAGATCTCCACCGTCTAACAGATGCCGAATGGTGAATGCTGAAGGTGATGCTGCCGATCCAGTCGCTGCAACGTAACCGAGGCAAGCACATAAATCTCACTTTGTGTCCGCTAAATTATAGATCTCGCAGCATTTGCTTACACTCGCCTCTTGTGCTAATCCCAAAATCTGGCGATTTTGAAGCGTTAAAGTGAGGACAAAATATTATCGCTTCACCGGCTTCAAGTGCTTCATGTTCTTCAACTGCTCAGTATAAGAAATTTAAGGGTACTGCCGAAGTTCAGCTACAGCTCCAGCCCCAGCTTCGACATCGAGGCTTGATCGGGAATGCACGGCGGCGTATGTGCGCTCCTTGATCGATCTCTGCGCATAGCTGCGGGATAGACTTTAACGCGATTGTTTATGATACAAATTAAACAATTTATGACAATGCACCGACGACGACGATGCGGACAAAGAACCCAATGATGTGGACGCTGCCACCGCTTCCAAAGCTGATGCTTATGCCGCTGTGCACTGGGCGTATGCAAAATGCTTGGACGGTAGAAATTTTCCGTCCGCTGCAGTAAAAGTTGTAGGTACGGTGTGTAAAACTAGCACACAGAAGCTTCAGGCGAGCTGTTGTTTTTTTTTTCTTTTTTATTCTTTTGTTTCCGTTGTCTGTGTATGTTGTGTGGGGAGTCCAATTGCCGCCAAAGGATAACCGATCGATCTTATGTGCTCATGGTGCCAGAAATTTACTTCAGAATTACTGTTTGAAGCACTTCAAATGTTGCAACAGCAACATGAAAAAAAAACAACGAAAAAATTGCCGCCACGATTACACACCCATCATTCATGCGCCAGCATTCGACTTGCGTGCTTTATGTCGATCGCAATAAATTATAACACGCGCTTATTTTATTCTCTCTCTTTCATATATATTTTTTTTACTTATTATTTTTAATTTTATCACAAACTCTAAATCGTCATTTGCTTGGAGTTTTATCGCTTCTGAACTCGAATTTTCGCACATGAAATCTCAAAGGTGTTTCAGACAGGGCAGCTCTTGTATAAGCTTTTCCTTCGCCGACTAATGAAGTGCTTCGTAATTGATTAAGTGTTCGAATTAAGATTTTGGAAAATTCATTTATGGGCTTTCTCATCGTAAATTGCAACACATAAAATGGTAATTTCAAGGAATAAATGCTTTAAATGCCTTCATATGGGCACTCAACTCAATAATCTTAAAATCATTCTTCTCTAATTTTGATCCCAGAGGTTATGAGATAAGATGGGAGTCCGAGCATTTTGAAGGCTTTCGGATAGTGGAACTTTTACTTTGGCTAGTAGGAATTAAATATTTTATCATTTTTATGCACATGTGTGGCGATCCTTAACCTAACAATTCAAAAATTATTAAAGATTTGGGATTAACCAATCATCTCCAATTATGGTTTATAAATGGAGTCATTGTTTATATAAATTTAAACTTTAGATGATGCTCCTCTCAACTATTTAACTCACTCTGAAAATACAATAACTTCCCAATGAATTCCACTTAAAATTCTCTTCCCTTTGACCATTGATTCCTCAAATAAGTACGAGAGTAAAGGGAGACTTCATTACTCTTAATTATATAAAATAAGTACTATATTTAAGCTTTCGTATATGTAGTTTTTTTCCTCTATATTTTCGCACATTTTATATTAATGACTCTCCCCTTCTTTTTCCAGCTTCCCGTATGCCATCGTCGCACACATCTCCGCAAGTGTGTCGGCCTCACTTTCATCCGCCTTTAAGCTCATGGCTTACAAGCGAACATAAATCGTTTGCGCCAGCCAGTCCATGGGGTAGTCCGTTCGCATGTCCGCAGGATCCACAAATCGAACATAAGGTCGGACAAATGGGACAAAGTCACCAAACGACGGCGGCGGGTCAGCATTCATTTCCGTTCCCACCAACTCCGCCAAAGGATTCAACGCCCGATTCAGTACAAACCGGTCCCTCAGAATACCAGGTAATTCGGCCCATTTCGCTTATTCCCTTCTTACAATTGCCTACTGTTCGTATGCAAAACAACAAACAATTAACCGAAAAGCATAACAATAACAACATCCACTACAACAAAAAATGCTGAATTATTTTTTCCTTTTCTTATTATTTTCCCTTGTCTCTGTAGGCTGTTGTTAATGCCTTTATGCATCAAGCTCAAGCGACTGGCTCTACCTCAATAGTGGATACGAGTTGTGCACTGGATATAAAGCCCAGCATACAGAATGGAACTGGCGGCGGCGGCAGTGGCGGCGGCGTTGTATCACACAATGGCAGCAGTCAACAGTCAACGGCGCCGAAACAACGTGAAGGTACTAACAGCAACAACAATAACAATAATAATAATAACAACAACAACACTAGTAGTAATAATGCAAATAGCAACAACAATAACAGTTCAACAAATAATAACAACAACAATAATAATAATACAAGTACAGGAGGCAATAATACGCATACATCCGCGTCGAACATAAATTCCGCAACGGCGAATACGAATTCCGCATTAAATGGCAGCGGTGGCGGCGCAGGAAACAACAGCAACAGCAACAACAACAATAGTAGCAGCCACCACGGTGGTGGCCTTTTCGATGGCACTGCACAAGCGCATTATGCGAACAGTTTAGGTCTCTCGAGCGGTACAAGTGGTAATAGTGTGGCAACAGGCGGCAATAGCTACGATGCCTCATCGTATGCATCTTATGCGGCTCATCAACATGTTGCAGCACACCATCAAGCGGCTGCAGCAGCCGCGGCAAATATGTTTCAAAACTCTGTGCGACACAGTATGTCCAGCAGTGGAGGGGGCGGCGGCGGCGGCGGCAGTCTCGGTGGTGGAAGCGCCGGGGCCAACAATAGTTTAGGTGGCAGTCATCATCATCACCATCATCATCATCATAATCATCATGCGCATGGGCAGCATGGCAGTCTGGGCAGCAGTGTCCATGGAACGTCCAGTATGTCACATCATGGCAGCATTGGCACTGGAAATCACAGCGGTGGGAGTGCCGCCAACAGCAGTGGAATCGGCAACGTCGTCGACGTCAAGCCAGTGCGAACGAAGCCCAGGACCAGTGCCGGTAAGCAAGACAACATGTATTTGTGGTGTGGGTGAATATATAAATTTATATATTTATTTATTTTATTTTGAATTTTTGTTTCCTTTGGAACACGTTCTGTACATGTTTGATTTGTGTTTGTTTTTTTTTGTGTTCTTGTGTCAGCAATAATTCAATGCGTTTGATTTTATTTGTTTCTGTGTTTCGTTTATTCTTTCAATATTTTATTCAACACTTTTATATGTATATATGTTTGTTTGTTTATTTTATTACACAAGTTTACAGCATTTTTTACCGCGACTTCTAAATGCACTTTTTTTATAGACTTTAGTCTTCTAAATACGAAAAAAAAATTTTAAAATCATTTTTTGGGGTATTGCAGTCTTTTCGAGCACACCTCGCAAGGCATCATGCGATTTAAACAAATTATCTTTCAAATTAAATAAAAATAACGCCTTTAGCACTTTTTCTCACATATTTTTAAAATCGGGTAAGAACAGAAGATTTGCTGTCCTTTTAAAGCATATCTTTCGGAAAATTCAGCAAATATTTCCTCCATCGGCATCTAAAAAGTCGATCAGAAGCAGATAAAATTTTTCTTGCTTCAAATCGTAGAATCATTGTCCAGTTGTGCTCGAAAAAGCTTTTATACCATCCTTAAAAATGTATTTTTGGAGAATCAATATAAAAAATGTTTCTAGAATGGCGATATCCCTGGCAGCTAGTGCTTTAAGAATTATTATAACGTAAGGTTATGATTGATTATAATAAATAACAATAATAACGTTTCTAGAAAGATTTTTTAAATTCATTTTTTCGTTTTCAAAATGCCAGTCTATAAGAAAATTACATTCAGACGTCCTGGGAAAAAACAATATTTGTAAACTACGGTTATCAACGAAAATGACGTTGGCTGCGTTTATTTGCACAGAGTTCAATTACTTGCGGGGAAGTGGGGTCAAGCAGAAGAGATTGAAATCAGAGCTCAAAGTATCATGACTCAAGAACCCTAAGAGATGACTTCATATATTTTCTCATCCATACTTGCTCTTCTATCAGCCACTTAAGCATGAACTTTCTGAACAGCCTCTCGAGAAATTTCTTCTCATACCGTCAAGTTTGAAATGTCAATAATTTTCTCAGCGTTGACAACCCTTTTTGTTTTTTGTGCATAGAGAGTGTTGAGACCTGCATATTTAGGAGGCAACAAAAAAAAATCAAAGTTTAGTCCTAAGTACTAATGTCACGAAGTTCCGTTCTTGCGTCGTCTCATTCTCATCTCCGCCCTCGCAGTGCACATTGAGCCAAACAATTACGCTTCGCCTCGGCTCCGACTATTTTTCAATTTTCAAAAGCGCGCATCCGTGCGAAAATTTTTAACAATGACACTTCACATTTTCGTCTCATTTTATTTTCAAAATTTTTTTTCTCTTTTCCCATTTTTTTTCTTTTTTTTTGCATATATGTATGCCTTCGATGTTTCGCATGTCATCGTGTTACTGCTTTCATTGTCAACGCATGCTATGTACTTATGTTCGTAGCGCGGTTAATTACTCGAATGTTGCAACCGCAGCATTTTCGCTGTCCCCTCTCGCCCTCTCACTCGCGCGCTCTCCCTTTCTCTGTCGAGTGCACGCTCCACGCTGCTCTGTTCCTTTTGAAGCTGACTCATTTCAGCTTCTGGAGACCACGTTGACGGCGACGTACAACGACGCGATATGCTTTGTTAATGCACCTACATATGCACCAGCGGGGGAAACTGGTTGCGTCGTTGCACCTGCTGCGGTCGTACTTTCAGTGCAGTTCGCTTCGGCTACGGTCTAGCTGGCTGGAAGTTCAACTGCGGAAATGGCTTAAAAAAAAGGAAAATGCTTTTATCCGCTCCTTCTCTATAGCATGGTTTATGTTTTTGTTGCTGCTGCTGTTATTGGTGGCAGCTTTAGTGCAGCTTTTGACTTTGGCTGTCTTCTATGATTAACAGATGATAGAGTGCTACCAAAATCCCGACGTGCCCAGTGAGCTATGTGAGCAAAGAATTTTCCACTCTTTTTTAAGTATTGAGGCGAGCTTCAGCTAGAGTGGGAAGTGCTGAGTTTAAATGGAGGGTGTCCGGAAGTGAGCACAAAATGGGTTCTAACGAGTTGAACTATCATTAGATTAAAAGCCTTTATTGGTTAATGGCCCAAAAAGGTAGCTTATTTGAAGAGAAATTTTCCGGTTTTCAGACGTGATATACATAAGCCCTTGAGGATTGCCCTAACTGTTCAGAAAGGACTCATGCTTTCTGATTGAAATTTTTTATAGTTTTTAAGCCCTAAAAGCTATCGTTTCGTAGGGTGAATTTAGCACAAATCACGCATAGTTTATGGTGAATGGTATAGAAACATTTTTTAGAGATTTTTTCCTCTCCAAAAGAAACCTTTCTGAAGGAAATACTTCAGTTGGAAATGTAATACTCAGAATCACAGACGCCCGTCGCAAGAAATTTCAGACTCAGGCGGTTTTATTGCTTGGGTTCCTCTTGGCAGGAAGCGGAAAATTGTGAGAAATTAAAACAGATATCAACCGGCTTTGAAATAAGTTTCTCAGACCTCTCTTCACTGGTCTGGATTCACGAGTACCACAGTCGTTCTCTCGATCTCTTTCTGTCACTCTCTGTCACTGTCACTCTCTGTCACCTACTCTCTCTTTATCTCTCTCTGCCTCTCTCTAACTCTCTCTACCTCTATTTCACGCTATCTCGCTCCCTCTCGCTTTCTC
This sequence comes from Chlorops oryzae, assembly GCA_020466095.1. Classification (NCBI taxonomy): domain Eukaryota; kingdom Metazoa; phylum Arthropoda; class Insecta; order Diptera; family Chloropidae; genus Chlorops; species Chlorops oryzae. The sequence goes on along the minus strand of CM035807.1, from coordinate 14,908,267 downwards.
TATCTGGATCTCTTGCTCTCTATCTGGATCTCTCTGCTCTCTATCTCGTTCTCTCTCTATCTCGTCTCTCTCTATCTCGTCTCTCTATCTCGCCTCTCTCTATCTCGCTCTCTCTCTCTCTATCTCGCTCTCTCTCTTCTCGCTCTCTCTCTCTCTATCTCGCTCTCTCTCTCTCTATCTCGCTCTCTCTCTCTCTATCTCGCTCTCTCTCTATCTCGCTCTCCTCTGTATCTCGTCTCTCTCTCTCTATCTCGCTCTCTCTATCTCGCTCTCTCTATCTCGCTCTCTCTCTCGCTCTCTCTATCTCGTCTCTCTCTCTCTATCTCGCTCTCTCTCTCTCTCTATCTCGCTCTCGCTCTCCCTCTATCTCGCTCTCTCTCTATCTCGCTCTCTCTCTATCTCGCTCTCTCTCTCTATCTCGCTCTCTCTCTATCTCGCTCTCTCTCTCTCTCTCTCTCTCTATCTCGTCTCTCTCTCTCTCTCTTCTCTCTCTCTCTCTATCGCTCTTCTCCTCTCTATACTGCTCTCTCTCTCTACCTCGCTCTCTCTCTATTCTCTCTATATCGCCCTCTTTCTCGCCCTATAATGCTCTCTTTTACTGCTCTTGCTCTATCCCTCGCTCGCTCTTTCCCTCCCTAGGTCTGATTTCCTGAACAAACCAAAGAAGTCTCATGTTGAAGCTCCTTTAATTCAGCTCAAAGCTTTCGAAGGTCTACCATATAACAATCTTAATCCTTCAGATTGCATAAGACTTGCTTCTCTCTAAGGACATCTTAAAAATTATTAATGAAATATTATAATGAAATCGCAAGTGAGAATCTGTCTACCTAGATCTTAAAAAATAGTATCTCTCTGCAGTATCTGAAACCTGAAAAAGCCTTCTTGGCATCTTTAGAATACAACCCAGAAAAAAGCCTTCGAAACTGTTACACCCCGTTTAACTAACAATTCACATATGTACTCGTACAATGCTTAAATGTTGTTGTTGTTTTTTTTCATCAGTATTTCTCGAAGCAATTGCAATTGTTTAGCAGCACGTTTGTATCGTAGCATTCTGCACTCCACCCAGTTTCAAACGTTGCTAACGTTGAGCACATTGAGCACACACATTTTTATGCAATTATTTATGCAAAAAAAAAAGAAGGAAAAAACTGCACACGGCATGCCTCGTTGGCCGGAGTAACAGAGCAAAAAAAAAAATAATAAAAAAAAAATAAAAAATATAAGTATGGAACGCAGAAATCGATTCTTACAAATTGTTATTGCTAATAAACAATAACATTAAATGCTGTTAAATGCTGTTACTCTCCTTGTTGTTGTTGCTGTTTTTGTTGTCAAGAAATCAAAAATGGTAAGGCCACGCCGCCGTACTTGTCGTTGCCCAAAGTACGTTCTATGCAGATACACAACGACATTTATATCGATATACATACATCTGCAACAAAAACAACAACGACAACACAGCCTTCATGATTCAATGAGAAGCGCGGCGACAAGAATCAAGTTTGTTGCTTCAGTCTTTTGTTTCCGATTAAAAGGAAATATAATGCGAAAAAACACAGCGCAAACAAAATGCAAGAAAATCCAAAGGAAAAGACAAGAAAAAGAACAGCAAAGAGAAAAAAAAGAACGAACTCTGTAACGAAATGCAAAACGCGAAATTGCATTAGCAAAATGAAATAAAAATTGACAGCATGACGACAATGATCTTGAAAATTAAGCAAGACAGACAACTCACGACGCAGTCTGAGGCTCTCTGCGGTTCGCTTCGCTTCTCTTCCCTGCAGTTGTCTTCTTACCAAATATAAATGGTCAGGCCTACAGCAGTCACACAATATTCCCCCAAAAAGCCTTAACAATACAAAACGTTTTTGACTGCCGGAGCTGCTGCTGCTGATGCTGCTGGTGCTCTTCTGGTGGCTCTTCTCGGTAATGCAGTAGAGTCGAAACTGCTAACAAGTTCCTTCGAGCAGCGCTGGTGGTAACCACTATGGCACTCATGGCATTCATTTCGTTCAGGTGACAGTTTTTTGGATTGCCATTATTTCGAAATGATTTTTTTTTTCTCCTCTCCTCTGTTTTCTTTTTGGTTCTGTGCCATCCACACTAAACTTATTACAATTTTGCATTGAACGCGATCTTATTCCATGAAACTTCGATACGTTGTTCGCCATACCGTTCTAAGACGTTCTTCGTGGGATCATCGATCCTCTATGATTTGAGGGCAGTTCGCGTAACGTTCGGCTGACTTATCTTTGGTCGTGTGGGTTTTGTCTTTTTAACTACCAAAAAATTGTCCGATTTTTATTGAACCGTGGTTTCGGAGTAATGTTGTTGTGGTTATTTTTTTCTTGCTGTTGTTGTGATGTCGTTGGCGATGCCAATTTCGTTTGCGATAAACTTTTGTGGGGCGCAAGAACATGTGTTTGCTCTGCAAATCTGCAATTTTCGTCGAAGACGAGATACATTCGCGCGATACAATATTTTGAGCAAGCGATTCAAGCATGTGAATTTTTGAACAATCTCAGTCAGTTGCTCTTTTGCTCTTCTCCTTTCTCTTTTTCACCCTTTTTCTCGTCTTCTTTGCTTTGCTTTATTGAATTGTATTGAAGCACCCTTTTATTGGTGTACGCTCCACTCGGACGGTGGAGCATTTTTTGTTCGCTTTGTTTTGTTTCTTTCGTTGTCAGGTGAAAATAAAGAATGTTTTAGTTCTGCTGCTAAGTAATTGATATGGGTCCTTGGGCTGGCTATGGCAATGGCAATGGTAAAGTGAACGGTGATAGGCTCTTTAAGAGCAAGCTGTCCATTGTTCACTTATTCAATTTGACAGTAAAGCATTTCTTTAAATTGAGGCGCTTACCAGGAATTCGTATCTCCTTTTTTATGCAATTTATTTAAAAGAGAGGGAGAGAGAGACAGAAAGAGATTGGGATAGAGAGAGAGAGAAAGAGAGAGATAGTGAGAGAGGAATCGATGCATTTAACGGGAAGCAAATGATGAGTGTCGAGTTTACTTTATGAAACGCAATTCTTTTGAGGATTTAAGCTTTTAATAAGAGGTCTTCTTTGTTGACTTTTGAAAGATTCTGATATTAAGTAAGCATTTCTTAGTATCCAGTTCATGTTTTAGAACTTTGAAAATTTCTTCTCTTAATTCTGAAAGTGCAAAGACCTCTTTTCTTATCACTTAGTCAAATATTGTCCATTTGTACCCATTTTTATTTTCAATACTGCTCTAAATATGAGAGACCCTTCAACTATATTTATTGTTTTTCAAATTTTAATGACCAGAAATTTCCATACACATCCTTGTAGAGAGGTGATCTCGGTTTCTCAAAAGGGGCCCCTTAAACCCGAGTAATTTGTTTCAAATCTGGGTGAAAACCTTTTTTGGATTCATACTTTTCATGAGCCTGCTGGGAAGAGGGAGGTCTCTAAGAAAGGAAAATGTCGCTGGACCGGGAAATTGTCCATGCTAAATAGTTTATGACTTTTGTGTATAAAAAACGTTCCTCTAGATGGAAAAATTCTACTTTCAGACTTGATTCCCTTCTTCTAGGACTCCAAATGACTTATTAATTTGAATCTCCTTTGACATCAGGGTCATACAGAGGAGGATTCGATGAGTCAAACTTCCTGTTTAATGCAAAAAAAGATATATAGCTCTCCAATGCCTACATTCCTCCAGAAATACTTTTCAACGTGCGCGTTGGCTTTACTGAGAAGCTTTAGGGCAGCCTTAGTAAAAGAGAAATGCTTCAATGCTGAAATGTGTGGCTCTAGATCTCTAAAACCACTATTTAAGTCAGCCAAATACCATTAAAGAAAATTTGGAAATGAAAACTTCGGATAATATAACGCGACAGATTGCGACTGCGCTTCCTATCGAAAGCTGTATTTTTTCGGGAAAAATGATTCAGGCGATGAAACTCTTTTTATTTATTTAATATTTATATTTGTTCAGTATACTATCGCTTATTTAAATTATTTTCTTTGTTTTCCAAAACACTAAAACGATTATTTGTAACTGCTAATTATTTACTCACATCCAATTGTCTTGTTTGTCTTGCCTATTAGCTACTGGTGATAATTTCACTGCACAAAATGTTCTTGTCTTTAATCTGGAAAAAAATCTAATTCACATAAAGCTATAAAAATACAAAAACAATAGAAATAAGATAAATTTTAAAGAAAACCAAAAGCGAATAGTAATCTAATGAAAAATCTAGACTCGATTTAATACGAAACGAAAAGAAAATTTGATCAAGTGCACGAAACCGAGGTCATAAATTTCAATCAACAATACCTGCAGACGCCAAGTGTCACATCCAAAACGAGACACTCTACATCAGAGACTATCACTACAAACCTATTATTTATATTATGGACTGCCAACAAGACGGCGAAGAGGAGAGGCTAATAAGAACATTGGACGAAATTACGAAAAAAAAATACCAAAGTGTGCACAAAATTCCAAGAAATTACAAAGAAAAACCCTCACATCAATTTCCACACATGCCCATAGGGTCAGAATCCAAATATAAAAAAATAACAGTTATAATCACTAAATCATAGAGCAGGCCAAGAGAGAAAAACCAAGCACTCGCACGAAGACGAAGAATAAGAAAACTGTCATAGCACAATGATGCACTGCCTACATAAAAATGTGTCGCCTTCAAGCCATGCCCAAAACGTTGATGCCGACAGCAGCAGCAGCAAACCCAACAGCATCATCATCCCAAACTGAAGGGAAACAACAGGGAAAACAGTCAAATTGAAATCAAAACAAGACCCAGAATCACCAAAAAAAAAAAGCAAAATTTTTAATAGCCTGAAACAAAACCCTTAATGGTCATAAAATACACAATAGTTGGAGAGAACAAGGTAGAAAAAAATGTCCCAGAATAAAAATTAAAAAAACCACGAAAGGAAAAACAAACCAACAGTGTTGATGGCACATTCTCATACCCTACCATAGCCAAAAAAAGAGAGGAAAAAGAAGGAAAAAAGAGCAACATCGTTGTAGTTGTCGTTGTTGTTATTGTTGTCGTTTTTGTCGTCATCATCTTTTGGGCATGAGTCGTACGTGGACCCCAGTTTGGTGTGCCAAGGTGTGCGTCGTTGAATGTTTTTATAGTTTTGATGCCACCAGAAAATTTAAGAAATAAAAACGAGGAAAAAAGGAAGAAAAAAATTATGGAAAGGTCAGCTCAGTAAGAAAGAAGGACTGTGTGGGGACTGTGGCCTACAGAGAAAGCAGAAAACCAAGATCCGAGCGCATACCCGACGAGTTTAGACTAATGTTTACGATGATCAGCCGCACGCGTTGTCCATGCACAGAATTCCTTATAAAAAAAAAAACAAAAATACGATTTAAAAATTTTTTAAAAACTTCATTCGGTTCCTGCGAGTTCGCCGTGTTTCAGTGCCTCAGCGTTTCACCGATTCAGTGTTTCAGTCTTTCAGTGTTCCAATGTTTCAACCAAAGCCCAAAAGGTATGAACATCATTAACTTACTGATTTATTAGCGGTATTCAACACTCCACTAAAGGCAGGAAGAGAAGAGCCAGGAGCCATCAACCATGGGAACTGAAGAGAGGCTACGCACGACGACGATGACGGCGACATCACCGCTGTCACTGCAATGGGCCTATTCTTCTTCTTCTGCTTCTTGTTCTCCTTCTGATTCTGATTCTGCCTATGTCTTGTGCTCTTGCATCTCTTGCACGGACTTCAGCGGAATTTTTTGACATAACGCCGGAACGTGTCGTCGAGGCTATTGTGTTCAGTTTTTTTCAATTTTTTTTGGAACAACGTCAACCGCAAGTTCAACCGAAGACCTCCACATATTTTTCTTCGTAAGAAAGCTCGACATTTTTTAGCAGCACGTCCGACAACACTGAAACTCCAAGGAAACAGACAAATATCGCTTAATTTTTATTAAAGAGTCTCGTTTGGAAAACAAAAGTGACAGCAGTCGCCGAATATTCCAATTAAAAATCTTCCTCGAGTCTAAAGAATATTGTTGAATTGTTGTTGTTCTTTGTTGCCTGCGAATTTCCATATATCTATCTTAAGCACTACTAATTTTTCTACAAATTTTTTAAAATATGAAATAATTTTCGTTTATTTATATCCAAATTTTTTATCATTTCTCATCAAAATTCAATATAGACAGAATCATTCTTAAGGTCAACGAAAGCAAAGGAGAATGCCTCTGTATGAAATCTCCGTGTTAATAATCAGTTAAACGGTTAACAGAATGCACTTTTATTCCTATGAAATGGTTATCTAATGCATCATCAATTTAAGAGTAATTATCCTCTCACCTGAAAACTTCTTAGTTTACGAATAATTTACTTAATCATCGGAATGCGGATGAAAAGGCCTTCCAGCAAAGCTTAAAGTCTCTCCAAAAGAAAGCTTATAAAAGATGAGATAATTATGACCATTTCAATAAGAAAGCATCTCATCACAAAAGCAAAACATCAACAATTTCATAATTCTTTAAAGCCGAGATCCCACTATCTGCGCAATGTACCGATTTTTGCCGCAAAATAGCGCCGATAGCGTGAACGCATTTTTTCGACTCTGATGCTAACAAGTGTTATCGTCAACGATTTTTGTCCCAATTTTATTCCTTACACAACCCCCGCCCCCCTTCCTCCACCATATCTTTTTGACAACTTGCGACGATCGTGTGAGCCTCAACAGTGATTTTGGAAATTGTTAAACTTTGTGCCGATCTGACCCGATAAAAATCGGCGCAGATTCCGCTTTTTGCGAAGATAGTGAGATTCCGGCTTAACTATGGCTAACGCTTATACTCACGCGTCAACACAACTACTCACACATCCCTCTGCAAAAACAGTACACACAAACAATAGAATAATTCCTATATGAAAAAATTTAACAACAGAAAAAAGTTTTATAACAGACGGACAAACAACAACAGCTAAAAAGTCCGAACTTTTAAAGCTATAAAATATTAGAATTTATGCATTTTTAATTTTTTGGGTCTCGCCTTTCAATTAATATAAATAAGCGGTTTCTCGTATTTTAAGACGAAATTCCAGCGCTCTACATTCGACGAAAACATCTTCGACGAACAACGGCTCAAAAGAAGAAGAAGACTAAAAACAGTATTGATTTACAAGAGATTCTTTTGGTCTTTGTTTATATTATGAGAAAATAAACATTTGATTGGGATTCAACATTATCAATAGAATAAATTTCTGCATCGGGCCGATAGCCTCACAAACTAGCGCCTCCTATTTTTTTTAAAGATTACGTCTCAATTTATTAAGTAAAAATTGTTTTATAAAAAAATAATAAAAAAGACGAAATTGCAACAGCTTAGACTTGAGAATTGAAGGTTTACGCAAAAGAGCGAGTAATCAGACTGCTCTAACTCTTTCGTATAATCTTATTTGTTCTCTAACACAAACCAACATGGACATTCATAAACATTTATAAACTACATAACAAGCAAACTGCTTATGTAAGACCATATTTTCTTACCCGTAGGAAGAAAAAAAGAAACCAAAATGCCTTCAACACTCCCACGAATTACGGGATTGTTATTATTTTATTTTGAAGTGAACACACCCATTTCACGTGCGCTGGCACGCATATCGTTTTATTTAATTCCTTTGAAAGCTAGAAATTCTACAAATTATATTGCATACATACATATGGACATACATATTTTTGTGGTAACAGAACAAAACCAATCTTAAATGTTCACATAAAACTTAATTGAAGATTTTCACGGAAATCGGGATTTGTCTCCTTGTTTGTTTTTGGGGGGCTCAACAAATCTCGTTAAACACGCATTGTGCTTGCCAATTTCAAAAACAACAGAGCAGCCTTGAAGGATGGGTCTTTGGACTTTGACAAATGATCAGCGGACACATACGCATTGTTTAATTGCCTTCATGTTAACGCAATTAATAAAGAAAAACAAAAAGAACTGTTGAAACAATTGTCAAAGAACCTTGAGGAATTTATAAATGGAATTCTTCTTTTAATTTATATGGGGACATTTGGAAATATTTGGAAGTAAATTAATAATGTGTGAATGTGGGGGCGTTTTAGCTTTTAGGGACGGGAAGAGTTCGATCAAGAGAGCTTGTACTTATTATTGAAAGGATCCCTCTTTTGGAAGCGATCTTAGACATTAGATCGATTATATTTCTTTGAAAGCACTGATGCCAGATTAAAGGAATCTCTCCAAAATTAAAGGAATTTTCTGGTCTTTAGAAGAAACTTTAAAGAAAATTCGATGGGATTAATTTTGGATTTTAGAAAATCAAAATTAGAGGGATATTGACTTTTTTTGAAACATTCAAGGGATATATCCCTAAAAACTGGCAACAATGTTTGACAGAGAGGCTTTGTGTCCCCTTTCAGAGCCTTTTGTAAGTAAAGGAATCTCAGGAATTATTTAACACAGGACTGAAATTTCGTCAGCATGAGAAGTTTAAAACAAGATTAACGGTGTATTTCAAACAATAGCACAGCTACACGATATCCTTAAAAAATCGGTACCAATTTGCTGAAATATTATGAGATATTTTTGGCTATCTTCACTGAGGAAAGGTTGGATTTGCAAACTTTATTTAGGGACATTAGAAGCACTTTTAATTCAAAAAGGAACAAGGAAGTTTAATGGAACGTTTTTTGCCCTGAAAGCTTTTGAAAACACAATTGACGAGCTTCAATAAAGAATTTTATAGAGGTTTTTAATGTCCTACAAAAACTCAAAATTCTTACTTCCCATTGTCTTACCATGGACTTAAAAATCAATTTCACAACAAAAAAGAGAGTATATTAAAAATAAAGATACAAATTTTCACTGTATACAAAATATCAATTCGGACTAATAAAAAGCACAAACCGTCATTTGAGAATGCTAAACCGTTTATTAAAATCAGAATAGCCATTACCAAGCTGAAATTGATGGAAACATTAGGGTCCCTAACAAATTTCTTTAGTCAAAGACTTGTTGTTATTTATTAACATTCTGTGAGTTCGCTTTAGTGTTAAAGAGCAAAAAATCGATGTACAGAAAAAAGTATAAAACCTAGAAAGGAATTGGTAACATGTAATAATCCAAATATCAAAATTAATAGTTGAATAATAACGAATTCTTTTTTTTTTCTGTATGGAATGAATGGCCTACATAGGAAATTTAAACCGATTTAAGACGAATTTGGTGTATATGCAAACATACCTACAATTCAATAGCTAAAATGAAATTTTTAACAATTTTCTAGATTGTGTTACATGTGTCCAAATTTTAACGTAAAGACATTTATTTTAAAGTGAAGACCTAAATAAAAAAAATAAAAATAATAATAATTAAGTTACAATCGAGAAATGGCACGAATCAAATTTAACGTTAAGGACATTTTGTCATAGTCAAAACTCATTATTAACAATACAACACTAAACTTGCATGCAATAGAAAAATTAAAGAAAGCACAAAATTATCAGTTAAACTGTAGTTAAGGAACATAGTAATTAAAAAAGGAAAAATAATATTAAAAAAAAATAAGTGAAAAATCAAGATTTAACAATTTGCGATGGTGGCCTGAATCAAATTTTATTATCATTTAAGTTGTATCAAACATTTTTTTAAAACTGCGAAAAATACAAATCATCAAACTATAAAAAATAAATCCAAAAAATTTTTAATATATAAAAATTAATAAAATATTTAAACATATAGAGGACCTAATTGTATACTGAAAACTTAATTAACAATATGAATAATGGCATTCGCGTGGTGACTATGTATACAAAATTTTGACCTCATAATTTAAAAATCCTTTTAGACCCTTCCGTCTATAAATGGAAATCATAATTCATAACTAGATAAAATCAAATTTTCGCGAATTTTGCGGATGGTGGTCTTGATCAAATTTTAAAACCTATAGAGGACATTTTGTTTAGCTGCGAAATACTCAATTAAAAATAGTGAAAATCAAATTTTCGCGAATTTCGCGGATGGTGGTCTTGATCAAATTTTAACCCTTAGAGGACATTTTGTTTAGCTGCGAAATACTCAATTCAAAATAGTGAAAATCAATTTTTGCGAATTTCGCGAAATGTGGTCATGGTCAAAATTTATCCATAATGGACGACTTTATTTGGCGGCAAAATACACAATCAGAAGAAGCAAAAAAATTAATTTTTGTATTCAGATATGAGAATAAGAGAAAGAGTGTTTTTTTCTATTGTGTAGGATGATGACCATAGTTATAGCGATGTCGCAATTTTTTTTCAGCGAAAGCTTAAGTCTACATAGTAGCTATACACACACCAAATTTCAATAAGCTGGGATGTATAGTAAAAAATTTATTCACGAAAAACGTTAAAATATCGTGATTTTTGAAACTTCTGAACCACTTCCCACGACCCAAGAAGGGACTACGAAAAAAATTTGTATGCAGTTTTTCGGACATTTACCTGGTTGAAGTCCATGCCAAATTTCAATATGATATCTTTCATGGCTTAGGAGTAAATTACGAAAAACTAAAGTGTGACCGACAGACAGACAGACAGACAGACAGACAGAAGCAGACAGACAGACAGACAGACAGACAGACAGACAGACAGACATGGCTAGATCGATTCCTCTTGTCACCCTGATCAAGAATATATATATATGTCTATATCTACCGCGACTCCTTTGGTATGTTACATACACCGTGCCAAACTTAATATACCCTTTCCATTCGGAAAAGGTATAAAAAAGATAAACGATAGCGGAAAAATTTTTTAAAACTGTTTATACAAAATATCAATTTCGGACTTTAATTGAGAAGAGCCCACTAAATGCCGTCATTAGTGAGAAGAGATATCTCACTACCGGAATCTCTATTAAAATCACGTAATGAGCCAAAAGCCAAAGTGGAACATCGCGGCATGAAGCGATCATTAGGGTCGCCCCTAATTTCCTAAATTTCTTTCAGTAAAAAGAGCGTTAGTTAGTTCATTCTAATAGAACAAGATTCTCGTGGAGTTTTCGCTTTTGGTGGGCTTAATATGAGCTAAAAAAAAAAAAACAAAAAAAAAACGAGAATAAAATAAAACCAAAAGACAATGGAGTCGGTCGATGTAACTTCATTCAACGAAATGCATAATGTGAATAGCATTGCAGCTGAAGTGAACGAATTCTTTTTTTTTTCTCGGTAATTGCTATAGCAATGCCCTAGACCTAGGCATGGAATGACAAGTCAAATTTAAGTTCAGCGAATTAGGTACAAGACTCATCATGCAAACATACCTACATACATAAGTATGCGCCTAACTGACTGGATAATGTTCTCTAACATCTTTCTTCTTATGGGTTTTTTTCTACTTTTTTCCTTATATTTTATTCTATACCACTTTGAGCATTAATTAAAATGTGAAATGTGGCCTAAAAGACACAAAAACAACAACAATAATAATGAAACAGCTAACAACGAAAAGGCACCCGAATCCATCATTTCCGCTTCCATGCATTCTTTAGTCACTTTGTACAGCACTCTACTCTTACTCTACCCTACTCGACCTCACCACACCACACCTCACCTTGCCGCACTGCACGCGAAAAGGAAAAATTCCAAACGAACAGCACAAAAGTTGAGTGTCGAGGTTAGAATGGTTAGTTAAGGAACATGAGTCCAACTAAAAAAAAATTGAAAAAAAATATTAAAAAAACCAAAAAGCGAAAAGACCAAGACTTGTAAACACATTTAAGGCGCATGCGTTGCCGCTGGAATCAGCTGTGTTCATATTTTTGCATTTTTTAAGTTCGTATCAAACATTCTTCTTTAGCAAAGCAGCAAAAAAAAAACCAAACACTCACAAACACAAAAAAAAACCCAAAAAAAATTCTTTTAATATTATAAAAAATAAAATAAAAGCACAAAAAATAAAGAAGACACCACGCCTGACAGTTGGCTCATTTCTGAACCGAACGCGTGTATAGTGCGCCTCATGCGTCGTGATAATGGCCATTCCGGCGTGGAGGTGTACCTCAGTGTATACCAAACAATTTTGTACCTCATATGCTGTACAACGAAATTCTTGTTTACGATCCCTTCCAGGTCCGAAAGAAGAAGACATTCAACTTCTTGAGTTGTCTTCTTTAGATTCTTTTTTTTTTTTTTTTTTTGCTTTTCTTTCATTCTTATTTCTTTTAATATGTTCCTTGAGCCTTCTTCTTTGCTTCCGAACGCCTTTCCACTTGTCGTACAGAAAGAAGAAAAAATTTTCGCGCTCTATATGCTTCGGGATCTCATTGTCATTTTGCTAAAAATTTTATAGATTTTTGTTGTATGTTCTCTTAGAGAGTGTCATACATGTTTACATTTTATTTCTTTTATGTAAATTTGAATATTTAAATACTTTTATTTTAATTAAAATTAATTTGTACATATAAATTTTTTTGGACTTTTACAGAAGGTCGAGAATGTGTTAACTGCGGTGCGACCTCAACGCCCCTTTGGCGCCGAGATGGTACCGGCCATTATCTGTGCAATGCCTGTGGTTTATATTACAAAATGAATGGTCAAAATCGGCCGCTGATTAAGCCAAAGAGAAGACTGGTAAGTGATCGATTACAATATTTAGCGATTTTATTATAAATTATCGATGTTTCAATATTAGAAAATAGGGGCCAACTTTTTTCGTATTAAAGCTAGAAACAGTCGCCCCGTATCGTATCGTATCGTATTGTATCGTAACGTGACGTGACGTGTCAACTGATTCAACCCAGTATATGTGTAGGAAGTGTGTATATCAACCAGTCATAACTCGTCCGTCGCGTTACGTTACGATACGATACGATACGCTGCGACTATTTCTAGCTTAAGGCTAGAATCGTTCCAACTTGGGATCATTCTTTGAAGTCAGAACAAATTGTGTTTATAAAATGATAGACGATAGGAGATTTTGTACGAGTGATGTTGCAATGTTCATGTTCATTGTGAAGAATTCCAAGTTATGTTTAAGTTAATGCACAGTAAAATTAAACTGAAAATCATGATCGAATTCTCTCAATAATTGTCGAAAAGCAGAAAGCTCCTTCGAAGCAATTTTAAAATCACCCCATTCCAAAGAATAGCCTACTCTCAATAATTCTCTCATACAAAAATAATGATTTTCGGCTTACCACAAACAAAAAATAAATAAATAAATAAAAGCAAACCAAAACCATTTGGTACGAAAACCTGCCACGAAAATCCCATCCACTACGTATTCTCAACAATAAATTTATTACTTGACAGTTGTGCATCCTTCGATTCGTTTTCAATGCAAAAATAAAAGCAACAACAACAACAGTGACAAAGAAACTGGCAGGTTTGTGCACGGTTTTGTTAAATTGCGCCTTAATTGTATGTTAAACATTCATATCAATACAATTGCCACCCAAGAAGTCAGCGAACCTTGCCGAATCGAATTGAATCAAATCGAAACGAAACAGAACGAAACAAAACGGAACGAATCTCTGCGAAAGCTCTCGCGAATCGAGAACAATTGAATTGCATTTCAAATGACGGCTTTACATAAAACGCACCACTTGGTCCATCAAGAAATTTCAAATCGAAAGACATTGACATGAATTATACGAGAATGAAGAGAATGAACGATTGAGCGGATGAACGAGAAAAAGAGGACGATTGGATCAGCAGCAGAAGCAACAACAATAACAACAACAGCACCAACATTATTCAATTAGTCTCCCAAAATAGTTTCCACAATTTTCCAACAACATACTAATGATGACCTTCTCCATTTCCTTCTGCATCGCCTTCCATCTTCATCTGCGTCATCGTTCCCGTCTACTTCGGGTTCATGTTCATGTGGCCCAGCCAGCCACACGTCAAAGCATAAATTTTAATTTGTTGCATATTTTGTCAACAACATTAAAAATGTCAACAAAAATCAACAAATTCTCAATATCCAGCTGTGAATTTCTTGGGAAATCCCTTCATCAGCATACGAGCGAGCATACGCACGGGGCCTAGCATGGAGACATAAGCTGGCTGGGAGTCGCAGCCACAGCAACATGCCTATGTGCAGAGCCCAAATGTGGGACTATGGGACATCGTCGCTGTTGCTCTGGCTGGCTGGCTGGCTCGCTGGCTGCATGGACACGCGCACACAGTGCAGCTTGCACGAAACACGTTTCCAGTGGGGGTACTCAATCGTGTTCTTGCAGCCTTTGCCGTCGTTGTTGTAGTTGCTGTTGTTGCTGATGTTGCTGTTCCTATAAAAATTTAATAATCACATATTTATGTTAATGTTATGCAATCAAATGCGTACACCTTAAATGCCAATAAAATCAATGCTCCATCTCTCCGAATCGAAATCAGAATGGGAATCAGCATCAGCCATCAAATGAGCTTTCGAGCCGATCCATCCCGCGCATGGACGCCAGCAATTTAAGTGCCATAAAGGAACTGTTAAGTCTGACGCTTAGGCATTGTTAACGCAAACCACGAGAATCGAAACAACAACAGCAACAACAAAAACTATGCCAACAAAAAACAATTTCCAATCGATCGAATGCGTTGATAGGCGAACATTGTGCGGGGTCCAGGTCCACTTCGGCTAATAGACCTATTTATGCATTTTCCCAAAATACAGTTCCCATATGGCTGAGATTTTCTGCCGCCTCGACTCCTACCATTTTTATTGGCTCTATGAATCGATGCGGAGGGGGAGAAATGAATGAGGAAATTTAAAAAAAAAAATTATTGTAAAAAAAAGAAGCTCTGATTTTTTTGAGTTTGATGTAGTTGGCGCCACAATTTCTTGCTGCTCTTCTCCGTCTTTTGTTATCTTGATCAGCAGATAAGAAGAGATAGTGTCTGATCTGTTAGAATTCGTGTAAATGTACAAGTGTTTGTTGTTCGTTTTGTTTTTTCTTCTCAGGCTCAGCAATCTCTCGGTTTTAGTTTGAGGTCAGTTTTGCTATCGTTTATTCAAGCTGATAAGGGATTTGGTGAGGAATTTTGGTGTGGTCAGCATTCATCTTGGCTATGATCTGATATTTGCTTTCGTCTATGTATTTTGCATTTTGGGTTCTTAATAATTTTAAAAATTCAAATTGGTTTCGATCCGTGAGGTTTCTGGGAATATTATGACATTTTAAAAGAGTGATACAATTTCATTTAAATAATTTTATGAATTAGTGAGTATTTCTTTCTTTTCTTCTTGATTTTATTCTCTTGTTCTTTTAAATGGGTAAAGAAAGATGGTGCTAGGAATTTAAGTTTTATCTTTTAAAGTTTCAAATTCTCCTTCTTTTTTGTACCTTTTGTAAAAGACAAATCCCTAATTAGCTCTCAAGATTGCTCCTCATTTCTGCTGTTTTCGGCATCCATTTCACATGGACCCACTGCTACTCATTCTTCCCTTATGACTTCCAAACATGTCTTTTATCGGGTTCCGATTACCTTATAAATAATTTCAACAAACATAATAATCGACTTAGTGGCGAGAAGCGGAAGGGGAAGAAAAGAAACGTCTCTACGCCTTACTTTCTTCTATCACATAACTAAAGAATTCCTTCAAAAAAAAATGTTAGAAAATCGGGAAATACTTCAATACTAAGCCCATTTTCAAAAGCATTTTCATGAGATTGTCCGCAATGCTAATTCTTAAGGTTCTCCAAACTCATATCAATTTATGAAGAGAACGAAAAATCTTCTTAAAAAGCTTAAAAATTTGTACATCCATCTCAAGCGATTGATTGCCACTTTAACGTTTCAATTCCGATCCTTAAATCTCAAAGAAGCTTCACCTAAATCATCTAGGCAAAAAACATGAAGGTTTGATATACAATACCATAAAATATAAAACGGAAAACCTTTGAAAGGTGTAAACTCCAAGCACATTCATTGTTCGAACCACTCGAAGTGCAATCAATTAATGGCTACATTGTTGCCAGTCTGAAGGCAAACGCTCGGGCAACACTCGATCGCAGAGTCTCTTCGCTCAGACAGTCGTCATATGAAAAATTCTGCTACTGCCGTTTCAATGTTAAATGCTTTTCTAAGACTGTGGTGCACATGAAAATATTTGCAGACACACAAGCATACACACAGCGATGGTGTTTATGTTTATGAATTCAACCTTGACCTTGATGCATGATTTCTCGGGAAAGCTGAAAAGCTGAGAAGCTGGTTGAGAGAATTGTGCAAAGCATTTTTCGAATAAAAATTCTCGATATCGTTTCAAGGAAAGTGTTTCGGAAATGGTCAGACGTTTATCTAACGTAATAGATTGTCAGACGCAGAATGCGCACAAGTGTGACCGTGTATTGGCAACAAACCTTTTTAAAATTCTACTCCAACACACACTCGCCGCTTTAACTAGTCATTTTAACTGTGCACTAAACAAATTATTAATTACCGACGGACAACGATTCTAACAATAATATGTCGCGAATATTCAAATGTCCGCATAATGAGTACACAAACGAACAAGCAAATGCTTTATGGCATTAAGTGACAACAAATCGAAAACTCGTGACCAGTTTTTTTTTTCTTTCTTTCTCTAATATACGATGGGAAAATATTAAAAACATCGAAAGTCACTTTGATTTATTTCATTTGAATTTTGCTTTCTGCTGCACATCTGTTAGTGCTTCCCTTTAAAATTATTTTATTTTTTTTTTTTTTAGTCTTCAATAATATATTATTCATCTTGTTCAGTGTGTGAAGAAATTCCTTTAAAGTGTAGAAAAAAAAAACAAAAAAAAATGTTAAATCATTTTCGATTGCAACAATCAAATCGAACAAAGTGGGATCACTCCAACTGTGCGAGTGAAACACTCAAAAGCGTTCGAAAAGAACACGAAGCAAACAAAAAAAAATTAAGAAAAAATTCCGTACAAAACATTTTTGAGAATCATCTTTCGTGTGCTTTACTGGCTCACTTTAAATGGCTTTAAGAGATTTTTCTGTAATGAGAAGGGCCAATAAATATTGTGCATAGTATGCCTTAACCCTTTAGTTGCCATTGTGAGCTTGACTGGCTCACTTTCAATGGCTTTAAAAGATTTTTCTGATAAAATATATGCCAAAAATTATTTAACATAGCGTCCCTTTATCCTTCCATTACCTTCAAATACTAACCATAAATAAATAAATTACCATTTGGATAATACATTCCAAAGAAATTTTTAACCAATTTTAAATTTAAATCTTAGATTAGTTTGGTAAAAAAAAATGGTTATATCGTATTCAAACAAATTATTTTTGTGTATCCTTAAGTGCTTTAAACGTCTCACTTAATAATTTTTACCAAAATATTTTAATTTGTGTAAAATATCTAAGAAAAAAGAGGCAGTGAAAGAGTTAATTATTTTTATCGTTAAGTGGAAAAGTGCCAAATCATTCGGCAATAAAAACCGTTACCATGACTCAAGCTTACAGGCAATTATGAACTTTTGTAGGATTCTTTTTAGTTATGAGCACGCTTCTCGGCACTTTAGGGTTTAACAAAATACCAAAAAAATTCAAAAAATTCCATTTTACACTAATAAATGAAAATGCAATAACTTTTCCATTTAATGCCTGGCACAGTTTCTGGAAATATTCAGCGCATTCAAATGTAGGGAACCGATCAGAATTAAAGCGCAGTTGACTCAAGCTGGTTCCTTATGATTGGCTGTGTTGAATATTTGCAGGAATTCGTAAACCGAAATTGGAGACTGGTCATCAAATTTTCCCTATTTTCTCAATTTTGAGCCCTTTGAGGCAAGGCAGCAGTAGTTAATTGATTAGATTAAAAAATTGTCTAAATTGTAACAAATCGAGAGTAACTGTACAGCGGACGACCTTGCGAGGGCCGGTACAGAACTTGATAGCATTTTAACGGAGCCCGAACTGGGTGTTCCTTTTGCCTCAGTTAATTTAAAGATTAAATCTGATTTCTACGGGCAAGCGCGCAAGGCATGGGCAGAGGAAGATTCTTGCCTAACTTCAAGGTTGATGTGGGTAGACCTGGACTACAAAAGGACCAGTCAACTCCTGGCGCTGGGCCGCGCCGACTGAGATGTCATCTGTTCGAATAAAAGTGGGGCAGCCACTTAAACCTAACCTAACCTAACAAATCGAGACAGAATTTAGTCTTAATAAGCCCAAGCAGTTATTTTTGGATACATCTTAATCAAGGTCCCCAATGGCCTCCAGCACGAGCAGGTTTTGTCCATTGTAGGATTCCCAAAATAGAGAGCTTTGAAGAGCTCTAAGTATTGTGGGGAGTTTCACTATTTTAAGCTCTTTTTTTCAGCAGTCAATGTGACTTATGTTTAATATGATTTGAAGTGTACCTCATTTCAAAAAATTCCCAATCAAGTTGAATTTCTTGTCTTACAGCCTTTTTTTGTGTACCTACCTACTAAAAAAAAAAAGCCACAAAAAAGTCTATTAAATTTATACCTACTATCTGAAGACAAGTAAACACCCATATAATTAAATAAAAGCTTGACAACCCGTTTTCTTTATGTGATTTATAGCCGTAAACATAAAGGTTTCGGACGTATCCTGAGAAGTTTTTTTTTCTTTTTGCTCTTTTGTTACCGCTCATTTATGGCATTTTTAAACGACTTTTTTATAGCCTCAATCGAATTAGAATCGAAGCACGTGTGTATTTCGAGGTTTCTATTACTGTTCTTTAAATTAATTATTGTTTTAAGAATGAATATATTTCAGGTTTTTTCTTTCTCTAGTGAAAGCGACAGCCAGCGTCCTCATTCTATCTAATATCATTCACTTTCCGTTGAATCATTCCAACTAATAACTTTCTTAGAATATATTTATGAATATCCGACGGCATTTGCAGATGCAAGAAACTTTCAAGCTCGACATAGAAAGTCAGTCAGGCGGTTCGTCTGTCAAACAAACAAACATAAGGACAAAAAAGCATGAAGCATGCTACTACCGAAGGCAATGGCCTCTACAATCTAAGATATTGCGCAGATACAAAAGTCAAGATAGATAGATACCTACCTAGCAATAATTCTTGTATTTGTGTGCTACATAGAAAATTTCATACAATATATGCCTCAATTTTTATGTATATAAATGTACTTACTTGCCCATGAATGTGTATGTACATGTGTATCAACCTATATAAGGGGCAAGAGGCTATAACAAAACCTCAACGCACGCACGCAGACTCCATTTCTAACAGACTTAACAGCCACAGACTTAAAGTAAACAAGAAGAGGAGCACACCGCACAAATATGTGGCTTTGTGCATTATATACAAATATCTATATACATACATATGTATTTAGATATAAATAAATCGCGATGCGAGAAGAAAATTTTCTTTCGCTTTTCTTTGCAGGACAATTTTTCAGAAGATTCATTCAAACAAAATGGAAAGCCCACCGAGAGACAGACAGAGAAATTTCTCAGTATTTCTACCCTTCGGCAAGTTGTTGTACATAAATAAAATGTACTTTCACGTACGTACGCGTGCATGTTTGAGTGTACAGTTTATTTGTCGCTTGAGAGGAAAAAGCATCCCTTATTTTTATATAGGAAGAAACACATTTCGAAGTGGGTTGGTTGGCTAGCTTCACTCTTTGTATAGACAAAGAGGAAAGATAACAAAATGTAGCGCAAAAATACGTTTACATCAGATAAAAAATAGAACAACAACAAAAACACGGATGATAAGATAGATACACAAAGATATCGGTACAAGCGGGTAATGCCAGAAGAGAATGTTCGTATGTAGAGCTTATATAATTTTTCTATTTTTTTCCAACTGTATAGAATTTTTTATTTGATTTTTTAAGTTGAAAATAAAACGAAGGGAAGTCGCTTTTGATATGATTTATTTGAGAAAATTTTTCCAGCGTGGCCACCCTACTTCAATGAATGACAATTTATGGGCTCGGATGTTGTTTTATTTGAACGGTTTTTGGTCAAATTAATCAATATTCAGTATCAGTGTATTTAAAGTATGTATTTAGGGAACGTTTTAAAGATAAATCAATGATTTCTCCGGATATTGTTAGTATTTGGCAATTATTATAGAGAATATTATATTCCAAGTCTTTCTTGATCTTTATCGCAGACCACTGCATATAGAAACTGAAGAAAATATTTAAAAAAAAATTAAGCCTTTAACGCGTGGCTATAGATCGTTTAAATTATTTGCGAATAAATTTTTCTATTGTGTTAAAGCGTTAAGGGAATTTTTTCCCCAAGAAGTTTAATTTTTCGGTCTGCTTTTATTATGGTCAGCCAATCCTCATCACTGTAAGGTCATCTAGCCTCCATGTTTCCCTAAGAGTTGCCTACAAAATTAACTTTTCAGTCTACAATATCATCTCAATTACTACTAGTGAAATTTGCAGGTAAATAGTTGGTCGCTCAGTCAATACCAATATTCCTATATTAAGGCCTATCAATATAAGCGCTATCAGACAAATCCACTACCCAAACTCCACTCCTCCTAAAACTGTAACACTAGTTTACAAAAGTCATCCATTTATTTTCCTTTTTTCTTTTAAAATTTTTCTTCTACGTCTTAATATCTCAAAAACTGTTTCCTCTCATTTAATTATATATCGTCGGATAAGAGTGTAAGCGTGCTAACTCACATTTGAAAAGATTTACAGCGCAGACAAAAACCTGCTTCAAATTTACATTTTCATCTTAGGGGCTCTCTCCAGCTCTGTCAGAAATGTAAATTTGAAGCAATTTTGAGTCTGCCCTGTAAATTTTTCATAGATTTTATGATGCTTAGTACTTAAACTACAGACAGCTAAATTGGGAATAGAAATTTTTTAAAGATTTTTTTCCCCCATTTAAAATATTTAATTCTAATTTTTGAGTAAGAAACATTTTATTAAATACAAGCAAATATTGAAATAAAAAATTATTTTAAAGATTTTTCCCCCAATTAAAATCAATTAATTCTAATTTTTGACTAAATTTAATGTTTCCAGCATAGTGAATTAACTTAAATAATTAGAGTTATTGTCGGACATTTAGAACTATAATTACATTATTAATCGAACATATTGGTTCTGGAGATAAAAACAAATAATTAATTGTTGATAAGATCTTAGCAATCGCTTTACAACTCTAATCAATGGTTTAATTCACAATGTTACTTCACAGTGAAACAGCTTAAGAATGCATTCAATCTGTACTAAACAAAATTAATAAAAAAAAAAAAAATTCAAAAATTCCAAATTTTGACCTAGTGGAAATGCGTCATTAATATAAGGATTTTGCCAATTTAGCTTCCGGCAAGCTTGAGGCTCACTTTAATAAAACTTTTTTCAAATCATTCCTTTAGAAAGACAATAATTAATGGTGCTTCGAAAATCATTACTCCTTCATTTCTCTTTAATGTTTTAATTAAGTACTTACAACAGGTCCCTAACCGTATTTGCATTCAAAGCAGGAACTTAAAAGGCAAATAATCTTCAATTTGAATAACACTTCTGATAGAGAGAATAAATGGCGTTCATTAATCGGTCGCAATGATTTTTACGATCGTCGAGCCGAGCACAACAACAACAGCAACGAAATTTAAATGCGAAATCAAATTAGTGTCTAAGTTTCAAGGCGCGCTTTTTACGCTTTTCCTTTTGCATTTCAATCCATTTGTAGCAACATAACATGACAATCCGAGCGCCCCTGGTTCGGAAAAACGACCTTCTAAGAACCTCACTCCCGTTCGCTTCTCTCTATACATATCTCTCTCTCTCTGTCTCTCGAAAAGAAGTTAACCACACCATACGTCCATGTCTATGACCAATAAAAGTCAAAAATGAGTTGACAATTTTTTGTTTTTATTTTTGTTTTTCCTCAACAGTAGCCATGAATGTTGCCAACCCACACACACATTAACCAAATATTCATGCACAAGAATCATGCACACTCATGTTAACTCTTTATGGCCAGAATGGAACACACTAGGGCAGGCATGAAAATCCTCATTAATATTTGTCACTGGACACAGAATGGTTCTTTTTTCTTTTCGTTTTTCCTCAGTGCTGTGCTGTGTTGTGCTGTCGTTTATATTGCTACTGCATAAATTTCTACCCGTACTACCCACAGACGACGACGGCAACGACGAGGACGAGGACGCCGACGACGAAGAAGAGAGAACGAGTGTGGCAGCGAGCAAGCACCACAAGAACCTCTTCGACTGGACACATAACGTCAATTTCGATGTTGTTGCTGCTGGTTCTCCTCTCAGTGGTTAGAGTGTAACTCGGCGCTGCACAGCGAAATGAATGTTTGCTTAGCACGCTCACACAATTTCTATAATGTTGCTGCATTAATTTCCACATATTGTCTGTGTCACACACAGCTCAACGCAGCTAAGCAAAGGACACATCACAGCCCACACCATCGGCTGGCAAAAAAAAAAAAAAACCAAATAAAGGGTTTAAGCTTTTTGTCTACGTGAATGCAATTTTCACCCCTTCTGTAGAACCAAAAAAAGAAGAACAAAACCAGAACTCGCACTTTAATCCTGCATATTTTTTGTATGAGAGCGCACACATATACATATATAAATATCATCGTCTTACATATATGCGTACGTACGTTTTGTGTGTTCTTGCATATGAAATGAGTTGTAACTTAATAAATTTCTGTAAAAACAAAAACAAAAGCAAAAAAGGTCGAATTTTATCTTTTAACAAGGAGAGTGTCCTTTTTAGGTCGGCGGCATAGTTTCGAAAAATATTCAAGAAATTCATGGCATAACCTTTTAGTGGTTTTGTTATTCAAGAAGCTTAATTTCTCCAACTTGGAAGGACCTTAAAGGAAGTTAAGAATGTGAAGTTAACAAGGTTCTTTATTACGTTGGAGGACATCGTAAAGGGTCTTAGAGGTTCTCCTGCACACAAAACCTAATCATACAGAGGAGAAGAATTAACTAAAATCATCGGACTTGCAGATTCTCTATGGAAGTCTTTAAAAATTTACCGCAAAAAACGAGGAAAGGGAACACTGATCCTGGGAAGCTTTCACGATTGTCATGATCGTGATTATGATCGTCATTAAAAACTTACAAAAAAAAAGTTTGCCAGCAATCAGTTGAAGCTTAGATTTATATTTCGAAAGTCCTGCCAGGGAAATATAGGTATACATATATTACTTTTATACTTTGTTCTCTTTCTACAGACGGCTGTCTAAGTATCCCAGTAACGTAGTTGTCGGCTCGGATAGAGCAAAATCTAAAAAAAAATAACGAGACCACTTTCCAGGGTTCAGCTTTTCTCCAAGATCTTCAATATTTTTGGATGAAACTATAAAAGAAAGACCATTGGAACACTTTTTCGTACTATTTGTTATAGTTTTTAAAGCTCGAAAGTTATTTTTCTAATATATACCCTTTTGGGTTGACAACTCCGGTACGATCTTGATCCGGTACGAACGACCGATGATACTTCACAACTAAAAATTTGCAATTAAAAAAAACAGTTTAACCGATGCAGTCTGAGTGCATTTGTATAACGAAGAGACTGACATAGATGTTGCCCTTTTGACACTCTCCTCGATAACAGTTCAAACCTATAAGACCTATAATAATGGCTGATTCTCAAAGAAATACCCTTCAAAGAAGAATTTTATTTTTTATTAAAATAAATGAGGTTTGAAGTTAAGTCCATTGTAATGAGAAATACCCTGTAGAAAGCTGTTAAGCAATTTGCCTAAAAGAACTAGTACTTTTACCAGTACTTAAAGAACTAGTGCAATGTTTGGGTAAGTTTGCACAATAACTATACTAGTGATCAGTGGAATATCTGCATTCATTCATTGAGGTGTTATAAATTGATAATAAATACACAACCGAATGGTTTTATTTTATTAAAAATATTTATTTCCATTTTGTACTGAAAAAAAATCCACGATTCTGTAAACTTTTTCCCGTAAACATCACTAGGATTTAACTGGTGCAAATTTACCCAATTGGATCGAAAAGTACTAGAATAATTCTGGTGCATACTGTACTAGTGCTTTCCTGTACAGATGTTATACTGATTTTCGACAGAATTTTATATCGACAAGGGTATAGAAAAGAACTAGTACTGGTGGCTTTTGCACTAGTAAAGTACTAGGACGACACTAGTTCAAATTACTACAGGGTATAAATAAAGAAAGATAGAGAGAAAGAAAGAAAAAAAAACAGACAAGGCGCTAAGAAGAAATATTGTTCCTAAAGGCAATATCGAAGCTTTTCGTAGCGCACTTTATCTGGCTCCGCAAATCGTATTGTGTTCCAAATATTTCCTTACGGCCATCTTTTTCCATATGCTGACACGCCCAATTATGAAAAAATTTTTGCCAATTCATGTGATGCATCAATATAAATGTAGCTCTTATAAGCATGTTGTGTATTTTTAATTGATCTGCACGACGATCGACCCATCGAGCGATCACCCGATCGAGCGATCGCCGAGCGAGCTTTAAAGAGTTACCCGAGGAGCGACGTTTACGTGGTGCACATTTTTGTGCAGTGATGCTGATGACGCTGGTGAGCTGAATCTGTTGTGCTTTTTGATGAAATGTCTTAACAAGTCCTAGCTGCATTGCCAACGGCCGCTGTATGTACCGCGCGTACCCACCAACGTCAACGAGATATTTTTGAAAAAATTTTATTCTTTTTTTTTGTGTAGTGCAAAAACGCCCAAATCCAAGTCCATACCATGTATTTAAGCAGATTCTGAAGTAAGAAAAAAAAAGAGTATGCACACTCCGGTAACCACCTTCTGGAGCTGTAGCTACAGCTGGAGCATTGAACTTTTATCTCTTTCTCTTCACAGTTCGAAGAGCAATTTCATTCAAGATCCATCCGTGAGCCATGGATCGAAACCATTAAGCCAACCGTCAGGCGAATTTCTAATTGACTTCTTGTTGCATCAAGTAGCTGTGAAACGAGTCAAGAATTTGATTTATAAGCGCTTGATCACTTGTCACTATCTCCCTCTCTCTCTGGATTCGAGGTTAGTCTGTCTCCCAACATTTTGATTTCTATCCTGACTCCTTCTCGAAAAGGGTTACGGCAGCGGCAACAAGCCTGTCGAACGTTTCGCGATTCGATCAGATTTTCGATTTTATTGTCTGTTTTCGCTCGATTCTGCTTTTCGTTCATAGCATCATCATTTTGCACGCATCGAGCAGTTAATTTCCAAAGTTACAGCCCACATACTTCAAAGTTGACGATCGGTTTTTTTTTTAGTATGTTTTGGTCTATCGTATTCCTTAAGCGACTGTCGCTTCGATCAGTTGGTGCCTTGGTTTATTTTCTTCTTCTTGCTCTTTTTTGGACAAATTTAATATATTCCGATAAGTTTTAAGTGATATTCCCACGGTTTCCTAATACGACCGAGTCTATCGAGCATATGGCGTGTGGCGTTGGCAAAGCAGAGTCAAAAGGGTTTAAGTCAAATAATAAGGGGCAAAAAGTTGCTTGTGAAAATGAGAAGGCGAAATCCTTCTGTTCTTGTTTTTTCAGCTTTTCTTATTTATTTTAAAATATCAATTGATGTTGTCGTGTGTAGGAAGATATGGCAACTCTACTGAAAACTAGTTTTAGTAAGCCTGATAAGAAATCATGGGGATTGTTCTAATGTACCAGATCGAAATGAAAGAAAAATTATCAAAAAAGATCGATATTGGGATAGTTTCTTTGACAGAAGTTTTCTTTATCACTCAGTTCCTATTTACCATAGTGGATAAAAACGCCTGCCCACCTGGTTATATACCTTCAGTTTCAGGCTTCAGCACATTCATGCTTATTAGTGGGTCTTTCTTTTCTTCCATGCCTTTACTTTGAGGAGTCGTCGCAGGCTCACGACCAAAATTGGGAAACTACAGAGGCTTATTTCTTCCTATTATTTAAGTGGTGTTTGTAGTTAGATACGATGAGGTAAAAGGTTCCTCAAAACTCCATGAAAGGGTCAATTATACCCAACGAATTGCTTCCAAGAAAAAATTAACAGTTCTTTGAGGAATTATCGATGTACCATTTACTTCAAATAAGCTAAGCTAAAATAATGAATGATCTCCATTAATCTCTTCTTTAACCCTATAACACAAAGCTCACAAATGTATCTACACATAACGTTGACAATTTTGAGCAATGTTTTGGGTAGTAAAATGAAAATCGTTAAAGATATGGGGGGGACAAATTTGGCCCTTATAAGTTAAAGGTTAAGGAGTTGAATCTTCAGATGATACTCCCTTTTCGTTATCGCCACTGATATTTACGTATCACCATATCCAATGGAAATAAATAGACCAACATCAAATAATAGCCAATCAATTCAATAAAGCGCAGCTGCACTACCGAATTCAGTGAACATCTCAATATGCATTCGAAACCCCTCGGTACGATTAACCACGGATCATTTAAACAGAAATTTTCACCTTAAACAAAAAACAAGATTAAAAGCCCATAAACATATTTACACGTTTGTATCTCTATAAATGCAGGCATGTGTGCATTAAAGGCTACACATTTTTTCAGTAATTATATCAGAGTTCGATTTAAAGACACACACTCACACACACCACTCAGGCATATGTACATACATACACGCTCCGTTCGACAAGGGCGTGAGGAAGATAAAGGTAAAAGGAACAGCATTCAGAAAGCGAGCCTGTTATAGGGACTGAATCTGTTACATGTTCTGCACGTTAAGTGATTAAGCATAGTGGATTTCGTTTAACCAACTTCAAGAAATGAAAATAAAATAAAAATAAAAATGAAAATAAAATTGAAAAAAGTAAGAAGGAAAAAATCACTGCAACAACATGCTGAAGACATGCTTGGTGTATATAAATTAAGTTGTTAACATGACAATTCGACAAAACTGACAAAGAAATGTGGCTTTTAAAAGTGCAAAATGCCTTAAAAAGATTTGATACTGATTTTCGTACTACAATGTACGGCGATTTTGTGTCGTGGCTGCATATTTCTCTGATTGGGATAAATTCTTTTGAGCACGAGTATTTTGCCATGACGCGATGGATTTTAAAGTGGATGAAGTTTGGACGTAGTTTGAGGAATTCAAGTTTTTCGAAATGTTGTTTGATGAAAAAAAGTAAATTTTTGGAATATCCCAGCGAGATTTATGAAGTGAACAAAATAACAGTGACACTATTGAGATCTGCATGGTTTATTAGAGGAATATAAGAGTTAGAGATTCAAATGAGAGATGGGCCAAATGAGGACCGTTTATCAAGAGAACTTAAGAAGGTATTGACTGTATTTGTTTCTCTTCTTTTTGGCAGTCGCTCTTTAGCATTGGTTAGAGAATCAGAAGGGATGTCTTGTCGCTTATAGAAAGTTAGCACTTGAGGAGTTAAGAGTACCTTCGAGCTAGATGGAACGCTTCTTATTCTTCTTATTGGCATCCTCATTACTTAGACCCACTGCAGTCCTTTTTAACTTCTGTTTTAACATTTTTTTGACATGACCCTGACACGCCTAAAACCATGGCACTCTCCTGTATCAAATCAATAATCTTCCGACCACATGTAATCTTTACACGACGCCTAGACGCCTTACCAGCCTTCGTTTTATACACAGTTATAAGGTGAATCGAAATGGCCATTTTTAATAGCCCTAAAAAAATGTCCATTACTTAGATTCCAACCGCACTGAATCAAGTTTAATAATTTTCTTACTTCAAGGTCCTGAAATAAGAAACTATTTTTATTCCATCACAATTTAAATGAAATGAAACTAATTCATTTAGGAGCTTAAGCAAAGGGTTAACTAATCTACCACAAAAAAAAATCTTATCGATGTAATTCGCATAATCAATTTATCCAACCCCAGAAGAATTAAAAAAAAAGACAGCTTTCCAAATTTAATGTTTCCTCCTTTACTCATTTCATTTCATTTTCTTTTTAGACACTACAATCCTTGCAAAGTGCAGCGAAACGTGCGGGGACATCGTGTGCGAATTGCAAAACCACAACGACAACCCTTTGGAGGCGGAACGCCAGCGGCGAACCAGTATGTAACGCCTGCGGTCTCTACTACAAGCTGCACAACGTAAGTTCTTCATACACTATTATTGTGATAGCAAAATATATGTTTATGTAGTCAGCCAAATAATATTGTAGAGCAATTTATAAGACATGGAATTCTTTAAAGAAAAAACGATCCGAATTCAATGTCATTTAAATAACGATAAATCACCGGAAGCGCATAAATTGCTAATCCTGTAAGCTTGTTTATCGAAATTCTTAGGAAAAGGCATATTTAGGGAAGCATATTTTGGGAACTCGCCCAAAATTTTTTTCTATGTGCACACAGCATGACGCTATGTCCCGTAAATCCGCTGATGATAGTTTAATGATACACGCTTCATAGGACACACTCACACACAGGCCCAACTAGATCAATCGACAACGCTTAACCCTCGATTGTGCTTAAGCGATTTCACACACGATTTACCACGTGCTCTGCCGCCGAGCACTCAAAAAAAAAAGGGAAAAAACTCCGAGAGTGCAATGCCGTTTATTCTTCCAACCGTCGAAGAGCAAAGATCAATGGGCAGTGCAAAAATTTTCCGTAAGGATTGCACGAGAGACCCCAAAAACTTTCAATCCGTAAATCAGTATCGCATCGGGACGGGAACGGAACGGAAGACGGACGCGTTAGAGGAAATCACGCTTTGTGGGGTGTGTAACGGCGACGGAAACGAACTGAGATTAAAAATAACATATACATAGATACAATAACAACAACAGCAATACAACACACACATTCGAGTAGGTTGTAGAAAGGACGAACTTGAGCATTGCGCGTTGTGCACGCGCCCGATGCGACTGCGGCTGGTGATTGCGTTCGCGTTCGTGTTCGCCTTCGCGTTTGTGTTAGGTCGAGTTACAGGAGATTTGGCTCCTTGTTGGCTTTTGATGAATTGTTGATGATTATTTAAAGATGCTGCGCTTCTGGTGATGTTAGAGCCATTGGGTGGTGATTGCGATGTTACCGATGCTTGATGGCGATGGTGCTGCTGTTACTTATGATGGTGATGGTGATGGCGATGGTGGTTGTTATTGATGTTATTTGCTTCTGGTGTTGCGAGATGTTGGTTAATGGCGATAAGATAAGAGAAAACGCAAAGCCAGTCAAGCAATCACCCTAATAAAGCCTGTGAAAATGCGATAAGCTTTATTTCGTTACAATTTTCTAACTAGCGGGATAGAGAGAAGGAGAGAGAGATATAGAGAGGGGGGAATTGGGACTATGGAGTAGTGGAACAATCATTTCCTCCAAAAAAAAAAAAGGACCAATCTCCATAATGAACTCTCTTTTTGACTTCTTTGACTTTTATTTGCAAAAGGAGGGGAGGCGAGTGGAATTCCGAACAGATTCATTCGTTTAAAGCGCGTTGAAGCGTTTGCTGAAGGTAATTTGCAAAAGGACACGCAGGAAACTATAACGATGAATGGTCGAATGCTGCACACTTTCCAAACATTCATAAATACCAAAGGTTCTTTTTCTCTGTCCCCCCGTTTCCGTGTGTGTTGTGTAATTTTTCTTTGCCGTCGGTTTAAAGAGCGCATTAAATATTCATTAACTGAAGCTGCTAAAATTGAGTGGGAGAGCGGGCAGCAGCACACTTCAATGTTTTTTTTTTTTGACACCATTTGTTTTGATACCTTTTCTTGTGTATGGAAAGGAAAAGAAACTTGTCTTCGGGCTAAAATGAATAAAAAGTTTCCCCCTAACGCTAAACAGAAAAAGTTTTCTAATGACGCGAACATTTACATGTCAATGCTCGTTGAGAAATGGACAAAGAAGTCCTTCAGGATATAATAAAAGGAAAAAAGGAAAAAATAGTAAATAGCAAGCAGTAATAATGGAATGTCCAGCAAAATAATAAATCCTATTAGACCTTATTTCATAAAACATTCCAACAATTTCGTTCTTCTTAAGCATTCATTCCTACAGCTCGATGGGCCGCATAATGAATTCATGTCGAGACATCGCGCGACCACTAATTAATATCCAGCTGATTTCTAATTCCGTTGACACCTGATTTTGCTCTCTTCGCTTTCGCTTCGGAGCTGCCCAACCTGAATTTAGCTGTGAGAATTATATTGCGATATCCTGCGGTGTTACGAGGGATAAAACAAATCACGCACACACGCAGACAGTTTTATGAAGCAAAGACAATAAAAATAAAAACTTTTTGACTTAAAAATGAAAGAAGAAAAAACCATAAGAATCACTTAAGCTAACGTCTGATTTAGGTCATTAACGAATCGAAAAAAAAAACAAATTATTTAAAACAAAAGCAAATGAATAAGGCGAAGAGGCTATTTAATATAATTATGCAAGAGTGGAAGATGTTTCAGTGTCAGAGCAAAGGAAGTCTATGGGAGAGAGAGTTTGCGTTCTCTCGTTTTCCGCTGTTAGCCTATAGAAATTGACCTCAAATGTAGGAAACTGAGACGTATCTAGAAACAGTATAATTTTAAGGAATAGTCAATTTGAGCCCATTATAATAGCCATTGCTTTTAAGCGAAACTTTTCTGGACTTCAAGTTATTGCTCTTGGGGCTTTTGTTATATATGAGTTAGCTATTTTTCCTACGTTTTCATATAATTTTTCCCCCGTAGTAATACAATACAATACGAACATATCAAGGATATTAAAATTCACTTACCTTATACACCGTTTCTGGATTTCAATTTGTGATATATAATTACTTAAGGTCGATTCCCACTTCAAAAATTTTCTTTTGCCGCTTGAAATTTGAAGAATTCTTCACCTGTAAATACAGAGGAGAAAATATTAATATTTAACAATAACGCCAGAATCATATGAAACTATCGCGCTTACACCACTTTTATTGTTGAAAATATATTATTTTCAAATTGCAGAAACAAAGATAAAAAATTTTACTTATAACCATCGTAAAACAAAACTAAAGACTGTGAACAAGTTGCACTCGTGACAACTGGAAATGCAAATTTCATATTGTGATGGTTTTGTGGTCCCATAAAATGATAATAAAATATAATTAAACACTTATTAGCTAACCAACAGTATTAAAAATTTCATAATTTAAAAAAAATTTCTGTATGGCACAATGATTATTACAGTCTATCAAAGTTAGGTGACACAAGGAATATAAGAATTATGTAGAAAAATGCAAGTGAGACTTTTTAATAGGGATTTATTTCTTTTGAATGCAGGGTTGCTTTGAAGACGACAGGGTTGCATCGCTTGAGATTTCATATTAGTTTTATTAAATTAATACTTAATATTTCCCCTAAAGCCTTCAATCATCTTCGTCTGAAACTTATCAGGCCTTAAGTCCTACACAGCCATCAATCTAAATAGGAGTGTTTTTCACTTAACCCTCCTTAATTGATTTTTATGCCGTTCCGCAACACCACCACCCACGACTCGGAATGATTGAAATGCGATCACATTCCGACACATTCCTCATTCAATTCGAAAACCGTGCGATGCAATATTTTCGCTGTGTTCTTTTGGAATTCACAGAAAAAAGGCGACAAAAGCCGATGTATACTCCCATTCGAAGGTTACGCTCAATTAGCTTATGACAGCCAGAGCTCTGTTTGCATGAAAGTTATGGAAAAAAACATTTAAAAAATTATTAAAAATAAAGAAAAAAATCGCTAAAAAATCACTCATCCAATGCAACGCGGAATCGAGAGTCACTGCGAGATTGTCTTTGGTCTTGCGAAACCGTTGCGTGTCGTCTCGTTAGGCGCAGAATCCGCTCCCGCGCGCAACAGAAGCTGCCCCCCTTTGCGAACGCGATACAGTAGATTACATTTATGCATAAATCTTTTTTGACTGCGCCCGAAATGATTAAAAATCTGTTTATTTTATTAAACGCTCGTGCACCTCGACGACAAGCCGAGGGCCGACAGGGCCGCCATGCCATGTCATTTCGTCAAGCGAGCCAGCGAGCCATCGAGTGTCTTGCAACAAAGTTATGTTAGAAGGAATCGCGTGTTAATGATTTACAAACTGCTTAAAAACATAATTAAAGAGCGCCTTCCATGTTTGCAAAGACCTTGTGAATTATGCTCAAAGGAACGAGAGGCGCATGATTATTTGCATTGCATTGTCTGAATGAAAAATCAAAACAAAAAGAAAAAAAGTCCCAAAAAGAAAAGGGAAAGTCCTTTCCTCCTTGCCGTGTTAAAGAATTGTCGGAATCGTTTCAAAAAAGGTATCAATTACGAAAACAATTATTTGCGCAACGACAAATCCGCTTTTATTATATATATAACAATGAGAATCGCAACTACATTCATGACAGCACTCACAGTAGTGGCCTCTGCCTAGTAATGGCGTACTCGTAATTGTCACACGAATGGGAAAAAAATGCAACAACAAAAAATAAATAAATAAAAGAATAAAGAAAAAATGTAGGACTTCCCTGTGTACCGCCCTGCGATGAATTAGGCAACAATGCTCGAAATTGATACACTTTATGCGTGCCTCCTTCCAAACACACACACACACACACACACACAACGCAGCCACAGAGAGAGACATGGGCACATTTGAGTGCACAGTTACCGGGTCGGTCGTTCTTAATGCACCTATTGTATCGTACCCCTCTCTGCGCGTTCACTTACGCTTCCGCATTCATGACAAAAGAAGAGACCATAGGGGTAGGGACGGCATGAAATTTTTGAAAAGAAAAGAAAAAACATTGAAGCTCGCATGGAAGAGAAGAGAAGAGCCGAAAGTACTTGAGTGCAATGAAAGAAAAGCTATCATGAAAAGGGAACTTTTTCGATGCCCATTGCCAATGAGGATGGCGATGGCGATGGCGATGACTTGCCGCGGTAGTTCACGCCCGAGTAAAGCGTTCTAATAGAGAGCCACAGTGCCATGGTGCCTTTAAAATCCAGGTACTACGCTATATTCCATTTTTGTTTGCTAAAAATACGGTAGGACCGACGTCTGATGGTGGCTGAGGACGATGATGATGATGACGCTGACGATGTTGAGTGGTGAGCGTTGAGCGCTGAGCGCTGAACGTGGTAACTCAATATTGTAATTGTAGCGCAATGAAGCGCATTTTCTAACATCAGAGGCAAAGATTTTCCGCAAATGATAAGAAATTGCACACGACGACGGAGTGCAAATCGGAATGGCAATGAGAATGGGAATGGGACTTGGACTGGGAACGGTGGTAATGGCAATGGGAAGAGGGAACTGCCGGCCTCTGCGTACATACATACATAAGTAGGTACTTTGCGCATCAGCAGCCGTCGCTATTTATAACGGAGCATAACGCTGTCGATGACGATGCCCTATGCTTGTGCCGCTGCTGCTCTACGGGTACGGCTTGTGCTCTTGGTGGAAGTTGCGAACATACACGGGCCGAAGTGGTCTGTTTATCAGTGCAAACTAATCGTTTTGGCAGCGAATGCAGCTTATCTGATCATGTAAAAATATGTAATGTTTCATTTTTTCCTACTTTTTTTATTTTTTTGAATGCATTACTATCGCGTCTATAAAGCCGAGTGGCTTCCTTCATTGTGCGCACGGTTAGGCGCAATTGAATATGTTAAATATTTTAGTGACTTCGTTCGGTCGGTCGGTCGGACGGTCGGTCGTTTAGTCGAATATTGAAATGTGCCGCCAGCATTTTTGAAAAGTTTTGCTCTAACTCTGCTGGAAGCTTTTCCTTCCATTTATTTTTTTTTATATTTTTTTTCATTTTATTTTCCTTTGTTCGGAACAACTTTGAGTCGCGGGGAAGGAGCAAAGTTTTTGACATCAACTGCGCGAAAATTATAACTTTTCCGACATCCGACATGAAGTTGAAACTCTTTTTCGAAAGTGAAAGGAGGGACGGCTTTTGGTGGCAGAGATTTTATTGATTCTTTATCAGAGTATTTTAGAGGCGAATTTATGCATCATCAGAGGACAATGCGTGGTCACAATTTATAGCAACGTAATGCGTAAAATCCCTCTCGAATTGATTTTCTGCAGACGTGTCTGTAAGAGGAATTTCCATTCGTTAAAATTAAAGCAGTTTATTGATTTTCCCCAAGAATCATTCGCACTCTCTAACCCGGGTTTTGTTATCCTTTAATATTTGCAGGTCAATCGTCCACTGACAATGAAAAAGGAAGGAATTCAAACAAGAAATCGCAAACTCTCATCGAAGTCGAAGAAAAAGAAAGGACTCGGCGGCGGTTGCTTACCCATTGGTGGCCACCTGGGAATGGGTGATTTTAAGCCCTTAGACCCATCGAAGGGTTTCGGCGGTGGCTTCTCAGCATCAATGGGTGAGTTCTCTTACGGTAAATATTCAACGACGACGACGACGAAAAGAAAGAAAGCGCAAGCTTTCTAAACACCATTTTGTGTGTGCGAATGTGCATGTGTGGAGTATAAGTATAAGTAAATAATGTACATACATATTTACATACATACTGCTCGCTACATGCACATCGTCTAAGCATTCAACTAATTCCGTGCTTTTTCAATTATTTTCTCTCAGCTCAACATGGCCACCTCTCCGGCGGTTTGCATCCTGCACATGCGCATATGCACGGAGGCTGGTATACCGGCGGCATGGGATTGAGTGCTTCGAGCGGCCTGCAAGGTGGTTTCTCCACAGCTAGCTCCCTTGGTGGAGGAGTTGTGCCACATTCACAACCTTATCATCTTGGTTTGGGCTCGATGGTAAGTAACTTTTGGCGAGCTTAAGAGAAGCTACGTTTTTGTTTAAGAGATGAGACACACAGAGAGAGAGGAGAAAGGATTTTTCTCTTTCTTACCGCGTTTAATACACTTTCACTTATGGATTTCTATGTTTCCCCTTCATTTTTCTTTTTAGGGGACATGGCGAACGGACTACACGTGATGGAGCGGGAATAATTTGAATAATAATTTATTCAGCTAAGCTCAGTTGATAAAAAGCAAAAGGATTGCAGAATAAATTGTGGCAACAAAGTGCGAGAGTGTTCTCAAGACGAAAAGTTGAGAATTTATACCTTTCGTCCTCTTTTCGTTCGTAGTTTTTGTGACAAATTTATTCACTTCATTTTACTTTTTGGTTGATAAAGGTTGCCTAGGAATGTTGCTGCAAAGTCAATCCTTTAAGCTTAAAAAAAAAAAGAGAAAAGTTCGATTGCTGTGCTATGATGTTAAAAATCCGGAACTGCGCATGCGCAACATTTCTTTGAACAAGAGTTGAAAAATATTAAACACAAAAACCAATGCATACAGTATTTTGGTCGGAATGGTGTAGCTCCGTCTTTGAAGGTGATGTTCTCCAGTATACCTACAACAACTATAACATTTACAAAAAAAAAAAAAACTAAAACAACAAAAACCAACACAAAACAACAACTAATAAAATAAGTTTGCGTGCAATTTATAATAATTTAAGTACACTTTCGTTTATTGCCTTGTTCTTGTTTAAATTAATTGCCAAAATATTCGAAAAATGAAAATGCTTTAAGTCATAAATTACACGCCACCATTTTCCTACATTAACTTTCGGGACCTACGTCGCTACAATATCCAGTGTAATATATATATTTTTTCTTTTTTTTTTAATGTTATTATTGTGCACACGAGACAAATATTTACAATTTGTCATAAACATTTTCAACATTAACGGGTGCGGTCATGTTCATGTATGTAAATCTAGAAAATCTCGAGAAAAGCTACTTTGAAAATGTTCTTCTACTTTCTATGATTTCTACTTTACCCTGATGTGACATATTGAAATGAGGGTCTTTACGATAGCTACGCATAAGGTGATATAGGTACTTATGAATACCAGCTACTCATGAATACCCCAATGCGTTGTTTTCAACTCAATTAACATCAAAACATAAATTTTAATTTAGTTACCTAATATTTAATATTTTATGCTTTATTATTTATAACCGAGTCAAGCTCTAATTTTCCCTTTTAAAGCTTCATTTTTCATTTAATGAAAACAAGGCTGGCTTTTTAAACGTGTATATATCCTTTTGATATTAAATTGAAAAGGTTCCTATTTCAGATGATTAATAATTTAAGGGGATTCAGAGAAGTCTTTGTGACTCGTATGCAAGTTTTTTGAAACAGGCCAACTTTAATGAAGTCTTTAAATTTGTCTCAATAAATTTACAAAGACTTATTCTTAGAGCAGTTCTAATAATATTGTCTCGTTACCATGTTACCTAGACTGATGTGAGTACCCCTTAAGATTCCTTTTTATCTTTAACTTATATTTAAATAATCGTTTGTCGCATCAAATTTCATTAATTTAAATCAGAAAAATATTTTAAAAATATTGAAAATTATTTACAGTTTTTATATACAGTCAAACCTCTCTATAATGAACTTATCTACAACGAGGCTTTCTTTACTCCAATTTCACACAAAGCTTTCACAATATTTGCCTCTCATTTTAGTGAGAATTTATTTTCCATTTCCTTCAGATTTATCAAAAAGAAGATCTCTTATGCGAGCCTTGATACCTAGTAAAGAATAGGGCCTCCATAGAGAGTTTTTACTGTATTAATATTGCTTGGTTGAGTTTGAAATTTAAATAAAAGAAAATTCATGTAGAAATCACAAGAATGATAGAAAAGAATATTGCGTCTTGTGCAGGGTTCGTCATACTTGTGCACAAAATCAGCTACGCCATAAATTAAGAAGAAAATTAAAAAATTTTAAGCCCGTCGGCACCCGGCACTTTTTAAATTTAAAGTTTTCAAGCAGCCGTTTATTTATGACGCAGATGCGCTGACCGAATCAGTTTCGAAACACGTTGTTGAGGAAATCAAAGCAAAACTTCTATTAATTCCTTCCAAAAACAAACATTACACTGTCCTACAAAATATATCATATTAATTCACCACAAAAAATAAATTTATTTCTCCTGAAGTTTTTATTTTTCCAAATAATTTATTCGCCATTGGAAGAAATGATGAGTTACTATGAAACTAAGTCCCCTATTGAATTTAAATTTTTTTTTTTTTTTTTTTTTTTTGAGCGGCTGACTGAGCCCATCTACCTAGTGCACAGGATTTGTAGAGAAATGATATATTTCAATATTTCCTACCAGTTTATAGTGTTATTCAATTAGCAATGTAAATATGTGTGTAAATATATTTGTATGTTGAAAAGTAAATTGCACTTGTAATAAAAAAAAACAACAAAAAATCCTACTTTTAAGTCCTTAAACATTTTGTATATAATGTCTGATATATGTATATTAAAAAAAGTTTTAAGTATTTATAAAGAAGTAAGAAATATTAAAAATAAAAACTATATTGTGTATGTTTTATGGTGCATAGTGTTATAGGAAATAATTTAATTCGTAAACTTAGTTTTAAGCGATTTAAATATTAAGAGAAATGTGCATAAATTCATAATTGGCCATATTGAAACTAGCAAAAAAAAAAGAAGAAGGAAACACACAATTTTGTTTAAATGAATTTAAGTTTTAAAGTTAAACACAAAAATGAAAGTAAAGCATAATATTTAAAAATATATATAAATGAAAAAATTTGAAAAAATTAAAATACATAAATTGTTGTTTATTTCCATTTATAATGGATTAGAGAAAAGGTGATTTTTATGAAGGTAAAAATATAATTAAATGGGAAAATATATTTCTAGGAACATCGAAATTTTATTAATTAAATAAATTGTAAGTAAGACAAATGTCCTCGAAAATTTGCGTTAATTTTATTGATAAATTTAATTTTTCTTCGAGAATTTATTTATTAATGCTATTAATATTATTACTTTATTATTATTATTTTATAAAATCATTAAATTTATTATATAATCATTTAATTGATTTATCATTTAAATTATTTATATAAAATGAGATTAAATTGAGAAAACAAATAAAATTACCTTATAATTTATTAGTTTCATTTTATTATTATGTCGAAGATATAGGAAATAAGAATATTTATAAAAGTATTTAATTTTATTAAGGAAATTTAAAAATTAAGGGAAACTTAATTATTTTTCTTTATTGTTTTTATGTATAAAAGTAAATAAGCAACTTTATTGTTTTAACGATTATCTTAAATTATTGTTGCAAATTCTATTATTTATGGTGTCATTTAATTTTATTAAAGAATTCCCTTTATTTTTTAAATTATTTAATTTATTGTAAGTTATTCCTCTTGTTTATTATAGCAAATCTTTTAATTATTAAGATCCGTTATTTTTTTAATGGTATCATTAATTTTTATTAATACCAGAAAAAACAGTGAAGGACGTGGGTAATTACGTTACTATAGTTTCAACTTTAACATGGGAAAATAGCTCCGGAATATGACATATATATGTATATTAGAAATGATACAGAATCAAAATTACATCGTAATCGATTTCAACATCTTTCTTCGTCCAAATTGTCAAATTTCTTTTTTTTATCGGCTGAGTTTTTCTTTAAAAAATGTGATTTCATTTTCGAGACGGTTGAACAATCGAAATTATGGCACCTTGTATTTATAAACGGGAAATCCATGGTAATAATCTATTAAAAATGGGATTGATTCATTTCAATCTAACGTATTTCTCTACTTTCAGAACCAAAAATGATATTTATTATAGTATTTCATAATAATGTTATAACATTGTCAAACTACTTTTTTTTCAAAAATTTCCTGTTTTCATTGATTTTTGAGTAATATGGTCTAAAAACCTAAAAAATCTGGTAGCCAGCTGATATCACTGGAAAAAAAATTGAGACTGGTCCGTTTTCGCTCCTCGGGATCCGGATAGTAAAAAAAAAATATTTAATGAAACAAACTCATTCTTAATACAAAAACATACAGGTGGGATCTACACGTACTTCATTAGATGAACGTTGATACGTATAATTTTGTCAGAAGCTTGTACAAGACACTGACCAAAGAAGGAAAGGAATATGTTAAAGTTTAAACAGGACAATCCAAATTGAGATGATTTTTAGGTTTGGATAAAAAAATTTTGTAAATTTTTTAGCTTAAAAAGGAAAAACAAAAAATTTCCTAAAAAAGAAGGGGAACCCCTATAAGCCGAAACATTATTAATTTTTTTTTTCACCCACGCCCACAAATAAGCCGTAACTTGTGAAGTAAAAGGCGTAGAAGCTTCAAATTCGCAACATAGGTTGACCAAGGCGAATGAAAGGAAAAAATTTTATGTGGCCCGCTCACTGTCACGCCCACAAATGAAGATTTTTCGTAACTTCCGAAGTAAAAGGCGTCGAAGCTTCAAATTCGCAACGAATAAAAGATGTAGAGAAATAATTTATATGGAGAAAAATAATTTATGTGGCCCGCCCACCGCCACGCCCACAAATAGAGAAGCAAAACATAGTGCGCTCATAATGTCGGGACGCTGGGTATTTCAAAGTCGGGCTTGACCGACTTTAGCTTTCTTACTTGTTTTTATTTATTTATATTATTAATATTTAATGAAAACAAACTCATTTCTTTACATAGCAATAAATGGAAAAAATTTGAAAAAATTAAAATACATGAAATTGTTGTTTATTTCCATTTCTAATGGATAAGAGGAAAAGGTGATTTTTATGAAGGTAAAAATATAATTAAATGGGAAAATATATTTCTAGGAACATCGAAATTTTATTAATTAAAATAAAGTAATAAAAAATTTATTGTTAATGTTAATTTTCTGTATTTCTCAAATTTGATTTAATTTTTCGATTTATTATTTGTATTTTATTTTTATCGTTATAATATTTCATTCCTATTATTTATCATTTTATTAATGTTGATTCATTATTACGTATTGATATAAATTACTTTCTAGTGAGTTATTTATATTAATATTATTAATATAGATTCTTTTCTTCTTTTTCTCTTATTATTTATTTATAATAATTCAATTTATAGTCAAAAGTTATTTTTCTAATGATTATGCATGTATTATTTATTTGATTATTATGTTTTTTATTGGTTTACTTACTTTAATTGGAAAAAGAATTATCTATTATACTAGATAATATCAAACTAGGGGTACCATCAATTTTTAATTTTAACAGATACCAATATGGACGGATAACATTTATATTTAGATGTCAGATCACAACTTTCGTGAGAATTCGATCATCGCGAAGTTACTGGGAGTTGATACGTCCCATAGGCTTAAGCTCATTTGCAACATACTGGGTCGATTATATCCAGTAAAAAGAAACACCGCTTCAACCAAAATTTACCGAAGTCATTGTCCAGTAAATGCTAAACTTAAAAGTAACAATTCTTTTTACTGAACTGAAATACTAAAAGAAATGTGCTTGAAAATTGACGTTTGAAACAAAATGCCCTTCATAAGCGAATCTGGAATAAAAGTCGTAAACGTTCAATTCGCAATAGTGACAACGTAGGCTAATGATTTAGGCCCCAATATGTACTCCTAAAGAAGTTTCTGGTATATCACGTTGAGAAAATGAGGCTACAATTTGGCAAAAAAAGCTGCGACATGAATTCATTGAGAAAAATGGTGGCCCGAAACACGCAGACACAAAAAATGACCTAGAGCTAACTTACGCTCGGATGATGCAACGCAGAACAAAATGGAGAACTGGTCGCGTTTTGCGGACCCCGGGATAGACCGGGATAGTTAAACACGCAAGAAGAAGAAGAATCAATATTTAATGAAAACAAACTCATTTCTTTACATAGCAATAAACATACAGAGTGGGATCTAGACCCGTACTTCATTAGATGAACGTATGAATAACGTATGAATTTTGTCAGAAGCTTTGTAAGATAACAAGAACCACTGACCAAAGAAGGACAAAGGGCATAAAAAATCGCGATTAAGATTCTGGTTTAGAAATCAAGGTATGTCACGTTGTTATTCAGCAAATAACCAACTGCGCTGTGGGACAATCGCCAAAGTGTTGCACCCTCAAAAGCTTCTATGACTTGGCTAATGGATAATGACTTGGAATTACTTTTCTTGAAGGGACATTCGAGATTTAGAGGTGGAATTATAAAGAAGCAAAATAGAGAGAACTTTTAGTTCTGGTGTTAAAGAACTTTTGTTAGTGTACTTCTAGTTAAGAGAGGACCATTTAAAGTAAAGGGAAAAACTCTACAAGAGCCTAAAAACGAGCAAGAATTTTCCCTTAAAAAAGAAGCTGTGAGCTGTGCAGAACTGTGTCTCGACATACGGGAGGGGTGCCAACGTGAAGCCTAACCCCCTCGTTAATCAGCTTCAACTACTCGTGAAGGATCCTGTGTCCGGATCGGAGACTAAAGCAACCGAGTGAAGACGGTATTGTTGAATTTCCTCAGAAAATAGTTTTTTTTTTACTTTCCAACATCATCCCCAGTCTGCTTCGAGGCTCAGCGGACAACCGTAGCTCCGATCGAACTGGCTAATCTGGAACTCTATGACCCAAAACCGAAATCACAATTTTTATTTGGTTCTTTTCATCTTAAAAGGTCTAGGACCAGTAGAATAAATATGGGTATTCTTCCCACAATAGATCAAAAATTTTTAAAACATCTTCTGCTTTTCAAAAGGCAAAACTCCGAATCTTTTGGTATCAAAATTATACTGACATTCATCAGCTTTGGTGTTCCTTGAGTATATCTACTTTTACATTGATTTTATTGACCTCAGGTGTACGTATTTCTTCGAACTGAAACCTTCCAACGTCATTTGCCCTGCTAATGAGAAACCACATTGTCAAATCAATATTATGAAAAGATAAATCGAATCGACGATTTTCTTTCTCTTTTGAATTTCCTTCTTTTTTTTCATTTTTTGTCGAGCATGTTATGACAACTTCCACTTTTGACAAGATGAGGAGGTGCGGGCATATGGTACGACTTTATATCCGAATCGATTGCTTACCTATTCCGAAACGTAATGACAATTTTCAATTTATTTTTGAAAAGTGAATAATTTACGTTTTCACTGAAGCCTTTCGTATTTCTCTTTTTGGAATAATTTCGATTACGAAAAGTGCAGGCGCGCACGCGATTTCCTTCATTATTAACAGATTTTATGTCTTGATGTCGAATGATTAATTGTTACGACGTGATTTGACGAATTTTAAGCTGCCCCCAAAACGGTACAGATAGTTTTTCGAAAAGACAAAAAAAATTAAAAATCGAAATTCATCGTTTTTTTTTCTGCTTTTCTTTACGTTAAGAACAGCAAGCCAAAACGATTTTCTACAATTACCAATTTCAATTGCCATTGATACTCCGTGCATTCCTTCAATCGTTCCTACTTGCACCTTCCTCATTCGATTTTTTTTTCTATTTTAATTTTTTTTGTTATTTTAATTGAGTACTTTGCTTTCCATACTTTTACATAAGAATAAGGCCTTCGGGACTCCGCTTCGGCTCCGATGGACGCAGAACACAAAAAAAAAAAACAAGCACGATCGAAAGGCGATGCGTGTTTTTGTGTGTTGGATCGGAGCATTTTGACAGCAACATAGCGGGATGCTGACCAATATTCTTGTAATGAAGACCTTAACTGTTCAAAAATCTACATTGAAATTTTCACCTTCGAATTACAGTTCACAATTTTTTGTTCCTCTCCAAGCTTCGAAAAGATTATCGAAGCGTGTAATTGTAAATCAAGTTTCCTTGGAAGAAATTTCGTGTTAAATGTGAAGCGGGAAAG
Source organism: Chlorops oryzae (assembly GCA_020466095.1). Classification (NCBI taxonomy): domain Eukaryota; kingdom Metazoa; phylum Arthropoda; class Insecta; order Diptera; family Chloropidae; genus Chlorops; species Chlorops oryzae. Next base: position 14,865,611 of record CM035807.1, on the reverse strand, counting down.
CATGAAAACATGTGCCGACGAAGACAGCTTTGAAAAAGAGAGGAATCGTTTTCTATAATGTGGTGAATCCAAAATTATTCCCATTTTTGCATAAGAGAGATTTAAAGCGCCTCAACAAATCGATGGTGGCTTTCCTACACCTGTCCTATTGCTTGATCTGTGACTACTAAATATGGGATTAGCTTCAACAAAGACACAGCAAAAAAGGCCGACCTTCTTTCCAGGAAACATATTCGCAGGGGACAGATTTATGATTTCGAAACTAGCTAAATACAGCTATCATCTGTTCGAATAAAAGACATGACTCGGTTCATAAATGAGTCCAACTGGCTCCACCAAATGGGTAATAATAATGTGGGACGTTGGAAAGCCTCGGCTTCCATCAAGTGGCCCCACTGAATTGAAGGATTAGCCGAAGGAGACCACGGTATCGTTGGGTTCTTTTTCGTCCTTCATGACTCTCTAAGACGGCTAAAGCCTTATACAAGGCCTCCGTCCTTATATTGAGTCAACTAAAGTCGACTGACATTTGCTGTTTGTCTCTCCTATAGGACTAAAAACGATTACCACCATTCTCTAACTGGTGTGAGCTAGATAGCAGAAAACCTAGCTCCCCCCAGTTAGACCTTCATTAGGTGCGTCGTCTTGGTCGTTGTCCCGAAAATAATTCGGTCTCAACACTCATGACTACGCCCTCTTTTAGTGCAAGCAGGTCTTTGATTTTAAGTTCGGCAATCCCGTCCTCACCAATCCAATGGTGTCCCGTGATCGCCAACCTCCTTCTTGTCAGCGCAGGACAGTGGACACACAAGGTGTACCGCCGTCTCGCTGTCTTCTAGGCATAGTCTACATGTGTCATCTTCAGCAAGACTCATCTTCTTGAAATGGCACAAGAAGTAACCATGTCCTGTTACCCATGATGTCAACCAGCTGAGGGTGCTCCGTTTAAGACTAAGCGCCCTCGTTGCCTCCGTGACCTATGGCTTCTTTATGGCCAGCGTTGCCTGTCTGCAAGTGCTCAACCAGCACCAACGACGTTGATGCAATGAGTTCATCAACTTTGTGACAGCCGAAGTAATCCTGCTCCATCCGTAGTGGAACATAAGGCTCTGGACCATGATAGTCCATCATAGTCACATAAGTCGACCTTCATGAGCTCTCAAAGTGCAATGAGTCCCTCCATAGGAGACTCATCTATGAATCCAAAATTTCCCTGGGTTTTATACTTCTATTTGTGAATATTAAATTCTTTATATAGAAATAGATTGAAAACCCGTTCAATATTCGTGACTTTTAGCTCTAATTTAAACCAACCTCTGTAGTTTTTATCAACCTTTTTCGGAAGCCAGCTCCAGCTGACTGAGAAGCCCGGAGTTAGATTCAAAAACACCTCGCTTTGACTTAGTAAGCTACTTGTTATACCCTAAGACACATCATCGTTTTCATAAAGACTATAATGGCTTCGAAATACAGTCAAACTTCTAGAACTCGAACTTATACAGCTCGAAATTTTTATAACTTGAACTATTTCTTTGGATAATAGTGGTTCGAGTTATAGAAGTTTGACTGCAATACGAAATTCAATATTTAATATATTGTTATTTTTATTGTTTTTTACCGTTAATATCAAACCCTAGCACTCAAGGCACCGGAAAAAAGGTGTACGAAAAATAATTTCTTAGTTTCCTTGATCTCTTTTATTGAAAATAGGTCCTTAAATGACTCAAAAAAAATTTTAGAAAGCCACACAAGCTAGGGACAATATTGTCATTAAGTAAAACAGCTGGATCGGAATTAAAAAAAACTTGCATGTCACCAAATTTAACTCTTCGAAAGAAAACCAATTTTTACGCTAAACAAAAATTACGCATTTAAAAAGCAATCAATTCGTAAATGATTTTTGGACTGAGAGTATGAAACTTTCTGGATATTTTTCTACCCATGCCGACAACAACCAACCGACAGCCAACAGATCGAAAAATATCATTAACCGAAAAACTAATTTTTTATTGATAAATAATAAGTGTCCATGGACGGTTGTACATAAATCAAAGATTCATTCTGTGTCATTTCACAGAGATAAGAGAAAAAGGTCACACACTAAGCAAACATATGTTCCAATATGAAATTAGTTACAAATATCCAATCCGAATGGATATTAACTAATTAGTGCACGCAACACGCATTCGATTAGGACAATTTTTATCTGATGACAAACACGTAAACATCAGCATATGACTTTGTTTTTATATTCCAAAAGATTCCAAATCGATTATATAATTTATTTGGAACAAAAAAAAAAGACTTCAATTAAGAAATTTTTTTTCCAGCAGTGAGTGCTATTACCAAATTGGTTAAAATTTGTAGACCACAATTCTATGACAAGAAGTAAAATTTACTTTTGTCATGGCTTGATTCAATTATAGGCAGCGTTGCCAGATTAGTTTTCTTGCAAAGCAAAGCGATTTTTTTTTTAATTTGACAAAGAAAAATTGGGCATTTCATGAATTATGGACAAATTTTGATACAAGCTTTCCCTTACCATATATATACCTTTTATTTTAATGGCTTTATTGCTGGTTGTGAAGGGTTTTTATCGCAATTTCTTTTTTAACCCGTTTAAAGCCACGACATAGCCCCAAAATCTGTCAAATCGTATAAAAGTTCAGAAAAATGGATAGCCAGCCATTAGTTTTTGAACTTTTAGGTTAGGTTAAAATGGCTGCCACCGAGGGCGACACACTTAGGCACCAAATGGGCCCGTTGTAATATCACGAATAATGGGAACCCAGGGGCTCTCGCTTCGTTAATCGTCATCTAGCCAACTACGGCCAGAGACCGACTTTTGAATTTTTCTTAGGCGGAAATGTTGAAGAAAGTGTATGGGAATGGGATACACAACACATAAAGAAATTTCCTGTACCTGAGCGGTTTCAGCGGCTGTAAATGGGTTAATATTAGTAAATTATGTTCACATATGTTGACACCAAGGTTTATCATATGATTTTTTTATTCTCCGAAGGTTTTGAAAAACGCTGCCAAAAATTGAGACGTTTTGTTTGGGGGGAAAATAATGCCAGAATATTCTCAACATACTAAAAAATTTTATTATTTTGAATAATAATGATGGCAAAAAGGATAAAGAGCATTTTCTAAATATTTATGAAAAATCGGGATTTTTATGTGACTACCGGCGGGACTTGAAAAACGTGTATCTACAGATGTGAAACATCCGGCAGCGCTATTTACAGTAGACGACAATTGCTGCAGAACTCATGGCATCAAAAAATATTCTGTGATAGTTGTCACGAATTTGAGAATAACTCCCCGTGTGTATGACAAATTTCTTATGCAAATATTTAATCACTTAGTTGAATTCCAAATTTCCAAAAGAAACAAAAAAAAATTTTATTTCATTTCATTCTTTTCGTTTTTTGGCTAGCAGAAAGGCACATATTTTGCGGACATACATTTCTGCAGCATGGAATTTCGCAAGATGTGAGCGCTGCAGCAGGCGTGCATACTGCATCGATTTATCGAGAGAAAAATAACATACAAAAAATAAGTAAAAAATCAAATAAAAAGAAAAGGAAAAAACATAACCAAAACTAAAACGTAATCTGATCGTGTTCTTTTCAACAATGTTACGGGAATAGGCTAACAATTTCCACAGTCATCGCAACGCAAGACACCCATTCAAATGGTTTCAGCACAAAATTATCTTCTATCCACATTTGACTTAACAGTGGTCATGACTCTTACAAAAGAAACTCAGTCCGTCTGTTCGTCTGTCCTTCTGTTTGTTTGTCTGTTAGTTAGTTTACTTGTTTGTTTGTTTGTTTGTTTGTTCGAGTGTCTGATACAAGACTTAGAAGCCAACAAGTCTAGGCCACATTGCATTATACGCTCAAATTATGCCTTTGCAATTGCGAGAGCTTTAAAGGATTGTCTTTTTCCAGGAATTCAAATTTCGCTGGAAATAGTTTCTTTAGCCACCAAGTGGCTCCTTCTGTAGTATAAACTAAGTAGGAATTGGGCAAGATAACAATTACCAAACAACGGTCGCGTTGCACTCGCTCGACTGGACTTGTTGGCTTGCCTTTACTGCAAAACGATTTAAAGCGAGCCCTCTGCATGAATTCCTACAGCATGCGATATTTAGCCAATAATCAAAGCTGGAAGTTATACATAACTAGTCAATTTATACTGGGTTAGATTTCAATAGGATTGAAAAAAAAAAAAAATTTTTTTTTTGGAAATATTTATCTGCCTTAAGATATGAAACCATCGGCAACTTCGCTACCTCAACCTGCAGGAAACTGTTAACTCTCCTTGAGGGTTTATGGTTTATCTGTCCTAAAACTCCTGTTTGCTACCAGTTTGAAGTTGATTGCAAGCCGACGGCAATTTCTCTTTTGATAGGATCTTTTTTAAAACACATTTCCAGGTATACCATTTTTCCTGCGGCCGAACTATTTGGCACCGAAAGCAAAATCTAAATCTAAATCCTGAACATGGACATTCTAATTGAACAGCTAGTGAATTCAATTAAAACATTCTATCATGAGATTTGATTTAACCCATTGAAAGGTAGAACACCTCAAAACAGATTCTAATAAAAATTCCGAAAAACGGTATTCCGCCATTATCCCTTTATCTTATACGAACACAAATATGGTAACGGAATAAATTTTTTTCCACTTACTTATATATATCATGCAGTAAAAGGTTAATTTTTGCACCTTTGATAAGATGAAAACGTTAAGGAAATTGTATGGAAATGGATTTTTAAAAAAAATGGCTCTATATGGGTTAAAGACAGTCAAAATACAAGTTCTAACCCTTATTGATAATTTTAAATACGCTAATTGAAGGTTTCGAGAAACTCTAAGTTTTTCCATCTAAGCACTTTCGAAAGGAGGGATGCAATGAAGAAACTGCGAGACTTATTAAATGGGTTTATTTTTCGCAGTCTCAAGGCAGAGGGTGATAGAAAAGTAATGTTTCTCCGCAGGTACGCACTTCGAATAAGGGGCCCATCTAGAACGAGGGTGATAACGATTTCTTTTGACATACTTTTCAGTTCTCTGGCGAGATAGACGACCAAAAGGAAGGAAAAAATGCACCGAACCAAAATTTCTCACAACTGGATTTTTCCAACACACTTAAAAGCCCTATAACCTCCTTCTTGGACTAGAGTGAATTTAAACAAACTGTTATATAGCGTCTATAAAAAGCTTAGACCTCTATAGCACCCTGCAGTAATTCCAGCTACTTGCCGTCTAGTCACAAAAATACCAGGACAGCTCCCTTATAACTTGCCAACCAATACTTTAAACTGTCTGTTTTAACATTGATCAGTCATTGAAAAATAACCACTCCAATATTTAACTACTCCACGAGTATACCTACTGTTTTGAAATACAGGTCAATTGTACCATATAAACCAGTTCGCCTTGGAGTCCCAAAAACCTCCAAGATTAGACATCCTTACCCAACGGGAAAATACGTAATACATTAACTTTGTAATTTAATGATTCATTTATAAGTTCAAAGAAGTGGAACTATGCATTACCAGGTTATCGGAATTGTAAGGAGTAGAAGATTTTTGTTATATTTTCTACCAACAACAACCAAATTGACATGTGCTTACAGTTTCAATTACAATGGTAATGCACGATTTTCCTAGGACATCGCTGTACAAAAATTCATTGCTAACGTAATGGGTAGTTATGTTGAATGTATATCTTACTTTGCTTACCTTTTCCCGTTGGGTAGGTCAAGTAGAGATTGTCCCATTTGTCTAATTTTTTTACTACTCTTCTTCTAGACCAAATGTTGCCTCTGAAGGTCTAGTCTATTCTCATACATAAAATACTGTGCACTTTGACTAGTCATATTTCGAGTAACCTCAGAGTCCTCCTTGCTGTAGAGGAGTTATATCACTTACATGTATGTCTTTTATATATTTAATGGGGTTCATCTAATCATCATCGTTGTCATCATCATCAATGATATATACGAATCTACAATATAATTTTTTAACAATTTAAAATTATTTCAGGCTCGTTTTTCTCTACATGTCGGTTTTTCTATGTTAGTCGGCATCATCACTGGTCACTGTCCACTGGGGGCTCACGCGATGAGACTACATAGTAGGACATCCCTTTATTGCAGATACTGCCAAGTACATGAGTACATGATACTTTATCCAATCCCCAAGGGATTGAGACTCGGTAAATCTTACCCAAATTGCTGGCTCGAAATGGTTTTAGAGATAGGTGTTCACCTCTATAGGATATCACAACGGATCTTAGGTCTATGTGTGTCGGTATAAGACAGCCCAAGTAACCTAACCTAACCTAACCTTCTCTATCTGAAATTAGTCATGATTTTTTATAATTGAAAAAACCATCTGTGGCTTTAGAAAGTTAAATGTAACGGTTCCTTAAAGAGCACTATCAATACTCCTCAAGATTTTGGAACTTCATACATACGATACCGAGGAAAACTTCTCAAACCCCCTTTAGGCGAGGGACTTCACTCTGATGTGTCATTTTATAAAACCACTTGCAAATAAGAGGTTTGACTGTATTTTATAAGATTCTGAAAATGCTTTTGTAAGCTTCAAGCCTCATCGCCGTTAAAAATACAATCCCTAGTAACTTCGAATAAACCCAAACGGGAGAAATAAACGTAATACACTCAATTCAATTCAATATAATATAATAACTAATTACTTGGGGACCAGAATAAATGTGTCTAAACAATTATTGTTGTCAATGAAGCTATATGCTTTTAATTGCACAATTCCGCAAATTACTTTCGAAAAATATATAAATTATTAACACGAAATGCAATTTATATAATTAATACACGATCATATATACAATGAAGGTTCATATGGCAATGGGTGTCGGTGCAATTGACTGACGAAGATGAAAATGAAAATTATTAAAACCTGTGCGTGTGTGAACAATACGACGAGTGCCTCCTAATAATGTCATTAGTCGGTCAGATGGTCAGTCAGTCATGCAGTCGGTCGATCGGTCTTTCGATTCATCGTCAGTCAGTCGATTTGGCAATTTAATTTCATTAGAATATTTCTAATTACGATGGTTTCGTTTATCATTTGCAGGCAATCACAGACGCAAATGAATGAGCTTTCCACATATGTATGTATGTACGTACGTAGGTACATATGAGATGCAAGAGAGATGAGAACGGCACATTATGAAATTAATATGAACATAAATTGGCTTTCAAGTGGTCATATTCTTGTCCATAAGCACATGTGTGCAATAACAATATATTCTACAATTATCTTCATGCATACATACATAATATGTATGTATATATATTGTTATAAATTTCTGTTTTCATTACATTAACTTACATTACGAAATTAATGGAAAACCACAAACACCCTCACACATACACACACACACTCACATACACATGTGGCACATATGACATGTGTCATCGGTACAAAAACTTCTCCCAATGAAGAGATATTTATGTGTAGATTGTATGTGAAGGCATACATCCAGAGATAGCTGCAGCGATTAGCACCATTGCTTGGCTTAGTGAAACAAATTAACGTTTAGTTAATTGATTTCTAAATTGAATTGATATTTAGCCAAAGTAGGTACCTAAGCGTAATCAATCAGTCGCTCGGTTTTGTATTTCATTCAAGTTATTCCGATTCTATCAGTTAATTAATAGATACTGTCAAATGAGGCACATAAATTTCTATTCCATAGTCGCAATATTCGATATATATGCAACAATGACGAAGATCTTCAGATTTCAAATGGACTCAAATTGAAATTGAAATTGAAATTGTGTGTTTCAGAATTAATTTACCTCATTAAATTAGATGAGGTTTTTGGGCGGCATTTCTCCCTGGTTTTAATTGTTTGAGAGCAGCACGAAAGTGGTTTGTGGAAGAAGAAAATGCAGATAATTTTTTAAATAATCATACATGAAATTGATTAATTGAAAAGGAAATAGATAGAGAATGAGGTACAGAATGGAGTCCTAATGATATGTTGACTTATATAACTCCAAAAATAGACTATTCAATGAACAAACTACTTAAAAGCGCAGTGTCATAAACCAAGTGAGAATTTAACTTGACCAAAATTTTTCAAAGAAAACCAATAATATTGTTCGATCTGTAGGAAAAACATCTTAATATATAATTTTAAAAAATAAAAACATCAAGAGACCAATACGTCAAAATGTTTCACATCCTCCGTCTGAGAGATAAGCTTCTTAGAGGCTGTTTCCATTATAGCCGCATCTTGCTTTCGCATCTTCAAGATGCGAATTTTTGAAATTGGTGTTTCCATTAGCATTTTGCATGTAGCATCTTTCAAATCAGCTGATTTTTGTTTACAATCGAAATGCGTATGTCCAGCATACTCGCTCGCCTTCATTTTTTTCATTGAAACAAAGGAATTCAATAAATTTTATTATAATATAGAATGGGTTTCTTACATTTCTTCTTGGTTTCCGCCGCCATTTTTGCTGAAAATGTCTGAAATGCTGGTTATTCACATATGTTTCAATAGATATGTGCTGTTAAAATCGATAGATAATCGGAAAAAATCGCATTTTCTTCGCATCTTTTAAAGATGCGAAGAAGATGCGGTTCAGAATACAACAACAATTGCATGTATATTCATACGGCATCTTTTCGCATCTTGCCAAAATGCTGAAAGATGCAAGATGCGGCTATAGTGGAAACGGCCTCTTAAACAACGACAAAAAATCGTACTCAATGATGAAGACCCATTGTATTGTTGCCATCACTTAGGCACCATGCTGGCATGATTTTCATGAAGATTCTGTGTCTGGCTGGTGGAATATCGAGAAAATCGTGAAAAATAAAATTGAAATTCAAAGAAAAATTTTCATCAGCTGATTTAAGCCCCACCGGATGCACCTCTCCTAGAGTTTGAGAGATTTGGCGCAGGGTTAGGACATTTTCTTGAGTAGATTCCCCACAGAAAGCTTCCAAATTATACTTTTGTCGCTTTCACTCTCAATAAAATTCTCCAATAAATTCCGACTAGATTACTATACAGTAATCCCCGCATATATGCAGGCTAGATATAAGCATTCCCCACTTAAATGAATCGAAACTCTGCAATTTCCATCCTTCAATCGACTGAATTCATTTTTATACAAGATTTATATTATAACTCGATTATAACTCGATTATAACGACCAATTTGCTTGAATTTAAGAGAGTGATTAACCCTTAACTATATATATTTTTTCAGGAAAATGAATTAAAGACTGCAGCGTTAAGCTGCTATCAAGTTTGTATTTGTCTATCGGTATTTCTCAGCGGTGCCAAAGGTGGTAACCGTTCGTGCTAAATGGGTAGAGCTGTAAATTCCCATACGCCATATTTAAAATTCTATTTTCCCATTTGACCAAATTTTCTGCTTGAAATTCCCATTAAAAGGGAATATTTATATATCCCATTACTGGTTTGGAGGCTAACTGTGCCAGTCGTATAAGGACTAATCAAATTTGAATCATAATTTGGCGATACTTCTTAAGCGACCAGCTCACGTTTTGTCACGAGGGATAGTTCAGTAAATTTTAATTAGTCTAAAGATTGGTCTAAAAATATTTAAGTAGTTATTTATAGACCATCTAAGTATAAATATTGATTCAAAAATATCAACAAAAAAAAAAGAGTTCTATACTCTGGTATTAATCCCCACCGCTATCTGCTTTCCATTTTGGTGAAGTTTGCATTGAATCTCCCATGGTTAAGCGACAATTTCCAATCAAAATAGCTCTTAAATTATACGCTCACATAAACTATAATTAATTCTATCGCTCCAAAAATATCTAGCAAAAAAAAATTGCATAATTAAATTGAAATCTATGAAAATTATTATAAGATCTAACAGTAAAGCTACAATGCAAATTACTCCGGGACTTGGTCCCACATTAAGACTCTCCGCTAAACGAAAATACTGCGTAAAGATATGTCTTGACGTTAAAAGTGCATATGTCCAATGAATGTGGAAGCAAACGATTTCGAACCCCAAAAAACTGCACATGTCGCTGCGAGCAAGAACTATCCAAGTGCTTGACAGACAAATACGCAAGCAAAATGCACACATGCATGTTCATGTATGTGCATTTTCCTTTCGTTTTAAGTTGGGTTAAAGTTTAAAGAAAAAAAAAAAATGGGGAAAAAATATTGAAAAAAATAAAATTCGGTATAGGTTGCTTATCTAAATCTTTCTACTTGGCCACACGCGGTTTTTATTTAATTGCGACACACATTCAAGGTGCAGGCAATCGAAATGCAATTGCAACCACCAACTCTGCTGCTGACACCGCTGTCGCGGCTATTTCAGGCTGTCGGCTCGCCCCGACGTACGATATTGCTCTAGGTTATGAAACTAATTACACAATTTTTTAAAAGGGAAAAAACTATATAGAATATTTCGTATATGTTTGCGCCATTCATGTCCGAGTTAAGCGGACGGACAGTCGTTCATTTTGAGTTCTATAGAACGCATTGCATGATGGGATGCTTGCGGCATTTTCCACGCTCTCTTCAAAAAAAAAAAAAAAAACGGGAAATCCAACAATTATCATATATGGTACTTTAAAATTTTGTAAAAAAAAATATTTACGAAATTGCTAAATTGTGTTTTGAATGCTAATTTAAGTTTCGGACAATTTGAAGTAACACTAACAAAACAGGGTTTAGGCATTAAGTAACTTTTTTAGAACATTGGTCGATAGTTTCCCATGAAAGATATTCTTACCCTACTGTCGCTTTTAGAAGCCTGGTCTTGCGATTGCCAACTTGGGGAAGACCGCCACATATTTACAAGAAGTGATAATTCTCAGTGCGCTTATGTAAGACAGTATCCACCATATATGCTTAGTGCAGAAAAATATTTTGCTGTTGACAGCAATTGTAACTTTGAGACCTTTGACCATTACTTTGAACACACTTCGAAGCTTTATAAAGGTTGGAGCTAAGGAATTCCATAGGCGGCAAAATTCATGAGCGACTTCCATAATCGAGATATTTAGCTATCCATCGTGTATATATTTTAAACACTTCCATCCTGCCTCTTTTTACCCATTCTCCCTTTCACGCTAACGCACTCTGCCTCCCTCCCACTCTCCCTCTTCATCGCCTTCTACCTCCCCCCTCTATGACCCCCTTTGTCTCTCTCTATCTCCCTCTTCATCTCTCTCTATCACCCTTTTCTCTCTCTTTCTCTCTCTTTCTCTCTCTTTCTCTCTCTTTCTCTCTTCTCTTCTCTCTCTCTTTTCTCTCTCTTTCTTCTCTTCTCTTCTCTCTCTTTCTCTCTCTTTCTCTTCTCTCTTTCTCTCTCTTTCTCCTTTCTCTCTTTCTCTCTTTCTCTCTTTTCTTCTCTCTTTCTCTCTTCTTTCTCTCTCTTCTCTCTCTTTCTCTCTCTTCTCTCTTTTCTCTCTCTCTCTTTCTCTCTTCTCTCTTTCTCTCTTTCTCTCTCTTTCTCTCTCTTTCTCTCTCTTCTTCTCTTTCTCTTTCTTCTCTCTCTTTCTCTCTCTCTCTCTTTCTCTTCTTTCTCTTCTCTTTCTCTCTTTTCTCTCTTTCTTCTCTTTCTCTCTCTTTCTCCTTCTCTCTCTCTTTCTCTCTTTCTCTCTTTCTCTCTCTCTCTCTCTCTTTCTCTCCTTCTCTCTCTCTTTCTCTCTTTCTCCCTCTTTTCTCTCTTTGCTTTCTCTTCTTCTCTTCCTCTCTCTTTCTCTTCTTTCTCTCTCTTTTCCTCTTTTCTTCTCTTTTCTCTTTTCTCTCTTTCTCTTCTCTTTGCTCTCTTTCTCTCTTCTCTCTCTTTCTGTACATACTTTCTCCCACACTTCATTCGTTTGCCAACCATTATATCTTCGAATTTAAGCTTATCTAGCTGTTTACAATATCCGCACAAAACTAATATACCTTGCATAGGTTGGGTATATACATTCTTCGAGTCCTTTAGTTAACCTTGGTATGTTCCTTGGATACTTTTTCAATTAAATATTAACCCTCTCATTTCTATTTAGGCAAATACATCTCAAAAAATTACGAAGAATCGATTACTCTTGCAAAAATACATTCTGGTGATCTTATAATTCTCAGAAGGTTTTTGTACGAGTATAAATTCAATTCGATTTAAAGCACCTCACAGCCTTAGTTCTCCCATATTCATGACTCTATCTTACTGAATTAGGGATCTATCTACACAAATATGATCATATTTTTTTACAATAAAAACTTTGCATACTCCGAAGAATCTTGAAACCCATTAAATCTTCCTCATTTTAAGATGAACCGCTCGCGATTCGTGGTCTGTCATTTCCCATGGAAACTGGTTATGAAACTTACATCGTGTTGTCTCTGATGTGTGTTGGAGAAAAGGTCGACAAAAAAAAAAAAAAAAAAATAAGACAAAAAAAATCTCACTAGACATCGAAGGAAGGCTGGACCACTTAAGCTTCAGAAAGAGATAGATTCAAGCAATGATACCATTGGTAGTGAACTGCACTTCTCATGCACACTGCACCGGCCATTTAACTTAATATTGTAGATCCCAGGAAATTCACATCGGGATACATGAGGTTAATATATAAATTGAGATTCGTGCGTAGTCAATTTCGCTGCTGTCTTCGCATCGTCCAAGTCTTCGATGGTGATTTATATGATAAATCGTTAAATAACTAAGCCCAAAAAAAATCGCGATTCTTCGGTTGGATTTTCGTAAATAAAATGTGATGTATGCTAATCAAATCGATTTGTTGTTCTCCCCTTATTTATTTATTTATATTTTGTATATATTTTTTTTTTTTTGCTCTTGTCTCAATAAAAGTGGTACATCGAAACAATAGGAACATCTATTCAAACGTCTTGGCATTCATCTTCTTCGTTGGCCGTGTCTTGACATGTTTATTATTGCCACCCGGCAGCATATCACACGATGCTCAATTAAAATTGACATTTCGCAAAAAAAAGGTCGTTGTAAAATTTGTTTTGTTGTCATTTTTGTTTCGTTTCTGTTTTTTTTTTTATATCATTTTCTTAATAAAAATTTATCTCCTCCGGCGAACTCTTTTCTAACTTTGAAGTAAATCGCCATCAAGCAACTTTGTCTCTGGGTGGTTTCAATTATATGTTGTTTGTTTTTTCTTTTTTTTTTTTTGCAATATTTCTAAGCTTTATATTCAATTACACACTACATTGAGCAATAAAATGTAAAATAGCAACATAAATTCAACTGCAAGGGACAACGGGCGAAAGGGCAAAAATGATGCGCTTCAACCCTTTTGATTTCACACCCACGATGGGCGTGTGAACCTTTTCGTGTTACATACCGAAGTAATACAAGAGGTCCAAGCTGACCGTTCATGCTATATAAATGATAAGCCAAGCGAACGAAACCAAGCAGAAGCAGTAAGAAAATTGGATATAGAACAACAAAATAAGAAGAGAGAAAATAATGTGGAATTTTCGAAGCTTATCTTTAGTTTATTGCTTTTTGATATGTTGACGTTTAAGTGTCCTCCGCTTATTCATTTCCATTGTGGTAAATGATCAGTAGCGCAGTTAGGAATTTTTCAGAAAGGGGAATAAGACTTTTCAATACCTGCTGGATTGATACATATGGCAAAAAGTCATGTTAAAGAACAAGAAATCGAAAGGGTATGTCTTCTTCTTACGTCGCTTCATGGACGGTGGATTTGCGAATTCTTAAATTAAGGGAAAATTTAAGACGTACAATGTAATAAAATATTCGGTTTGGTTAGGTAAGTGTTGCTGCCACCATGAAAAGTGACACACTTAGGCCTCACATTGACCCGTTGTGATAATACAAACATCCGCAACCTCAGCTGGTAGTTGAACCCAGAGGCTCTCGCATAGAGCTGGGAAACTATCGATACTATCGAAGGTACTATCGATGGTTTCATACTATCGGTGGCACCATCGATGGTTTTTTGACTACGACTATCGAAGTAATTCATATATTTAAATAACAGGAATTTCTTTGCACATCCAGTCCATGCAACGAATTTTTCAGTGAAGGATAGCCGAGAAATGTAGCAAAAACAGCCCATATTTCTTCTTTAGCGAACACACTTACTATCAAGGTGTATTTAACAAGGTGATATCAATATTATAACAATAACAACAAATCTAAAACAAACACATTGCTTTGTTGTCGCAAGGGAACTAAAAAGTCAAAAAATTTCATATAATTTGACAGTTTAGTTACAGATTTGTTGTTGTTGTTGTAATATTGATATCTCCTTGTTAAATACACCTTGGGCTTACTATCAAATCAAAATGCATTTCAAGTGATTGTCATATGGTATGGATCCAGTCTAAAATCCAGGCTGAAGCATATTGTGAGCATTTCTCATTTCCCCGTGCGTCCACAGGTGACAAAATTGATGTATTACTGAAATGTCTCATAGGGATCTCAGACGTGCTAACTTTACGTACGACTTGGCTACGGTCGGAACGTCTGAGATCCCTAACACAGTATCCTGTTTTTGTATTTAATATTTCGGTACTATCGAAAACTATCGATGGTCAGAGCCGATAGTATCGGTGGCTATCGATGGTGCCGACTATCGATAGTTTCCCAGCTCTACTCTCGCATCATAAGTAGCCATCTCAACCAACTACGTCACAGAGGCCGTCCATATAAAAGTTAGTAAAAAAAAAAATTTCGTAATTCTTTAACCGTCCGTTCAATGGACAGGGTAGCTGCTGAAAAAAATTTAAGGATCGTCCGGATCCTTAAAATTAAATTGTTTTATAACCAATTTTTGTCAATTTTTTATTATTATGTAATTGCACAGGTCTGCAAAATAATTTGTTTTCTCAGCTGTTTGAGTATTTTTTGGGTGATTCGTATGCAAAATGGTCTTCTTTACATGCAGACCTGTGTTATTTAAGAACAGCCATTAAAAGGACTCTAAAAAAACCCTAAAAATTTCAAAAATTGCGTTAAAAACGATGAAAAATGTCCATTGAAGTTTTCAATTTAATGCATCTAGAAAATGTTCTTAAATTGTAATCCTTGGGCCGAAAAACCAATTTCAAATAATATTTTCCGTAAATTTTATAAATATTTTCTTGCTCTAAATAAAATCCTCAAAACCAAATATTTTTTATGAGTTTTTTAATGAGACCAATAAAAAAAAGTATAAAAAATTTAAGGAAATTTTTTTTAGAGGAATGAGGCATTTTTTCATTGGTCTTAACGCATTTTTTGTCATTTTTAGTGAATTTGTCCAAGTGCTTGTTATTCATTATCAAACTTGATACCTCCTTCGTTCAAAGTTTGCTCATTGATTGACCAACAGACGATTAAACCTTAACTGCTTGATCGCTTAACAGAGTTCCTTATCTACACCGAGAGAAAAAGGTAGTTATATTAACTGAAAAAGCAGGTTAAAATAACCGAGTTCACCGTTAATTCTTAGCTTATGTGTAGTAGCGGTCAATTCAACAGTACAAACACAGTCAATAAGGATATAACTACCTGATGTTTGATATAACTGTCTCGCGGTTAAATCAACTGTCACCGGCGACTGGGAAAAAATATTTTATTTTTTATCTTCTTTTATTAATATTTTTTTAAATTAAATTATTATATTTGTTCTTTATTTATTTGTTTCTATTTAAATCTTTTTCTCTTTAATCTCTTTAAATTTTCTCGCCTCGGCCGAGCCTTGAACCACTGACCTCCACTTCGCTGGGCGAACGTCTTAACCATAACGCTAAACGAACGAATTTAATTTGTTGGTCAAAATGCTCACTTGAGCTTATGGTTGCTCAAGTTTTGGGGAACGTGCTTAAGGAATTGTTTCACTCCCAAAATGAACCATTAAAAAAAAAATTAACTAAATTAAAACCTTAAAAATTTAGGAGAAAATTTTTGTCTTCCAAAACAACTACACTCTGAACAAAAAAAAAAAACTGTAATTAAAAAAAAAATTCAGAAAAATTCCCGCCGCCAGCAGGGATAGAACCCCGAAGCTCACGACTGTCGAGTCACAGCTTAAACAACTGAGCTATCGAAAACTCCGGAGACGGTTGATCAGAATGCGAACTTATACGTCTAAGTGAACGAAAGCGAATTTGAACATAAAAAGTAACTGTTTTTCAACTGTTCATTTGACTGCCTTTTTCAGTGCATTTAACGCGGAATACAGTTTATTTGACCACTCTTACTTTAACTGTTCTAAGTAGTTGATTTAACTGTTGTTATTTCTCTCGGTGTATCGGCTTTTTATGGGTCCACCAATGAAAATAGTTTTTCTTTTTTGTAAGTTCTTTATCTACAGGAATATTCATTCCCGGCCATGTTCCCATTTTGACTGTTAAATAAATTATTCCAGTATAGAATAAAACTGCCCCTTAAAACATTCCCACAGCACGGGTAAGAGCCTGAAATTATTTATCCGACCGTGGTACAAACTTAACACAACTTTTCAATATAAAGACCATAATTCGTCGAAGGGATAAGCCCATAATTCTCTTAATGCAAAGTCCAATCAGTTGAATAGCGACCTCTCAACCATAACAAATAATCTCATAGAACCATGCAACTTAAGGAATATTTATGTTCCATATAAAAATTACAATTTGAAGAAATCAAAAGCTAAGAGCCCCAGAAAAAAAAATTCCTTCGGTCAATTGATTGGGATAATACCTCTCTCGTGTGCCTGCATCTTCAAGTGATTTTGGATTGGCACATTCTGGCACGAATTGATAAGCTCAAGAAAAGTCCCTTTCCGATATCCTGCTTCTTCTTTTTTTTTTTACAAAAAGGGTTAAAGACGATTCAATTTTCCTATTTTACGACAATCTTACACTTGATTGAAAGGAATAAGGTCTCAACACACTTAAAGGATTTGATTCTTGTCAAATGCATTTGATTTCATAAACTTGACTTAAGTAAATTTTGTGACTACAAGGGGGGGCAATCGTAGTAGGAACTTAAAGTAAAATTTGATATTAGTAAAATGGCAGTTCATTTAAGTGATTCTCTAAATGGCTTTATGAATTTCATAGCATTTTGTATACCTGCAATAAAGGTAAATATGTATATACAAATATTGTATCAAACGACCTCAAGAGGATTATCGAATCCAATTTATTTTAGCGAATTTTGATTCCGGACTCACTCCGATTACAAACCGCAAATGCATTTGCGAACGAAGTCAATGAGAATTAAAAATGTGTGCCTCGTAAATCGAAACCTTCGCAAATGATGAATAAAAAGGCGCAGCAACAGAAATCATTCTCGAGCAATTCCAAAACTCAAATAAAGCCAGATTTACTTCCGAATAACAATTTCACGCTTCAAATGCGCATGAGCGCATTGTCTGGATGTTGCATTGGGTTCGTATGCACTCAAAAAAAGAAAAGAGGAAAAGAAAAAAAAAAAACATGTGACAAAATAGCACAATTGCAAACACGGCGTCTAATCGGATTAATGGACCACAATTAATCCGTTCCGGTTTGATTTCAAATCTCGTTTGTTTTTTTTTCCGGAATTATTAAATCCACTTCACAAACGTTTGCGGCCTGCGTTTGCTTTTGTTTTATTGAATAGGTGCAAATACGTATGTAGGTATATGCGGAAGATTTATTTTGTTGAAAAAAATCTTCAAATGTACATACAGAAATCATCTTTGAAGTCATATCAATCGACTCAAGAGGCCTTCCGAATAAAATATACTTTTCGACAGAATGTCAATTAATTCAATTTTAATGCCATACTCATCTACATACATACCCCTTTTATTCTTAATCAAATTTTAATATTAAAACATTGTTTAAATTCAATTTTTGTATGGAAATTTGACATTTAAACAATGCTTGAAATTTAAAATTTCATTATGAATAAGGGGGTTAGTATTTGTTTATACAGCTCTTCTCTCAAGAATGAAAGTTCAAGGACGCACCAGGAAAAGATTCCAAAAAGGAGTCCATACTTTTGGGTTTGAGAAGAATAAAAGAATCATTTTGAGAACATAAAGAAGCGTAGTCTGAAGTTTGGCAGGGACAAGTACAAGCAGGACAATATGGTCTGTGCTTGTAGCTCTTTAGTTCCTCCGTCTTTAAGCCTTGTTTTAATCGTCTTGAAGCTTTCTTTGCTTTGAAGTCCTTAACCCTTAATAGCGTGACTATTTCAGCTAAAACGAAATTTTCATATAAAGTAGTTGATTTCTAGATGCACCAGTGGAATATTAAGGGGGTCTTCTCATTGAAAACCCGTTTTTTGACCCTTTTTAAAAAAATTCTTATTTGAAAACGCAAAGAATAATTGAAAACTTTTTTTATTTATTGTATTACAAAAGGTTCAAAGTAAATAAAAAAAATTTTTTTGCCTCGATACGTGGGCTGTTCAAAAAGTAATGAGACTTCAAAGTTGGTGGTGAAAAAAAAGGTGCCATCACGGCGGCCACGATTCCGGGTCTCCGGAGCGTCCGAAATGGAAAAAAAAACGGGGTTATAATCAGTATAGATGTAATTCTCGGGTGAACCTCAAGCTTAATTTTGTGATTTTTTTTGACAAAATGGCGGCCATTCAAAAAAAAAATTTCAATTTCGGGCTTTTTTTTTGTAGTTTAGTGTAAAAAAAAAATAGTAAAAAATTTTTTAAAATTATGGTCGAGGTTCACCCGAGAATGGTGACAATTCTGCGTCGATTCCACTTTGTTTCATGAAAATCGGTTCAGTTGAACTGGAGATATCATGGCCGCCAGTTCGAAAAACGTGGTTTCGAGATAAACGCGTTTAAAGTTTGAAGCAACGCAAAAATTACTCGTTTTAGCGCAGATCTTGCTCGACAAAGAAGGCTATATCCTCTAAACTATTTCGAATTTCAAAAAATCCTTTTAGGGGCATATTCACAACTACCCAAGCTATAAATAAATGCAAAAAAAAAGTCGAAAAAAAAAGTTGCTCAATGAGAAGACCCCCTTAAGGGATACAACTACTTCGAAAATGTCCTAAAGTTAGTTAGATTCATATGATTTATACATATATTTATACATATATTATAAAGTGTTTAGTTCTTAATAAAATTAACCCACTTCTCGCCAACAAAACCCTATGCTCTACAAATACGGCAAAAATAAATCCGTTTGCCAATTTCGGGCGTTTGGCCTCTGCTCTTTACACCGAACTTTCGTAAGAAAGCATTTGGTTTCAATAAATTTTTTGTTTCAATAGAATTCCTATCTGGCAAAAAGATTTTATTGCGGCTCACCTGCGAAGGCGAACTGACACATTCTTATGCCTCTCCGATTGATGGATAATAATAAATTCCCACAAAAAAGTATCAGACTCACTCTGTTTATTTGTTTTCGCGGTCACTGAATCCGAATGTGAGGTCGATGTAGCTTGACCCGATTTAGCTTTTTGGACTTTGAATTCAATCAATATACACTGCAAAAGATAAGTATTAAGGAATGAAACAAGTGATTCTATGTTATTTTGCAAGAGGTAAAACGAGACGTGCGCTTGCTTGAGACACCCCACTATGAACATATGCAAAAGACTTTAAATACACGTAAAACGAACGGTTTATTTCTTCCCTCTCCCTACTGAAATTTCGGACAAGACCATGGCGAGACTCCTGGGTCCATCTTTTGGGCTTGTGTAATCTGAACAACCTAAAAATTGTAGTCATTTTCAAACCGAAATACATAAATGCATCCATAGGTGCTACTAAGAATTCCCAGAACAAATCATTTTACAAAATAAGCGCAAACAATTTCGCATGCCTTGGCTTTGGAGTACTTACTTCGTTCTATATGTATGTATGTACGCTTACTTCCTTCGAGCACAAAACTGTTGCAGCGAAACATCGAAGGAGATTAATTAAAAAAACGAGCAATCAGCCGTTGAATTTTTCACAAATTATTACATACACTAAGCCCAAAAGCCAAAGATTCTAATCTCACACATTGTAAGCGAAGCTAACAAAAAAAAAAAAAGAGAGAAAAAAGCACAAAAATAAAGTAAGCGTTACCACCTATTTTCACAACGAGCCGCAGCCGCAGCCGTAGTATGTAGTTAAGCATAAAAGTTAAATAGTCATTAGCAAATTTTTTGAAGCTTATTAAGAATTTCAACGATGCAGAGTAAACCGCCCACCACAACCAAAGGCAATAAATATGCTTATAAAATGAAATTTGATCGTTTCAGTTGATTTTCACGTCAACTTACTTAACTTAACTTACCTTAACGCGAAAAGTAGCAAGCCTACCGATTATTCGGTTATAATAAAGTTCATTGGCTTTCAACTTTCGTAGCGATTATCTTGATGAAATTAATCAAGGGTGCCTGCCTGCGATCGACTGCAACGAACTGCGAAGGATCAAAATCTGATTTGACTTAACTTTATGAGCACCAATCGCGCCATCCGGTAACAATATGTATTGCAATATGCAGTTTGCACACACTTTTTTTTTCTGTTCCCGCTCTTTTTCTCGCTCTCTCACTCTTCTTGCTTCTTGAGTCGTCTGTTCGTAGGGCTTTTCAGTGTATTGCATTATGTTTGCAGATGGTTTAAGTAGAACGGATACTAGCTTATCATAATGTTACCCAATCTAGGTCGATCTTGTCGAAATTTAGTTTAATTTAGGAAATAAAAATGGTACATACGAAGTACGTGCAGTTAACGGAAATGTGAAAACGGGTACTCACTTTAGTGCGTACCGACTAGTGCTGCAACGAATATTCGCATGGTTTTTGACATTCGCATTGCGGCCGGTTTACACGTACGTCAATATCGTTCAACAAAACGCTTTTTTGCTCGCCGGTCACACGTATGAAAACATGTTTTGAAACAATTTGTTAGTAGAGAAAGACGTGAGAAGAAAAGAGAAAAGTTTGTTTGTTGTATGTTCGGAAACAGTCTTTGTTTCTCTCTCTTCTCATGCATTCAAATGGGATGTTTTCGAAACACGTTTTATAAGTGTGCCCGGCGAGTTTGTCGGAAATACGCTGCTTCAGAAATGAATCGGAAATTTTATGAAGTGTTTTTTATATGAAGTTTTTTATTTTTTTAGAGAACACTGTTTGATATGAAACAAGTTCCAATACGTATTGTAATCATATCAAATAGTGCTATCTAATATTCCGAAAACTGTCACTGCCACTGCCTTGCTGTAATTCAGCCTTAACTTTGACAAACTCTGATCTCAAGCGATCTCAAGTGATCTTAAATATGATTTCTTATTAAACTCGCATGCGGTATTTTTTGTGCGATAAGGCTGGTCTCCAGTTCGGTAAGGAATGTCAGCAGAAATTTTCTATTTTTTTCTCCGAGGAAAAAAGGTAGTACTACAGAACTTTTTAGTGCAACAGAGGCAATCTGTCATATGTCACATGTGTCGTTCAGAATAAAAAGCGCGCAAATTCTTCTACTCTCTTTAACAAGCGATATTAATTCGCGTTTATTCTCGTTTGAGAAATTTATTAAGCGTTTTTGGTTTTTTGGGGTTTTTCTCCATGTTTTTTTGAAAAAACCCGAAAAATGGATGCACTATTTCTATACAATCACAACTGACCTACCTCACTTGTCAAAATTTCTCCAAGAAACAATTCATTTGCAATTATTTCTGCTGATAGCCTGGGTTACCGTGCACATTTTATGTCAAAAAAACGTATTAAAATATGTACTACTTTTTTGCCGAACTGGAGACTGCATGCAGAAAATTTCTTGAAGAAATATTTCTTAAGCATTTCTTTGGCTTTTTTTTTATATGGAGTTTTTCATTCCTTGGGGAACTGGAGACCAGCCTATAATCGAAAATTCGCAAATTCGCGTGAGTCATAGATCTGCAGAGAGCCAGTACCGCCGCTTTAGGGAAATTCCCCAAGATTTAGGGGGATTGAGGTTTCATAAATCGAAAAGGGTACATACATAGTATATAGTTTTGTTAATAAGGAGTAATTTATCGCAAAAAATTCTCAAAAACAGTAAAAACATATCTAAGAAAAACTTTTATTCTGGACAATTCATAAAAAAAAAAAAAAAAAAAACCAGTAAGCAGTTAAGCCATTGCACCTTATCCTTCGTACCAAAAAAAAAAAGAGAGAGAGAGAAAAAATAGCCTTAATTGATCGGATTTCAATCGCGAGGCAATACACCAAACCGTCCGTCCTTGTCGAATGTTGTGCTGCTCGTTTTTTGCCAACAAAGACAAAGACTGTCCTTCGAGATCGTGCAGCAAGCAATATCAACGGTAGCTGTTGAAGAAGCTTTTGATTTGCATATATTGTATTTTGGTTTTAATTAGTTAACAAGGTGCTTTTCGCTCGTTGTCATGACATGTTTCGGCTGAATACGTGTTTGTATCAGTTATCCAATAAAGGTTGACTTTTACACGATTTGGAGCGCTTTCGCGTTTTCTGTGAATTGCGTTATTTGCTGATCAAACTCGTATTCAATATTTGCTTTTTGGGTATAGTTTGTTAGTGCTTATAGTTATTCTAAATCTCGTATAAAGATTGAATATATAATAAGACTTTTACACGACTTTGAGCGATCGTAGGTTCGATGGAATATCAGTTATTGCTATTCTACATATTATTATTATCTTTTTTTTTTTTTTATAGTTTGTATATGTGCATTGTGGTGTATTGTAAATTGTTTGAGATTGAATATATTAGGGATAAGTATTTTCGATACAGATGTATTCGATGGAAAAGTTGATGCAAACTTTAAATTAGATATTAATAACATCAGTTGTCATATGGAAGAGTAGCTTAAATCGACATAAGCCAGAATTGAGTTGTTGGCGTAGAATCTATAAAGAGCTCTGGGATTTGAAGTTCATTCCGAAAAGTTGCAAATTCTGTCTAATGTCGCTATAGTTGACGATGTGCGATATGGTTTTGAGAACAAGCTTTCAAATATATTTTCTAGTTCACTCAAGTGTACTATTAAATTGGAGTACAGCGGATGGTTCACAAGGGTTATTAAATCATTTACGATTTATTTTCTTTCTCATTTTGATGTCATCTCAACTCCTTCTTAACTCTTTTTTACCCTTTTTGGATTCGCTCATACTCCTTCTGAGTTGTGGCTATGTGATCTCAGCCACCTTCGGCATTCTGATCGGCGATCGTGTCATCGCTAAGACCCATCCTTTGCTGATATCTTTTCATCTGACCGCTCCATGTATTTTTCGGTCGGCCTGCCCTTCGAATTTTTGCTGGAACAGTGGCGGATATTGCATTTTTGGCGGGGTTCACCGGAAAGCGCCTTTCAACATGACAATGTCATCGCATTTGACTAACTTTAAACGCTTCCATGTTGGGCGTATGAATGAAGCTATCGTATCAATTTTTAAATTAATAATTTTATATAATTTTAGTTTATTTTCAGTTGTATCATAATAGTTCGTTATATATAAACTCTTTTGTTTCTTGCTATAATGCTAACAAAGGTATCACACTAAAAATTAAAAAATAATTGTAAGTCTAGAGGGGAAATTCCAACAGATATTCAAATTAAAACAAAATTTGTCGCACTAAATCGAATCTCGAATTACATTATATAGACTTTTGTTCCATTAGAACCATTATCCATTATCAAGGTTTGGTATACAAAACGAATACAAAATAGATACACATAACTTGAGAGGAAAAGAAAAATGCTATATACATACGAGGAAAACATACAAAAGAAGAATGTTTGTCAAAAATTCTGAGAAGAGGCTAAATGAGGAAGAAGTTTTCTTTGAAACATATATAAATAGAAATTGTTCATCATCACAGCAACACAATTTTTTTTCTTTTTTTTTTTTCATTGCATCAGAGTTTTCCTGTTTCGATACTGAGATATTAATGCAAAACTTTAGCCAAACCTTAAACTCTTAAAGCCTATTAGTTTTTTTTTTTTTCGCTTCAACTTTTTATGCACCGTACGGCACCGAGTAGAAAATTCTTAACGACTCTGACTTTTCGAATGCGCAATTAACCATTGCAACGTTATGTCTATATTATCCTTTTCCTTGCAGGAGATACTATAACAGCAAATTTCACGGTCTTGTATACTAGAAAGGTTCCTAAAAAGATGAAAATTTTACTTAGAGAATCACCCCTATTCTTAATAATATTTCACGTGAAATTTTCCGCCAGTTTCAATAGAAATTTTGTATTGAAACTGGCGGAAAAGTTCACGTGACATTCAGAATAGGGGCGAATATCTCAATTATATGGATGTAACGTTATTGCTTACATTCGATCTATTAATCCAGTTTCATCGAGGGCACCTGGAAGATCACGTTTATTACCGAGTACAAGTACTGGAATGCCAGCCAATTGTGGCTTATCCAAAAGTGAGTGTAATTCGTTTCGTGATGCTTCCATTTTATCCAAATCGGCAGCGTCAACCATATACCTATCAGAAATAATTGAAATCAAGCGGATGCTATTAATATAAAGAATGCTTTACTTACACAATAGCATTCACACCACGACAATATTCACGTGAATTTTCCCAGTTTCAATCGAAACTTTTGTATTGAAACTGCGGAAAAGTTCACGTGACATCAGAATAGGGGCGAATATCCTCAGACTTATATTGATGTAACATTATTGCTTACATTCGATTATTATATCGCATGTTAATCGAGGGCACTGTGGAGTATCACGTTTATTACCGAGTACAAGTACTGGAATTGACCAGACTGCAATTGTGGAATTATCAAAAGTGAGTGTAAATATTCAATTTCGTGATTGCTTCAGTTCTATCCAAGATCGGCAGGCGTCAACCATATTTACCTATCCAGAAATAATTAAATACGGATTGCTATTAAATAAAATGCTTACTTACAAATGTTAAACCAAAATAACTTCCAATCGAATGAACTCAGGGTTGACCACCAATCCCAGATTTTATTCATTACCTTATTGTTTTTTACATGTTAACAACAATGGGTATCATACTCGGAAATTGACAGACTCAAGGGAATTCTCAACAGTTCAAATTCAATTTTGATTCGTTCAGTTCTTAAGACGGGTTTTTATCCAAAAACTATTTCATTGTACCAATAATATGCTTAAATGGTTAAACAAAAAATCTAACAAAGATCATTGACAAAGAATTTTGTCTCAAATTAATTTGAATGTAAATAGATAGGTCGGAACTTGAAACTAAAATTCTACATAAAGGTTCTATTTTTCAAGTTTATGTCTCATTTATTGTAATTCATGTACTAAACAAAAAATGTTGAAGAAAAAAACCGCATACAGAATTACATACAAATACTTTAGCAAACTTACGTGCTAATAACATTGAGAATTTTTTTCCCAAATTATGCAAGTCCACCAGTGAAATCATTTCTTTCAAAAATGACTTTGAATGAAACCACTGCAACAGAATTCTTTCATAAATACTTTAGCAAATTACGGTTCTTGACTTTAAAGTTGTTTTTTTCCTAAAATGATATTTTACCAGTGTTACGCCCATTTCACTAACTTTCAGAAATGTTTTGCCAGTTCAAGAATTCTTTGATTAAGGCCAAATTGTTAGTTTTCCTACTTTCAAATACAATTCCCTTTATTTCCTTAATAGCTACATATTTATTACGCATCGAGTACGCGGCACGTTTAGACCGATTCAAGTACTATTGTAGCAAATTGGCTGTTTTCATTTCAAACAATCGCATGTACTTCGAATGTCTACATGTTTATACCAAACGCGGCAACTTAAACATATAGTATTTTGCATTGCGTTGCATATTAAAACGCATTATTGACTGTCAATGTTTTTAAAAGCCAACTTATAAGAATTGATTTTCAGATACAGCTGTGTAAAATACTAATAGCCGGTTTGGCTATGGAAAACTTTTAGTGCATGGCAGCGCTGATTGCGTGATAGGGATGCCGCCCTGCACATTTGGATGACAAATACTGTCAAATTAATGCTGAAAAAAGATTATTATGCGAGATTGCCCAAAATACAGCGAATTTCGTCACTTTAATTCGCCGCAATAGATTCAATTGTAAAGGCGCCGCCGGCGAATAGTAGAAAAGTAGGGTTGTTACTTTCTGCAGGCAAATGACTTATATTTTCAGTCATATATTTTCGAATTTGTGAAAACAGCGCGAGTTCGCGACTCGCTGTCATTCAGGGGTGTCACAAAATCCGATAGCTGTCGGAATCGGAATTAAAACCGATCGAAATTTCATACAGAATTTACAAATTTTGTCGTTTTTGGTTTTGAATCGGAACCATTATCGGTTCTTTATTGCACAGAGCCCTATTTTATCCGGCTGTCTATCAGATGTAGATGAAAATTCAGTCGACTAAAATTCCAATTCCGACAGCTATCGGATTCTATGACAACCCTGATTATGTTCACCCGCTGAATTCTTCTATACAATTTAACAGATGTGAGATAAATTCCTCAATTCTTTGAATATCTAATTTTAAAAATATAAATATTCCATAAAAAATTGAAAAATTTTCTATTTTATTTATGTTAATGATTGCAATCTTTTATTTCTCTATCAAGTTAGTCCTCCATACTTTTCAAGCAGTTCTTGTTTTCGTTTCTTCAACAAAGCTTCCTGGACTTCTTGCTGTGTAGGAACTGCAACAGCAAACTTTGGAGCTGTCTTTCCTTCCATCTCAGATCTGTATTCAGCTGCTTCTCGAGCTGGACCAGAAAGTGGATATATTTCGTCATCATCCGTATCGTCCACAACATATCCATCTCGCGCTAATTTCTCCTTATATTCTTTGAGTGCATTTAGAATAGCAGCCTTTTCGATACGCTCCTCTAAAGGTATAAGGATTCCATCTTCATCGTCACGATACCCATAATATTCTGCATCAATATCCTTCATCAATTCTGCACGCGTTTTCCTTTGTGGTGGAGGCGGTTCCTGTTCGAAAAGTTCCCGGACACCAGGTAAATCTTTTGCTGCGCCAAAGTATTTATATCCTCGATTACCAGGAACCTCTCGCCCTTCCGCGTCAAACATTTTCGGCCCATATCTCCTGTAGTGCGGTCCACCTAGTGCAGAAATTTGATTTTCCCAATGTCGTTTCTCTCGCAATAGTTTATTTATCTCATCGTTTAAGTCTCGAATGCGAAATTCGCCAAGACCGGCGTTTTGGATTTGGGCAACCTTTCTCGATATTTCCCGAATAATCTCAAGGCGATATCTTTCACATTTTGGTAGATCATTACATTCTGACGCCAAATAAGGCCTTCTATCCTTTTCGCCGCTTTCTGCTTCTTTAGCAGCTCGCCAACGAGCCAATGTTGTCATGGCCTTTTCAGCATTACGAGCCTATTTTATTGTTTAGAAGATAATTAGTTTGGCGTTTGTTTAAACGGTTATTTAACTTACCATTTTGCAGAAGAAAGATTATTTATTTCGGATTTATAAAGAGAACGTTTAAACGATGTAAACACAAACGGGATGCTGTCAATTTGACACTTGTGGTATGTGTGTGTGCTGCCATACTTACAAATCTAGTGGCAATAATAGTTTTTACATTCTGTTATCGTTGACTAAGTACCGAGTCAGACGTATGAAAAATTGCTTTAGAAGCATCTCACTTGATCTGATGATGATTTGGCATTAAGGGAACGTGTCCAAACTACGTGACCCATTTTTTACTACTTTTTACCCCCTCCCCCTCGGTGACAATCCGTGGTACATTCCAGCCCCCCCCCCTACTTTTCACCTAGTAATGCATAAATATTGTATCCTATATAATTTATTTTGCAAAATAAAAACATTAAATTGCGTGCCATAAAAAATGTAATCCAAGGTTTAAAAGCTAATCAAAAGATAATGAAGAAAAACAAAATTAACAGCAAACATCTTCAACAAAAACGTTGGCAGCACCAATCCACTCGGATACGTCGGAGATCACGGGAGCGTCAGCGGATTCTGCAGACAAAATAATCGGCCTCGAAATCTATCCACTCCATGATATCCCCAACGACACACAAAACCTCTTTTGGTCTCCTTGCGAGGACCCGATGTGGTCGCACGCGAGACACATCGTCAACTACAGCACCATGCGCATTCTTGCGGTGGTTGTGCATGGAATTTTTGGAGGCAAAATATAGCCCACAATTCGAGCAAGTCCTTCCAGTAATTTCATCTTTAATATATGGGCAGTACATATCGAAGGGTATTTCTCTACCCTGTAGATCCGGTCGCAGTGTTATACATTCCCCCATAAAAATTTGAATATAGCTCAAAAAAGGGAAAGATTTTCCCAGAGCAAATTGACTACGTGATGAAGACCTAACCACCCCTCTCCGCCCCTGTGACCAAGTGTAGTACTTTCAGGACCCCCCTCCCACCCCCTAAACGGGCCACGTAGTTTGGAAACGTTCCCTGACATGCAAATCAAAAATTATTTTCATAGAGCTAACAGTTGCCGCACTTGGCGATTTCGCGCCAAAACTGGCTATTTTTCACTTGGAACCGTGGCTGTAATTTATTGTATGTCGCTGTTCATATTAAGCCACAAATGATCGGCGAAAAAGTTGGTTTGACGGCGAGGGATGTTCGGGGATGTGGTATGATAGCATTTCTCTCTTTTCCCCGTGCGTTCCTCGTTGTCAAATCAAATTTGTGGCCGCTGATTTATCGCCTAATATAAACGGTGACAATTTCGCTCATATTTAGCTTTCTCACGCCAAGAGTTAAATTGCTCAATACTCAATTCAAAATAAAAAAAATTGTTGGTGCAACAACTTAAAATGATCCATGTAACAAATAATTGAAAGTTTAAAGTGCAGCTCTTAAGATTTAGCGGACCTAATGTACTTTAAAAAAATTGTGTTTTTTATGTAAATTAAATGTTGACTACTTTTTAGTGAAATTGGCAAATTTTTTTTTCAATTGCCTTGGCAGTTTGATATTTTTTTTAAGTGGCAACCTTAGCGGCATAGAATTTGGCGGCAAGAGAAAGAAGCTTCTTGTGAAATAAGGAATTTGCGAATATCAATTGGAATCTTTGTAATCGAAATGGCTGCGAATTTGACCACTGGAGCATTGGAGGTAAACCAACACACCAATAGCAAACAATGTTTTACTCTTCTTTCGTTATTAGAAAATCCTTCAAGGCGAAGAAATCGAGCAGCCAATCTTACAGATATTGGGAGCAAAAAAGATTCCCGGATCTGAATCTGATCGTTTGCGTCTTTTGATCTCGGATGGGAAGCATTACAATAGCTATGCAATGTTGGCCACTCAATTGAATCATTTGCATGAGGAAGGAAAATTGTCGGAAAACGCAGTAGTTCGGATTGACAAATTTATAACATCTTTGGTCAATAAGGCGGAAACCAGGCGAGTGTTGGTTATATTAGAGCTAACGGTATTGAAAACGGGCGCTGAAGTTGGACAAAAAATTGGCAATCCTGTTGTTTATAATGAAAAAGCGGCTGAAAATAGTGCTCAACAACGAGAAGCACTTAAGCCAACTTCGAACAATCTTCCTCAAGTGGAGACGAAACCAACCCCGTCTAAGACCACTAACAATAATAATAATAATAATTACTCAAACACTAGCATGAATCAATCACTAAGTGCTGGACTAACTCATCCTATTGCTGGACTTAGTCCGTATCAAAACAAGTGGGTCATTCGAGCTCGAGTTTTATCAAAGAGTGCTATACGCACTTGGAGTAATGCTAAAGGCGAGGGTAAACTCTTCAGCATGGATTTAGTGGACGAATCAGGAGAAATACGTGCGACGGCATTCAAGGAGCAATGTGACAAATTTTATGACATGATCGAGCCGGATCGTGTTTATTATATCTCCAAATGCCAATTAAAACCAGCAAAT
Source organism: Chlorops oryzae (assembly GCA_020466095.1). Classification (NCBI taxonomy): domain Eukaryota; kingdom Metazoa; phylum Arthropoda; class Insecta; order Diptera; family Chloropidae; genus Chlorops; species Chlorops oryzae. Next base: position 14,835,738 of record CM035807.1, on the reverse strand, counting down.
AAACAATATACCACATTGAACAATGATTATGAAATGACCTTTACGTCGGAGACCGTTGTACAGCCGTGTGATGAGGATACCGCCAGCATTCCGGAACTAAAATATGAATTGGTGCAAATTTCGACCATTGCCAATATGGAGAGCAAAGCTGCTGTAGATACTATTGGTATTTGCAAGGAGGTTGGCGAATTGCAGATGTTTACTTCGCGGAACACAAACAAGGAATTCAAAAAGCGAGACTTGGTACTCGTCGACCAAAGTAATGCTTCGGTAAGTGTTTAAAGTGAATGTAAAGAGAAAAACTTCGTTATGAACAAAAAAAAATCGAATTCCAGGTTAACCTGACACTTTGGGGAGATGAGGCAGAAAACTTTTCGGGAGAAGGTCATCCAGTCATACTAGTGAAGGGTGCACGAATTAATGAATTCAATGGCGGGAAAAGTCTTAGCGTTGGCAATGGTGCCGTTATGAAAATAAATCCTGATATAAAGGAATGCCATCATTTGCGCGGCTGGTTCGACAATGGCGGTGCTGAAGGTGTTACAAATGCTATTTCAGCCAGGTATATCTTCTTCTACATAGAAATCTATTCTTAACTGATTGGGTAGCAGTGAAACTACGGATAAATGCAACACGAATAAATGCAAATAACCATTAATGCGAAGGTGCTTTGATGCCTTTTATTTGAGTCCTATGAAAATATGCACGGATTAATGCAAAGGAATGCCATAATTGGTGGTCACAAGAATGCGAGCAAGTAAAATGTTTTGCCATTTATCTCGTACTTCTTTATGATGTAATTGATTCATTCTTGTTTTTTTTTTTTTTTGATTAAAATAGAACTGGAGCTGGCGGTAACTTTAACAGTGAATGGCTAACTTTCCTTGAGGCTCAACAACGTAATTTGGGTAATGGTGATAAGCCTGATTATTTCCAGTGTAAGGCCACGGTTCATCTTGTTAAACATCAAAATGCATTTTATAAGGCTTGTGGACAAGCCGAATGCAACAAAAAAGTTGTCGATGAAGGCAATGGACACTATCGTTGCGAGCGCTGCAACATAGCTTCACCAAATTTTAAGTACAGACTTTTGCTGAGTGTGAGTAAAAAATTTAATACACATTTTAACTCTATATAGGTATATACATAATATCTTCTAACATTTTCTAGATAAGCCTAGCCGACTGGACTTCCAATCGCTGGGTAACATGTTTCAGTGATGTTGGCGAACAATTACTTGGCCGTTCAACACAAGAAATTTGTGAAGCCGTTGAAAACGAAGAAGCTACCGCTGAAGAAGTATTTTCAACTAAAAATTTCCATTCCTACATCTTCAAGATGCGCACCAAAGTCGAAATTTATGGAGTAAGATTTTGTAATTTGTTTCCTAACAACATACGGAATATTAATCTACTTGTATACCTGACAGCTGCCCTTTTTGCAATGACAGATTATCCATTGACCATATCCTTCACGACTGTGTAAGACTGAAAATTACTCGTACGACCTATCTCTCGACTAACACCGCAAATATACTCAATAATCTATCTTCGGAAAACATTGAAAATGTATATAACTACTTTAGATCCATCAACTTAGCTCATAAAATATAATTTGTAAATAATCTCTGCCGAAGGCCGCTGGCTAGTGCAGTGCCCCTTAATAGTCATAATATTTTATATTGTGCCTATGAACTAATAATAATAATAATCTACTTGTTTCATTACAGGATACTGCACGTAACAAGATAATTATTCAATCACTTTCTCCAATAAATTATAAAGAATATAATAAGTTCTTGATTAACAATTTGAAGCAACTTACGGGAGTTCAGAAAAACTGAGCACCAAAACGACGGTTTCGTATCTTTAACTTGAAAGGGTTGGTCACAACGTCCTCCAATTGTGGCAACAGAAGTTATAAGCAAAGGAATGTTGCACCCAACAATTCCATAACTCCAAAACGAAAGTTTACAAAACCAAGCAAAACTTGAAAAGCTATTAAGTTATTGATTTTTTTTTTTTTATATATATATATTTAATGGAATAAAAGCGTATTTACAGCTTAAATATTTAATTGTTTCATTGAAAAAAGTTTAGACATTCATCTAATTGTGGGTCATCAAGATGACCACCACAAAACCTTACGTTCTACCTTGCTTGAAACATCCGAAACATTCATTGCCAGAGATCAGATTTTGGGCTGATACCATTCCTTTGGTATCATCAAAAGCGCGGAAGAAATTAGCCCAATATATCTGGCTAATTAAAATGCCTTGCCATGAACATTATTTCGCGTGAAGTATGTTCGAGGTTTCAATTATATTTTTCTTGGAATGTAACATTTCATATTCATGATTGCACGCGATAGATCAGGACTCGACTCATTCAAATTAATGCTTAGAGATATCCTTGCAATTACTTTGGCTTCACATACTTGTTGAATAGCACTTCTAATACTGCTTTCTTTTTATTCAAACTTTTTGGCAAAGCGTCTTCAATTTGTTGAATTTCTCGATCGAAGAGGGCCATTTTCTTTTTGTTCCTTATTTTTGGGATAAAAACATCATAGTCATCATCGTCCTCCTCTTTAATTTCTTGTTTGGTATTTGGTTTGCGGGTTGTTGTCGTCCTTCCTTCATTTTGAGCGGACAATTTATGTTTAGCACGGATCAGTCTTTGCCTAATCCGATCTTTTTCTCTCTTTTGGAGAAGCAGATTCATATCATTTTTCATTTTCTCTGCTTGCATTTTGCGATATAATCTCTTTCTTTCCGCTTCCTTTTCCTTATATTCCTGCCACTTTGCGGCATCCTTTCTGAGATTCGCTCGCCATTCTTCCACATTTGTTTTCCTTCTCCTGGGATTTTGTGTGGATTTTGACATCTATGCATAAAAAAAGCTCAAACTATAATATTTTTTCGTAGTTGAATTTTCGAAACTTACCGCTACGGACGTGAAAAACTTTGATTTGAAAAAATTAAGAATTTAACTTTTCAGCATTTCAGCTGTCTATTTTCGATAATAATACCATTTCTATCGATAGATTTCTCGAGGTCATACTTTTACGCTATTTACACGTTAAGACATTTCAATATGGGTCCTCATGCAACACATTTACACCGTGTAAACTGAGTGAAGTAAGTAAAACTGTCAAAATTGCATACAAAATTTGACAGTTTTACGAACTTCACTCAGCTTACACGGTGTAAATGCGTTGCATGAGGACCCTTAATAACGAACACACACTTTTTGTGGACTATTCACGCGCGGGGACGTGGTATGGGGGCGTTTTGCTCTCTTCCCCCTGCGTCCCTTCCCATCGAAAATTTTGTTTTATTATCGAAATGTCTTAACGTGTAAATTGCATATAATGAAATAAAACCGTTTGACAGATTCTGTCCCTCAAATCTGTTGCCTAAATGATTATTTTTTGAAATGAAATTTTTATTTGAACGAATTACCTTAAAATGTTTTCGATTTCATTTTTCTGAACTGTCAATTTTTTTTCGATAAGACCAACCAAGGCGCATTAAAAAAGGTGGTGTTAGTATGAACTTTGTCTTCTTCTTCCTATTTTTTTCTTTTTTTTTTTTTCTTTGAAGAAACTTGAAACTGTCAAACTTATTTTATAATTTTTAATTTATAACAATTTTCAGCAAGTTAAAAATTCAATAATTTCGTTTGTTTACATTTTTGACTGAAATTTCAAAATTTTATGTAAACAAACGTCTAATTTTGACATTTTCAAGTTCTTTACAAAAACAAAGTATCCTGTTGTTCTTGTCTTGTTGTAATTGTTGTAGAAGTAACACCACCTCGTTTAATACGCCTTGAGACCAACGTTTCAGAGCAAATTTCGGCTGTTTATTCCGTATTTAGACCAGGCAGACACTCATCTCTTTTGAAATACTCTTTCGATATCTCCTTCGCGTCTACACAGGTAAAATTGTCTCTCGGCGACACTTCATTTGCGATAATTTCACAATTTGCTCGCGTGTCCATTTACAATACTCCATACATATTTCCTTTTTTCCCAAACGTTATGACGAATGAATGGCGAAAGTAGTACAGCAACTGTGAAAACATTATTCACCGCCATCGAGTCGTATTTAACAAGGTGGTGGACTAGGAACTGCTCTTCTTCTTCCCTTTTTTCAACTCAAAACTGTAAAATTTTGTATTGATTTTCGAACGCTTAAATTTTTGAACGAGATTAAAAGAATTTTCCTTTGAACAAAATGTAAACAAACGTCAGCTGATTTTGACATTTCCGATTTTTGTTTGCCTTGTTGTTGTACTACTGTCACCACCATGATAAATATGCCTTGGCCGCCATTTTGAACTTTAGCATTGCACCCGTTTACACATACACAGAGAGCGGAATCCCCGCTCTCCTCTCTCCAACAACAAACACCGATTTGTTGAACGATTTTGACGTACGTGTAAACGGGCGTATTGAGAAAGACAAGACATACGTCAACAAAATGCCAGTTTGTGGGAAAGACGCTAGCGTTGTTAATACGTCTCCTCATGTTTAAAGTAATGACGCTTTTGGACGCACAGAGTATCTAATTTTGAGCCGCAAAAGTATAATACAACCTCTGCCAGTGGATTTTTAACGCCATATTTTGTTTTTTCGAAATGGATAACAGTGTTGGCTTCTTGGCGGAACAGATACGAAATGCGAAATCATCTTTGACGAGCATTAACGAAAATATTAATCGAATCTTTGGACACAATGCCACTCTAAGGAACGATAATCCACCTGCTGCTGAACTGCGAGTTCCTGATAGTGGCTATGATAAAAAAAATGAAGAAATTAGAAACTCCAAGCGTCGCCACAGTGATATAAAGAGACTTTCAAACAGGATTGCTACTCAAAGTGGACCTCGCATCAGTTCGAGAGTAATTCGGGAGCTACCATCCCGACAGGAAATAGTTGCTGCACAAGGAATCGATACTGAGTCCAAAGCACGCAATAAACGAATTTTTAATTCACTTCTAAGTACGCTGCATAAGTTCTGCCAAGAGGAGTCTCTTCTAAAAGAAAAAGAAGAAAAGAAAACCCGAATCGAAAAAAGACTTGAGGCACAGGAAGAGCGAGAGCGCAAGAAATTACGAAAAGAACGCGAGATGTTATTTATAGAACGGAAACATAAACAATTAGAAATTAAGCTTTTGGAAACAAAATTGAATAGACTAAAAGATTATGAGGCTTGGAAATCGTCGTTCGATTTCTTTAAACAAAATATCAGAACAAAAACCAAGCCGCATATATTCTTTCGCCCACGTACAATGGATAAGAAAACTGAAAAACTCTTAACAGCCAGCAGGGCAGATATGGATGCTTTGAAAAGAAATAAACTCAAAAATATTAATGAAGATATTTCGGAACTGGAGAAACAGCTTGAATTGCAGCTTAAATCAGACATGGAGAAGTCGGGAGAAAACCTCATCGAAGATCGCAAGAACAAAAATATTATCTTCGACAATGTTCAGTTGGCCATTATTAGCAATACACCGGCTGAACCGGAGCTAGCTTTAGAAGACTTTGTAATGAAAAATGAAGTTAAAGTTGAAGTACTAAAATGATACTGAAAATAGGCGAAAAATAAGAATAAATTAAGATTTGTAAAACGGAAAAAATGTATCTTTTTTTTTATGTAATTTTGATATTGTAAACTCCTTTTTGTCAAGAAGACATCATTAAAATCGATTTCTCTAAGCCCGGTGATTTGTTTTAATCTCTCGTGGATAACGAGCGCGAAAACGAAGCCATTGAACGCAGTTGCCGAATACACCCGGCAATTCAGAAACTCCTTTTCCATCGCAATGTCAATTTATTAGAATCCAAAATGGTTTAGGCCTGTTTGCTACTCTTCTGATTAAAGTTTTCGTTCCAAAAAAAAATTTTTTTTTATGGAAAAGTTTGAGAGGATATCGTGACGATGAACTTTAACCGGAACAGTATCAAATGGGCCTTAAGGCCCTATTCTCTTTCAGCAAAAATATTTTTTTCGACTTTTTTTTTTGCATTTTTTTATAGCTTGGACATTTAAGAATATAACCCTAAAAGGGTTTTTTGAAATTCGAAATACTTTAGAAGATATGGCCATTTTTGTGGGGTCATGTCTTCGCTAAAATGAGTAGTTTTTATGTTGCTTCAAACTTTTAACGCGTTTATCTCGAAACCACGTTTTTCAAGCTGGCGGCCACGATTCTGCCAGTTCTACTGAACCGATTTGGATGAAACAAAGTTTAATCGACGTAGAATTGTCACCATTCTGGCCCGTAGTAAAATAAAAATTTTGCGATTTTTTTTACTATTTTTTTTTTTACACTAAACTACAAAAAAATGGGTCCAAATTCGATTTGTCAATTTCAAGTGGCCGCCATTTTGTCAAAAAAAAATCGCAAAACTTTTATTTTACTACGGGCCAGAATTACATCTATGCTGATCCAATAACCCAATTTTTTTTTTTTCCATACGCTCCTGAGGGCCGGAATCGTGGCCGCCAGCACCATGCCTTTTTTTTTTAGGGCCAACTTTGACGGTGCCATCATCTATGGACAGCCCCTATATCGCGGCGAAAAAATTTTTTTTATTTTCTTTCATTCATTACTAATTCAATAAAAATAGCAAAATTAAAATATCTTTTTGCGTTTTCAAATGAGAATTTTTTCAAAAAGGGTCCAAAAACAGCAATCTGAAGGAGAATAGGGCCTTAATGGCTCAACTTTTATTTATTTTGCTCTTAAAAATAGAGAATTCACAATAAAACTAATTTTGCATTGTAAGAAAATTCAACTATCCGGCTTCTCGCCGGATATACTCCAAATCGGAATCACTATCCGTTGCATCGCTAGAAAAGATTTTCTTCCGACAACAACAATGATTTATAGTTTTATATAATTTTATTTCGTTCTGTAAGGAAAATGTCATTACATTCTTTTTCCAAAATGGATTCCATTACATACTGACTAGCGAAATAAACATATATATATATATATCCTTATATCATTCCAAGTGGCATGCAAAAACATACAAAAATCTTACTTATAAAACAGTTTTACATTCGTATAAATTTATATAATATTCAAAGATTTTTCATTGCACAGTAGTTTGATTTGCCGTTTTCTATTTTGTAATAAAATGTTAATTTGAAAAAAACTTTTAAATTGGTGTTTCACTCTTGTTACTTATATTTTCCTTAGTTATTATGCTATTTTTGTAAGAAACGTTTCACTTTTCATATATAGGCTGATGGTTTATATTTTTAACACTTTAAAGTTAACATATTACAAAGCTATAGCTATAAATAAATAATTCGATTACTATTGAATACTATTTGATTTTATACGCAAGCATTTTCGTCTTCTTCCTGATATCTTTCTTAAAAAAAAAAAAAAAAATCAATTCCGACCCATACATTTGCTACCAATCTTAATGGAATCGCTTTCCAAATTAGTGCAATTGATAAACTCTTAATCCTTTAAAGTGACCGTCGTTCCTTTACGATGGGTAAGACATGCAAGGCCGGTATAATACCATTATTTTTTTTCTTTAATTATGTTCTTCAACAATTCCTTAGTTTTTTTTTTTTGTTTTTTTTTTTGTTTGTTTGGAATTATTTTCTCATTTTCTTTGGTTTGATTTGATTTTAAAATTTCAAAAATAAAACTTTCCTTTTTATTCGTTTCTTTTATTTTTTTCAATTACAGCAGATATTCAATTTCGTTCAACACACTACCACCACATTCCTAATGTTGATAGTTTATTTTGTGCATTAATATCTGAGAATATATCACGCAGTGCTCGAACAAAAATGACATTTATCAATGGTAAGACGAATTTGAGAAACAGATAGCCATTTACACATGAATTTCCAAGATAGAAATCAATACACCACATAATAATTTCAACAATCATCCACATATTCAAAGCAATCCATTCATTCAGACATTTCGGATTCGCCATCAGAATTCCATAAATTAAAACTAGCCACGAATAGATTTTAGTCAATGCACCGAATATTCGTGCTTTTCTAAGAAATGATTGCGGTATAACGTAATATTGTCTTGTACGCCATGCAGACACACATGCATTCTCATTCATGATCATACGTAGCAGTTCTCTCGTACTATAGAATACAGCTCCCAGTGCAATAATGAGAACCCACCAGAATAAATATGGAAATACATGCGGATGATGTAGAATTTCAAAATCGAGGAATTCTTTCAGTCCTCGATAACGATCGTATATGCAAAAATTCCAAACAGAATAACGTCCACAGGCATCATGTAGGAACTGAGTTCTCCAATTCGGAAATAAATGTTGAAACTTTCGGCTAATTGGCGTTAGTTTGTACATATCCAAGAAACGCTCAAAAAATATTATATAATCTACGTGCTTCTGTAACTTTCAAATATAATGCACTAAAAAAAAAAAAAATTAAAATATAAATAATAGGGAGAGAGAAAATTCCTGTAGTTTTTTTTTTTTTTTTTGACAATTATTCGAATGCAAGGCGCCTTGATTCGAATGTTGACTTATAATCTCCTAGAAATTTGTCCAAGGTGTATTGAATTTGCCTATAGGGGAGATGTGTGTACCTTGGACCGATTGTAGATTCCCGCTCAACCACTGCATATATGTACATGCAAATGTTCTTCTATGGAATGTTCCACTCACGCTGCTATTTGACTTAAGTTTGCTGTATACCCAAGTAGCAAAATAGGTCGAAAATTGGTAAATTCTTACCTATATTAGGTCAGAATATTTACTTGACCTAACCTAAATAGGTCGAAATTACGTCGATTCGACGTCGAGTCGACGTAAGTGGGGAATAGATTGGAAGTCGATTGGCGGTAATAATAGGTCATAATAGGGCATTTCGACTTCAAAGTCAGGGCGAAAAGAAGTCCGTTTACCTAATATTAGTCGAAAAGAAGTCGCAATGACCAATTTTCGACCTAATTGGACTTATGAGTAAAACGAAAGAGAACGTAAAAGGAAACGAAAAAAGTGAGAGAGAGATATATATGTGTGTCAAGCTATACAGACAAGTGGAAAAAGGCGAAAAAAATTTTTTTGTGCAAAAAAGTATTTTTTTTTTGAAGGCGAATGCAAAAGCTTTGGTGCACAACTCAATCGAAATTTTCGAATTCTACCAGGGACCCAAAATAATAATTATTTTTGAATTTTAAAAATCGATATAAAATAATTTATATTTTAAAAATTAGTATTTAAGTGTTATTCTTAGGTTTTTTTTTGATCAAACTAAGATTAATCTCAGTTTTATTTTTTGACTAATAATCAATTTTTCGAGTTTTATTTTTTACAGATAAAAAAAGATAGAAAACGTGTATCTTAGAGTTTTATGTTTTTGAACTCGGAGATAAATAAATTATCTTTTAGAGTTTTATTTTTTACTCAGAAAATAAAAATTATTTTTCAAGTTTTTTGTTTTACTCACAACATTATGCAAACACAAGTATTATGCAAATATTTTTTGGATTTGAATTGTGGTTGCCGATTTCGCATCTGGCCTTTTTCATTTCCTCGTGTTCATCATCATCCGACTCTTCATCACTTTATCCTATTTCAGGCGTTATCTTGAAGAAAGTGGTAATATACTTATGCAAGAGTTTTATTTTTCTGAGTAAAAAAAAAAAACTCAAAAACCAATTTTTATTTTTTGAGTAATAAATAAAAATCTAAGATAAATTGTTATCTTCAGAGCAAAAAATAAAATTCGAAAAATAAGTTTTATTTACTGAGTAAAAATTAAAAATCTAAAAATAAGTTTTATCTTCTGAGTAAAAAATATAACTCGAAAATTAATTTTTATTTCTTGATCGAAAAATAAAACTCTAAGAATAAGTTTTATCTTCTGAGTAAAAAATAAAACTAAAAAAATAATTGTTATTTCCTGATTAAAATAATAAAACTCTTAAAATAATACTTAAATTGTAATTTTTAAAATATAATTTATAACAGTTATGGTCCCTGAATTCTACAAATAAATCATAAAAATTTTTACTTATTTTCAAAACATAGCATGAGTTCTTCTTTTGTTTTGATTTCAAAATATGAATTTTTAGATGATATTTTTTTAAAATAACAGGAAGGTGTACCTTGGACCGGTCCAAGGTACAAATTTTAGATGAATATTGGCTTGCTGTTTCTTATTTTGATCGAATTTAGAAAATTGTCTCTCTTTTCTTCAGCAAATAAACGAAAGATAACGAAAAACCATACCGAAAAAGAGTTTCGAAAGAAAAGATTCAATTTCAAGATGATTTATAGAGCCTGATTTAAGCGTAGAAAATGATTCATCCATCTCAAGCCTTTATGCGCCGAGAAAAAATGGAAGACTTAAATACTTTCCGTTTTAAACAATATGAAATATGCAAATAAACGAGTATTTTTAATTTCTTACATACTTGCTACGAAATTACTCCTTTTATTTTATGCGGTCCAAGGTACACATACCAAAGGACCATGTAGGACACTTGCATGGTGTACCTTGAACCGTTTTGGATTGGTATGGTCAAAGATTTATTTATTGTAAGAGGAAATAATGATGTATTTTGCAAAGGATGGATTTTACTAAGAAAATAAAAACGATTGTTCATGTTTTGCGTTAATAGAGCCGTGCTGTTGATGTGAAGAGTGAGAAAAACGCTAAATTCTGATACTTCAATTCTTTAATCCTATTTTGATAGAAACTCACACTTTAAGATTATCTCAAAAATCGCTCATAAATATTTGCATGGTATTTGAGCGAAAATAATTAGATATTTTTGCTTTAGGAAAGAACCAAAACTTTTAAGGTATACATATCAATTTTAAAAATAAAAACTATAAGAATAATTTGAAAAATTTGAAAATTTTCAATATGCTGAAGAAAATTAATGAAATATGGTTTATAATAAAATCTTAAATAATTTTCATTAATTTTAACTTTCCTTTATGTAGCCCTAAGAATAAGCTAAATTTAGTTATGTTCAAAAGTAGGTAAGTATTTTGTTTGTCAAATATATTTTATGAATTTTTTAAATGAGGTTTTTATTTTGATGAAAATCGGAGCAAATTGTATGCAAATGGTTGTTATTATAATTTGGAAATGTTTATTTTACAAATAATGAGATTACAAAATTTTACGCAATCATGCAATATGAGCGTATTTGCAATTTTATAGGGAACTTAATGAAAGCCGTTATGACCAGCTTGGCGAGAACTTGCCAGTAAAATTTTCGTTTGAAAATATGAGAGTCGCTCTGATATTTTAATTTTACTTATTACCTTAGGTTATGGTCAATAGTAAAGATTTCGGATTTTGTGACTTGAACCGTGGGAGTAAGTAAAGTGCTCGTCATTTAATGCAGAAGGAAGAAAATTATGCCATAAAATTTGAAGAAACTAAAAAAAACACCTGCAAAATTCAAATTTGAAAATTGAAAAATCGTGAACCGACATGGTACACACTAGGCCGTAGCATAAATACCTATTACAAACTCTTCAAATTACCCTCTCTTTTTTCGACAATTTGCTTTATTCCGTTTCCTCTCACAAACACAAAACAAAGCAAATGGAAACGCAAAACAAATCCAATAAACTCCGGCATGAGATCGGTATAACACAAACAAAGTTAAATAGCTGAGAGAATAAGACAGAGTAAATACAAACTCTCGCATTTATTGCTGTTGGTGTTTGAGCAGTTTGCTTATAATTTGTTGAATTTGTTTCTATTCATAGCTGTTCGTAGCCACATATGTAACTATTAATAGCTACATACATAGCTATTTATAGTTATATAAAGCTATATATAGTTATATAAAGCTATATAAAGCTATGCTAACGCTTTGAAAATAACAAACGTTACAAACGATTTGATAAAGCCTCCAAATACTCTTCCCGTTTCTTGTTGGCTTTACTTCTCACGAAATTTAGGTTTGCTCTCTTTGCTTTGCACAAATGCGAATAAAAAAATCCGTCTCGAGAATAACAAACTATTTAATATTTGTTTGTATGCTTTGACATTTTGTACTAGCTATGATTAGAATTAAAGCTAGAAGTGGAGAAAAGTAAATAAGTTAAGTTAAAACTTTGATCGTAATGAGCTATACAATCCTCTCCCAAAGCGAATGATTTTGCCGAATTCTGCATTCGTTATGCGTTTGCATGCTACTGGCTGCTCCACGTCAAGTGACTCAAGATCAGAGCCTGATGAAGAATTAAACGTTTTAACCTTGAAATTCAATTGTCATAGGCACAGACACAACCTGCTCCAAGATTGATCCTGTTATGTAATTCTTCTGTTGCAAGCGGTAAATTCATGAGAATTGTCAGCTTTGCTTCGATTATTGGGCGCCATTTATTGCAACAAAAGCTCTGCGAATTGGTAAAATTTAAATTTACCTAAATTTCAATTTCAAACAAACAAACTAATCCTGACTAAGGATTCCTGTTTATGCTAGTTAACTTTTTCAGGAGAATATACTGACTATAATTACTCTTGGCGCTTTATTTGCGAAAAATCGGATGTCATTGTGTAAATGAGAGCAACGGCTATTAAAAATAAAAAAAAAATTTTTATTTCAAAAAAAAAAATCAAAATAATATTAAATTAAAAAATAAAAATTTATAATTTTTCCCAATTTAAAAAAAAAATAAAAAAACGTTTGATTCAAAAATGAATTTAGATATATTTTTTAAACAAAGAAGTGACTAGGTCAAAAAATTTTGATGAATATTGGCTTGCTGTTTTTTAATTTGATCGAATTTAGAAAATTGTCTCTCTTTTCTTCAGCAAATAAACGAAAATAACGAAAAACCATACAAAAAGAGTTTCGAAAGAAAAGATTCAATTTCAAGATGATTTATAGAGCCTGATTTAAGCGTAGAAAATGTTTCATCCATCTCAAGCCTTTTGCGCCGAGAAAAAATGGAAGACTAAATACTTTCCGTTTTAAACAATATGAAAATCAAATAAACGAGTATTTTTAATTTCTTACATACTTGCTAGTGCTCTGGGATAAGCGTAGAAAATGCGTGTTTGCTCTTGATCCCAGGGTCCAAGTTGATTCCGCACGCGAAACGGTGAAATGTTCCAATAGCAACTGTTTTTCAAAAATCGCATGTTAGGGCACACTACATAAAAACACATACACTCACAAACAAAAGAAAACCTATTGGTATCACAATGGGCCGATTAAAGGCCTAAGGCATGCCATTCAACCTATTTACCTACCTACATACTTGCTACGAATTTACTCCTTTTATTTTATGCGGTCCAAGGTACACATACCAAAGGACCATGTAGGACACTTGCATGGTGTACCTTGAAACGTTTTGGATTGGTATGGTAAAAGTAGTTTTTCGATTTATTGGTAAGGAGGAGAAAAATAAATGACTCGTCATTTAATGTCAGAAGGATATGAGAGAACTTATATAAAAGAAAAACTAAAGAAAACATCCTGCAAAATTTTCAAGATTGAAAAATGTGAAATCCGGACCATGGTACACACTAGTGATGTAACGAATGTCAAATTTTAGCATTCGCGAATGCGAATGCGAATATTCAGTTTTTGAATCTATATCTCAAATTTTGGCACACATCACCAAATCAGTTCATTTATTTATATAGCGCACCAACTTTGGGAAAAAATAATTCATTCATAAGTAAAAGAAATTACACATTTCGATGTTAAATTTCAAAGTGTTAAAAAAAAAAAAACAGTCACATGACAACAACAAAACTAATCCGACGATTTCGTGCAAGCATAACGCCCCTGCGCAATACGCAATGTTATTGTCGTTTTTCGTTTAGCAGCCCTCAGACGGTCGTTCTTGTATGAAAATTTATGTGAAGGAACTTAAAGGCATTCCAAATGCGTTTAATTCAGGGATCGGCAAAATTGAAAATGCAAGTGTGTGTGAGAGAGCAGAGCGGCTACTAAAAATAGCCGAAAATAGACAAAAAAAATGCTGAAACTAGCTAAAAATAAAAGCTATAAGTAGCATAAAAGAGCTGAAATTGACGGAATAGCTACCAATTTCAAAATTTCTTATATGCGGATTTTTATATATTAAAAGACAGAAACTTTTTGACAACATGGACTTTCTTATATACGTTTCATACTAAAATGGTTTTTTTTAAGTGCAATATCTGTGTAACGTAGACTAAAATTCTTTAAATGCTAAAATATTGGCTTTTAAATTTAAATTTAAAAGATAAGTTACGATTATAATTTACAATTTTTGGTATATTTTCGCATAATTATTGAACTTTCGAATGCAATAAAATTAACAGCGAACGAATTATTGTTCGAATGCGACATCTACATGTTGATCGTATGATAAAATTGCGAAGTTGCAATGCGAAATTCGATTGACAATTGTCATGCCTAGTACACACCTCTCCCCTACATATTGATCGTATGATTGAAATATTTGCCGAAGTTGCATGCGGAAATTCGATTGAGAAGGTTGTCAGTGCCTTGTTCGCGTTATGAGCTGGCTCCCAATCACCAAGTGTAGCTCAAATCAGAAGCCTGATGAAGGTAATTTAAACGTTTTCTAACCTTAAATTTCAATTTCAATACAACAACACTAATCCTGACTAAGGATCTGATCCTGTTTATCGCTAAGTCTAAACTTTTTTCAAGGAAGAATAGAAGCTGACTATCGAATTACTCTTGGCGGCGGCCATTTTTTGCGAAAAAATGCTTACGTGCGACATTTGTGCTAAACAATTTAAATATAAATATTTATTGTTACAACACAAAAAAAAAAAAAAACACGAACAAAATTCAGATTTGCACTGCGATATTTGCGGCAAAATATATTACAGTAAATGTAATTTTAAGCTACATTTAAAAAGACCGAGGCATTTAAAAAAAACTAAATGAAAAATTTAGTCCTGAAGAAACACTTGAGACAGAAATTCATCTTAATGATCAAGACGAAATCTCCTTCGAATTAAATATGCTTTTCAACGAAATGACTTGTGAACTTAATGACAATGATGCAATTCAGGTGGGTCCAAATTTCATTTAAAATTATATCTTTCTTAAACTTATGTATTTTAAAGGCTCCACAACCTTCAGCAGCTCGGAAAAATTCCAATGAAAATGTAAGTTATCTTAAAATGCTTTGAAATTTCAAATAAACTTAGCTAAAAATCTATTAAATTTAAGACACCTAAAAATTTTGGAAAATCACCAGAAAAAAGAAAAGCGCCGACTAGTCGTTCCCCTGACCTTTTTAAAATTTACGAACTCGACACATATGAAGATAAGGGGGAATACTATTCCCAAACCAAAAGCGTCAAAAAAATTATTCAATGAAAAAAAAATGCGAAGAAAATTTTGATAAATTCATGAAGAAAATGGCAAACGTAAAACTAAATGAAGAAGAAGAAGATTTTGAAAATATTTCCGAGTTTAACGACGATGCTCCGATTGTTTTGGAAGATTTTGTTAAGCAAAATTCATATACTGATATGGAAGAAATGGCAACGATGGATGACGCAATTGATATTGTAACGGATGCCGGAAAATTCCTCCAAAAAATTGGGTCAGAAAAAATCTTCGAAATCCCTCAAGTATTGCGACCACCAATTGATTGGACAGATGTAGGCCCAGATGATGACAAGTTAACATCCAAACCATTCAGACAATTAATTGAAAGAACACAAAAAGAAATAAATAGATATTCTAAAAAAACTACGGCAAATTTATAAACGAAAATTTAGCAACTTCATTTTAACAATTGACCAATTTATAGAAGGACCGATAACTTATAATGTGGCAATAGCGTCTGCGGCAACCGGTTCTGAGTAGGCTTTGAGATATGAAATAATAATTCAATATAAAAGAATGAAAAATATAAAAAGTTCAGTCGATTGTGACGAGCGGAACGATCTCGATCTGTTCACTTAAGCAAACAGGAAATAAATAAAGGATTGACAACAAACTAGAATTGGTTGATCCTTATTATTTGGGGATCCAGTAGTGACCAAATAGGCGGTTGTTACAGCGTCCAATTATTTAAGCCAGAAAATCCATTTGATATATGTCGACGTTTCCTACGGCAGCGTTACTCTGCCAAGAAAAAATTTTCTCGGCCGAGCCTACGTAAACGCTTGTTCGCTGGGGTTCAATTTAATAAGATCAACGATGGACCTGTCCATAATGAATATGGAAGATATTTTTGCTTGCGGCTTAAAATATAATATCAACTTTAACAATGAATTTTTTTGCCCAATAACACTTGATTTGAAACACGTAAATAGAGGAGAAGCACCAGCAGGACTGCCTTTAAATGGAGGCATACTGTTTAAAAACGAATTCAAAGAAATGTCAAAAAAAGTGGATGCATATATAAAACGATTGGAGAAGATTTGTTTATACATATATATCATAAGCCCCTAAAATTCTCCTAGGAAAATTTGTTCCCCCTAAGCATGCCCCTAAAAATTTGTTCCCCCTAAACGACCCCCTAAAAGTAGGAAAAACCCCTAAATCTAGGGGGAAAACCCCTAAACTGGCAACACTGGAGAGAGAAAATTCCTGTAGTTTTTTTTTTTTTTTTTGACACTTATTCGAATGCAAGGCGCCTTGATTCGAATGTTGACTTATAATCTCCTTTTTAGCATTTCTATTTTCCATTTAGAAATTTGTCCAAGGTGTATTGAATTTGCCCAGGGATCGGCACTAATAATATTTTCATCAATATTATCATGACTGATTACGGATTGATCAAGAAATATCATTTTTTTATTTTTGATTTCTGAATAAAAAAAAAAATAAAAATTGAAAATATAAAATTCCCAAATAATGAACAATCCGTATTTTAGATTCTAAAAAGAAGTTCTTCTCAAGAATATTTCAAATAAATATACATTAAAATAAACAAACGTCTATGAAATGGGGAACTAAGAATGAAACTAAATGGGTAGATGAAAAACTTCACTATTCTCATCATCTCAAGCAAGCCTCTATTGTAAAAAAAATTGGCAATCTTTGTTGGGTTGTATTAATAAAAAATGTTAGAAAGTTTTTTGCATTTTTGCACTTTTTGCACTTGTCTAAGAGGTACCGCTTTACTGAGTTATAGCTCTTTAAGTAGGTGTATTTTTCAGTACATTATGAAATATTCTGGTTTTAAAGCAGACAATCGGACAGATCAAAAGATGGACGAACGAACATAACATAATAGAGTCTTCTGGTGTCTCTGATAATTTTTACACAATTTTCTATGTCCTATATCAACTTTTACAGCAAAAAACCCGCAATCTTGCCATTTTGATTACTGATTATTCAAAAAATCTGCAATCTTATTATTCTAATTATAAGTATCTAATTATTCATAATTCTTAAAATGTGATTAATAAATATCCAGCAATCCATACTTTTAACCAGAGATCCTAAATAACTATTAAATTTTTTTTAGAATCGAAAAAATTGCTTTTAAAACGAGGAAAATTTTTGACGTTAGTCGATAATACTTATGATTGGGATTTTTTTGTTTTTCGTTGCTCAAAACTTTTATTTTTTGATAAATATTTTTTACGCTGCCTTGTAACAATTATGAATGAGAAAAAATTTTTTCCGTTGCTCATAATTTTAAGCGTTCAATAAATATTTTTTACGTTGCTTCAAAACGATTGTGAATGAGAAAAAAACTTTTCCGTTTCTTATAAGCTTTTATTTTCAATTAATAGTTTTTAATTTATTTCGTTAAGAGAGAAAATATATGTATAGTGGTATAATGGTGATACCATTCTACTGATATCATTAATAGCGCTGCTGATCGCGGTCATTATTAGGCAACGTAAAAACAATTTATTGAATAAATAAATGTTATAAGCAACGGGAAAAAATTTTTCTCATTCATAATTGTTATGAGGCAACGTAAAAAATATTTATCGAACGATAAAAATTATGAGCAACGGAAAAAAAAAATTTTCTTCAATAACTGTTATAGAAAAATGAAATATATTTTCATTGTTTGAAACTGTTATCTTAAAATGAATTTTTTTTAATACAAACTTTAATAGTTATAGTCCAATTTGTTTCCTTATTTCTTATAACTGTTATGTCTCTGCTTTTAACATATAAATTTTGGATTTTTCAAAAAATCACATTTTTAATTTTTTAAATATTTTCATAGAATCAATCCAAATTTTTAGAACCTAAAATACGGATTGTTCATTATTTGGGAATTTTATATTTTCAATTTTTATTTTTTTTTTATTTCAGAATCAAGAATTTTGAAGTGTGGAGTGGATAATAATCAAAAAATCAAAAATTAAATTTTTTTTTTTTGCCGATCCCTGAATTTGCCTATACATATTGATCGTATGATTGAAATATTTGCCGAAGTTGCATGCGGAAATTCGATTGAGAAGGTTGTCAGTGCCTTGTTCGCGTTATGAGCTGGCCCCAATCACCAAGTGTAGCTCACATCAGAAGCTTGACGACGGTCATTTAAACGTTTTCTAACCTTAAATTTCAATTTCAATACAACAAAACTAATCCTGACTAAGGATCTGATCCTGTTTATCGCTAAGTCTAAACGTGTGTCAAGGAAGAATAGAAGTACTCAATGGCACTCGTATTGGACAAGTTCAACAAAGCTAAATCGGTCTAATCTAACAAATTCGAAAATAATCCTGACGACGGTCATTTAAACGTTCGATCCTTTACATATTACTGCAAAAGTTTTATCCTGCCATATGTAGACCTAACTGTGTCCCTGCCATTTCAATTATAACCCAAAAAAAAAAAAAAAAAAAAAAATTGTCTATAGAAAAATATAAAAACATACCCATGCTACCAACAACTAATTGTCACACACACACACATATACACGGTCGCATCTCATTGGTCTTGCTCCGGGAGTATTCGAAATTATTAATAAAGTTCGCTAAATATCTTTTTATGCACGTCATCGCTGATAGTTCGATGAACTTGCTGCAACATGATGATTGCAAGGGATATCAACATATGCATTTTGCTGATTGTTCCTATGGGCAAAACGTGGACAAGAATGTCTGTGTTGTGGATTATGTAAGTGACAATTAATGTGGCTTGAGTTTTCAGTGTTTAATTCTTGTGCAGCATACTCATTACTTAATTGATAATGAAATGCTAGAGCTCTTGATGAAGTTGTTGGTGATGAGCACGATGATGTATAGTTAACTGGAAATGTTAAGCCACATGAACAATGTTCGATCGTTGTCGACTCAAGTGCATAGGCATTAGTTACTGAGTAAGGTGGAGAAGACGATTGACTATTGTTGGAAGCTATACTTGAGGATGTTGTGTCTGATGAGAGTACTGAAGATGGTACATGAATTATTGCTTGTTCAATAAATGTAGCTGGTGTAGTTGGTGGTGATGGCGATGAAAAACATTCATGATACTTTTCCTGGAAATGATGATGTTGATTAAAATGCAATGATGTTGATGTTGATGATAATGGTGAATGTGTTTCTGTTGGTGGTTCGATTGCTAAATTTTGAGAATGTGAGAAATGTTTCTGACAGCGACACATTGTACCTCAAAAAGCGTTGTCAGTGTTATGAATATCATGTTCATTGCTATTTTTTGTTAAATCGATACCATTATGCTGATGCTGATGCTGTTGTTGTTGCTGATGTTGATGTTGATGCTGATGCTGATGCTGATGATTACTGTTATGATTGTTAATGATTTGATTATTATTTCTGTAAACATGAATATGATTGCTTTCGATTTCATTTGGTGATAGCTGCTGCTGCTGCTGCTCTTGTTCGTCAAAACAACTGTTTTCATTTGAGATAATGTTTAATGACTTTGGTGGAATCGGTGGAGGGGGAACTGGTAGGTCTTCGACATCAAATGAATTCGATGAACTAGTATTTTGTGCTGTATGATTTGGTGTTCCATCAATGTCTGATTCATTCGGCCGGCGGTAGAATTCATGTTGATGATGAACTGTGCTAAGCGAATTCGACGCTGATGAGTCTTCACTGAAGTTATTTAGCTGCTGATTTAGCTCTTGAGAGCTTGTTGTTGAGATGCCAGAATCACGAAAATCATTGGGTCCATGTTCAACTGGTTGTTGATGCTGATGTTGATGTTGATGTTGATATGGCAACGAATTCGAATGTGAAAACTGATGTTGCAGCTGATCGGCTTCCGGATCGTCGAAGCTTATATCGACAACTGAGTATTTGTGCATTCCTTGTTGCTGAGAATTTGTAGAATTTGATCGAGCTGGGCCACCACCAGCAGATGAGTTGTCGTGGTTTGCTATGGCAAAATCATTGAAGATCATTGGGTTCGATGCACGTTTGTCTGGTGTTATACCGCGTGGCGGCAATGGTGGTGCATTCGGTGATGCCGCTGCATTTGGATTTTTCTTTGGTGGAACTTCAGGTGTATCGTTACCAAGACTGCCATAGTTTTGCGAACGTGGCCTATGAGGAATTGGTGGCACGTGCTGCTGCTGCTGCTCTATACTTTGATGATTTAATGAATTCGAAATATTTGGCAGCTCAACTGCTCTCAATGTTTCACCCGGTCGAGTGTAGATATCATCTGGTTCGTAGACTCCATAATAATTTTGATTATTATTCAATGGCCGCATGTTTTGCATAACTGGACTACCGACACTATTTCCCACACTTAGCGTACGTTTTTCGGTGGGCAATGGTGGTAATGGTGTATTTACAATACTCTCTGAATGCTGGCGTTTCAGTCGCCCTAGTCCCGAAAGGCTTTGCTTCAATTGCGAGAAACGTTCGAGCAAACGATTATGCAATGGTTGAACACCGCTTGGTGCCAATTGTCCGTGCAATTCTAGGGCTTGCTCCAAAACCTGAATCTGCTCGAGAATCAAAACCTTTAGCTTTTGTACATTTGCCTGCTGGCCCATTCCTTGCGATGATTTTAGAAACTGCTCCGAAAAGAATGCTTCCTGATATTTACTAATACCGCCCATGACATTGGCATCGATTATTCCCTGTAGACGCATTGAGAATGGATTTATATTTCGCTTCGGATCACTGCGATATTGTACAATGAGCTCGAAAAGTTCTCGGCCCACGTTATGCATGGTCTCGCAGGCAAATTCGACTGGTGTTATTTCCTGTACCGATTTATGTTTCACCTCGAACCAACGGAGTATTCCGGGCAATGGCGAGGCAATATCTAATGTTGTACGTTCGATCCACATTGATTTAAATTCATTATCCTTATCAACAGTACCCTTATATATTGGGCGATCGTAAATAAAACGGGTTACATCATTAACTTCATAGAATCGTGATATTTTTTCGGGTACAGGAACCATTGCCGTTTTCAATGCATTTGCATCGCCAACTGGTCGCACATTACTTATCTGTATATATTGCTCCGATGAAGTCAATATAGAATTATCTGGAGGACTATTATTTGTTAGAATTTGTGCTGTTGGAAATTCCGTTTGAAGACGTTGAGTAAATGCTCCGATTCTTTCATACTCTAAGCCACGGTAAACGAATTGTTTATTCTAAAAGAAGAAATTTTCAATTTACATATATTCAAAATTAAAATTAATTGTAGCATAAATCAAAGGAATATCGAACTAAAGGTTCCATCGGAATGTGTTGTCATGTGATTCTCAACTGCCTTAAGGGGGTCTTCTCATTGAAAACCCGTTTTTTGGACCCTTTTTAAAAAAATTCTTATTTGAAAACGCAAAGAATAATTGAAAACTTTTTTTATTTATTGTATTACAAAAGGTTCAAAGTAAATAAAAAAAATTTTTTTGCCTCGATACGTGGGCTGTTCAAAAAGTAATGAGACTTTAAAGTTGGTGGTGAAAAAAAAAGGTGTCGTCACGGCGGCCACGATTCCGGGTCTCCGGAGCGTCCGAAATGGAAAAAAAAAACGGGCTTATAATCAGTATAGATGTAATTCTCGGGTGAACCTCAAGCTTAATTTTGTGATTTTTTTTGACAAAATGGCGGCCATTCAAAAAAAAAATTTCAATTTCGGGCTTTTTTTTTGTAGTTTAGTGTAAAAAAAAAATAGTAAAAAATTTTTTAAAATTATGGTCGAGGTTCACCCGAGAATGGTGACAATTCTGCGTCGATTCCACTTTGTTTCATGAAAATCGGTTCAGTTGAACTGGAGATATCATGGCCGCCAGTTCGAAAAACGTGGTTTCGAGATAAACGCGTTTAAAGTTTGAAGCAACGCAAAAATTACTCGTTTTAGCGCAGATCTTGCTCGACAAAGAAGGCTATATCCTCTAAACTATTTCGAATTTCAAAAAATCCTTTTAGGGGCATATTCACAACTACCCAAGCTATAAATAAATGCAAAAAAAAAAGTCGAAAAAAAAAGTTGCTCAATGAGAAGACCCCCTTAAGACTTCATTTTATGAAAAAAAAAACACATCTATTTCCTTGAATGGCATCATCTTTTGATCTATGCACCTTGAATAATATAAAAACTTACTCTCACAAAAAGTGGAAATCCCATCCCATAAAATCCCACTCGGAAGTATTCTGGTTCAGGTCGCAGTTGTGTTAAAATATTTTGGAAAAACTTAGCTTCTAAAATTAGTATATCACTCAATTTGTTGTATTCGAAACGACGAGTTTCATAAAGTAATGCTAGTTCCTTACATAGCGGGATACCTTTCTCCCAGCATTTTCCCTTATCAAAGTACTTTAATATCTGTTGAAAAAAAAAAAAAAAAGAAAGAAAAATAATGTTTTCATTTCATGTTTAAGTTCATATTTCATTGAGATCATTTACCTCATGATAAAGTTGTTCTTTGCGTTGCCATTCCGGTTGGCCAACGCTATCATTTGGCGCAAATGTCAAGGACTCACGATCCCAACTCAACATGTTGGCATAGAGCTTTAAAGTAAATCCAGCTTCGGTATAATTCTCCGTTTGTAGATGTAGATCATGCAGTTTGTAAATGTACCTTAAATATTATTTAAATCATTTTATTAATTAATGTTAATCTTCCAGCTCAATTTTAGAGGAAATTAACTTCGAAATGGCACTTTAACCAATCATACATATATACAATGTATATTATTAAAATTCATTATTCAAGCCGAATACTCCCTAAGTATTCACAATATTTTTCATATAAAAAGAACATTCATAATACGCTTTTAAAAAGGAATGAAAATTAACGTTCTTTTACCAATTCACATATCACAACATTGATTTTTAAATGAATCCTTAATCTTAATAGTTATCCCTTTCCTACTTACCTTAAATACATTTCCTTTCGATTGATTTCGTTTTTATAGAAATTCAAGAGATTAACAGTGCAAGACATTCGCTTGTCACGATTTTCCTCGCCTTGCATAACGCTGCGATAGTCCAGGAGACGTTCGAGTAATCTTGTTACGGAAGCGATAAATGCCGTGCCAGCGTCTCTCCAACTTGGGTTTTCCGTTTGGACCTTTTCCAATAGTCTGTTTAAAAGAAAACATTTATTATTCACATT
This sequence comes from Chlorops oryzae, assembly GCA_020466095.1. Classification (NCBI taxonomy): domain Eukaryota; kingdom Metazoa; phylum Arthropoda; class Insecta; order Diptera; family Chloropidae; genus Chlorops; species Chlorops oryzae. Next base: position 14,812,221 of record CM035807.1, on the reverse strand, counting down.
GTTTTTCTCGAATTTTATAATATTTTTTAATTGAAAAAAAAAAAAAACCAAGCGGGTACTGTGCTTGAACGCTAACAAAAGTACACTTTTTTTGTTGGCTTAATTTGGCCGCACAGAACACTTTTGCTAATGATCTATGAATGAATGAAGTGCATTTTTAAAAAGCTTCTAAAATGATTGCGTCATTAACATTTCGAAAAGGTGCTGCAAACTTATAATTTACAATAAAATAAATAAATATAAAAATTAATCTAGCTACTATGGCGGCTTTGCTCTTGTTGCAAATCGTGGATTAAATCTGTTAGAGGATTTATAAGGCACTCAACGTAGGCAAACAAAGAAAATTCAACTTCGACTCAGATCATCATCAAGTGTAAGGCTATTTATAAGATTTAAGATTCTCAATCTATATATCGTTATATTAGGATCAAATGCTAGAAAATTGATAAAGATTATTATATAATCAAAACTAGTATTTTATGTTTGTTTCCGATTTTGAAGAAATTTTGGGATTTTTTGACAGACCAATCAAGAAAATTTTTATAGAAGATACTAATGACAACTGAGGGAGAAGAATACATGCCAATTTTAGTTTAAATCCCATTTGAAAGTCAGGTGTAGGAATTAATTTTCGAAAAACGCCATTAGGCCACGCCCCATTTTAAATTTTTTGAAAATAACATTCATTGCCTGCAAGTTCGTTCTCATTGAGCAACTTTTTTTTTTCGACTTTTTTTATTTTGCATTTATTTATAGCTTGGGTAGTTGTGAATATGCCCCTAAAAGGATTTTTAGAAATTCGAAATAGTTTAGAAGATGTAGCCTTCTTTGTTGAGCAAGATCTGCGCTAAAACGAGTAATTTTTGCGGTGCTTCAAACTTTAAACGCGTTTATCTCGAAACCACGTTTTTCGAACTGGCGGCCATGATATCTCCAGTTCAACTGAACCGATTTTCATGAAACAAAGTGGAATCGACGCAGAATTGTCACCATTCTCGGGTGAACCTCGACCATAATTTTAAAAATTTTTTTACTATTTTTTTTTTTTTACACTAAACTACAAAAAAAAAAGCCCGAAATTGAAATTTTTTTTTTGAATGGCCGCCATTTTGTCAAAAAAAATCACAAAATTAAGCTTGAGGTTCACCCGAGAATTACATCTATACTGATTATAACCCCGTTTTTTTTTTTCATTTCAGACGCTCCGGAGACCCGGAATCGTGGCCGCCGTGACGACACCTTTTTTTTTCACCACCAACTTTGAAGTCTCATTACTTTTTGAACAGCCCACGTATCGAGGCAAAAAAAATTTTTTTTATTTACTTTGAACCTTTTGTAATACAATAAATAAAAAAAAGTTTTCAATTATTCTTTGCGTTTTCAAATAAGAATTTTTTTAAAAAGGGTCCAAAAAACGGGTTTTGAATGAGAAGACCCCCTTAACTAGAACAGTTTTTGGTATTTTCATAACAGATCCTAGTACTGGAGGTGCTCCTAAAAATTGTCTAATCTGGTGTATTCTTGAACTTGTTCTAACTCATGTTCCCGCAAACACGCATATAAATTTCAAAATAGCTCAACTCCAAGAAAACATGGACGCAATATACAAAGAAATTCGTCGTGGCATGTAAGTTTTACTTAAAAAAATTTTGGTAAAAGCCAAATAAATTAAATAAGAATTTGATGTGCAGTGGGGATTTAAGATAGCAATAAAAATAATTGTTATAAATTACAAACAAGAAATAATATCAAGCGATAGGGTACATAGAAGCAATTTTTTTTTTTTTAGCAAAGCATGGAACATGTTGCTTTTGTTTTTATGTTCAATATCATTGCAATAATTAAAAAAAAAAAAAAAAAACAAATTTCATTAAATTATATAATAATTTTAAGTAATTTCTACTTGAATAAACACATAAAATACATTTTAGACTTACACCAAGCTTAGATGCTCCCTTTAGTCGCATTGCCGTTCATTGATTTATAAAACATGAAGTTATGAAATGTTAATATCGAAAATGAACAATGAGTTGTTAAGTTTTATATGTAGGTATATATACATTTAATTGAGAGATTTGTTAAGATTTTATCACAAACATCAACTTTATCTTTTTTCCTGTAAAAAAAATACATATTTACAAATGACTTTTGTTGTGATTGCATTGAGTGTTATGGCTTTTTAAAAATCTTTTTTCATCCTTTGTATTAAAATATCAAATTGTTTTAGAACAAAGATCGGAATAGAAATAAGAATTTAATTTCAATTGAAAATTAATTTTTAACAATTATTATTAATTATTTATTTATTTATTTAAGCAATAATAAATGATTGCATAAATTTAATCGGAGCAGTAGCTTCAGGGCTTTCGGTTTTTAACAATTATATTTAACCCTTTGTGGAATGTTGGACACAAATGTGTACATCATTTTTGAATCTTTATCGCGAGGTATGTAGGTGTTTTTCAAAATCTGATTCGTTTATCGAGGCATATCCAGACAGATCGTTTCTACCTGTGAAGCTATTGTATATGAGATGAAAGAATTTTTTTTTTTTGGATTTTAGAGAGATCCATTTTTCGGACTATCAATTTAATGCATTCAAAAGGTTAAAGTTTCAATTGTCTGTTTCCATAAAAAATTTCGCTTTTGAATAACCGATGAAACACTCCGATTAAAAGTCATTATTTTCATTTTGTTTGATTGTTTTTTTTTACATTAGTTCAATATTAATAATTTTATACAATTTAAATTGAAATAATATTCTTGGGTTATTACTTACATAGTGCTGAATAGTTCGCGATATTCATCATCGCCTTTATTTTCGCTTATTAACAAATCAAGCTTGTCAATTAATTCACTTTCAACCAAACGGAAGGACCCTCGAGCTAACTAAAAAATATATTAAAAATATTTGAATTAAAACTTAACTTCTTGTACGAATTGTAATACGACAGACATACTTGCTCGCATTGCATCATATCATAAAAGACACTTAAAGTTGCCTTACGCAACGCTGGCTCTGGCACTAGAGTAACCTCTAAAAACGGTCCGACCATTGATGGTATATAATGTAGTTTCTGCTCTCCCAATTGAGACCACATACTCAATATTTGGAAGCCCATGAGCACACGCATATCACCGTGAGTATGCAAAATTTTACGTCTCTTTGGTTCGCGATATTTCTCCAGTTGTAATGTGGGTTGCGTTAAAAATGTTACAGCTAAATTGAAATAAGACCACCAGAGCTGTGAGTCAAACGACTGCGGACCCAAAAAACGATATACCAATGGTTTGGCGAATTCTTCAAGTGCTTTGCGCAGTACATCATTACAAGCTAATTTTATAACAATCCAATCGGTTTGAAAAACAGACCAATCTTGCGAGAGAAGTTCTTCAAAGACAATAAGCGATTTATCAAGAAACTCTTTTAAATCGCGTGCATCCTTATTTGGCGTCAATTCGTCCCATAATCGCTTGTAATGTGTTTCGTCGAGCAATTGAAGCAGTCCCAAAAGGCAAGCAACCAATTGGGGAAGCACCGGATCTGCACTATTTATCATAACGATAATCGTTTTCGTTAGTATTCCGAGTATATTCTTGCAAAGTGAATCCAAATCGTGTTGCAGAGTGTTTGTGACTTTCTCTTTCTGCTCTCGTTGCGATTCATACAAATGAAGCAGTATTTCGGATATAATTTCAGCACACAAACGTAGTTCATCACGTCGTCCGAGGTGCATTCGTAAATGTTTGCAAGCAACCGAGAGGACAACTGTACGAGAATCTAAAATAATAGAATTATTATTAGTAAATGCGAATGCTATTTTCCATTAATTCTTCTTTTCGCAAACCGAGTTCCATAATGAAAGCGGTGAACAGATTAAGGAAATACATATCGAAATACATCGCCCAAAATGCTTACCATCCTCATGGAACAGCTCGCCGGATACCAAGTCCTTAACAGCGCTTAGTTTAGCTTGAATCAATCGTAACGGAGCATCGCGTGGTATTGCATCGAGCATATTTCGTGCAAGCATACCTAATTCAGGCGCGGGTAGTGTATCCTTTAACTGCTCCAAGACAACACCCGTTGAATTCAGCAATGCTTCTTGCGTCGGAATAATAACATCGTAAGATGGTACAGCGAGCATGCCATTTAAAGCAGTAAATAACGAATGCAAATCCCGCCGGAAGGAGTCCTCGTATTGACCACCAGTCGCACGCGCGAATAGCTTTCTCGATTGTATAAGCAATTTAAAAATATATTCCAACGAGCCGAAACATTTCTGAAACGGATCAGGATGTTCCGCTTTGGTCATGAAAACGGCCATATGCTCCACCGATGTAATCAGTCCTTTATAAACCAATGCGGCAGCAAAATGATTCTCAATGTAGGCATTCATAACAGGACGAAAATGTTGAAATTTATTGCTTTGAAGCAAACTGAATATGCTAACTAGAACGTGGAAGACAAGACCCGAATGCTGTGTACTATTACCCTCTTCGTTCGAAAACATTGCAAATAGTGCATCGAGCACATCCTGAAGAAATTTTACCAATTCCTCATCGTTCAATCGCAAAACACCCGTCAGCGAATCTTGTATCTTCTCGGGATGCGTACGCCATTGCAGCAGCGAAAGTAAATCGGAATTCTGTGTTAGCTTCGTTGAACAGAGCAGCGAATTGATAACGAATATCTCCTTCGAGCTACGATGAAACGTCGATGTACATTCAACCTTAGCGAGTGGATCTTTGGCTTTACTTGGTAATTTCAAATAATTTGCATTTTGTAATTTCAACGGATCCTCACATTTGTACACAAACAATTCATGATGACCATCTGTTAGGGTTGCACCACTTGGATCCATTAGACGTACAAAGCTAAAAGCAAACAGCTTCGGTTCCGATTTCTCACGCGTCGAGCAATGACGAAACTCGAAACGTACATGTGCGGTGGAAAATTTATCAATGGGAACACTTAATCTTAACATTTCATTCCATGCCGGCGAGTTTTGATGATATAAGATCATGGATTTGTAAAAATTCTGTGAATCCATACCGGATGCACCCCATAAGGATTCGGCAAGAATATTCCCGCTAACGTCTAAAACAGCAACAGTCACTAGAATATTCTTCGCTGTATTCTTGCCGCCGCGTTCGAATTCTCCTTTTTCGAGCGTTATGAACATATCGTTCCGTACATCGCCGGGCATAATAACATCGGGGAAGCCCATTTTTCTTGTTATAGTCGTACCTTGAAATAATAACGGTTGCTCTAGTCGTGCTTGACCGAGTCCGCCGTGCAGTAATTTTAATGAGACAACAATTCCTTGAGTATTTTGATTTCCCGTTGCAATGGAATATTTTCCACTTGACTTTTTTATAATGAGCTCGTGCAGCTGATAGAAGTCTTTTTCCTCGCATTGGTAGATCTGAAAGGAAATATTCGATTAGAATATTATGTGAATTTTGTACCATTAGAGTGGACAGTTCAACGTCGATGCGGCATGGCCATTGATATCGGAAATCAGGAGATCAGACAGTCCTAGGGTTGCCAGATTTGAAATTGACAAAACAGTACATTGGGGGAGAAAAAACAGTACAATTTAAAAAAAAACAGTACATTTTTATTGAAATACAGTCAAAACCATTTATAACAGACTTAAAGGGACCGGAAAATCTGTCTGTTGTATACGATATCTGTTATAGAAATATATCGCATATAGAAGACAGTCTGCTATATAAGATACATTTATGATCTATAGCAGACATTCTATTATTTACAGTAATGCCCGAGAAGCATTTTTGGTGGACAAAAAAAGAGTAAGCAAAGGAATCAGTCAACTGTCTGTTACCAACGATATATCGAGCCGTGGGGACTTCCAAACGTGTATTTTATATGCGATATGTCTACTACAAGCGATATCCGTTATATACGAATTCCTATGTATTTCTCCCATTACACTTGGAGGGACCAGAGGTTTTGTCTGTTGTATACGATAGTCTGTTATAGCCGGACCTGCTATAAACGATTTCCACTGTACATTCAATAATCCCGATTGCTGCGATGTTTTCGATTTCATCGCTTGAAACATCCGAGCTACTAATAAGACCTTCCATTGTAACGAAATACTTTCTTATTTAGTGCTTGATTTAAAAGGCTTAAAAGAATAAACGTCGCCAGAAAGCCGTATATCTGTTCGATGTTCAAAACAAAATGAAATCGCTGTCGCACACAGTGTTGCCAGAAACTCTTACAAATTAGAATGACCAACAAGCAGTACAGAGCGCAATAGAGTTTTAATAAAAATTCAGCCTGGCTGTGTTTTTTTTTAACAAAAAAAAGTATAACTTGGAACAAACAATAAAACAGTAAATAAAACAGTACATTATCAAAAAAAACAGTACTTTTGCGTACTGTTTTTGGTGTTGGTCAAAAAACAGTACTTTTTATAAAAAACAGTACGTGTACTGTTTAAAACAGTACGTATGGCAACCCTAGACAGTCCTGGCATCCACATTCCGCTGTATGAAGTATTATTTTAGACCTTACCTTAAAGCTATATTCCTTTTCTTCGCTATCGACTGTGCTATCGAAATGGCAGATATCATTTAATGGTAGGACACCAACACCAAATGGTCGCTTATAAAGTGCATTGCCGTTTGAGCCATTCTTTTCAACTTTTTTCATCGAATCCGATTGAATTATTTTTCCTACACGCATAACAACAGCAACCAAATAGAGATCTTCATTCAAATCCGCAACGCCTAGAAATAAAAAAAAAATATATATATTCTATGCCCCTTTGCTGTTTGTGATGATAGATTAAATGATCTCACCCAGATCAGTGAACACTGTGCAGTTACTGTGCAATTTTTCGATGTAATTTGAGAAGCCTTCCTTTGAGATTCGTACCAGAAAACGTTCCGATAGCGGTTTCATATGATTGGGACTCCCGTCGTATAGGAAGAAATATATTTCAGCATCATCACCGATGCGATGACCAAAATCCCGCATACAGAAATATAAATGATGCGTTAATATTTTGCGTTGCGATTTCCGACGCAATGTTCCGCGACTCTGTAAAGAGTGTAAAAAAAAAAAAAAACAATTAAGAAGAAAAAAAATCGTTTATTTATTTTCTTTCACACAAGCGGTTTCTTCACTTACAGATGATGCCTTAGCATTGTCAGCACTTGATACGTGAACGTTGTACAAACCAACGATCCCGATATTGTGCGGATCGACTGCGAGTGGTCCAATGCGAGGAACAAGGTCCAATCCAAGTTTTCTAAAAAGAAAAAACAAATATTTCTAAAATATACATAGGTACCAAATGACTTTATTTGTGTTTATTTTGTTGGTTCAACTCCCAGCTAAGGTCGTGGATGTTTGGTGTCGTTTTTTCTATTTCTGTTTTTCTTTGTTTTCCCATTATTTTTGGTATCACAACGGGTCCATGTTGGCTTAAGCGTGTCACCTTTAATGGTGGCAGCTGCATTAACCTAAACTAACCTAACCTAAACTAACCTAACCTAAACTAACCTAACCTAAACTAACCTAACCTAGAAAAGTATACAAATTATTATTTTATATATTTTAAGGACTTTTAAATTCAATTTGAGGAATTTCCTCTAAAAATATGTGCTTTTTTAAGGTTTAAAGGTCCACAGAATCTTATTTTCTTGATCGATCTTAAAACTATGTGAGAAAAGGTGTTAGAGGGGTTCATTTTATTTAACTTGAGGGATAACTTGTTCAAATCGGTTGACGAATTGTGGAGCTCTGCTCGAAGAAGCTTCAATACTCCTTCAAAAAAAAAAGGTTTTATTTAAAAGTTAATACAGTGAACTCTCTCCTTAAAGAAACTCTTCTTTGGGGAATTCTTTAGTGGTCCTGCTTCTCAAATAGTTTTCTCTTAAGTGGACATATTTTTCGGTACGCGGTAGGTGTCCGCTTAAAAGAGAGGACACTGTACAAAAAAATGCTTCCATAACAAAATGTTTAAATGTTTTTGTCCTGATTAGAAGGCCAAGGTTAGGTTAGGTTAAGTTAGGTTAGTTAGTTAGTTAGGTTAGGTTAGGTTAGGTTAGTTAGGTTAGGTTAAGTTAGGTTAGGTTAAGTTAGGTTAGGTTAGGTTAAGTTAGGTTAGTTAGGTTAGGTTAAGTTAGGTTAGTTAGTTAGGTTAAGTTAGGTTAGGTTAGTTAGGTTAATGTGGTTCCCACCATGAAGGTAGGCCACATGGACCCTTTGTGATACCACGAAAAATGGTAAACTAAAGAGAAAAACTGAAAAATTAAAGAAAATTCACGACCTGAGCTGCGAGTCGAACCCAGGGCCCCTTACTTCGTAAATTGGCATCTAAGCCAACTAAGTACGACACAGGAGCCGTCTAGAAGGCCAAAGTCTATGAGAAAATTGCATTTAAATGTCGCGGAAAAATGCTGTAACCTAGTAGTTATTAGATGCACTAGATTTTCGTAAATTATTACTTTTTAGACAACAAGGAAATGCCTCAAAAATAAAAATAAATAATTTAATAAAAATTTGTCCGTTTTTCTGAATAATTCTCATGTGCTTTATGTTTTTGACACGTAAAATTCGAAATCGTTGGACACTCGTAAAGCGTTGATGAGTCACGATGTCAGCGACGTGAGTCAAAAATAAAAATAAATAATTTAATAAAAAAAATTGAGTATTTCTGAATAATTCTCATGTGCTTTATGTTTTTGACATGTGTGAATTTTTAAAATTCGAAATTGTTGGACACTCGTAAAGCGTTGATGAGTCACAATGTCAGCGACGTGACAAAAAATCAGCCACAATCGCGGAAGATGCCTCATGCCATAAAGTTTAAATAGTATTCTACTTAATGAAAAAAATTAATTTATTTCGATGCGTATTTAAGTAACTATGAGGTATGTACGCTACAATTTAGGAAAATATTTATTCGGAACTTTTTTTTACAACTTTCTATAAAAAAAAATCTAGTTTTCGACCACATTTGCCTTAATATGAAAATTACAAAAAAAAAAAAAAAAAAAAAAAAAAAAACTGTCACCAAAAATGTTTGGATTTTAAGATAAATAGATAAGACTATTTAACCTTACAAAAAGATAAAAGCGATAACGAAGTAATCCTTCAAAAAATAAAAACTTCAATTTGAAAAGCCCCACATTTTCAGACAATGAGGAGTAAAATATTCAAAAAACACAAAAAGAGACATTCTTGTTTCTACGTGAAATCTTCGAGATTACTCAGCGCATGCGCAGCAGCGAAACTGCATACCTTTGACATAAAGCAAACAAAAAAAAAAAAAAAAAATTCAAAAAAATCATCTGCAAGCATTTCAAGTTGCAAGATGCCAAAAGAAGAACAAAGCTGTTGCTTCTGCGTAGATGGAACTTTGAAGTTGCCTTGTTTTAATGTGCTCCCTCTGAGTGTGTGTCTGTTGAGTTGGTTGAGTTTGCCACCAGCAGGATTTGTTACAAAACAAATACGAGAATGCCACTAAACCGAGACAGAAAAAAGAGAGAGAGAGAGAGAGAGATCGCTCGAATACATGGTGGTATATTCAGAAATAAATAAGAAAATCAAATAAATAAAAGAGTGCTCTCCAAAGTCACATTTCTAGCTTGTATTAGTCATTTTTAGGCCGGTTGTGAGTACGTCGCAAACGAAAAAGAGCGAAACTCAATACGCAACTGCATTTTGAGCAAAGATACTCCGTACTTCTCGAATTAGTTTTGTGTATATAGATGCGGGTTTCTACATATATGTCGCTAAAGGTTTTGAGAGCGCTTCGTAGTGAGCAAGAGAATGAGATAAAGAGGGAGAGAGAGAATGAGCTGCATAGAGTGCTCAAAACATTTTAAAATGGAGAAACTTAAGCTAAATAACAGACCCAGCAGGTAAATATCTCTTGAATGACAAATTTATCACTGATTTCTTCGATGACATATAAGTGACAATGTCACGCATGCCTGACATTGTGATTGTAGAGTAAATAGATTCCTAGTTTTCATTCTCTCATTGGCTATTTAGACATTAGTAGGATATTTTCTCATTTGTAAGTCGACATTTTAAAAGAGAAGGAAAGAGAGAGAGCGAAAGAGAGAGAGAGAGAGAGAGAGAGAGAGAGAGAGAGAGAGCGAGAGAGTACATTTGCTTTCAGTTTGCCAAAAATTTAACCGGTGACGTTACTGTCAGTTTGTCGACCTCGGCGCCGTAATTGGCTGAGATGCCAATTTATGAAACGAGAGGCCCTGAGTTCAACTTCGACTCCCAGCTGAGGTCGTTAATGTTTGTGTCGTTTTTTCAGTTTCTTTTTTTCTTTGTTTTCCAATTATACGTGGTATCACAACGGGTCTATTTGGTGCCTAAGTGTCTCACCCCTGGTGGCAGCCACACTAACCTAACCTAACCCAATCTACTATCAGTTTTCCGTAAAAATGTCATTGAAATGTCATGTGTTTCGTCTCCCAAATCACCCTAACAATGTTGGTGACATCAAGATGACTATTCCTGCTGGGTCGACCAGCTTAGAGAGCCGCAGCGTCGATGAACGGGCTGAGTTTGGGAACTACCAACGTTAATGTTAAACCAAGCACGCCAGTGGTAGGAAGGCATTGAGAAAGATCGAAACGAACAAAATTGAACGTGTGCAATTCGGTAGCCCGTTTCGCAGTTCGTTTAGTTTATTGACTGCTGTAAAAGGCAAGATAAAAAAAAAAAAAAAAGTGATACAAATTCCTTTAAATTTTTATTCATGTCTTAGAGTCTTAGTCTAAATCAAGCTTATACGGGTGCTTCATCGAAAGATTAACAATGTGGTAAAAAAAAAGTCATTCCTTTTGTGTGTTTTTTTTTTAAATGTTTTATATTCAGATTAAGGTGAGCTCCAGAGTTAAAATCATCAAACTTAGAATAGAAATTTTGAATATTAAAACTAAAATAAATTACCAAGAAGAAAGATGAAAGAAAATGATTATACAATAAACTAGAAACAATAAAGTGAATCTGAAATTTTATAAAAAGTTATTTATAAATTAAATAATAAAGCAAAAAGAAATCAAATCTCAGATGGAATACCCATTTTAAACCAGTTTCCAAAAACACATATACACAAACAAACTCTCATATACATAATCAGGTACTGAGCTGGAAATGTATCTGTGTTGATCGTATAAAATACTAGAATTTCTACATTCATATGGGCCATGCATAAAAACGTTCTCACGAAGATGTCTTTTCAACCTAAATGGTCTAAAATACTGGGAATAAAAAAAAAATATATATAAAAAAAAAAATCCAATTTTGCGATTGTTGACTTTTGAAGTTCATTATAAAACCTAATTTTGCATAAACAGTGATTAATGTGCTTAGTTAAACAATAAAAATATTAAAATGAAAAAATACAACGATCGCCGGTAAGCTGAAGGCTTAAGTGAAAAAGAGACAGATTGTTTATGTTTTGTCCATCATTAAAATTATACCAGTTTTAATAATCATAATTATATGTTATTATCGCTCTTTGTTATGATAATTACGAAATAGCGTATTTGCGAAATGAGCTTAGAGAGACAACAAAAAAAAAAAAAAAAAACTGTCCATATTTAGTCGAAAGTGCAATTTTCTCGTAATTCAGTGAACCCTTTTTCGACGAAAAAAAAAAAAAAAAAAAAAATGGAGTGAATCATACAAATGCATAAGCCACGAACCTTTTTTTTTGGATTTTTTAGAAAGTTGGGAATTTCGAGAATTGAAATTGTGAACAGCGAGAAAAAGGTTTAAACCTTTGAGGCGAAAGGAACAAAAAGACCCCATGAGGCCTAAGTGTGTCAACCTTCATGGTGGCAGCCACATTAACCTAACCTAAACTGCAGTGGAAACACCTTATAATGAATTTTTCTCTACAGCTAATATTTTCAAGGCTTTTTTTCGTTAAATTTTTATTGTATTTTTTTCTTCTTATAACAAATTCCCTCTATAACAATTTTTTTCTGTCCTTTGAAATTTGCTATAGACACTATTTTCAAGTGTATATAAGGAGTATTTCATCATAATGTTCTATTGATATTGTTAAGGAATCACATTTAAAAATTCAAACATTCGCGCCGGTCTATAGAGAATTTGACTTTGATAAAAGCTTACAAAAACAAATTCGAAAACCATATTTTTTTTTAAAAACAATTTATCAGATAAATCTCAGCATTGCATGAAAACCTAGATTGAATTTATTCTATGTAACAAAAAAATACCCACATATATATACATACATATGTACCCTGCAGAAATTTCAACTAGTGCTGTACTAGTACCACCAGTACTAGTTCTTTTCTATACCCTTGCCCATATAAAATTCTGTAGAAAATCAGTACAACATCTGTACAGGAAAGCACTAGTGCGGTAGGCACCAGAACTATTCTAGTACTTTTATAGGCAATTGGGCAAATTTGCACCAGTTAAATACCAGTGTTGTTTACGGGAAAAAGGTACTAGAATCGTTGATTTTTTCCCCCTATTTCCTTAAGTAAATAATGGGAAGAAGCATTTATGTTCAGTCACTATCGATTGATTTGTAGTTCAACTTTGATGAACGGATACGATTATTCCAATTATCACTAGTATAGTTATGGTGGAAACTTATCCAAAAATTGCACTGGTTCTTCTAGTTCTGGTAAAGGTACTAGTTCTTTTCAGAATATTGTCCAACTGTTTACTACAGGTATACATTCATTCATAATGTAAATGTATTCAGCTCAAGGTGGTTTATTCTCATGTTAGTTGATTATGGAGTCTCTGTTATTCATGAAATATTGGATAAACAAGAAAACTTTAATCGAATTAGAATTAAAAAAAAAAAAAAAACTTACAAAAAATGACTCATTGATAATGTTTAGAAATATGAAATTCGAATTTTAGCTTTGAGAATTTCAAAATGTAAGCATTCCATTGCGATAAGAACTACTCGCGGAGTACGAAAACATTTACACATATGGTTTTTATAAATTTATTTTATGTTTTTCATTTCAGCAGACGGACTTCGACATCAGAAGCAAAATAAATTGATTTCACTAAACTCGAATAATTTGAAAATTTAGACGAAAAAAAAAAATATTTAAAAAATGGCCGTGTTGGGATTGGTCTCAGCCGTTTCCGGTTTTGTTAAAATCCGTCAACTCTTGGACAGAGCCATAATAGATAATATGGTCTTTCGATGCCACTACCGAATAACAACGGCGTTACTTTTCCTATGCTGCATAATTGTAACAGCTAATAATTTAATTGGTGAGTGCGAGGAGTTTTCGTAAAAATAATCATAAGTAGGGAAACATAAAATATTTAAATTCAACACCTAGATGTATGCTTTTGATTTTAAAAATGAAACCAATTTATATAAGACTTTAGCAATAGTTCATGATTAAGGCTCGAAGAAGATCCAAAAAACTTGTAAAACCCTTGCTCAGGATGACCTTAAATGGACACAGCTAAGAGAACGAAAAGATTTCTGACTATTGGAATTATCTAAATATTTTTAAGTATACTTTTAGGTGCTGAATTTAAATATTTTCTGTTGCCCTAATAATAAATTATGCATTAATAGAAAATAATAAATACTTAAATAAAAATTCAATAAATAACCAAACAAATAGAATAAAAATGATAAAGAAAAAAAAAATAAATTTAAAATAATAAATAATAAAAAATATTTAATTAAATAAATAAATATAAAAAAATAAATTAAAATTTATAAGTAAATAAATAAAAATTTATAAATAATTAAAATATAAATGAATAAAAAAATAATTAAATATTATATTAAAAAAAAATAACTAAATAAATATAAAATAGATAAATAAAATTTATAAATAATTGAATAAAAAATAATAAAAAAAATAATTATAGTAAAATAATAATAAATAAATAAAATTAAATAAAAAAATAAAATAAATAAATATAAATATAAAATAAAAATAATAAAATAATAAAGAAGAACCTAATTAAATAAATAAATAAGTAATTAGAATAAAAGTAATAATCAAATAAATAAATAATATAAAAATAAAAAAGTAAATATATAAAATATAAACATGTAAATAAGTACATAAAATGAAAAAAAAATAAATAAATAAATATAAATAAATAAATAAAATAATCAAATAAAAAATAGTAGTAGATAAATAAATAAATACAATGCCGATCATAATTAGTGAATATAACATTAAAATCAATTATAATAAAAACAATAACAATAATAAACTTAAAAATTTTAATACATACAGCCCGATTCTGAATATTCCCGGGGAACGAATTTACTTTTCTCGTTACTAAATTTCTCCTTTTTTAAATAGATAGGGAAAGGAAAATTATAGGTATGGGTCAAATACCAATTCCCCATCAAATTTCTTCCACCAAATATTTCAAAAAGAAGAATTTTAGTCTAAAGAAAAGTAAATTCCCCGGGAATAATCAGAATCGGGCTGATAGTGAAAAAAAAAAAAAAACAATAATAATAACAATTATATTCGAATAAAGGAACCCAACGGTGTTGTCAGTAGGTATGGTTTTTCTTTCAGAGTTTCTAAGAAAATGAATTTTCTTTCATTTTTCATTCAAAACAAGTTGTAGGTACTAAAAATGTCTTCAATAGCAGAAAATTAATTAAAATGAAAGTAATATTACACGTTTGAAAAATTCCAACAAAATCTTAGCAGGGAAAAATATATTTTCCAACGAAAAATTGAAATTTTTAAATAAAAGCCCATAACTCCAAAGGGTTTCCCTTTCATTACACGTTACCTACCTATTGACCAAAGCTATTTGAGTCTTCTTTTAAGACTTTAAATTAAAAAATTCAACTAAAAAAATCATTTTTTAGGACATTTTTTTTTTTTTTAATGTTTGCGAAAGTTATTTAGACGAGTGTCTTGGAAACGTGCTAAAGCGAACCGTGTTAATTTCACGCTTTGAAAAAGTATTTTTTTTTTTTTTTTTTTTGTTTGTTTGTATTTACAATGCAAATTGCAACACAACTGTTTTTTTGTGGTTTATTGACTCATACGAAGCTGCGATTTCCATTCAAAGGGAAAGAAATTTTCGTTAAAAGCTGTTATTTTTCATGTTCCCAATTCCAATTTAACGCTTCGTTTTACATTTTCGAATAGGGGATCCGATTTCTTGCATAAATGACGGAGCTATTCCAATGCATGTCATTAACACCTTTTGCTGGATAACATACACGTTCACAATACCCGGACTGCAGCACCGAGAAATTGGTACTGAGGTTGCAGCTCACGGCTTGGGTAATGAATACGGACACGAGAAACGCTATCACAGCTACTATCAATGGGTGCCATTCGTACTTTTTATGCAGGTAAATGAATTTGCATTTAAGTCCAAAAAAAAAAAAAAAAATCCATTAATATAATTGATTTCGTTTATGTTCTTCCATAGGGTATCATGTTCTACGTTCCACACTGGATATGGAAAAATTTGGAAGATGGAAAAATGCGTATGATAACTGAAGGATTGCGCGGAATGGTTACCATACCGGAAGATTATCGAAAAGATCGTCAAAATCGCATAATAAAATATTTACACGAAAGCCTGAACTCCCATAGCGGCTATTCGTTCGGTTATTTCTTATGCGAAGCGCTCAATTTCGTCAATGTTATACTGAATATCTTTTTGGTTGATAAATTTTTGGGTGGAGCGTTCATGACATACGGCAGTGATGTTATCAAATTCTCTAATATGGATCAAGAAACTCGCTACGATCCAATGATTGAGATTTTCCCGCGCCTCACGAAATGTACTTTCCGTAAATTCGGTCCCAGTGGAAGTTTGCAAACCCACGATACTTTATGCGTTTTGGCTTTGAATATTTTGAATGAGAAAATTTACATATTTTTGTGGTGAGTTTTTTTTATTTTTATTGAATGCTTTTTTACTTTAAGGATTATAATATTTATTTTGAAATTTTTTTTTTTTTATAATTAATTCCTTTAAGGTTTTGGTTCATAATTCTTTCGATTATTTCTGGTGTTGCAATGCTCTATTCGTTCGTGCTTGTCATGATGCCGACAACGCGTGAGACTATACTGAAACGTTCATACAGAATGGGCCAAAGCAAGGATATCAAGAGCTTGATACGCCGTCTAGACGTATGTCTATGATATGATTTAATATTCATTTTAATGGGTTAAGTTTTTTTTTTCTTCACAGATTGGTGACTTCTTGATCCTACATCTGCTCGGACAAAATGTGAATACAAAATCCTACTGCGAAATGGTGCAAGAGCTTTGCAATATTTTGGGTAACACTAGAACTCCGTCTGCTCCATCAACTCTCGAAATGAATCCAATTTATCCTCAAGTGGATAGTTTTGGAAAGGAGACGGAGACATAAGTTTTTTAAAGTATCTCAATAATTATATTTTCTACTTGAACAAATCTGTAATGGCCAACGTAAGGAGCCGAAACGTTTTTTTTTTAAAGAAAAAAAAAAAAAGAAAAAAAATGAAAAAGAGCATTCCTTTTTAACGCTTTTTCCCCCGAAAGAAAAAAAATGAATGAAAAAACATAGCAATAACAATTTTATTAATTAGATTTTAATACGAATAATTTGAAATAAAGACTGTTTCGATTCGCAATAAATTTCTTTTGTCTATTGTACATACTTATATATCGATTTTGGGTATATATCTCTTAGAAAATTGATCTTAAGCGATTAAAGAAATTCGTTCGAAGTTTCTTAAATTGATGATGTGCTTCTTTTGATATTTTAAATCTCTTTAAATTGCTTCCATAATAGCTTTGAGATATGCTTTTGCTCTACTGAAACTGCAAAAATGCGACTGATTGGAGGACTTTTTTGGAAATCACAAAAAATTTCATTGACGTCTTTATTTCGAAGGCGAAAATATTCGCTTCTATTGAGAGCGGTTGTGGACTCTTTTAAAAATTATTTAATATATCTTCTAACAAATTTTGAAACCTCCTGGGTCCGAAAAATTCTGAATAGTCTTACGGTTTTGATGCTTAAGAGACTTTCCGATCTATTTGGAGGCACAGTAAGATAGTATTACCTGAATTTGATTAGGACAGAAATAGATATCGTCAAAAATAGACGCTTTTGGAAATTTCATGTGTCCTTAGAACCACTTCTGCAGCTCTTCTACTCAATTATTATATATCGAAACGATACATCCTATTCCTATCTTGAAACGAGAAAGGGAAAACTGGGTCAAAACTAAATCGTCACGATCTTTGGACTAATTTAAATTCAAGACAATTGATTTCTGTCACAACCCCGAATAGATTTTTTTTTTTTTTTACCGAAAAGGGAAGCAGTTTCTTTTATACTTATATTGAAGGAGTTTCTAAAAATAATTTCATTGAATTGAAAATGTATTTTTAATTGTTACATTTTTCTAGAAAATGATTTGATTTTTGCCTTTGACATGGACTTGCTTCGAGAAAGATGGAGGATGCCTTTCAAATTTTCTAAGCATTTTATTTTCAATCAATTGCTTTTTTATTTATACCTCGCAAAAATTTGTTTTATTCCACCTATAAGTTGTGATTGGATTCGCAATTCATTTCAAATTGAAATAAAAACTCGGGAATTAAATATGTTCAATTTTTTAATTCGAAAACTTTATCGTTATAGCCGCTCTTTTGTTTTTGACAATGTCATTTCTTTAAAAATCCATACATTTTCAAAATATTGAAAGAAATTCCCTTAAATTTGAGATCCAATCATGCTGATATATTTTTTTTTTTTTTTTTTCTAAACAACATGAGTAGCTAAAAAATATTTCAGTTTTAAGTTCTTGAAGAAACAAGATTTGGGTTTCCGATTGTTTTTTTTCAATATCACAGAATAAACATTTAAAAAATAATAATTTTGTATAAGAAACCTAAATTTGAGACATCGATGTAGGTATTTTTTTTTTTTTGGCCGTGGGAGAAGATTGCCCATACTCAAATTCAGGGAAAAAATTCCGTTCCCAGATCTGTTGAATCATTATTTCAAAGCCGAAAACGGTTATGAAATGCGAAGGAATTCCCCTAGACAATCGTTTGTTTACGGCAATGATTTGAAATACCATATAGAAGAAGAATTTAATATGATACATTGCAAGCGGTTCAAATGGTTTTTATTCTTTACAACGAAAACGAAAGAAAAGAAGACATTCTTTCATCGTACTCTTCATTATAAAAGCCCTTTTTTGTATATTATTATTATTATTATTATTACCATTAATATTATTTTTGTTCAAATTCCTCTCGAAAATTAAAAAGAAATAAGCATATTTATCTTAGAAAATTCTGAATCCCTTATATACCCTTTGGTGGCAGTACTTTATTTTTGAAAAGTACATATAAGACGGACATCAATTTAATACACTGAGGACCGTTTTCTCATCATTTTTTAACTGCAAGTTAAATTATCCTCATGATAATTTCATACAAATTTGATTAATAAGTCAAAGAAATTGAAATTTAACTGGCAGATAGAGTTTAAAAGAAGGATGAGAAAACGATCCTGAGGCTCATAGTCTTCAATCTAGTTTAAGGTTTAGGGTTGTTGAGGGTTTAAACTTACAAATGATAATCCTCAGGGGAGTTTGTTTAAACCAGGTCGCTAACAAAATACAACAAATTCCTGTTTCCTTTTTTTTTTTAATCCAGCGGAATCGAAATTATCCGAATGAAATAAAACCAGGGATATCTCCTATAATCAAAAAGCCGAGTAATCGATTTCAAAGTTAAATCAATCAAAAAATAAAATATACTTTTTTTAAATTAATTTTATATAGAGTAAGATCCCAGAGCCGCCAGACATACAGTCCAGTATGTAGTTAAGACATTATGCGTACTTAATAGCTCGAAAGCGGGGCCCTTTCAAAGCTAGTGCGAATTAATGGTTTATAAAACCAGAAATCCTCAAAATTTCCGCTTTGCTAAAATGATCAATTTCACATATCAATGTTGGTTGGTCACAGCAGCAACATTTCCCAAGTTTCGAAGCAAAGACGAACTATTTTTTGTTGGTCCGATACGAACATTTTGTGTTGGTCTGAGATCTGGCGGCTCTGGGATCTTGGATTACTATGAAAATTTCTGAAAAATCCAAATATAGGAAAGGTATTTGATTGGGTTGAACTGGTATGAAATGACTAAAAGAATTTTTTCGAAAATTAAAACTTTCGTAGTTCTTAAACCGTGTTGAAGACTACAACCCTGAGACATTGCAACTGATTTGGATAGCGTCATAGAAATTCCCACATTTCGACATTATTTATTTTACTAATTCAGTCTATTTTGAGGACGAAATAATAAACAACAGCCTTTCTATATTGCAAATAATGCTATGTATAAATTGAATAGTTAAGAAAAATAGTGAAAATACTGTTTAAAGTACTTTTAATTATTATTATTATTATTATCTTTGGTATTCGAATAAAATAGATCTGCCATTTGGAAAAAATTTTATTAAAATAATAAACTCACCGATTTCCCCAATCGATTTTTGACACAACCATCATTTGCAATTCCAATGTTTGATCTTGAGTTAAAGTTGCACCCAAAAGTTCTCGCCTGCTTTCAAGTATTGAGAGCATAACTTTACGCAAAGTATGAAATTTATATGTTTCACGATCCTAAGAAAAAGAATTCTTTAATGAAAGGATTAATCATTGTAATTGTTGTACATCTACTGACCACGTAAAGTTTCTTCCATATTTCTGACCACTCACGTAGAACTTGTGTGCATTCAGCAACAACCGGATCAGTTTTAGACAAATCCTTAACATGTATATACGTTTTAGGAAATAAACCGACTGCTCGTGATTTTCGTGGACACGTTCCTCGGTACCATTTTGGACACTCTTCAAGTATTTCGACAGAATCGCCAACATCCAATGGGAGTCCGTAACGAACATCGCCATGCCAATTGTGAATGGCTATAAAAGATGAACAAGAAATATTAAGATTAATTTTAATTTGATAGTCAATATTTGATGGTTTTTTAAGAGCTTAAGCTCTCAATTAATTATATATAATAATAACTTTTGAAAATCAATAGAAAAAGGAGCTTTTAAATTATTAAAATGAAATTCTTCATAAGGAAAGAATTCCCCATGGTCTAAGCAAATTGTTCCAGCGTTGGGAAACACCTACAAATAGAACAACTTTAAAGCCTTCACTGAGTGTCTTACACATGAGACTAACAAAAGTATGGCTAGCATATGAGAAACTCCTCATAAATAAAGGACCTATTAATAACATTCACAGCTACAACAAAAATCTCATATAAAATACTTTCATTGGCATTAAAGTCATGCCAGTTTATTTGCTTGCAATAACATATCAAAAGCAACAGTATGAACCATGTATGCTCATTATATCCGACACACTCTGTGCCAGGGTATATTGTGTTTGTGTAGTTGTGTGTTACACCCAGAACTAGTCGATGATAAACATTGGCAATTGATAAGATCCTCCGGTCTAACAAAGAAATAGACACATGTTTCTTTGTCAAAATTTCGTTTTTGATTTATTCAAATTGAGTTCCCTTCAAGAGCGATACAACGAGTTATAAGCGACCTTCACACATTTTTTGATACTTCATTTTGAATAAGATACTCCTTCGGTACTCTTTAGCCTCAAAAGTTTAGCCTCAGTTTCGGCGATCACCTCTTACAATTGCAGCCTAAATTTAATTTCCTCTGCGAGCATCCTTTTGAGGTCTGAGAACAAGAAAAAGTCGCTGGGGGCCAGATCTGGAGAATACGGTGGGTGGGGAAGCAATTCGAAGCCTAATTCATGAATTTTTGCCATCGTTCTCAATGACTTGTGGCACGGTGCGTTGTCTTGGTGGAACAACGCTTTTT
The DNA here is from genome assembly GCA_020466095.1 of Chlorops oryzae. Classification (NCBI taxonomy): domain Eukaryota; kingdom Metazoa; phylum Arthropoda; class Insecta; order Diptera; family Chloropidae; genus Chlorops; species Chlorops oryzae. The sequence continues at coordinate 14,791,321 of CM035807.1, read as the reverse complement.
TCTTCTTCATATGGGGCCGTTTTGCCGCGATTTCGACCTTCAAACGCTCCAATAACGACATATAATAGTCACTGTTGATGGGTTTTTCCCTTCTCAAATAATCGATAAAAATTATTCCATGCCCATCCCAAAAAACAGAGGCCATTACTTTGCCAGCGGACTTTTGAGTCTTTCCACGCTTCGGAGACGGTTCACCGATCGCTGTCCACTCAGCCGACTGTCGATTGGACTCAGGAGTGTAGTGATAGAGCCATGTTTCATCCATTGTCACATATCGATGCAAAAACTCGGGTGTATTACGAGTTAACAACTGCAAACACCGCTCAGAATCATCAACACGTTGTTGTTTTTGGTCAAATGTGAGCTCGCGCGGCACCCATTTTGCACAGAGCTTTTTCATATCCAAATATTGATGAATGATATGACCAACACGTTCCTTTGATATCTTTAAGGCCTCTGCTATCTCGATCAACTTCATTTTACGGTCATTCAAAATCATTTTGTGAATTTTTTTGATGATTTCGTCGGTAACCACCTCTTTCAGGCGTCCACTGCGTTCACCGTCCTCCGTGCTCATTTCACCACGCTTGAATTTTGCATACCAATCAATTATTGTTGATTTTCCTGGGGCAGAGTCCGGAAACTCATTATCAAGCCAAGTTTTTGCTTCCACTGTATTTTTTCCCTTCAGAAAACAGTATTTTATCAAAACACGAAATTCCTTTTTTTCCATTTTTTTCACAATAACAAAAGTTGCTTCACAAAAGGGGGGGCTCTATCTCACAAACTAATTGACTTACAGACGTCAAATTTTGACACGAATCATTTGAGAGCTGCCACTATATAAAAATAATATGCATTTAATACTAGCGACGCCATCTATGTGTCAGACCGGGGACTTATCAGCCAACCTGTTATACAGAAACGATCAGCGTCAGCAGGAGATTCGATTTAGACATGTCCGTCTATCTGACTGTTTGTCTGCCTGTGTGTCGGTCTGTCTGTAGACAGTTTTCTTATCGAAGGAGTTGAGCTATCAAAAAGTGACGAAATTTGGTATACGTGCTCACGGGGACATGAGTAAGAACGAGTTCAATAATGGACCCGATCGGACCATTTTTAAGTGTACTTCTGTTATGAAAATCAATAGAACTGCTCTAAAATTGCTTTACGCCCGAAAGATTTTCAGATATTTTGACGATATTTGAACTAATATTAAGGCTTTAAATGTAATTTCCAAAAATTAGAAAATTGGGCGTGGCAAAAGGGCGTTTTTTCGAAAATTATCTCTTACACCTGAAATTGAAATGGGCCTTGAACGAAAGTAGGTATACTTTCTCTATGGTCATAAACAACCTCTTTAAAAGTTTTAACTATCGGTCCATTATTAAGGGTATCTCTAGTATTAGGGTCTGTCACAAAAATAAAATATAAAAAAACGCCCCCAAAATCAGAGTTTTTCGAGATATTTTGATGAAATTTGGTGTTTGAGCGTATAAGTATGTGTTAAGCCTCCGATTCAATTAAAAAAAAAAAAAAATTCCAAAATGGGCGTGGCAAAAGGGAGGTTTTCATAAAGTAATTGAACAGGAGTCGGCATATAAGGCTCTTTTATGGTCTTAAAAATCTCAAGCATACTTGGTATTAGTGGGCGTGGTTTTGGGGCTTGTTAAAAAAAAAAACATTCAACCACAATCGGTTATTGTATTGTCAGGTTCTTCCGACTATAACAGCCTTACTTGTTTTTGTTTTGCAAAAATTTTTCATAATTTTTTATGCCATCGTTTAAAGGCATGCTCATTTTGTATTCAGCACATCATTATTTGAATATGTTCATCGGAAATATTGTAGTTTGCAGCTCGAAAAGACCGTATAAATCTCAAACGGCAGTAACTACTTTTTCCGATCATTTTCATTGGTATGTGAACACATGCACTTAGAACCGGTTGGGATGGAATAAATCATGAAATTCAATAGAATTCGCTCCTTTAGAACGAATTTCTCGTGCTTTTCAAGTTCGAATTCGATTGTCAACTTCAACTCTGTCTACAAACTTTACTTAAAAAATATTTTTTTTTTTACCCAACTCTTCCATTGTAGACCATCAACAATCAAAAACACTTGTTCTTCTGGCTGTCATGTCATGTCAAACATAAATAAAAAAAAAAAAAATTATCATTAAGAAAGCCAAAAAAAAAAAAAAGGAACAAAATAAAACATATAAAAAATTTTGAAAGGAAATCGCGCGTTCTTAGATTTCGGTTTGGTGTGTAAGAATTTCTTATTTCCATATGCGCGAAGTTCAAAAGGAAACGCAAACGCAACGTATAAATTTTTATGCAGAGTAGCTGGTATCATTTATGGAAGAATATGAACAAAATGAAGAACGAATATATACAAACGAACGTATAGAAATTTGAACGTCCGGCAGGCACAGTAGCAGTAGCTACTCGCCGAGACATGCCTTGCATTATGGCGTAAAACAAAATGAACATCAATGAATGAATCAACTGGTTGATTTTATTAACAGCGCGCCAAACAACGCCATGACCAAGTTTGTCCGTCTGTCTGTCCGTCTGCCTCTCTGTCTTGAATATTATATTAAAATGAGTAACGGATAGTTGCCGGGAAATGAGAATATCAATGAAAAATTTTCCATTTCTTATCGAAACTTTTCCGAGAAACAGAACAGAATCCTTGATAAATCCTAGAATGCGATGTTGATAGAAGAGACAATTTAGTTATATGTATGTCTGGCTGTTTCCCTTTTTAGAAAAAGTTCAATTGATCCGGCTCTTTACATATGATTTAAGACTATGAGTTACATTATTTGGAGATCAAATATTGGTTTTTAAATTCTTTGCGGTAAAAACATTAAAGAAAAGATATTAGAAATCATTAATTAATCTACAATATAACATAGGTTTTTCATTGATCTTACTAACCCATACTATATTATTATTATTATTATGCTAACCCACGAAAAAAACGCATTTAAGGGGGTCTTCTCATTGAGCAACTTTTTTTTCGACTTTTTTTTTTTTGCATTTATTTATAGCTTGGGTAGTTGTGAATATGCCCCTAAAAGGATTTTTTGAAATTCGAAATAGTTTAGAGGATATAGCCTTCTTTGTCGAGCAAGATCTGCGCTAAAACGAGTAATTTTTGCGTTGCTTCAAACTTTAAACGCGTTTATCTCGAAACCACGTTTTTCGAACTGGCGGCCATGATATCTCCAGTTCAACTGAACCGATTTTCATGAAACAAAGTGGAATCGACGCAGAATTGTCACCATTCTCGGGTGAACCTCGACCATAATTTTAAAAAATTTTTTACTATTTTTTTTTTACACTAAACTACAAAAAAAAAGCCCGAAATTGAAATTTTTTTTTTGAATGGCCGCCATTTTGTCAAAAAAAATCACAAAATTAAGCTTGAGGTTCACCCGAGAATTACATCTATACTGATTATAACCCCGTTTTTTTTTTTCATTTCGGACGCTCCGGAGACCCGGAATCGTGGCCGCCGTGACGACACCTTTTTTTTTCACCACCAACTTTGAAGTCTCATTACTTTTTGAACAGCCCACGTATCGAGGCAAAAAAAATTTTTTTATTTACTTTGAACCTTTTGTAATACAATAAATAAAAAAAGTTTTCAATTATTCTTTGCGTTTTCAAATAAGAATTTTTTTAAAAAGGGTCCAAAAAACGGGTTTTCAATGAGAAGACTCCCTTAAACAGGACATAATATCCATACTAGTTGATCTGGTGAACTTCGTACCGCCTCGGAAGAAACTAATGTGTTTAAAATTTATAACTAAAAAAAATCAGATTTCTTTCTATCCCCTTCCTTCCTCCAAAATTTTGAGTTGCGCCGATTTAGTGATTTGTGTGTGATATTTTTTTTAGCTCATTGCTCACACGTTGGGTAGTAAAACTATAAAATTGCTCTATGGGACCAAATATTGAGGATTATAAGCATGAAAAATAGATGTTAGCCGATTCTCAAACCTATCCGATATGCACACAAAATTTTATAAGAATCGGTCTAGCCAACAAACATCACGACATGAGGTTTTTTATATAAGATAAAAGCAGCTCATTTACTAATCGTTTATTCTCATTTAAAATATCATCATATTAAATCAAATTCTGCTTCCATGACATAAACATCTTTGATGGAACTTCATATCATGAATAAATTGCTTCAGAACTAAGTACATGTATTTTTCCTAAATATTTTCCCCATTCAATGGGTTAATGGAGCAAATAAATAAAGAAATAAATGCAATAGAATTATGCAAAGGAAGATTAACAGTATGTTCAGGAAAATTTTAACAATCCATTCCATAGACATTCAATTTAGATCGCAATGTTTTGAAATTACATTTACCCAGAGATTTATCAGAAAAATCAAAAGCCTTAAAACTGCCAAGAAGGAATGCAACTTGCAATCGATGTAAACTGGAGCAACATCGAAATGAAGTTTCAATTATCTAGTCCGAATCGCATTCTTGTACAATGTTCAAGCAGAAAGTGATTAAGTGGAAGTAGTGCAATGGCTGCTCCGCGCTTAGAGGAGCGAGCGTGTTTTGCTTTTTATACCCGACACACTCTGTGTCGAGGGTATATTGCGTTTGTGTGGTTGTGTGTAACACCCAGAACCAGTCGAGATAGACCATACAAAATGTATATAGAAATGATCAGCGTCACCAGGAGATTCGATTTAGACATGTCCGTCCGTCTGTCCGTCTGTTTGTATACAGTTATCTTATCGAAGGAGTTGAGCTATCTTGACAAAATTTGGTATGCGTGCTCACGGGGACATGAGTAAGAACAAGTTCGAGAATGGACCCGATCGGACCATTTTTAGGGGTACCTCTAGTACTAGGGTCTGTTACGAAAATCACAAAAACTGCTCTAAACTCGAAGTTTTTCAACATATTTTGATGAAATTTGATATTTGAACATGTTTCAAGGCAAGTAATACGATTTCCAAAAATTTTAAAAGTGGGCGTGGCAGAAGGGCGGTTTTCGAAAATTGTCCCCTACACCCGAACTTCAAGTGGGACTTGAACGAAAGTTGGCACTTATGCTTCTTTTGTAGCCATAAACATTCTCCCAAAAAATTTCCTAGATCGGTCCACTATTAAGGGTACCTCCAGTACTAGGGTCTATCACAAAAATCTCAAAACTGCCTCAAAATCGGACTTTTTCCAAATATTTCAATGAAACTTAGGATTTGAGCGTATATCTAAGCCTCCGATTAGAATTCCAATAAATTGGAAAAGTGGGCGTGGCAGAGGGGCAGTTTTCATAAAGAAATATAACAAAAGTCGGTGTATTGGGCCCCCATATGGCCTTAAACACCTCTTGATATTAAAACATTATTTGAACACGTGTGTCTGTGTCGGGTATTCTATTGTCAGGCTCGCCTGACTATAACACCCTTACTTGTTTTTCTTTTATTTGCTTTTGACCTGACAATAATTTTACGGTCCCCTCAATCATATCCCATACATGCTTATAGGCAGTAAAAACTTGTATTTTGCGGAACACATCGGTTATGGAGCATATCCGTGTACACGTCTCATCATTTATGTACGATTGTCGGGACTGATTCAATGGAAACCATCAATTTGTTCATCTGGCGACTAGAATGAACCACAAGACTTGCCGTAATTAACTTTCGCTAGTATGGTTTCAAATAAGAATTAGTTATTTGGCTGATTTTCCATCAGCTCTTTCTTAGCATCATGGATGTTAAACTCGCATAACCGACAATAACAAAAATACATCTCCCTGTGTGTTTTTATTTTCAACCGGAAGTCTTATCTTAAAGCCATGGAAAACAAAGTAAATTTAGGACATGACGCTAATATGTTTAAATACATAATTTCCCGATTAAGTCATTAAATTATCGCAAAGATAAGCAGAAACTAGTGAAAACGTGGAAATCTTTTTTAAGCAATTCAAAAAAAAAAAAAAAAAAGCAACCTCCGTCCTTTACGGAAAACTCACGAAATGAATCATGCAAAGAAAATTGCGAAAAAAAACATTGGGAAAACAAAAAAAGATAAAAGCACTTACCGACGCCGTACTTATTGTTGGACGGAATCCACATTTTCAATTAAAAAATTATGACTTTCCTTCGTGATTTTCTTTCCAGGATGTTTCAATGACGAAAAGGTAAAAGGCGTGTCGTTACTTGCGGTACTTGTTGTTGTTTTTTTTTTTTTCACTCCTCACATCTTTTCATGCAATTCTTCATCTCCATTTAATAATTTGTACACAGTACCGCTAATCTAGCTTTGTTTTATTTCCTTCAACATCGTTTTGTGTTTTATGGTAATGAACTTAAATTGAAATTTTGATTAACAGCGAACAATGCACTACCGCACCACTATTCTGCGCTCGACGAAAAACAACAAAAGACAGAAAATCAATAAATCAACAAAGAATCACAAGAAAGATAAGCGCCCCGTACACGAACGAATGAGCTCGATGACCGAGAACGAAGACCAAACTTGTTCTTTACATGTTCTCTTTCGTAATGAAATACCCGATAATCAATTGAACAGATATGCCAAAGAAGAAGAAATGTTAGAAGAAAATGCATGCTGTTATTTTGAAGCAGGCCCGATATCCTTTCTCATGCTCATAATTTGTATCTGCGCGCCGTGATCTTCAAGCAAGTACGTCTGTATATGCACAGCCATAAATACTGCAGAATAAAAAAGTATACAAATTTGGTGTTATTTTGTTATTAAAATCGTCACGTACTGCACGAAACTGCCCAGCTATAAGGGTTCTACGCTCTAAAGCAGCAAATAAATTTCCTATACCAAACACATGTAGATAAAACAAAGAAGTATTTTGACTTACTTTCGCCCATTATGGGCTCTACGCAGATATGTATGAAGTATAGAGCTCGTTCTTGTGAAGAAAGGAAATCAGAGTTGAAATTTCGATGACAGGTCAACAGAAATATAGAAAATGTATGATTTAAATGCAACCCTGAATGTTCGCTTGCTTTTAATCTGCGTATTCGTTGAAGTATTAGATGTAACTCAAAGTACTTCTTCGTTTTTTTTTGCATGTGTTTAGTATAGGAACTCTACTTACTGCATATCTGCGCAGAGCCCATAAACGCATACACTAATTACAAGTAATTAGACTCATAGAGTTGCATTTAAATGATACCCCGAAGACATTTTACTTCACAATATTATTGAACATGGTAATTTTTGACCGAAGTAAATCAAAATCAGCTGTTGAACTTAAACTAACGTAGCAATTTTGACGATGAAAATGACAGATCTTTTATTAAATTTAAGTTGCCTTGTCATCGAAAACTTACCTCTGACTTCCTTTCTTCAAAGGAATGAACTTTTTATTTCCTTCGCATTTACTTTAACAGAGCAGAGCCCTTTATAAAAAAAACAAAAAAAAACTGTGACGTCACGATCACATCATCCCTCTCTCTACATAACATTTCCTAGCGTGAAATTCGCTAAGAGTTTGACAGTTTTAAAACAACCCTGGCGTTGACGATTCGAACGGAGCGTCATTTAATTTAAAGAAGCTGCATTTGTAATTTAATAAGAGTTTTCATTAATTAAGTTGAATTTCAAAACGATCGATAACCGGTAGAAGAAATTCCTTGAGAATGGATGAAAGTCTCGATTTGTCCGAAGTATCAGATATAATAAAAAATGACTCGGACGGACGTCGTCTGGCACAATTTCTGAAAAAGAAATCGGGTAATAGAGTAGTAATGCGCCGATTATATGAAAACACACAAAATCGAATGAGCATCGAGGTTCACTTACAAAAAGCCGTTGAAAGAGAGAACCAAACTGCGCCAGATGATCCAGTACAAAACATCCCTGACAATGAAGTAAATGAAAGGAAGAAGAGGCAATGGAAAGACGTCATTTAAGCCCATTTAGACCTCGTTCACCACTTGCTAGCTATCTCAAACGTACTCCGCATGTAGCAGAAAATTTAAGGCAATCCGCATTGAAGCGTTTAACGCAGCAAATGTCTGGACGACGGAGTTTGCTGAGCATTTTTAACAATGTATCGGGTAGTTCAGCTGGAGTGGAATTTGTAAGTATTAGGAACAAACCGTTATGTTAAAAAATTGTTAATAATATTGCTCTTATTGTCCAGTCACCACATATTGCAAGCACACCAGTGAATAATACTCTTGGAAATAAAAATGTAACAAACACTTCTCAGCCGGCACCTACAAAACAAGCAAACGAAGCAGTTCCAAGTTCTCCTCGATCAGTCGCACACTCGCCGCCACCAGTTCCAGGCTCCCCGCGAATAGTTCCAGGCTCCCCGCGAATAGTTCCAGGCTCCCCGCGAATAGTTCCAGGCTCACCGCGAATAGTTCCAGACTCATCGCGAACCGTTCCAAGCACACCGCGGCGATACACTGTACAAAAAAGGACAACTTTGGGTCAAATCATATTGACGCCGGTTCAAGCAGACCAAAACGATGAGAGCAACGATTCAAACCAAACAAATGCCACAGGACGTCAAAAAGAACATGAAAAATCACTGGTCCAAACGACATCTACAAAAATTCAACAAGATGAAAATGAAAAAGACAATTTTTTCCAAAAAGTTCAATTAACACCAAAGCAGAGTGGAAAATCAATCGGACTTGAAGTAGTCACTACTCAAAATTCTCATACATCAAATATCCAAATACATTGCACATTAGAAAATGCCGCTAAAACTTCTGATGGTCGACCAATCGAATCAACTGAAAAGGAAAATGCAACCAAACGAAGGCACAACGGGGAAGCGACTACATTGGGAAATGAGAAAAATGAAAAAAGCAAAGATAAAAATGGATCACTTGCAAATGGTGGAGAAACGTTCGTCCATCAACCATCAATTGTATATGTTGACATAATGACAGACGATGAAGAGCCATCAACGTCCAAAAGAATTAGAAAAATAAATGATATTGAGACCAAAACATCGAACCCCTCTCTGCGAACAAGAAAAATGCGAAAGAGAAGGTCCAAAAGTGGAACATGTATTTCCCAAATGGAAGAAGAAGAAGAAAATGCTACAACGAATATGAAACGTTTCAAACGTAATTTACCTTTGAACAAAGCACCAAGAACACCAATCAATGGTGAAAAGTTTGCTGATGAATTAAAAAAACAACAAGCCGGACTAACCAATCGTAAAGTCTTGGACTTACGCAGACGAAAATCTGGATCATTGGGAAAAAGTAAACCGTTAAGTCTGAAATATTCTAAAAAGCCGTCGTCGAATCCGGCAATGCAATCAGCCACTGAAAGACATGATCAGCAGGTTAATCAGTTAAGTGAAAATAATGAAAGCCCTATTGAAAGTCCAGCCGAACAAGAGATCGAAATGAAATATTGAAAGTCCAGCCGAACAAGAGATCGAAAATAATGAAAGCCCTATTGAAAGTCCAGCCGAAGAAGAGATCGAAAGGGACACTATCCTACCTAAATCTCCGCCACTTGCTCAACTTGACGTCCATCAAGTTGAGATGGAAGTGTTTGAAGATGAACAAAGTGATGACCGTGTAACATTTGTAAGTCAAAATTGAATCTAAACCTGTCTAATTCAAGTGGGTGAAATATTTTGTAATGTTTCCTTTTCACCTACTCAGTCTAAAAGGGTTAATCATAACCATGATGTCAAATTATTCTCAGTTTTTATTTTTTAAAGCAGGTACCGAAAGTAACAAATAAGATATTGCACAAGAAAAGTGGGAGAAGAAATAGGTGCAATACATCTGTGAGTATAATCTAGTCTTTTCAATTAATTAAAACATAACATGACCTTAGGTTCACAGTCTTCATATCGATATAAACTCGAAGTCAGGAAGTCAAAATTTGTAAAAGTTTTTGCGAAATGTCGAAGAAGCCTATTAAAATTTATTTAAAAAAACTGCCTGAACATGTATAAAAAACCTCGAAAGTATAATCTAAAGAATTTCAATCCGTATATTGATTGATTCTTAATATAACCGGGAATTTTTCCCCAGCCGATTTGAAAAAAAAAAAAAGAATACGGCAATTTTGTGCAGTTCGGGAACAGACCGAATTTCTAATGAGACACGGAAGTGAATATAATGGGAGCAAGAATTTCAAAACTTTTTAAGAAAATTTCATCACATTGTCCCTATTGTTGACGCAAAGAATACCAGAGCTGTAAATGAATCAATCATTTCAAGATTGATTCAAGAATCAATCACAGCCTGATTAGAAAAAAAAGATTTAATTCATTTTACTTGAAAATCATGAAGATTTAAATCTGATTTAATTCTTTGATGATTGCCTCAAGATGATTTATAAATCACTTTGCTGCAATCAATTGATTTATATTTTGAATTGTCAATCATTTGATTTAAATCAAAAAGGATTTAAATCATTTGATTTAATTCAAAATGATTTCAATCATGTGATGACTGATGTGGTCAGGTAAGCCCGACACTACAAACCCGAATTAGTGCACTTCATATTTCACTAAAACTATCTGTTTAGTGGTTATGCACTTTTTATATCTACTACCACATCAGTCTCACTTGTTTGATTTACATAGAGTGATTTAAATCATTTTTGAATTAAATCAACACTGATTTAAATTTTTTTGTATTTAAATCAAATGATTGAAATCTTTCTGATTTATCAAAATGATTTAAATCTTTTTTGGATATATTATTCAAATCACTTGATTGAAATCATTTTGAATTAAATCAAATGATTTAAATCCTTTTTGATTTAAATCAAATGATTGACAATTCAAAATATAAATCAATTGATTGCAGCAAAGTGATTTATAAATCATCTTAAGGCAATCATCAAAGAATTAAATCAGATTTAAATCTTCATGATTTTCGATTGAAATGATTGCAATCAAAAGATAAATAAATCAAAATGATTTAAATCCGAAATGATTTAAATTTTTTACAGCTCTGAAGAATACTTCCATTTTTGCTTGGATGAATTTTATACAAAACAAAGAAAGCATAGCAAACCATGATAGCAAAATCACTAAAAATACTTTATTATTTTATGTGTTGACTATATTGCTTCAAATTATTTTAATTATATTTTATATGAATTGAATTTTTTTTTTTTTTTTTTTGTATATATACATACATATACAAATACTTATATAGATATATATATTTGGTAAGGAATTCGCAAAAAAAAAGTTCCAGTTTATTTCTAATCCAAAGCTTATAGCACAAACAGGCGCTTAGTGCTTGCTTGGCTTCATGTCAATTTGAACTGGATTCCTAATATTTTGTAATAGTTGGAAGTCAACACGCGTTTATTATGTATCTTTCTATTAACAGGGTTCTTCAGAAATATTTGAAAAATATATAGAAACAAAGAAACAGTTGTCCGAGTCGAAAAGACAGATTAACGAATCAAAAAGGTCACTTTTCTCACAAAAATCCGGTGGGCGTACACAAGTCTCTCCCGATTCATCTGTTCTTGATATTGTACCACCGCCTTTGATGTTTCGTTCATCAACGCCGCGAAAAAAACTCCGATCGTCCCAACGAAGACAACATTCATCTCCAGCAGAAACGCCATCATCTCAAAGAAACTTGCATCCACGATCACCACCATCATTGTCATCGGCAGCACCACCACCGCCACCTTCATCACCAGCACCTTCATCTAATTCGCCGCCCTCGGCGCCATCTCCGCAACTGCCGACTTCACCACCACATTCATCACCGCCACCACCGCCACCACATTCATCACCGCCACCACCGCCACCACATTCATCACCGCCACCACCACCACCATCGCCAGAACAGAGTATATCTTCCATTCAGAATTTCGGAACTAATGGTAGCGATGCGGAAGCAAAAAGTGATAAGAATGACGCAGTATTTAAAAAGCCGAAGGGTACAGCACCTAAAAAGAAAAAGACTAAAGTCATTGAAGCAAAAAAAAACCAATCTGAAGGAGAATCTCTTCTAAATGGTAAAATTCATTTCAAATTTAATAAACTCATTTTTGATACATACATATATATATATATAATTACATATAAATTGTTTTTTTTTTTAGAAACATCACTTCGTAGATCGAAGCGCGTTCGAAAAGAAGTTCCGAAATCTTTATTTGTATCATGTGGGAGAAATCTTTATTGAAATCCATAGAAAATAAGGAAAAACGACTGAATGCGTTAAAATCAAAATCATCGTCTAAAATCGATTCTATCACTAACGATACGAATATTGATACAGTGCCAATTGCTTCCAGTACTGTCAATACAAATATTGTAAGAAATAGCGTTAAAAAAACCACTAATGGGAAGAGAAAGAAAGTTATAGAACCACAACAGAAAATAGCGCTAGCAGAAATTCCTGAAAATGAATCTCTTGTAATAGTGCAGCATCCCACGGAGATGGAAATGAATCAATTTGATGGAATTAGTCACGATCAAGTTCTTGACAATAATGCCGCGACACAGAAAAGCGATGCAATTAAAAAAACAAAACGAGTGCGTGTAAGACTTAAAAAAATCGTCGCATCAAATATTGCTGACCAATCCAAATCAAGTCAGCAAGAAATTACAAGCACAGCTTCACCTAATCGGACTGTGCAAATTTCTGTAAGTTCATTTCAAGGAAAGGAAACTGAAGTTTTTGTTTTTTTTTAACATATACCTTTTGAAATAGTACCAAGCGGGACCACAAGCAGCTAAACCAAATTTGGTGGACTGGCTAAAGGATATTAATTTTCAACAATCAGCATCGATGATGAAAACAAATAGTCAAAACTCGTTTGTACATATGAGTCTTTGTGAGTATATTTGATTTTTATATCTCGTAATAAAATTTTTGTGGGTATAGTTCGTTTGTTAGTTTGAATGAAAGAACAGCACATGTCAATATGAGGAATACAGTATGTAATGACCAGAGTGAGTAAAAAAAAGCCCGGAAAAAACCCAAAAATAAGCGCTATAAAAAGCTCGAAAAAACAAGGAAAATAGTCCGAAAAATATGCAGTTAAAATTTATTTTTTATTCAGTGGACTTATTAAAATATATGACAAGATGTTGTTTTACATTTTCAAACAAAAAATGTTGGCGCTTCTCTCTTAAAAGGTTTTTATACAATGAAAAATAACGTTCAACGTCTGAAGAGGTAAGGGGGCCAAATTTGAAAACACACTCCAACGTAAATACGCGATCGAACGTATACGCAAGCATTGGACACAGCGCTTAGAAGACTCATTGACAAAGGAAAGCAATGAAGCAGAATTAAAAATAGCAGAAAAAAACTCAACAGTGTTGATTTTTTTCGGGAATTGGGTAGGAAAAGGCATTTAAAATAGTACTATTAATCAAAAATAAGGGAAATCAATTAACCCTGCTGGTAGCTTAAGAATGTTACACTAAATGCTTTAGGGAACATTTGGCCCGCGGTGTATTTTTCATACAAAATATATGGTCAACATAAGAATTTGAACTCTTTACAAGAAGATTGTTATGGCTGAAAGTAAATATATTTCATCAATCTCCAGATATTGGTCACAAAAAAATTGCATTTTGTACCAAAAATGGTCTTAAGGCACCAGCAGGGTTAAGAAAAGAATGTGATGACTTGAAAGGCGAAATTCTTTTGAATTCCGCACTGAAAAACTCCTTGCGAATATTTAGAATCGGGCTGAATATCTGCTCCTTATACCATAAATACTTTTTCAAACTATCTTGTGCAAGTTTTTCTATAGGAAATTGTATATTCCAGTGTTTTTCTATGAGAAAGATTCCAGATTATGTCTGGATGTATATATAGTACAGTGAATCTTCCCTGTGGATAGTCATAGTTAGATAATTTTACCCATAAAGTTGAGGTTTAATTGCGCTATTCCCTGAAAAAATATATCATTCTCGGAGTTTGCTTCGTCTTCTTCTCGCGTATTTAAGGCCGCAATTATAGTGAAGCTAAAGCTGAAGCTGAAGCGTAAGCTGTCATGTGTTTGTAGTATTTTCGCAACAACAAATTACAACAAACACATGACAGCTTACGCTTCAGCTTTAGCTTTAGCTTCACTATAATTGCAGCCTAAATCTCACGGGCCCATCCCGGATTCCGCAACATTTTCGTTTTTCATTAAGCATTTTTATTATCCTTTATCTAATGAACCGATATTTTCAGCTACGATTGATGATTTAAACTTTACGAGATTTTCTGACATCGATTATGGTTTCTACGATACAAAAGATAAATTTTTGGGCTACATCCGCTTCCAGCCTCATCAAAAAAAGCCTTCGTCCCGTATAATGCAAAACCTGGTATGTGATCTTGTTTTTTTGTTAAACCTAAATATTAAGATTTATTATTATTATTATTATTATTATTATTATTATTATTATTTATTTATTTATTAGCAAATTATTTTACTATTACAATTCATATCGTTATATCACATATCATTTCATCACATATTACTTGTATTTCAACGACCTTTCTATCACATGATTTCCCTTAAATTTTTAAAAATAAAGTTATATATACATACTATCACATTAATTTCATTAATATACCAATTCAGATTAATTCATTCGTTTTATATAATTGGTGCATTCTCTTTTAAATATTATATTGTAGTTTATTTCATTTTTTATACTAATTGGTAACTGATTGAACATTCTAAGTCCTTTATAAAATAATGTATTCTGCGCGTTCGTTGTCCTATGTAATCCTATCCTGAAATCACTTGCATTCCTTAGCGAATAATTTTGGTTATCTGCTACATACGTTACACTTTCCGACATGTATCTTGGTGTACTATTGTTCTTTATTTTAAATATTGCAATAAGTGTGTTTAGTTTTAGTTTTTGTTCGACGCTTAGCCATATTAGAGTATCCAGCATAAATTGTATTCCCGTGTATCTGTTTAGTTTTAAGATCGATCTCATTGCTTTATTTTGAAGTTTCTGGAGTTTTTAAATCTGACTTTGGCTGCTCGTTGTATATATTAATGTAGAACAATATTCAAAATGAGGTTTTATCATTGTGTTATATATTTTGATAGCTGTCATCATGTCTACTTTGTTCCGTATTCTCTTAAAGAACCCGATTTTTTTCGCGATTTTTTTTACATATGTAATTTATATGCTCACCCATTTTTAAGTCTTTATCCAGAATTACTCCTAGATATTTTAGTTTGTCTACTATTTCAATTGTTTGTTTCGTTATTTATCTGTAGTTGTTCTTTCAATTGAGATATTAATCTTCATTATTTAATTTCAGTTTATTCATTTTTAACCATTTGTTTATTTTAATTTAAATCATTCATTAATTTAGCTTTACATATTTCATATGATTCTCCTTCTGAGTACATCACTGTATCGTCTGCATACAGCATTAGTTCACATTCGCTCACCACATTCTGCATGTCATTGATGTATATTATAAATAAGAATGCACCCAGGATCGAACCCTGGGGTACACCGTATTTTAATTTTACACATTCTCTGATATTTTCCCATTTACTTTTGTTCTCTGTGTTCTGTTTTTTTAATATAGGACTCAAACCAATCTCTTTCTTTATTTTTTATACCATAAGTTTGGAGCTTTTCAACTAGAATATCGGTATCAATTGAGATAGCTTTTCAAGCAAAAAATTTGATTGAATAAAAGTTACATAGATTGATTGATTGATTGATTGATTGATCTTTCTTTACAGCATCTTTTGATAATATCAGGGGAGTTCAATATAACCACAGATGGAGAAACAGGCTATTCGAAAACTGGAGACTTGGTTTCAATTAATAACGGTAATTTCTTTTCTTGCCCACATTAATGCAATTCAAAATACAGTAGAATATCGCAAAAGTTAATCGATTTGTCCCAGGGGTAATCAACTTTTCCGAATTATTAACTTTTCCAAATGTTTTTCAAAATCGAAAAAAAAAAAACTTAAAGAATTAGAGAGACTACATGCATAAAAAATATATTTTTGCAAACATAACATGCTTATTATACAGGGTGTTTCGCATAAGGATGTATATCCGAAAGGAGGTGATAGGGGTGCTCAATATCGACCAAAAATCGTATGGGAGGGGGGGTGGAAATGCTCCCCTAAGGAGTTAGAGGGCCTTAAAGTTTTTAGGCAGTAAGTCGAGAAAAAAAATTCTCCCACGATAACGGTTCATCGTAGAAAAAAAACTGTTAAGCGGTTTGAAAGCCAATTCTATGGGCTTTTAGGCAAAATTAAATTCATGGTAAGAATTTAAACCAATGATGGTTAATTAAGCGGTCAAAGTCAAAAATTCTGAAAAAAATTCTATTTTTTTTACTTTGAGAGCCATTTTGTATGAAAAAGGTCCTATTAACACATACTTTTCTAATTTTTTTTCAAAATCCTCGATTAATTTACTTAAAATCTGTGGTAACATTTGTCATACCTTATTAGCGGTTTTAACTTCAGGAAAAATAGGATTTATATAAACAACTTGAACTTTTTTTATGTGATGAAATTCTTAAAAAGAGCAATCTTTGGCTTACAATGACCAGCCAGCAATTTCTTATTTTAAGACAAATTTGGTTTAAAATTATACGAACTTTAACTGGAAAAATTGGTAATTTTTTGCTGAGATTATTTAAATTGATTTTTAAAAAAAGTTTAAGTTCGTTTTTAAATCCTATTTTCCTGAGGTTAAACCGCTAATAAGGTATGACAAATGTACCACAGATTTTAAGTAAATTAATCGTAGGATTTTTGAAAATAAGGTATTAAAAAGTATGTGTTTAATAGGACCTTTTTCATACCAAAATGGCTCTCAAAGTAAAAAAAAATAGAATTTTTTTCAGAATTTTTGACTTTGACCGCTTAATTAACCATCATTGGTTTAAATTCTTACCATGAATTTAATTTTGCCTAAAAGCCCATAGAATTGGCTTTCAAACCGCTTAACAGTTTTTTTTCTACGATGAACCGTTATCGTGGGAGAATTTTTTTTCTCGACTTACTGCCTAAAAACTTTAAGGCCCTTTAACTCCTTAGGGGAGCATTTTCCACCCCCCCCCCCCCCCTCCCATACGATTTTTGGTCGATATTTAGCACCCCTATCACCTCCTTTCGGATATACATCCTTATGCGAAACACCCTGTATTTAAACTTTTTATTTTAAATCAGTTTTACACAGATATACTTTAACTCAATTTTTTCCAAAAAAACTCCTATTTCACAATAAGGCTGGACGCTTCGATCGAATTTGTCACTTTTAACTGTTACCGTTATGATTTGCGTTGTCTTCTTTTGTTTTTCTTCGCTATTCCACGTAATACACACGAAATAGGAGTGATTTACAATAAAAAGGAAAGGAAAAAAATTACGAAAAGTTAATGCCAAAATTAACTTTTTTAGAACGCTACGTGGGCGCTGAAATTCAATTAACTTAACCAAGCGTTTAACTCTTTCGAGCGTTAACTTTTGCGAGATTCTACTGTATTGATGTTGATATTTCCAGGTAGCCGCTATTCTGTTGAGAACTTAAATGATGAAATCGCCCTCATTCTATTTATGAAAATAAAATGAAAACTCTTATTGATCCAGTTTTATCACAGAAGTGATTTTTGTTACCGTAAAATATAATAAAATAGTTAGTAAAATGAAAAAATCAATTTGATTCCTTTGGTTTATCTTCAAAAACTATACAGCTGACCTAAAACTTTGAGCTATAGAGAGATAGCAAACGAAAGCCTTTTTTTTTTTGGTTCAGTCAATATACATATACATATATTTTTAGTACCAACAAGTTTTTATGTTTATTCTGCTAAGTTAATTTTTAAAAAGTTATTCTGGGAAACCGAAAACTTTTAAATTTCCCGCCTCCCGTCGCCGATCATTGCCTTCTTTATCGTCGCACGCATATGCCAATAAATAACGCTTAGGATGCCAGGCGACTGTAAATGTTCCCGAATCTATCGACACGTCAGCGACTTTCTCTCCGGTTTTTGTGTAAGCAATATCTATAAGTAAATCTTCACTGCCTGATGCCAGAAGCTTTCCATCATAGCTAAAGGAGATCGTGCGAACCGGCCAGTCTAAGCGCGGAATGACACGTAGACAAGCTAACTCGTTTGCATCCCATAGTGAAACGAGCGCATCTGCCGAACCTGTTGCAAAGTATTTTCCTGAAAATTGAAATTGTGGACCCGATTCTATGGGAAAAATTTTTTTTTTTTTTTTACCTGTTGGATCAAATTCAATGCAAATGCAGGTTGCAGGATGTGCTCTTAAAACTTGTTGCAACTCCAAATTGGGGTAATTTAAAATGTGCACGCAACCTAAACCATTCGTGAGGAAAAACAGTTCGCCGCTATTATTCCACGCAATTTCATTTACCTGAATCAAAAAAAAAAAAAAAAAAAAAAACACCCAAAAAAATAAAAATTTCATTTGACGAATAATTGTGCATACGAAATATTTACCTCAAAATTAAATTGCTCCTCGACACGAATTTTATTTGTACGTGTATCGATGAATGTAACCAAGTCTTCTTTATTACCCACAGCCATTGTCTTCCCATCGGGTGACCACGTTATATTGATATTTTCTCCTTTTGTGCTCGTCACAGACGCACATTTCTGTGAACGTATATCCCAAATTCGGACGCTCTTGTCCCCACTTGCAGTACTTAAGAGATCCGGATTGGTAAAATGCCAACACAATTGATCCACTGAACCAGTGTGACCACGAAATACTGTTTCTTTGCTCTAGAAATATAATAATCATAGGCTTGAAAAGTGCATCGATTTCGGAAATATAAAAAAAAGTAATTGATCTTACAACACGATCATTTTCCAATGTATATACAGCGATCGTTTTATCAAAAGAGCCCGATGCTAATCTCTTTCCATCTGCGCTCCAACCGACTGAGTGTACCTTAAATATGAATGAAAATATTAAATAAATATACAGCAACGCTTTGAAATCATCGACACAACTCAAAATTTTGCATTCTTCCAAGTATTTATACTAGGGTGGTCCTTATATAAAATTTTTTTTTCTTCGCGGGGCACCTCGTAATTTTATTATAGACCATAAAATATTAGTTCAGTATGGATTTATATACCTATATATATTAAATTTTAAGTACCATTGCTCTTTTGAAACCCATTTTTCTCAAATATGATTTGAGCTGTTTTATAAATTGTAAGGATTTTGTATTCTTAAACCATCATTCTTTAAAATGACATCGAAAATAACTTACAAGTCATTAAAAAAATTACTGAACGAATTTCTTATGGTACCTATGTATATAATAAAACGACGAGGTGCCCTGCGAATTTTTTTTTTTTTAAATAAGGACCACCCTAATTTATACCCATACAACATTGAGTTTTATGAATTAAAAATGAATTTTAGAATAATCCTTTATGAAAATAACTGATGAAAAATATCCGTATTATTCCTGTAGTCGAAAACTAAAATGAAATTTTTAAAATTGTGGAAAGAAATGGTTTGAGTTGTGCCTCTTTAGAAGTACTAATATTATTAGAAATTTTAATATTTACTTTGGCCACATGCGCTTTTTGCTCTCGAACTTTATTATGAGTTTTGAAGAAATTCTTGAGCTCCAACACTTCTGTTTGAGGAGCCATAATTGCTTGAAAAATTTTAAATTATATTATTGTTACTCGTAGACTAGGTATGGGCAAAAGATATCGATGCACCAAAACGTCGATAAATTTTTTTAAATCCTTTTTTTTTTTTTTTTACTATAATTTAGATGGCAGGGACACGATTAGGTCCACATAGGACAGGAAAGAGTAAAATTATTGCAGCAATGGATAGAATTCCGAATGCGTGAGACAAAACTAACATACCGCGGCCAATGCTAAGATGGAATTCCTGTTGGTTTATATTCCTCCTCAACATACTTAGCTTTTAAAATCGCTAGAGAAAATTCCATCGTTGGTTATATGTGCTAGTGATGTAACGAATGTCAAATTTTGCATTCGCGAATGCGAATGCGAATGCAATATTCAGTTTTGAATTAATCTCAAATTTGCACACATCACCAAATCAATTATTTATTTATATAGCGCACAAACTTTGGAAAAAAATAATTCATTCATAAGTAAAAGAAATTAAACCATTTCGATGAAATTTCAAAGTTTAAAATAAAAAAAACAGGTAATGACAACAACAAAACTAATCCGCGATTTGTGCAACATAACGCCCCTCCAACCAATGTTATTGTCGTTTTTCTTTTGACCCTAGACGGTCGTTCTTGTTAAAATTTATGGAAGGAACTTAAAGGCATTCCAAATGCGTTTAATTCAGGGATCGGCAAAATTGAAAGCAAGTGTGTGTGAGAGAGCAAGCGGCTACTAAAAAAAGCCGAAAATAGAACAAAAATTTGCTGAAACTAGCTAAAAAATAAAAGCTATAAGTAGCATAAAAGAGCTGAAATTGACGGAAATAGCTACAATTCAAAATTTCTTATATGCGGATTTTTATATATTAAAAGACAGAAACTTTTTTGACAACATGGACTTTCTTATATACGTTCATACTAAAATGGTTTTTTTAAGTGTAATATCTGTGTAACGGTAGCACATAAAAAATTCTTTAAATGCTAAAATATGCTTTTAAATTTAAATTTAAAAAATCGATTAAAGTTTACATTTTTGGTCAATTTTCTGCTAATTATAATTCGCAAAATATTCGCAACATTTTGCGAATGCGAATGCGAATGTGAAAAAATATGCGAATATTCGCGAATGCGAATGCGAATATTCGTTACATCACTAATATGTGCTGCTATCACGCTATTTACACGTTAGTCGTCGTTCATACTATGAAAAGACAAGCGAGAGACACGGTGGTGTAGGCAAAGGACGTTCGGGGTAGAGAGAGGGACGTGTCTTACGTACTCGGCGACACGCTTTGTGCTTGTCCTTTCATCATAAAAACAGTGCTGCCATATTTGGGTAAATATTCTCTTCTTATGAAAAGTCATATTTAAAGAATTCCGAAATAATTTAAAAAGCTAACTTATAAGTATTGAATATGAGAAATTTTAGAGAAAATGGTACACTTTTTCAAAAACTACTGTGAACCAAACATATGTTGATGAGAAAAACCGTGTGATAATAATTATTTCTCTTATACAAGAGCTAGGGATTTTTAATTCAGATTGTAGTATTTCAAAATATTTTTCTGGCAGCACTGTATAAAACCAGTTTCTTCTTCTATTTCAAATGTCGCAGAGACAATTTTTACATAGTATGAACACGAATAAGACAACCAAAAGTAGAAATATCACCGATGATTCTCTCGCTTGTCTTGTCTCATAGTATGAACGACGACTTAAGACATTTCGATAATGAAACAAAATTTCGTTGGCTAGGGAGGCAGGGGGAAGAGAGAAAAACGCTACCATACCACATCCCCGCGCGTTCCCATATCCAACAAAAAGTGTGTTTCATTATCGAAATGTCTTAACGTGTAAATGGCCTCTATGTATATGCATCCGTCAAGAGAGATAATTTTTGAAGTAATGATTTTGTCTCAATTCATTGTTTTTATACAATAATATAATTATATTTATTTGAATACGTTACGATACGATACAATCGAATACGATAGTTTTCATCTTCATCAGCTATCGATATATTCAAAGCAAACCATTGTACGGAAAAAACAAATCGAATAAAACAATACATATTCTTACAAAGTGATTAATTATATTTGTAAACGATGGCGACACCAAAAAAACAGTTATCACCGTATTCAACGCCACAGAAATATCCTTCGCAATCGGAGGACTATATATCTCTAGAGATGGGAGGCAGCAATCGGAAAAATTTTAAGATGCAATCAACGTCCTTCCAAAGAGAAAGTCCTTATCAACGCAAAAACGTGTTTAACAATCGAAATGATTTTCGTGACAATCAAAGGAAGCAGTTTAATGTAAGTTTTTCATAGATCAGACATTTCATACTTAACTTAACTTATTGATAAACAACTGAAAACTTAAGAATGCAAGAAAGAACTTCTTAAGTACAGTTAAGTAAAGTTACGCTCAAGGCAAACGAGGCTCTAAAGTTTTTTTAATGAATTCTTAAATTTATAGAACCCTCGACAACCCGCAGAATATGATTTCTCGTTATACTTTCATCCCAGTATGCTTGAGGACCCATGGGAAAAGCTGAAAAAACGTCATGAAGCGCTTTGCATCAGCAAAATAATATCGAAAGAAGAATCCAGTGTCTGAATTAAATTATTATATTTTAGAATTGACTATTTTTAAGTTAGAAATTTAACAAATAAATACGATAATAAAATCGGATTAAATCCCGCGTACCGTCTCAATCAAAATTAGAAGTATATACCTAAATATACAAAAAGTTAAAGTCAAATCTGAAACATCACTGAACTTCTGAGATTTTAAGAACTATTGCAAATACCAATTGAGTATTTTAGAATAATAAAATAGCTGGAAATCGAACCTAAAAATCTCCACATAGATTCCAATTCTGTTCGAAGTGTCATACTTATTGGAGAAGAGATGTCAAAGCTGGAAAAATATCATTATTTCTTTCATAGCGAAAAATATGTATCAGGGGTGTCACAGAATCCGATAGCTGTCGGAATTGGAATTTTAGTCGACTGAATTTTCATATATATTTCATAGACAACCGGATAAAATAGGGTTCTGTTCAATCGAGAACCGATAATAGTTCCGATTCAAAACCAAAAACAACAAAATTTGTTAATTTTTTATGAAATTTCGATCGGTTTTAATTCCGATTCCGACAGCTATCGGATTCTGTGACACCCCTGTATACCTGATTTTTGTTGTTGTATAGAGTATAAATTGGCACTGAGCATTGGAACGACCCTTTAGGAGTTTCAACTAATTTTAAATTAATAGAACAACTGATTGATTTAA
Organism: Chlorops oryzae; assembly: GCA_020466095.1. NCBI lineage: Eukaryota > Metazoa > Arthropoda > Insecta > Diptera > Chloropidae > Chlorops > Chlorops oryzae. Next base: position 14,768,372 of record CM035807.1, on the reverse strand, counting down.
AGTGACAATTAATTTAAACTCTGACTTTTTCCCATGGAGAAAACTAACTTTTTTAGCATGGCGATGTCCTACGGCAAAGTCAATTGTCTGAATCTGGATATCTTTTAAATTAGTTAAAAATCAGTTTATTTTAAATTGATATTATTTTAATTTTTCTTTGAATGATTTCAAAGTTGTTTCTTTCCAGTCTGTCTAACAATCCGAGGTCTGTGAGTTCAAATCCCCGTTCAGACAAGGGTTTTTTTTTTTTTTTTTTTTTTTTTTTGTGGTAAAGTATGTAATAATATACCTAACATTTAAATAATAATGAAAAAACTTAAAGGAATATCCTTTCAACCAAACTTTTTATTCAAAATTATAAAAAAGAAAGGTTTCAGTGGAACTTAAAGGAGTTTTTCAAAGAGCTTGTGTATGACGTATTTGAAGAAAGGATGGCAAACTTCACGGTATGGTTGGCAGCTTCTTTTCTCCTTTAGTTTGTATTTAAAATTTACCTGACTCTTTCAATTCCCAATTTTTCCACATCTTATTTCTGTCTGCAACAGGATTCGAACTCCAGCCTTCGGATTGCTAAGCGCAATCGCTATGCGCTACGCCACGAAGAGATCGAATATATTCAGATTTAATACATTATATTAAAGTTCATGTATGGTATGTCAACTAATTGCTTTTCAACTAATTGTCAAATATATTTTTTTTCAATCTGATTTCCTAAATTCCGATAGGGGAGGTGTTGAAGCTATTGTGAATGAAATACATTTTCTTTTTTTTTTTTATTATTGAGTATATAGTATGTGTTGTTAGTAAAGTCTGAATTATATGGAACGTATCACACAGGTTTTATTTTAAGTTCTAAGAATCGGTTCAGTCTTTCAAAAGAGGCGTTTCTGAACAATGTAAAACACGCATGCCAAAAAGAATGTAAATGCGAAAAAGAGCAACATTTTATCTGTACATTCCCGTCGGCCGTACTTCTTCAATAGCTTTCCCGATTGCGATATAGAACCAGCTGTATGATACAATTCATCCCGTGTTGATTCCATATTCAGAGATGAGGATACAAGAGTCTCCAAAGTAATGGCACTCTTTTGTGTTGTTTCCGATAGATGTCTTGAAATGGCTAGCATTTTCTCCGTAACATTGTTCTCTTGCGAAACTAGACTACCGCGATTCAGGAGTCGTCCTCCTGCGCTGCGATTCCTCAAATCTGTTTCCCCGGTAATCGCCATGAGCTCTTCACGATTAGCCTTCTCTATTTCCAACATGGTCGCTATGTTTGCTTTACGAAAAGCCTGCTGCGTTTTGTTGAATTGGTCTCGATGCCCTTCTACTTCTTTGACTAGACATTCATCTTCCATATCGCGAGCTAAATCATCGAGCGCCTGGATACTTTTTCGCAATGCAGCAATTTTGCCGCGACCAGCTTCATTCAATGCCTCGAGTTCATTTATGGAACTATTTCCATACGTTTGTATATCCTTGGGAAGAAAACTTTTACAAAAAATACAATTAATTTTTAAATTTTAATTGATTTACCTGTATGATTGCTTTGGCTTGCAAATGACTATCAATTATGTCTTGTCTAATTGACTCTAGCGTATAACTTTCCAGACTCATTTTCCTTTTTTTGCTTTAATACTACATGAATATTTTTGTTCATATAGAACGTTTTGTTTATACAGAATATTATTAAAATGTATATTTTTGAGGAACACGTAGAATTTCGCTTTGATTCAGTGCTGCCAGCCTCAAAATTTTCCGCCCGAAAGCAATAGTAAAAATCTCCTAAAAACATGGCTTTCAAATTATTTTCCGCTAAACTTTTAAAGCCATTTAAGTGCCGTGTTTTCGTCGTTTTATTCAGTTTTATTCATTTAGTTATTTTCAATATGCATAAGTTCATGTATACAACTAATGGTTGTTTAGCTAGAACATAAATTTTTGCAAGAAATGTTTCTAGTTTCACAATATATATGTATTATATTAATATATATTATATATTAAACATGTCGATTGTTTCATTTTCTTCAGTATTAGAGCCTCGGTACAATAGTCCCAGAGCAATGCTTGCGTGCGTGAGATGAGAGAGAGAACGAGTGATAGAGTGAAAATCGAGAATAGAAGAGAATGAGAGAAGCAGAGGAGATGGAGAGAGAGGAGAGAGAGATAGAGAGGAGAGGTAGAGAGAAGAGAGAGGAGAGAGAGAGAAGAATAGAGAGAGAGATAGAAGAGAGAGAGAGAGAGAGAGAGAGTAGAGAGTGTTGCAATCATGACTCTCGAGACAGTGCAGTGAAAGACAGTGACTTATAGTAGGTTAATTTAATGCATCCTTGTTAATGTCTGTGAACAGCCTTAGTATCTTTCATTAAGTATAATTTGAATGTATACATATAATGGTTTTTTATAGCATTTTGCAAGAAATTTTTAGTTTCAGCATACGATATATCGTAGTTATATTAATATTCACTAATTAAACAAGCAATAGTTTATATTTTTGGGTTAAGCCTACGTACAATAGTAGAACAATGCTGCAACTTTCGGCCAAAAGTATTAGGGTACACCAATTACATAGTGGTTACACAACACTCGGTTATGGCGTGGTTCACCACAGTTGAACTTTTTCACAAATATGCCATAACGCGCAAATTTGGCCGAAGTTGAGCTATAGTTCTATATGAGCCAATCTATGTAATGCCATTTTTGGGCTATAGGTATATATCAATAATCGAATGTTCGAAGGTTGAATAAAAATTAAAAAAAAAAAAAAATAAAAGGAAAATATTGAAGAAGCGAAAAAGTGGAAACTTTTTTTTACGAAATTCATTCATTCATATTGAGTCTTCTTGAATACGAATTCTCGAGGTTTTCGAAGGAAACCCTCAACTAGCCTGATTTTCTTCTATTGTAAAAACTCTTTTTTTTAGAAAGAGTTATTTTATAAAAACTAATTTTAAAAGATTTTGATATCTAAGATACAAAAACGACAGCACTGCTCTCGGACTGGTCCTATTTACATTAGGGCAATTATTGCCGGCAATTTTTTGTTTATAGGCGAGACGAAGCTCGGGGATGTAGAGAAACTACCGGCAATAGTTGCCCTAATGTAAAACGGCACACTATTGTACCCAGGCCCTTCGTTTTGAAATTTTTAAAGCCGTACATACCAACTGTGAACAACCTGCTCAAGACGTAATCTTCTTCTCTATAATTCTTGATTAATAATAAAAAAGGCACCGAAAATACTATGAAAACAGAAAGCTATAAATGATTTTTAAATATATTAATAAAGCCTTATGTGCGTTTCTTTTTTTTTTTTATCGAAGAAGAGATCATTCAAGAAAGTGATTTTCGTATGCAAAATAACCCTTAAACCGAACGACTTGCTGTAGCGTATTCGACGCGAATTGCCGACAAGTGCAACGAAAGTAGAAAGTAAAGAATTGAAAATTCAGTGATAGCTTATAAGCCGCCACATAAGGTCGTGGAGAGGTGCCAGTCGGAATCTGTTTTAAACCAAAAATTAATTACAAGCAAAAAAAAAGTAGATTGTTGACGATTTGAGCATAAAGATATTTAAAAGAATACAGTTAAAATACTTATCTAATTAAATTGATTCGTTTTTCAAGGAAAATTTGCCTTCGAAAGTGTAAGTTTTTTTTTTGGTAAAATTTAACATTGCGCCACAATCCGTTTTGACTCGCATTCGATTGTTGTGTACATATTTTGTAGATACTTAAATTGGTAATAAAACCTGTGTTTATCTATACCACGTTTTAGCAGGCAGAAAAACAAAAAAAATGTAAATTAATATGACGTAAAAGTTAAAAGTCTTACGCGGAGTGACTGAACTAAAAAATGTAACAAATTTTTTGGGTCAAATAGAAAGAGAAAAATTAAAAAAAAAAATTGGTTTTATATTTTTTCCCCTTTAATTAATTGAAATCGTCTGTGAACTGCGTAAGATGCTCTAAATTGAAATCAATTGAGATAAATGTATTTAAATGTCTGCTGTGCAAATTATTGCCAATTGATTAAAATTTAATTTTTTGAGTTTTCAAATTTGATTTTTTTTATTATAAATATTTTTTTTTCTTTCTTTTTAAACAATTCGAATAATTATGAATATTTTTTTTTTTTTCGTTTTAGAAATCAAAATTGAACATTAATTGCAATACTTTTGAGTTAAAATTATTAAAAAAACAAAAAAGACAAACTGTTTAACGTGATCAAATGAAGTATTTTGGCGGCATTGAGGGGTAAGTAAGGCGGAATACATTTTTTCTCACTCTAAAATAATTAAAAAACATGCCGCTTGTTTAAAAAAAAAAAAAACGTAATGAAACGAAAGTTTTAATATGCGGGCACATCCAACAGTTGGACCAATTTTGGGCCAGGGATGATGCACTTTCAAGTACATATTGGGGCTCCACAACAAAGGGGTCACAACTCAAAATTTTGTGAATTTTTCGATCTTGTCCATAGGTCTCTCATCTATGTAGGTACCTGCACGAAAAATTCTATTCCGTTATTTCTGTTATTGTAAAAAGCCGGGGGAAAAAACCGTCATGCCTTTCTTCTTGATTTGACACTGCAACGCATTTTGTTTTTCGCGTTTTCTGAAAAATGAGAAATTTTGAGTTGTGACTCCTTTGTTACGGAGGTGCGATATACCGGCATTCGTAGAAAACTTGAATTCAAAATAGAGGAATTTTCATTTCACTTACCGCATAAGCAGAAAATTATTTCAATGGGGCAAGGGGCTGCGGGGTTAGTTTTTTTGAGCATTATAATACTATATATATCCTGGCTGATCTCCTGTTATTTTCTTATTCGTCGCATTTCGGCGCCAGTAGCGTAGCGAGGGGGTCGAAGGGGGAAACCGCCCCCAACTCATTTTTCAATTTTTATAAAGGTATTCTTATTTAGGCAGGTTTGAGGGCTGCATTTCCTACATTGTGCCCCAATTGTGTCCAGGGCCCCAAAATGTCTTGCTACACCACTGTTCGGCACCGATTTTAACCCCATAAAATTACCTCTGTTACGCCGCTATCCGAACATTGTAATAAATTTCAATTTTCTTTCAATTATTTTTACAAAAAGCGGATGCAAATAATTGTGTAGAGAATTTTTCAAAGTGCGTCTCGAAATGAATTTTTTTCTTTCCAAAATTACTTCATCCAAATCTTCACACTGTTATCGGACAAAATTTGAATTCTTTATCAAGTGATTTCTTTTGAATAGCCAAGAGCTTTTAATGAAAATTTTATTCTATAAATTTTAATGTGCACTCGTGGGCACATAAATAATTATGTCCATGTGTCAGTCACAGCATATCAACAGAGCTTTAATAACCGTCCGAGCTATGGAATGATTTGAAGCTTGACTTAGCTTCAGGGTATATAAGAGTTCCGGGGTCTTGTAGAATGCAAATGTCCTCATGTGCAGTTGCAATTATAACGCCGATCTGTGTTCTAGTTTCGCTGTATTAATTTTTTAATTTTCATTAGCTTAAGATCTTGTGATTTTTTTATGCAATATACATACGTAAAAATAAAAAAAACCATTCGTGCTGCCTAGCACGTGCTTGTAAAAACAACAACAACAACAACTCTATAACCGATACGAGTAAGAGTTTCGCCGATAAGCAACAACAATTGCTCACGAGCAGTGCCGGACACCACTACAATTACTAATTGCATTTGTGCGCGTGCACATTACACAGCGAGAAACAGTTGTGGATGTTTTCATACAAAATTGCATACATTTTTCTTAGAGCCGAAAAATTTTGTTCTTTAGAACTGGGTATGTCCCTGGATCGATATGTCGCAATAACTCGACGCCTCGTCCAAGAGGTAGGGATGGGTCATTTCGGAGCCTTTTCAGATCATCTTGAGCTCTTTTATCTTGAAAATTTACAGTGCAGAGCAGAGAACTATTGTGCAAATCAATGATGTGCTGAATTTATATATATTATATAATAAAAATAACTGAATGTTAAGAACACGATGAACAAATTCCTGAACTATAAAAAATTCATTTTCTTCAAAGTGTATCAAGGCTGAAAAAATTTACGTTCTCATCTAGCTTCATCCGACGCAGCTCCGTCTCGCTTGACGTTTTCCACTCAACTGAACGATTTTTTGGCTCTCAGCTTTGCTTCTCATTTGAGAGCAATTTTGTGCACATACGAGTGCTTACGCTCTTTTTGCTTCTAGCTTGCTTCCTTGGCCGGCACTGCTCACGAGTTATTCAATGCACACAAAAAAAAATCTTTACAAGTTTTCTCCCTCTCTTTCCATAATGCTCATACAATGTTTCGTTTTAATATTTTTATGATTAAAAATTACCGAAAATATCTCTGCTATTACAAGAGGCATGAATAAAGATGTGATCAGACCTTTTTCTCAAGTTTTTGAGCAATTGCTTAGCTTGATATGGAAAAAGAATATCAGTAAAAATTATCACAAAAAAAACACATCGTTAAAAAAATGAAGTGCTTTCTATTTAGTTTATTTACTTCTTCATATAATGTTCCTATTGCATTATATATGCGATGATGATTTTGGAATACGCTGTCTTTTATTCAGTGTAAGTAATGTTTACAATGCACTATCCAGCGGCGGATCAAGACAATTTGTCGCCCTAGGCAGTTGAGATTTTGCCGCTTTCGATAGCAGCCTAATTTTCGATTATTGATGCATTGACGGCCAGAATTTGCCGCCCTAGGCAGCTGCCTATGTTGCCTATAAGGTAAATCCGCCACTGGCACTATCATTGATTTTAAACTACCAGTATGTAATTTCAGTACTATTAAAGTTTTACTTTAACTTTCGATACAGGTGAAATTTAACCCGGTAGCGCCTGAATTGAAAAAAAATAAATTTAAAAAATAAAATGAAATATGAACTGGTTCAGGTATGGGAATGACAGAAAACGAACCATTTCGGTGATGCCATATGGCATCGCTACGCGCTACCGGGTTAAGTATCAGTAAACATTTCCTGGGAGTGCAGGTGAAGCTTCAGTATCAGAAATTTCAGTAGCACTTAACTGATACTGGTACTTAAAATGTTTAATGCACTTTAAATATACTGGAGTGTGAAATGTATGACATACACACATACATATGTGGCGTGGTGCCTTCAATGAAATTATATCTATTATGCAGAACCGGATTAAGGTTATGAGAACCCCCAAGCCGGATGTTAAGTGGCGGACCCCCTTTTTTTAAAAGAAAAAATTATTTGCCCTGAGAGTAGGTAGGTAGGTTGAATTGGCTGCCACTTAGGCCATAGGCCCATTGTGATACCAAGGAGGTATTCTTGTGTTTGTGTGAGTGTATATCTTATTATGTAGTGTGCCCCTAACATGCGATTTTTTGAAAAACCAGTGCTAGGCTTGGATCATTACACTGCGTTTCGCCTGTGCCGGGAATCGAACCTCGGACCCTGGGATCAAGAGCATAGCACGCATCCACTGCGCTATCCCAGAGCCACGCCCTGAGAGTAAAAAATGAATTCTATATTTCCGCACGGAAAACCACTATTAATCATATTAACACTGTTAGGTTCATCCTTTAATCCGGCCCTGCTAAAGTAGCTCAGCAATACCTGAGTACCTAAAGAGGTGAAAAAAGAAGCAGAAAAGAGTACATCTGTACCTATAAAATTATATATGCATAGAACCACCCCATGGCTCTGAAAAAGTTGACTACGGAAATAAAACGTGATTTCAAATTTCTAATTGCATTTTTAAGTGGGCATGGCAGACTGTGCGATCTTTACCTCCCATTCATTCCCATTTTATTCGAGCTCAACTAAACTGGTTGAATTTCTTTTGACGCAATAGATTTGCGCATATATTTTTGACGTTAATAAAAAAGCAATTATGCGCGTGAAGCCATAAAACTTTAAATCAATCTAACTAATAAAATCGATGTATACATTCATAGACATATGTGTGGACAAGCGTGCTTTGCAATCAAGTAGATACTCTTGTGTCTGCTTAATGGCACTTGATAAGATTTATACAATGCCTCCATACATACCTATGTATGTTGGTACATGTGCCGCAACACACCCACTTTGAAGTTGTTTCTTTTTTTTTTTGTCTATCCGCTGATTTAAGTATGCAAAAAAAAACAAGTAAGGGTGTTATAGTCAGGCGAGCCTGACAATAGAATACCCGACACATACACACATGTTCAAATAATTTTTAATATCAAGAGGTGTTTAAGACCATAAGGGGTCCCATATACCGACTTTTGATAGATTTTTTATGAAAAATGCCCCTTTGCCACGCCCACTTTTCCAATTTTTGTTGAACTATAATCGGAGGACTTAAATATACGCTCAAATTTTAAGTTTCATTAAAATATTTCGAAAAAGTCCGATTTTAAGGCAGTTTTGGGATTTTTGTGACAGACCCTAGTACTGGAGGTACCCTTAAAAATGGACCGATCAAAGAAATTTTTTGGAAGGTTGTTTAAGGCTACAAAGGAAGCACAAGTGCCAAATTTCGTTCAAGTCCCATTTGATTTTAGGGTGAAAGAGACAATTTTCGAAAACTTCTGCCACGCCCACTTTTTCAATTTTTGGAAATAATATTACTGGCCTTTAAATATGATCAAATATCAAATTTCATCAAAATATCTTGAAAAACTTCGATTTTAGAGCAGTTTTTGTGATTTTCGTAACAGACCCTAGTACTGGAGGTACCCCTAAAAATGGTCCGATCGGGTCCATTCTCGAACTTGTTCTTACTCATGTCCCCGTGAGCACGCATACCAAATTTTGTCGCGATAGCTCAACTCCTTCGATAAGAAAACTGTATACAAACAGACGGACAGACAGACGGACAGACAGACGGACAGACGGACGGACATGGCTAAATCGAATCTCCTGGTGACGCTGATCATTTCTATATATATTTTGTATGGTCTATCTCGACTGGTTCTGGGTGTTACACACAACCACACAAACGCAATATACCCTCGACACAGAGTGTGTCGGGTATAAAAATGTATAAATATCGTTATGTAGATATAATTGTATGGATAGATTATTTTTTGTCAAATCAGGATTATTTCGACATGTGTAAAAAAAAAAAAACAAGTAATAATAGTCCACTCAAAGTGCTGACTTGATATCGCAGATAAGGGAGAAAGAGAAAGAGCATTTCTATTAGAGCCTTTTATTTATGGGGAATTTCCTGATTGGAAGGCTTTCGATGGTAATTCGGTCAGATCAAAAGACCCGCATTGGCATAGGTACTACAATATCCACTAAGACCGGTGATTAGTCAATAATCATTTTCTGTAAGCAATATTTTGAATTAATATCGAGATTTATGAGCAATTGTGTGACTATTTTCCCGGCGATCGGATTTAGGTTTTATGACAAAAGAATATAAATATTTTTCTCTTGATTGGTTTTAGTGGAGCAACCCATTCGCGACTGATAATTTGTAACGATAAAGGAGAATGTGTGGCCACAACAACTGGACTTGGTACAAATCACTGGATCGTGGGAATCCCCGAGTGTTCGCGCCGAATAGCTGACATGGTGGAACGTGCCAAGGAAGAAGCGAATATACCCGATAACGTTAAGCTAATCAGTTTGGGGCTATGTTTGAGTGGCTGTGAACAGGTTTGAAAAGGATTCTTTAACGTTGTTTTCGGCTTGAATGCCTGCAATGTGTGGCGTTTTTTTTTTTTTTTTGAAGGACGCTAGTAACAAAGAACTCGAGATGGAGCTGCGACATACGTTTCCGGATATTGCTGATAATTATGTGGTCCGCAGCGATACGGTAGGAAGTTTGTTCACCGCTTCGAGTACGGGAGGCTTGGTTGTCATATCCGGAACGGGCAGTAATACGATGCTTATGAATCCTGATGGCTGTATTTACACTTGTGGAGGTTTGTCTTTAAATTCTTTTCATTTATTGATATATTGCGAGAAATTATCGAGACGACAAGGCAGTTAAAAAAAAAAAAAAGGTTATGTGTAATAAACTATATGGGGGGGCATTCATTTGTGTTTAGAAGTCGAATGTCATAAATTTGTCAAATTACTTTATAGACCACAATCGGGAAAAATTTGATATAATTCAAACAGTCGCGGTATGATTATGACACAATCGTCGAATTTTCAACTGTTTTTCTTTTTAACATGCTTACATATGCAGTCAGTTACAAACGCCTGTGCGTTTGATTGGAACTGATTCCATATGTTTGCATGTGTTGAATATTGGCAGGAATTCAAAGCGAGAAATTCCAGTGCTATTTTAATGCAGAATAACTTTTGATTTTATATAAAATTTTCTTTTTAACAGGTTGGCTGATAAGTCCCCGGTCTAACAAAGAAAAACACATTTTTTTGTCAAAATTCGTTTTTATTATTCAACATAGTTCCCTTCAAGAGCGATACAACGATTATAACGACCTTCCAATTTTTTGATACCATTTTGGTAGTACTCCTTCGGTTTTGCCTCAAAATAGGCCTCAGTTTCGGCGATCACCTCTTCATTGCAGCCAAATTTTTTCCCTGCGAGCATCCTTTTGAGGTCTGAGAACAAGAAAAAGTCGCTGGGGGCCAGATCTGGAGAATACGGTGGGTGGGGAAGCAATTCGAAGCCTAATTCATGAATTTTTGCCATCGTTCTCAATGACTTGTGGCACGGTGCGTTGTCTTGGTGGAACAACACTTTTTTCTTCTTCATATGGGGCCGTTTTGCCGCGATTTCGACCTTCAAACGCTCCAATAACGACATATAATAGTCACTGTTGATGGTTTTTCCCTTCTCAAGATAATCGATAAAAATTATTCCATGCCCATCCCAAAAAACAGAGGCCATTACTTTGCCAGCGGACTTTTGAGTCTTTCCACGCTTCGGAGACGGTTCACCGATCGCTGTCCACTCAGCCGACTGTCGATTGGACTCAGGAGTGTAGTGATAGAGCCATGTTTCATCCATTGTCACATATCGACGCAAAAACTCGGGTGTATTGCGAGTTAACAGCTGCAAACACCGCTCAGAATCATCAACACGTTGTTGTTTTTGGTCAAATGTGAGCTCGCGCGGCACCCATTTTGCACAGAGCTTTTTCATATCCAAATATTGATGAATGATATGACCAACACGTTCCTTTGATATCTTTAAGGCCTCTGCTATCTCGATCAACTTCATTTTACGGTCATTCAAAATCATTTTGTGAATTTTTTTGATGTTTTCGTCGGTAACCACCTCTTTCGGGCGTCCACTGCGTTCACCGTCCTCCGTGCTCATTTCACCACGCTTGAATTTTGCATACCAATCAATTATTGTTGATTTTCCTGGGGCAGAGTCCGGAAACTCATTATCAAGCCAAGTTTTTGCTTCCACTGTATTTTTTCCCTTCAGAAAACAGTATTTTATCAAAACACGAAATTCCTTTTTTTCCATTTTTTTCACAATAACAAAAGTTGCTTCACAAAAGACGCTCTATCTCACAAACTAATTGACTTACAGACGTCAAATTTTGACACGAATCATTTGAAGGTTGCCACAATATAAAAATAATATGCATTTAATACTAGCGACGCCATCTATGTGTCAGACCGGGGACTTATCAGCCAACCTGTTAGATAGCTATTCGTATGCCAAAAGATTTCATTCATTCCCTTTATAAATATTACAGGATGGGGACACTTAATTGGCGATGAAGGCAGTGGTATGTATTAATTGAAAATCTATTTGCATCATTATTTCTATATTCCTTCTCTTTGCTCTCATTTTTTCGCAATCAGCTTGGTATATCTCGTTTCGGGCCATGAAACTTTGTTTCGATGAGATTGACAATCTAAAAAAGGCACCACATCCGATCAAATATGTTTGGGAATTGATAAAGAGTCACTTCAACGTCGAGACGACGATTCGATCTATTGCCACATTGTTATGCGAAATTTGATAAACCACATTTCGCGAGTCTGTGTAAAAAATTAGCCGAACTAGCCGAAGAGGGCGATGCCCTGGCCAAGTATATCTTCGAAGAAGCCGGCCAAGATATTGCGAGAAATATTCAAGCGCTATTGCCGAAAGTCCATAAAGATTTATATGGGAAAACGGGAAATTTGAATGTGGTCTGCGTGGGATCTGTTTGGCATAGTTGGCCATTATTGTACGATGGATTTGTGAATGAAATAAGCAAGAGGGGTGAACTAGATTTCGGACTACTTATGGTTAGGATAACAAAGAGTATGGCGTATGGAGCTTGTTATCTAGCTGCTGATGATGTTAAACATCCGATGCCGCGAAATTATTCGGATAATTTCGAAATACTTTTCAACTTTAATGCAAAGCATGGGGATCACAATGGAATCTCGACTGCGAAAAATAATATCGGAATGGATATATAAATGGTTCGACCATTATTATGACAGTAAAATCCGAAAATATTACATTTCTAATGTAAATTCAAAAAAAAAAAAAAAAAATTGTTTTACTACTGTCTGCGACTACAATAACAAAAATATGTGATCCAGCACTAGCAGCAGCGCTATTTATTCCATAGGAAAATATTTAGATTTTAAAAATGTTTCATAATGATCAAATTAAGGATTTTAGAACAGTCTTTTGGGCATTGTCAACTTTATTTTAAGGAATTCAAATAAAATATTGTATTTTTACGTAACAGAAATAATGATATCTTAGAAAGAGAGAGAGAGCGTTTATTTTCGCCCAACATATAGAATGTTCTTTCCAGCGTTGATGGAATTTTAGTGGATTCAAGTGATGGAATTTTAAAACATTTAAAATATTCACTTTTTTCAAAAAAAAAAAAAGTACACTTCTAAAGCTTTTTTCAAAATTGATAAAGGAAGTTCAAGATCAAAATCCAATACAATCGCATACACCGATAAGAAAATCTTTTTAGAAGCCAGACCATATATTTATTGAGCATGAAGTTCATGGACTAGACTATTTAAGAACTCGTGTTCTAAAAAACGAGTGCTCTTAAGTATTATGAAATAATTCACGCTGGTCAATTCTTGTTCAGATTAAATTTTTGATTAGATTGTGACACGTCTGACATTTTATCAAAATTTTTAAATTTCATGCATTAAGAATCCAGATTCAATTCGAAATATTTCGCATTATATAGCAAAAAAAAAATTTTTTTGCGGCTTATCCGTCGCAATTGCTTTGATTTTCGTGTGTTAATTTTCGAGGAATTTATTTCCTGACCAGATATGTGTATTTTTTTTTTAATACTAATTTCTGAAGGTCTCATTCTTTGAGCTTCTACTGGTGGTCCCTTTTTGTAACTTTTCTAATTTATCCAAATAAATAAAGACACTTTGCTTGATTGTCATCCCAATGATTCGTCTTTATTCCTTGTTCAATTCTGAAAAGTATTTCGAAATCATTAATTATGAATTTTCGGTTATTTACCTAAAATAGGAATCTCTTTGCCGCAGTATTATCTTTGCTTCGTATGAATTGGCGTGTTCAATGAATGCGATCTTGTCACAACCTGCTCTCAAGTCTTAATTTGAATACCATCTCATGTCACTGTGATTTTACATTTTCTTATTTTTTTTGGAACACTTCATATGAGTAACCATTCTCCGCATGTGATTCCCTAATTGAGTCAATTGTCAATTGAGTCTTCCATTAATATTGAGACATTTTATAAAAAAGTATAAACATTGGGGTCAATAACTTGAGTCTTGTAAAGTTGCTTGCGTTTGCATTTGAAATGTGGGCTCGAGAGTCTTATGCTTGTGCTTTTCGAACTTTCAATATATGTAGGTTATAGTTTCTTTTCGCATGCAATTAATTACAATATTTTTATAAAGAAATTTATAAAGAGCAGATAAGAAAAAATAATAAAGCCAAAGGTCCCGTCATTACATTGGAATATTGTTTTCGATTACTCAAATAATATTGACCGAGAAAACTTTGAAGGCAAAGAATCATTGTACGAGGTCATTAGTTTGATTGTTTCTTTTAACATAATAACATACATACATATACACGCATACATATGTACATATAAAGGAAACTAAAAGTTCCTCTTTAGCCGCTGTAGAATTTGATTCTCGTTTAAAATTGCGTTTAAAGGCTGAAATTCATGCTTTTTATAAATCACATATTCAAATACATAAGTATATTTTCCACAGATATTCCATCGATAACAAAACACATAATAAAAAGTAATATATCTTTAATCTACAATTGCATATGGCAATGATGACGTCACAGTTCAACGTCTCTCAAAAGTAGTACAGCTACTGACGTTACATCATTTCTCACACGCAATCGCATGTTTTGCGCTAACGATAAAGTGCCCACCAGCATCGAACGCGCTGTGTGACGGACATCCGCACATGCGAAGAAAAATTAATTTTCAAATTATTACTCGTCCGTGGAAAAAGATTTCAAGCAGAGCTCATCTCGTCTTATGTGCCGTTCGATAAGCGAAAGAAAAAGGGGAACTCACTTCAATCACTCTCTTGTGGTGTTGATTCAATATTTTTTTTGTTCAAAACTGAGTGAAAGTGAGGAATATTTAGTGAGTTGTTTGCCAAAGTACTCAAGTGAGCCCTGAACTCAGTTGTTTTGATATTAAACTTTTATCATTCGAAGGATAGAATGTTTTTAAGCTTGTTTTCACTCATAAGTGAATAGAATTTTCATAGAGAAACTTTCATCTGTAACTTTTTCCCTCGCCGCAAAATGTCCGCAAAAATAATTGAATGCGGACATTAATGCTGACTGGTTTGCCAGCTCTACTGACTGGGTTTCAGTGCTACCAGATCAGTGGATTTCCCACTAAATTTGGTGGAATTTAGACCTCCCGGTGGACATTTTAGTGGAACAAAATGTTCAGTGGAAAGTCTTGGTGGATTATTTTTGTTTTGGTGGATTGTTTAGTAGATTGTCCGGGCGAAGCTCTTTTTTCATCTGGTCGATTTTTTTTTTAAATTTGAAAAACTCGCAGACAGAAAACAGTTTTTATTGACATACTATATAACTACTTATTAATGTATTAACATGGGGTCGAAGACATTAAAATATGTACAAAAGTAAAAAAAAGGATTGGGGAAAACGATCGCAGTAAGTGCAACAATAACCGAAATTTTCCTATGAGTATAAATGTATATGTATGTATGTCTATGTTTTCGCAGAATTTTCACGAAATTCAAAGAAAAAAGTAGAAACATATATTTCATATGTACATAATAAACCAATCGTTAAAATACATTGTTTTCTGAACAAAATTATCGCATCAAAAATATTTACCAATTATCCTTTTCATTAAAATTTCGAATAAAATATTCGGATATTTTTTTTGCACAAGAAAAAGTTGTAATCTCAACCGTTTTTCAATTAAGTATGTGAATTAATCTCAATCGAATTTTATAGTTGAACTTCGTCGGGTAACGATAATCGATCCATTATTGAATACAAATAGAAAAAAGATGCTATTTATTGATTTAGTGGAAAAAATGTTATTTCTGGTAAAATCTAGTGGAATTTGGAGTGCCTTCAGTGGAAACACGCTCAAACCATCTGGCAGCACTGCTGGGTTTATAGAAAAATCAATTTGATTTTTAAAAACATCTCCGTCTGTGTGGATATTTGAAATGGCAAAAATTAGAAGCACTGTCTACTTAGGTTTCGATGACGAAGAAATAAATCCGAAATATACTCAATTAAATAGCACAGTAAATAAAATAGGCGGAAGTCCAGTAAGTCATTGCTTTTATTTTTTTTTTTATTTATGATTATTGATTAAATAAATGTTTTTTAAGGATTGGCCCAAGGCAGGCAGCGATATAAAAGTTCCATTATGTGTGCTGTGTTGTATGGTTCGTCCATTATTGTTGCAACTATATGCGCCACTAGAGGAGTCACCATTCCATCGTACGCTATATGTTTTCGGTTGTTTAAATCCAAAATGCTCCCAAAAGTCCAAAGCTTGGTCTTGTATTAGGACGCAACATTTGGATGCAATGGGTGACATGCATCAGGATAGTGGTAGTAGGAAGAAACAACCGAAACCAAATGTTAATTGGTGCAGTGGCGCTGACGATTGGGGTCTTGTTGAGGAAATGGATACGGAAGCCGATGAGTTTCAAAAGGAGGAGACACAAAACGAAGAGAACGGCAATGTGATTGAACGTGATAATAATGTATTTCTGCAAAATGCGGCTTCTGCGGAAACTGACGAAGAAGAAGAGGATGATGACGAAAGCCATTCGATGGAAAACGAACTTATTTGTGATTTCGATCATTTGGATATGCAACCGTTCCAACAGAAACAAAATCCTAAAGATGATCCGAATGCTAATTGTGCATCTGGGCCGGAGCCTGGTGCCAGTACGTGCGATGATTCGAATACTACTTATGCTGAAATTGAAGCTGCTGAAACGGATCTTGTATTGGTGGAAACGCCTGAGAAGCCCTTACGCGATTTGGGTGCCTTATTACAGATCACCTCGAATGGTGGTCCTCTTAATAAAATAACTGATTTTACGCTCAAGTCCTATTTTATTACCGTTGAGATCGAGCAAAATAATCAGCGGGATGACTATGCTAATGCTGGCATATCCGAGGATCATATTCGTGAAATATATCAGGAATATAAAAAAAAGGATGAAGCCGAACATTCACCGAACGGTGGAAATCCATTCGATTCGAGTGTTGCGGAAAATTCGGAAAACTATGAGAAAAGTGCACCAGCGCATGGTGATCTTATGTTCCATCATTTCTTGAGCACTATCCAAAGGAATCCGGGACAGATTTTAAGGTGAGTTGGGATTTGATTTCCTTTTAAAATATTCCGTTTATTATATCTTGAATTTTTTTTTTTCAGGTATACGCGTGACTCTTTACCTTTGTTGATTGCTCCACTGAAGGAAGCTATACCGAAATGTCCAAATTGTAATGGTGACACCATTTGTGAGGTTCAAGTTCTATCGACATTAATTAGTAAGCTTCGTTTTCAACAAAACGATGAATTTGCTCCTATAGAATACGGCAACGTTCTGGTTTTTACTTGCCTTAAGAGCTGTTGGGATACGCCCGATAAGATGCGTTATGAACGAATTATAGTGCAGGCAGAAAAGTGAAGTAATGTTATAGGATAGATGAACGACTTATTCGATTAGCTTTTATTACACATCATGAAGTGGTGTAGAACACCGCATGCAATTTATATCATATACCTTTATGTAAGAGAAAACCATAGCGATGGTTTTGTTGGCTATGATGAAACCCCCATCATTTCTTCTTGAGCACATCGACCATAATTCAGGGTTTCAGATACACAAATATCAATATATCAATATTTTTCCGAAAAAGTCCGAATATCTTTACAATTATATATGTATATTTTACCCGTTCGAAATCACCCACACTCGTTTTTAAATTAGTTATCAAATTTACTTCTGTTATATTCACTAAGCGTATAGATATCGTTGTTACTTTCGTCCAAATTTTTATAAGAGTATCAGTCTTGAAAAATTTAGAAAATTTAAGAATTTTCCGTCCTTGATTTTAATCGAAAGAACGAACATATTAAAAAAGTTTTTTAAATTTTGCTCCCTAAAGATTTAACACTTGTTTTTTTTTTTTTGTTCACAGTTTCTTTAAGTCTCTTGATGGATATTTCACTTGACTCATATTTATATTTAGGCAAGTTGCTTACCTCATATTCGATTTTGAAGCAATTTAAAGATAAGGAAACAGAAAACATATACTATAATACCATTAAATCTCATTCATTCGTGAATTAAGGACGAATAGAAAGTGAAAAGGAAAGCATTTAAACTTCAACTTTAACGGAGGGAAAAAATGCAGTAATTATTCAAGCTTTGAGGCCTTCCTGTCTCATTCCAGATTTAGATGTTGTTATTTTCAAAAAAAAAAAAAAAAATATAAACTAGAGGCGGTTGATTTTAGTTTTGGAAAACAGAGGACTTAAAACACATCCTCCTATGATTTTTGCGCAAATTACAAATCCTATAAAGATGGAAATCGCATCTTGTTGCTTAACAATAGGCAGAAGTCCGGTCAAATATTTCCCATTCATTCGACTTTAAGATTTTAGATTTAAGGATGTTATTATGGAGCATTCCACGTACGGGACAAATACTATTCATGATATTTTTTATGTTTAAATGATTAATTTTATGAAAAGATTATTTTAATGTACTCATATTAAGATACTTAACAGGATATAAAGTGCCATTTACAAAATTTTTGAGTAATTATATTAGTTTTTGCCTGTTTGTACGGGACAAAAGTATCATTTTCTGTGGAATGCTCCTTATGAGAAAATGGGAAATTGCAATGGCGTGGAATATCAAATTTTTTTCGGGTATCGAATTTAAGACTTGTGAGCCTAGTCAATTAAGTGAACGATTTGTATTTTTAAGCTCATTTCAAACTTGAAACCAAATAATTATCGCTTTTAAAATTTTAATCATACAAGCTTTTAATTCGTTGAAAATAGAAAAAAAACTGAATTTTTGAATTATCCTTTAATAAAAAGAAATATGAAATTACGCATTTTGTTTCAATTTTTTCACCATGATAAAGTTATAAAAATAAAGTTCGATGCATTTTTACTTTGGTTTCTTCATTAATACCCTAAACAGATTACACCATTAATGCAAATCAACGACTTAATTTTGCATTATGTCGTGCATTTGACTTGAACTTGATTAAATAAATGCACAACTCAAAGCGTGAATTAGCCGATTTTTGTCTGGCAGCTCTAAGAAAAAGCTACCGAAAGTTATGGTATTTTTGTTATTTATTGGCAACATATGGCAAGTTTACTGTCAGTCACGGTTGCCACAGTTGATGTTTCGCGCTGTGGCTCTTTTTTTATTTTATATGGCTCTTTTTTGGGTTTCTTTCGCCAAGAGAAAATTTACTCAACAACCAGTTCAAAGCGTGCGAACATATCAAATAATTGAAGTCACTAATAATTAAAAGGTAAAATTGCAGCTTTAAGATTTGGCGGACCTAATTTACATCACAATATTTGGATTTTTATACATACAACAAATTTTGGCTTTTTTTTTTAGTCAAATTGGCTCTTTTTTCAATTACCCTTATATTTTTTAAATGGCAACCGTGCTTTCAGCAAACTGCAAGAAGGTAATGCGCATTTACAGTCTGGAGACCTGTTTTTGTGATTTGCATTAGCGGTTTTTAATTTCGTATTTCAGCTGTAATCTGTTTTGGGTATAAAGCGAGCCACACTCAAATGTAGGAGATTTTTGGGCATTTTTTGAGACATTTAAGTGATATAGGGGCCCTTACACGTTCATGTTTGCCTGCAAGCGTGTCATGCTCATCACTCCACGCATGACTGCAGGCAAACGTGAACGTGTAAAGGCCGCTTAAGGCAAAACGAAAACTGGCAGCACTGCGTATGTAAAAGCGCGGCAAAAAACTTTTTGGCGCGCGATCGCGAACGAATTTCAGATTCTGGGATGATGTTTATTTCGTTTAAACGCGGAAGTAGTGTTTTTTATTCGTTTTCCAATCGTTTTTTGATCAAATAAAGTGTTACGTGCGTGACGGCAGTTGTTGGAATACTCCAACAAACAAGAAGTGTCCAACTGCCAAGTGTAAGTTCATTCTTTTTGATTTCAGACTTTAGGGTAAGGGGAATGGGGAGAAGTACCTTGCATTCAAAGAGTTTGAAGCGCATTAGGCTTTAAACAAAGAACAACGTACGCAAGTAACGTGTTAAGTTTGTCTATTGCAGAATACATAATCCTATTGCATTTGTCAATTGCAGTAGAAACCGTTGTATATTGTATCATTAGATACCCCACCGTTCTTCTTAGCATCACAAATTCAAGTGGTAACCACCGACAGTCAGTTACGCCAAAACCAGTGGAGTAGATCTACTCCGTCGTATCCTCCTCTATCGATGAGATTGCAATTGCGATAAAAAGCCTATAGAAAAACGATACCCGAGCTAAATTCCTATAGAAAAATGATACCCGAGACTAAATTCCTATAGTAGCAGTTGCTCTAGTTTATAGTAACACGCGCGAATAGGCTTTTTTAGAGTTATTTCATTCATAAGTTTCCGAAGTTGTCCTTGTCAAATGATTATTTAAATATCTTCTATTTCTTTTAGGTTGATGTGTTTCAAAGTGTACAATCCTTAAGTGAGCTGTGCAAAAATATCTTTAAGGTTGTGGTGCTCTTACAGCGTAAATTAATAATAATCCTTAAATTAAAAGAAAAGAAAAACGGTGCTTTGGAAAATAGAGTTACGTCGTTCCTATCGAATAAGTTACATATGTATGGATGTACCCACCCATTTTATAGTTGAAATGGAATACTAAATAAGTCCTTTCTTCGCCGATTCGGGAACTTCAAATGGTAAGTCACACATTTTAAAATCACATTTAATTTTCCTATACACTAGAGAAATTTTGAAAACATTTCATTTCAACGTTATTTTTTGATCACCTAAAATCACATGCGTCCCTTTAACAATGCCCATGTAATAATGTCTCTCGCCGATTCGGAACTTCAATTATATTGCACATTTTAAATCAAAGCATTAAGTTCATAAGCTGCAAATTGACAAACGGGGATCACAGTCGTATCAGAACATATTTGAACAAAATCAATCTCTTTTTCAAAATCTCAGTAAAGTACGTCATTTGATTTTTGCATTATCTAAGAAAGTAGCTTGCAATGACAAAGGATCCTCATTACAACATGAGGAATATATGTTTTCATTTTTAATCTGATTTTGGAGTCTGGTCAAGGATCGATATTTGAATTTTAAATTTTAGATTTTTCTCAAATCTAGAAAGTATGATGTGTTTTGCATTAGATTTCTTAAAATGACTTTACAACGATTATATTTTTTCAGTATCAATTTATTCAAGATCTATAGCATTCAAATTTGAAAAATGTGATTTTTGAATTTTTGTTATTCATTTTGATATATTTATTCGGTAAAAATTTTGAAAATCATTTTTTTGCTTTGAAATAATAACTCCGTATTTTACGTTTCCAAAATGTTATGGTATGCTGAAATTGGTAGAAAATTGTAGAAGTTATAAGGAGTTTTCTGACTCTGCTCAAATTCAAAATGCTTCAGGCAGAAATCGTCGAACATGTTTTTCAAACCGCTGCCGACGTCCGATTTTGATGAAAATTCGCATATAGAATAAGTGAAAAATTCTAAGAATTTTGGCACTTAAACTTTTTTCAAAATACTGATTACAACTAGTCTAGTTCGGGTCTCGTTCCAAACTGGCCCAAAAAGGACTAGTTGTAATCAGTTTCTATCAGATCGCTCTATATGTAATACCTTTTTCGGGAATTTTTTTTTTTTTTAATCTAACGCTTTCCTATCGACCAGTTGTCTTCAACTTGTTTTGAGAACTTCGAAAGTTTAAATTTTGAATATATTCTTTTAAGGCTGAATTACAATCAGGCAGTGGCTGTTTTCGAAATTTTAAAACACACTGTTTGATATGAAACAATTAAAATAGGTATTTTAATTTGATTCATATAAAACAGTGTTCTCTAAAATTTCGAAAACTGTCACTGCCACTGCCTTATTGTAGTTCAGCCTTTGGTCTTCATCGAGTATAACTCAATCAAATGCCTTTGCTTCATTTGAATTTTTCAAAAATTTTGATACAAAATTAATAAACCTAGTTTAAACTCTCATAGCGACTATCATTTGAAAGTTTAAACCTTCAAAAAGTTTAATGAAAGAATTTTCCTTTTGTTACAAAAGTTAAATATGTTTTTTTTGTTAATAAAATTTAATATTTGGATGGCGTTCTTTTAAGCGCCTGACAGGTTTTGTTAAAGAAATTCGGATATGTGCCTCAAAAATGCAGCTAAAAAAAATCGGGTAGGTGCATTTTTCGCGTAAGTACCCGAAATTGTCTGGAAAATTATTGAATGCAGCTAAACAGAATATACTGTATACGATTTTAGAAGGTCGTGTTTGTGTGGTTGTGTGTAACACCCAGTACCAGTCGAGATAGACTATACAAAAGTATATATAGAAATGATCAGCGTCACCAGGAGATTCGATTTAACCATGTCCGTCTGTTTGTATACAGTTTTCTTATCGAAGGAGTTGAGCTATCTTGATGAAATTTGATATGCGTATCACAAGCACATGAGTAAGAACAAGTTCGAGAATGGACCCGATCGGACCATTTTTAGGGGTACCTCCAGTACTAGGGTCTGTTACGAAAATCACAAAAACTGCTCTTAAATCGAAGTTTTTCAAGATATTTTGATGAAATTTGATAGTTGAACATATTTGAAGTCAAGTTATTCAATTTCAAAAAATTGGAAAAGTGGGCGTGGCCGAAGGGCGTTTTTCGAAAATGGCTTCCTTCACCCGAAATTCAAATGTGACTTTAACGAAATTTGGCAGTTATGCTTCCTTTGTAGCCATAAACATCCTCTCCAAAAACTTCTTTGATAGGTCCATTATTAAGGGTACCTCCAGTACTAGGGTCTGTCACAAAAATCTCAAAACTGCCCCAAAATCGGATTTTTTTGAGATATTCCACTGAAACTTAGAATTTGAGCGTATATTAAGGCTTTCGATTAGAAAACAAAAAAATTTGAAAAGTGGGCGTGGCAAAAGGGAGGTTTTCATAAAGAAATTCAACAAAAGTCGGTATATGGGGCCCCTAATAGCCTTAAACACCTCTTGATATTAAAAATTATTTGAACATGTGTGTCTGTGTCGGGTATTTTATTGTCAGGCTCGCCTGACTATAACACCCTTACTTGTTTTTTTGTTATTCCGCTTGTGTAGTCTCTCCAAACTGGAATTCGGGGCCGCAATGCTTGGTAGGGTTTCCTATGCTTATCCTTTATTTGTGCCGGCATCCTACAGGTGCATATACTCATGCCTGATTCATGCCAAGAAGAAAATCATAAAAATTTTGTCTTATGACATCATTTATTGGTGTCCAATTACGATATCACAACAAATTTTGACTGAAAATGTGATATCAGACTATTTTTGAAAAAAAAAACTTAACTTTAACTCTTAAATTTTAACAACCAAACAATTATTTAAATGTTTTCCCTGTATGCCAATGGGGCATCGGCTACCAAATGATAGCTACGAACAGGAGAAAACCACAATGGTGGATATTTTGTAGAAATCAATTCAAAAACCGTTGACGATTCAACCTTGTTACGCACTTGAGTTATTTCATAGTGAAGCCAGATAAGTTGTGAAAACTTACGTTTTGGTGTGCTCATAATTTTAAACTCAATGTGATACTGTAAGCTTGCATTTTCATCAGGATAGGCACTGCTGCGCCTTTGTCGCGTCAAGTTGACACGTTGTTGTTGCGATTGCTGCTTTCTTAACACACACGAAATTATATTTCCCTTAAAAAAGTATTGTCCCCTTAAAACTTCTGGACGCAAATTATGCAAATTCCTCAATTTGTTAACACCAACGACTGGCTCATCGGCCGTAGTCATCATATAAACTGTGCCATCGGGAAGAAAGCGAATGTACCGGAAATATTCGACTAACTGAATCGGTCGATAATATTGATCCTGAAAACTATTCTCGCCCATACGTAGATAGGTTGTCTTACTTATGTAGCAACCGTTGTGAAGCACACGAGTTCGTTCAATAAACATATGGCGCCATGAATTGTATGTTTGGGAAATCTCTTCTTCTTTGCAACCAGGTTGGTTGGGTGTGCCGACATTAGGTCCCCAAATTCTGAAAATATAAACGAAGGTCGGAATTACACTTTGTAAAGCGATACACTACCAGATTCGATTCATTATAAACTTCAAAAAATAGAATTTTCTCAAACAGTCTTTCCCAAAGTGGGCCACATAACGTCCACTTGTGGGGCTGTGCTTTAAAAATCTAGAACATTGATTTTTTTTTTTTTTTTGTAAATCGCATTAATTCATTTCGTTTTTAAGTGCCTCAATGACCTTTATCTCTCTATCCTAAAGAATGATATTTCCTCTGTTTTATTCATGTCATGTTCTCCATTTACAGTTTAAAATAATATTACCTAAAACAAGCCGAACGCCAGATTTCCTCATCTCGTGCAAGCAAATACATGCCCTTGCTCACCTGAAAGCATTTAATTGTTTAAACTATCCCAAATTGACGCATCCTTCAAAATTACCCTAGCACAGTTCTCAAGCGAGGCCAAATCCAATTGATTGGAAATAACCCAGCGTAAGATATAAAAGAGGATTTCTGTCGGCAATTCGGAAATATGGCAACGTGTTGAGATTACACCATCTTCAGAATTACTAAGCAGCAATCTTCCTCCAACCTGAGCCAGATCCGATTTAAACTTTTCATACAAATCCAAATCGTCGTTATTTTCAAATTCTTTGTCATTGGCTGGCAACTTAGCCTCCGATTGCTCATTAGCATTTTGAACAGTTGCTGTTGTTGTTGATGATGATGATGTCGTTGTTGCATTCAACTTCTGTCGTTCGTAGAAAACTTGCTCGATTTCAGGTAAAATTTGTACTGCTTTTTTATAAAAGGGCAAAGCATCATAAACCTTGCCCTTTCGTTCAAGTTCAACGGCCTTTTTGAACAAATCCTCGGCAATATCCTGCTGTTCTTCGGCGCTTGCACTTGCCTTCGTTTTTTGCTTTCAACTCATTTTGAGCCTTCAATTCCCTTTGCCAATCCTCGCGGAACTGCTCTAATTCTTCGTATTCAGGTGGCGGCGTTTCCAATTTATCATCATCGTTATCGTCAATTGGTTTCATCATGCAATGATAGTGACACTTAAAAGCCGACTAGTTCACGGTCGGAGTAACGTATAATAAATGGGCGACTGTATCCTCGCAGGCGGTTAATGATTGTATTTTCTAAGAACTTGAAAATGATTTTTATTGGAATTGTGTTAAAAGGATTCGGCGAGTTCGATCGTTCGAAGCTTTTGAGCATCATAAGCGCTGTGGATTGAACGAGTTCTCGATGATAGGAACGTCTTCTTACAGGCTGCGATCACCAAGAAAAAAACTTTTTCAATTTATTGCGAAATGAGTTAAAAATTTTACACCGTCAACGTATACACAATCAAATAGTGATGTTTTGATATGATAGTTTCGGCGAGTGCTGTAACGAAGGTCAGATTTTCGGTATTCGCGAATGCGAATATAGATATGGGCATTTCCAAACGGACGTGAGATTAAGGGCCAAGTTACAATAGCCCGAAAGTAATGCGTGCGTGCGAGAGAAAATGGGAGAGAGAGATACAGAGATATAGAGGGAGAGCGAGACAGAGACTGTTTCACGCACGACTCTCGGACTATTGTACCTTGGCCCTAACGAGAGTAATTTTTAGTCCCAATTTAGTCATGAATGCAGTAAACAGTTTTCTTGTTTCTAAGTACTTTCGTGCAGCTCGTGCGAAATTTTAGATTAATCAAAATTTCTATACAGATCCGAGAGGCAACAGGTATTCCACGGACGCGACAAAAACGTTACATTTTCAGGAAATGCCCATACGGAGCTTTCGAATTCATTCACTGGGCTTAGACACTGAAACAATATTTTGCAATTTTCTGTTGTTTTTTAATTTCCATTTAAAAATATTTTTTTAAAAACTAATTTTTTACGCAATTTTAAAAGAAAATAAGAAAAAATTTCTAATTTCGCAAATGCGAATATTTGTTGCATCACTAGTCTCTTCATATGATATATGAACATATGGTTGACAGATTGTATGAACGTGGCTACACAAGGCTGTGTCTCTGTAGGAAATTAATTTGTAATAAAAAAAGCATTTTATCGGCTCCATTCAAGGTGTATTTAACAAAGTGACAGCACAACTCGAACACAAACAACATAGAACTGTGCTTGCCAAACGGAAGTTAAATGTCAAAATAGCCAGAGTTATAAGTAGGGCTCGAAAAAAAAAATGGCTAAAAGTGAAAAATATTCGTTAAAAACCATGAAAGAAATGCCGTTAAAATGTACAAAATTAGAAAATGTCCTGAAAATCTTTCACTAATGCAATTTTAATTTCAAATACTACAAAGAACCCCCCTGAATATATAATATTTTTAATGAGCTTTAAACCATAAAACAAAGACCTAAAGGAATTTTTTTTATAGGAACGAAATGAACTTGTAGACTTTACCAGTATATGTTCATTGACTTAACGCATTTTTCGCGATTTATAGTGCAAAGTACAATTAAATACAGAATACTGAATCCAATGCTTACACATCAGGTGCACTGCTGCCAGATTTTTATGGGAATATTCCCCTGAACGTCTCAAAACAAGGCCAAAATTCACTAAAATTTCATTTTGAAATCTTCTGAAATCAAAAAATGCTGCCATAACATTTTTCTGGACTACTTTTCTGTGCTACTAGTTTGGCTAAGGCTCCACTAAAGATCATAACTGTCTTTGAATTTAGGGGAGATTCCCGTAAGCTGGCAGCAGTGGTCGGTTGTGCTCTAAAGATAACAAATGGTCTTGTGTGGACGTGGCATAAATTTATTAAATTGATTTTCATAGTAGACGTCAGTTTAACGCTTAAAATTCATATTTGTGTTTTGATCGATTTCGCATTTATAAGTCGAGTATTTTGCTTTTCACGAACGTATTAAATGGCGGAGGAAGAGAACAAAGTAAAAGATTTGACTATTATAGTCAAATGGGCAGGTAAGAGCAGGTTCCACCAGCCTTTATTTTTGGTCATTGCCTTTGTGATGCACAATTTCCTTTTATTTTCAAGGAAAAGAATATCCGATTGCAGTGCAAGACGAGGACACTGTCGCAGTTTTACGACACGAGATCTATAGAGAAACCGAAGTACGTCCGAATCGTCAAAAATTATAAATCTTTCTTAAAAAGGGAAACCAGCAACCGACGACATAAAACTTGGGCTAATAATAAACAAACCCAATTATAAATTAATGATGGTCGGATCTACCGAAGAGGCAATAGAAAAGGCTTCTCTGGTTCCGGAAGATCTCGATGAAGTCAAAGATGACTTTGACTGGCAGGAGAAAGAGGATACATTCGCCACGTCTAGAATATATTTGGCAAAAGTTCAAAGGCGAGTTCGCGATTACAAGATCAAAGAACTAAATACACCAAGGCAGGGAAAACGACTGATTGTCTTAGACGTTGACTATACATTATTCGATCATCGTTCGGTAGGAGAGCAAATAAAAGACTTAATGCGACCGTATTTGCATGAGTTTCTCGAGACTGTTTATGAGTATTATGATATAGTTATTTGGTCGGCAAGCGGTATGCGATGGATCGAACAAAAAATGAATATGCTTGGCGTTTCAACAAATCCGAATTATAAGATTTGGTTCTATCTGGACTCGCATGCATGCATTTCTGTAAATGCCCATTTAAATTTCAATCAATTGGGAATTTTCGATACGAAGCCATTGGGTGTTATTTGGGGTAAATATCCAAATTATGGTCCCAAGAATACGATTATGATCGATGATATAGCAAGAAATTTTGTAATGAATCCACAATCGGGATTGAAAATTAAATCATTTCGACACGCGACTTGGATTCAAGAGGAAGATCGTGAATTGATTAAGCTTTCGGTTTATTTAGTTAATATTGCTAAATATTGTGATGACTTCGCGACGCTTAACCATAGCAATTGGCAACATTTTAAGCCACCAATATAATTAATTGAATGGGAATGATTGCAGTCCAGAGCTTCAAATAGGAGTAGAATAAGAGTTTGTGGAAATTAATAATTACTTTAACGATAGTCGGATTCAGTCGTCTTAAAATAATAAAAGCGGGCTCCTTTACTTAAGGTCTGTCTTAATGTCATAACGTTTTTAACATAAAGTAAGTTTATGACATGACCTTCCAATAGAAACAAAAACGCTTTTATATATATATATATCTATACATGTATGTACACTTTATTCGCTCATACCAGAGTCGAAAGATTGATTTAAAAAAAATATCCGAGGTCGCTGAAACTCTCAAAATGGATCACAGAGCCGGATGGCAGTGAAGATTTTTTCAATTAAAAAATAATTAAACAAAAACAAACTTCTTTGAACAGGTTTAATTATGATTCTCGTGTAATAAAGCAGCAGCTAAAAACCGACATGGCGAGTATTATTAGGAAGAAAATAAAAAATGCAACTAAAAGACTCTGATTGAAACAGAATCTGCTTAAATTAATATTCGCTGTAAGAAATTTAATAAATTTTTACTTTCTTCAATTATTATTATTATATATTATTTCACACCTGTTCCATATATAAAAAATGCCTTGTCTAATCCATAATAATCGTTCTTGGTTTTCTCTTCATCGTGTCCATGAACACGTAAATTGTAAGAAAGCGGAACCTTCATCATTCCGGTATCATTTGTAATGGTAAAATCCTTTTGACTATTTTTCGAATCAGTGATTGTTGAAAAATAAACTGGCTTTATAAGACGGAAATTTTCCAATTGTCTTCGTTGTCTTCTTAATTTTGTCTTCGATGATCGCAAGCAATTCTCTTTGGGACACTGTTCCCCACAAAAATTGATATTAACATCGAATTTTACATTCGATGAACCAACGAACTTGAACGCATGAAATTCTGCCTTAAGAATATTTTTCGAATTCGTCGTAATGCGTTCCAATCCCGGGAAGACCTTTATGTCGGTGGGACAACCATTCTCATCAATGAGTTCGATGAACTCGTTTGTTCCTTCGGTTTTCGCCAACAATGACGTAGCTCGGAAATTCGGTGGCGGAAGACTACTAATCTCTGCTGTTGAATCGTACTCAGCCGTAATTTGTAGCTCCAAGTTCTGGCCAATTTTAACGTCACTCGTTTCTCGTTGCTGTGACAAATCAATTATCTGAAGAGTTATCTTCGGCAATGGCAGTGAGTTGTTCGTGTAGTTTGTGAGAAATCTGAAATTTTTCAAATTAATTATTGCCTTATTTTTAATCACTTTCAATTAGTTATATTGTTGAAATAAATAGAACGAGAATGTTTTCAGACTCGCTGTGTAGAATGTATTCTTCTCAATTGGTGTTCGTTCTTAAATACTATAAAATTTAGCACAATTTGTTTAATATAATCATTTTTTTATCTTTCTTTTTTAAAAGTATGTATATAAAATTCTCGTGTCGCGGTGTTTGTTACCAAACTCATCGGAAACGGCTAGACCGATTCTTATGAAATTTTGTGTGCATATCGGATAGGTCTGAGAATCGGCCAACACCTATTTTTTACGCCCCTAAACCTCAATATTTGGTCCCATCGAGCGATTTTTAGTTTTACCATCCCAATTGAAGTTTATCGTATTGATCTGTACAAATATTCGAATGCGGTACGCTTGCAAGCATTTATCGAGCGTATATCGAGCGTATATCGTCTATCGTAAAAATTCACAATAGAGGAGTTAGTACCCGACGTATGAGCAATGTTATTTAAAAAATATAGTTGGCTGCAACATTATGTATACGTCCTGTTTTCAAAATTAATTAAAGGGAGCATGATGGGGCGAGAGAGGTGAGTGGCGGAGAGAGAGGGGTGGTGAGGGTGAGGCAGAGAGTGATGGGTTGGTAGGGGATGAGGGAGGTGAGAGTGGTGAGGGGAGAGTGGTGGAGAGAGGCGGAGAGACGGGTAGAGTGCTCTCTACAGAGTAAGACAGAGAAAGAGAGAGGGGCAGAAAAGTGGTGAGAGGGGTAGAAAGAGGGTGAGAGAGCGTAACAGATGATGAGAGAGAGAGAGAGAGAGAGAGAGAGAGAGAGAGAAAAGAAAGAGAGAGAAAGAAAGAAAGAGAGAGAAAGAGAGAGAAAGAAAGAAAGAGAGAGAAAGAGAGAGGGAATGAGAGAAAGAAAGAGAGAGAGAATGAGAGAAAGAGAGAGAGAATGAGAGAAAGAGAGAGAGAAAAAGAGAGAGAGAAACAGTGAATAAGAGAATGAGAGAAAGAAATAGAGACTGAGAGAAAGAGAGAGAGAGAAGGAGAGAGAGAGATATAGAGAGAGAAAGAGAGAGAGAGAAATAGAGAAAGACAAAGAGAGATATAGAGAGAGAGAAAGAGAGAGAACGAAAGAACGAGAGAAAGAGGGAATGAGAGAATGAGAGAATGAGAGAAAGAGAGAAGGAGAGACAGAAACAAAGATTTTTTGCATATAAAAATTAATTTCAGTTCATCAGCTTACATTTCTGTTGCTTCCACAGACGATTCCAAAGCAATGGAATTTGGAATGTCTTCCTTACTGTGCTTAATTTTGTATGGATCTTCTTGAGTTAATGTTACAGGACCGCTCAGTATGCAGCCCACTTTAACCAGCCTATCTCCTTGCGTTTGAATATTGGGATTATTTTGAATGACAACAAAAGTTGTAATAAACGTACTAAAAAGGGAAAGAATCATAAAATCATGTCCAAAAATGTAAGTAGTTCTTCAACATAAATGCAATAATTTACCGTTGAATATTTCCATTTACTTCGTAAGCTCGTAAAATTCCACAACGTTTTTCTTTAGCCTCGCTTCCAATGGGTAAATGCAACGCGATACTCTCATTTCCGTAGCCATCCGTTGAGCAATCCTTTGAATGCCAACTTGTATACATTTTCCCTCGAAACTGGTCCTTCGGTTTATATTTTACTGTCATCTCATCTTTCGTGCAGACGACCTGTACTATTGAAATGGGGTTAATGTCAGTTCGAATGCGGTCTTTGAATTTTTTTTATTTTTTCTTCGAACAAATTAATAAATTAAAAGGACTTACTATCTAAGCATTTCACACGACGCATATAAACCGAATTTTGAGTAAGTCTAAGACTTCGAGGACCCAATGAAATTATGTCTTCCGAATGAAGAAGGCACTTGGACTTTGCTATATCCCGATCGTTGAAGAATGTTGCTCCTTGGCAGTAAAATTTCGTGGACTTTGTACAAAGCGCTTGGCACTTCGGGTCAAAGGATTTGATGAAAAATTTGAAAGAGAAAAATTGAATTAGTTAATTGATTAAAAATTAATATTTATGTCGTATGCTTCAACACACCTCTTTCTGTGAGACACCAGTGTATTGTAGCTCTGTGCATGCTTCCGTGAAGGCACTATTTGCGTACAATTCGTATGAACAAAAATCGCTTTCAATCGGTCTCGTATGGCATTGATTTTCAATGTATTCGTCTTTAAAGGGTGCGGTCCGAAAAGCGTCTGGCTTCATCATTTTGTCTTTATCGCTTAAAATACATTGGCCCATTGCTGTGTGCTGTTCATGCTCCCGAACTCGATCGCTGAATCTTATATAAAAAAAAAATGTTTTTTTTTTTCTAAATCGGATAGAAGTTATTCCTAAGCAGAGGTAGTTTTC
Organism: Chlorops oryzae; assembly: GCA_020466095.1. NCBI lineage: Eukaryota > Metazoa > Arthropoda > Insecta > Diptera > Chloropidae > Chlorops > Chlorops oryzae. The sequence continues at coordinate 14,737,009 of CM035807.1, read as the reverse complement.
AGGCAGTCTTTCAATACGTTGATTTGAGTTTGTCAACCAGCCAAAGATTGGCATTATCATAACTATTACCTATTGTTTTTTTTTTTTTTTACTTTCAGCCCGATACTGAATATTCCAGGGGAACGAAATCCCCCAAATTTTTAAGGAAGAAGAAGTTTAACACTCGAGAAAAGTAAATTTCCCGGGAATTCGTTTCCCGGATACATTCGGAATCGGGCTGTTTAATTACCTTCTTCGATTGTTTCGATGTGATGGAAGAAAAGCAGCAGACAGACAATTAAAATCTTTTTCGAAAAGGCATTTCTCTGCGCATTCGCGACGAGTAACCAAAGTCGGAATTGTTTTCTTTCCCTGTTGCATTAGACTGTTCCCTGGAATTGCTGTCAAAGTCCAAAGTTGTTCACTGCAGCTCTCAGGTACTGCAAAAAATTTCCTTTTTAGTTAAATAATTTCCCTTTTTTTTTTTTTACTTTAAATACAAAAACGAACCATTTAGGCATATTTTCTCAAAAAATATTGCATTCGGATCACCAATCAATTGAAATTTATAATCTACACCGATATATTCGGGAGTTCTTTGTAGGAGTGAGAAGCCATAACACTCATTTAGGTCCAGCATGTGAACGTAGGCAGTACAGTCAGGATCTCTTTTGCAAGTTTCATAGCAATGGCCACTTATGGTTGAGTTCCCCTTTCGATCGTGTTGGAAACGATTTCTCTCGGTCATGTATTCTGATTGTGGACGAACTCCAATGATTTTTTGAAAGTTTAATTGGTAGAGTGGACAATCGGGCATTAAAGCAGCTGAAAATTAAGTTCATTTTGTGACTATTTGAGAAAAAAAAAAATTCGAAAGATGATTCATGATATATATGTATAAGAAAAAAAATTTTTTTTTCCAAAAATATCTCTACAGAAGAAGGCTGAGGTTCGATACTAATGCCCACAGTATTTTAATACCCGACACTAGGGTGGTCCAAAATTGTATGGCAAAATTATTTTGTGTCGGATTTTGCGAGCCACCCCCTCAAAATGTAGTAGAGGGCAACAGAAAAGGGAAATGAAAAGATTTAGATCGATCGGACATCATTTAGGGGGTGCTCAACGAGGTCAAAGTTCAGAAACATGATTTTTTAAACGCATGCCGCTAGTACAAATAACAAAAATATGCATTTACATTTTTCTAAATATCTCAAAAACTAATTCAGATAAGAAGATGAAACAAACGTTAGCTGATTCTTAAAATATTAGGAAATTCAAAAATATTTTTTTTAATTTTTACACTGAGAAAAAAATGTTCACAAAAATAAAAAGAAATTTTTAAAGTTTTTTTCAGTGCATTTCTGTCGCTACACCATTTCTTAAATATGTTTCGAAAATTCCTCAAGGAATTATCTTTAACCAAAAGAAAATTCATCAAATTCGGAAGTATACTTTTTCAGATATTTACAAAACAGTAAGCGAACACTAGTCAGAGTTCAGAAATATGATTTTTTTAAACTCATGCCGCCAGTACAATTAATAAAAATATGCACTTACATTTTTCTAAATATCTCCGAAACTAATTCCGGAAACAATATAAAACAAACGTTGGCTGATTCCTAATTAAACAGGAAATCCAAAAATATTTTTTTAATTTTTACACTTAGAAAAATTTGTTCACAAAACTGACAAGAAAAGTTTTTTTTTTTTTCAATTAAACGAATTTTTAAGTCCAAAAGTGGATAACAGTGTTCTTTATTAAATAAAAATATATCACTTCTTTTCGAAAAGCTATCGGTAAATTAAAGCGTAAAAAAATTAATTTTCAACTCAAAGGAAGCACAAAAGACTTTAGTATAGTAAAAAAAAAAAAAAAAACAATATTCAAAGAAGCATGGGTTGTTCAAAATTTTAAATACACCTTGGTCATCTCCGAACAGAAATTCGATTTCAACTCTGTCCCAGTAAACGTCAATTGCAGAGCAATACAACTCTGCGAAAGCGTCCATTTTGTTTATATTTAACTGTCAACTGTAGAAAGCAAAATCTATAAGTTGCAATCTTGAGGAAAAATCATTTGATTTAACTGGAGCTAGCATCTTAACTCAATTGCAATAATTATAGTTCGCAAAAACTGCCCAAAAAACAAAAAAAAAAAAAACGCGAATAAAGCAGTAAAATATGGCACAAAACATTAGTCCTGAAACATTCACAGGGTCCTCGAAACAAAATGAGGATTCTGTTGCTATAAAAGATAATCACGCCGTGAGCAAAAGGTAAGTAGGGGGAAAGGGGATGGAAAATTGTTTCAGTATCTGTTTAAAGGGTTTCTAATATGTATTTGCGGTTTCTTTCCTTTACAGACTTCAGAAAGAATTGATGAATCTGATGATGAGTTCGGAGCGAGATATTTCGGCATTTCCCGATGGTGAAAATATATTCAAATGGATTGGAACAGTTGCTGGCCCCCCCGATACAGTTTATGAGAGCCACAAATATCGATTGTCTCTAGAATTCCCAAATTCATATCCGTATGCACCGCCAGTAGTGAAATTCCTGACACCTTGCTTTCATCCGAATGTGGATCTGGCCGGTTCTATTTGTCTTGACATACTCAAAGACAAATGGTCGGCTCTATTCGATGTACGCACTGTGCTATTATCTATACAGTCATTACTTGGAGAGCCCAATAACGAGAGCCCTTTGAACGCAGAAGCAGCATTGATGTGGGGAGATCAGGCGGATTACAAGAAGTTCCTGGACGCTTTCTACGAGAAGCATAAGGACTCATAAATATCCTGCACTGAAATTCCGTTCCATTACAATTCATTCAACAACCATTCAAAACAACAATTACAATCCCTTAATCTTAAAAACTGGCTACTTAAGTTCTATGTCGCCTAGTTCCGGCGGAAACCCGAGTCATAAAACATGTATCTTTAAAAAACTTAAGAAGTTTATTATAATGTAGTTGAATTTTTTATTTTTGATTTTGTTTTTATGTACTAAGATAGAAATGCGAGTAGGCGTGGTATCTGCGCCACCTCTCTTTTTTTCCTCCATGAATTTTGCGGACTTCAACGTGTTCTTAGACTGAAAGGAAATGCCAACGACTGGATCTTGGTGTCTGCATCATACGTTTAAAAAATTGAGGTTGCGTTTTGTTCGAAATCGATTTTTATTTCAAAAATAAGATGTAATCTGTATATCAAATAAATTTCATTTCACTATAATTGTTCACAAAACTAACAAGAAAATTCTTAAAGTTTTTTTTTTGCTCATGCTTCTTCGAATATTGTTTTTTTTTTTACTATATTAAAGACTTTAATCTTTGAGTTGAAAATTAATTTTTTACCCTTTAATTTACCGATAGCTTTTCCAAAAGAAGTGATATATTTTTATTTAATAAAGAACACTGTTATCCACTTTTGGACTTAAAAATTCGTTTAATTGAAAAAAAAAACTTTTCTTGTTAGTTTTGTGAACAAATTTTTCTCAGTGTAAAAATTAAAAAAAATATTTTTGGATTTCCTGTTGTATTAGGAATCAGCCAACGTTTGTTTTATCTTCTTATCGGAATTAGTTTTTGAGATATTTAGAAAAATGTAAGTGCATATTTTTGTTAATTGTACTGGCGGCATGCGTTTAAAAAATCATGTTTCTGAACTTTGACCTCGTTGAGCATCCCCTAAATGATGTCCGATCGATCTAAATCTTTTCATTTCTTTTCTGTTGCCCTCTACTAAATTTTGAGGGGGTGACTCGCAAAATTAAACGAACTTAGCAAATTTGGACCACCCTACCCGACACACTCTGTCTCGAGGATAAATTGCGATTGTGCGTAAGTGTGTGTGTAATACCCATAACCAGTCGAGATAGATCATACAAAATGTACCTATATTGAAATGATCAACATCGCCAGGAAATTCGTCTGTCTGTCTGTCTCTATACAGTTGCCTTATCGAAAGAGCTCAGCTATCTTGCCGAAACCTGGTATGCGTGTTGGGCGATATATGAGTAAGAACAAATTCGAGAATGGATCCGATCGGACCACTTTTTGGGGTACCTCCAGTACTAGGGTGTGTAATGAAAATCTCAAAAACTGCTCTAAAACTTAAATTTTTTTGTTGAAATATTTGACGAAATTTGATATGTGAACAAATCTTAGGGTATTTAATACAATTTCTAAAAATTTGAAAAGTGGGCGTGGCAAAAGGGATTTTCTTCGTAAATTACGTCTTACACCTTACTTTCAAATGGGATTGGAACTACAGTCCACATACATATAGAGACTTGTTTTATAGTCGTAGACATCTTAAACAAAAATTGAATTGATCGGTCGATTTTTAAGGGTACCTCCCATGCTGGGGTCTGTCATAAAAATAGCAAAAATTTCTATAAAATCAGACTTTGAAACTTATATGGCCTACTGCTTATTCGTGTCGGGTATTGTACTGTCAGGTTCGCCAGATTGTAACACTATCAGTTTTACGAGAATTTAATACTTTTTACTTCTGATCCTTAATGCATGAACAGTTAAATAAACATTCGAATACATATATTCCGCTCATATGAATAAAATGAATCTATGAATTTATATACTTACAAACATTTATAATTTCTTTGTGGAGAAGCAGAAGAAAAACTAGCAGGTTTTGTATCTGCTTTCGATGCAATGGAAGCCAACGCTCCATTTTATATTCAAATTTCATTCTGTGGGAATTCTTAGGCGACTATTGCTGATTGGAAATTCCTCACATTTAAGAAACAATCAAATATGCAGCATTGTCGATTAACCATTATAAATCGAAGTTTTTTTATCCAATTGGATGGAGGTGTAAAATATGTTTGTCAGATCTTTAATTCTTCATGAAATTCATAAATTTATTTTTTATTTTTTTTTTGTTTATAAATTTTAAAAATTTCAATAATCGATTAACTGAAATATGTATTTAAAATCGCTGATGTAACTATTTTGCAGTTAGTAATTAAAATTATAGATGTTTGTGCGTCGTGACGGCTTCTTTTTTCTGCTACTGTTATTAAAATCAAATGAGCTTTCAATAAGACTGGCTGACAAATAATTAATTTTTATTTCTTCTGAACATCTAAAAGCACTTTTCTTATAGTCTTTGTCCTTCTAAACATGACAAAAGTATTTAAAAAATTTTTTATCGAAGCGTCTTATTTATATTGATTTAAAAAAAAAATTTTTTTTTCAAGGTATATTGCAGCTCTTTCGAGCAGAACTCAACAGTTCATCATTCGATTTGAAACAATTATCCCTCAAATTAAATAAAAGTAACCCCTCTAAAACCTTCTGTTATATAGTTTTAAGATCGGTGAAAAAAATAAGGGTCTGTAGACTTTTAAACCTTAAAAAAAACATAGTTTTACCGAAAAATCATAAGTTTTTTCCTTCATCTAAAAAATCAATCGCCACCAATTTATTTTTATTTATTTTTTTTTTTTTTTTGCATTTTTTGTTTAAAGTCGTTTTCTTGCCCTACAAAATGAAATATAACTTTTCAAAATCTATGCATAAATGGCAAAAATGTTACTTTATATGTTAGGGAGTAAAAGGACGATTTACCAAATTTTGAAAACAGTTATGGCCAATCGCATGCCAAGAAGGGGAACAAACACAGTTCCCTTCGAAAGGCGAGGCTACAATCGGCAGACGATTTCAGTGATTAAACAGAGTCACATTTTGTATTTCTAATTGTGAGTTCAGACGATCACCGATCACTTTAGCTGTTTATTCCCAAGATTCGTTAACGATTGGCAACTTTGGGAGTGAAAAGAACCTTTTCTTTCGAAGCTTTCGAAAATCAATTGTTCGCTTCCAAAGACTCAAAAAATTAAAGGAGTTTGACTTGGTCTGAGATTTTGAGTAATTAAAGCATTAATCGTGCTGTTACCTGAAAAACTTTCACTAAATGCCTTAAGGACCACTTGGTGCATGGTGTATTTTCCATACAAATAGAGAATTTAAGCTGTTTACAAAACAAATTTTTTATCCTAAAAGTATACACAGTGTAATCTCTCTTTGCGGACACTCCTCCCAAGCGGACACTCCTCTTAAGCGGACACTCCTCCTAAGCGGACACTCCTCTTAAGCGGACACTCCTCCCAAGCGGACACTCCTCCTAAGCGGACACTCCTCCTAAGCGGACACTCCTCCCAAGCGGACACTCCTCCTAAGCGGACACTCCTCCTAAGCGGACACTCCTCCTAAGCGGACACTCCTCCCAAGCGGACACTCCTCCCAAGCGGACACTCCTCCCAAGCGGACACTCCTCCCAAGCGGACACTCCTCCCAAGCGGACACTCCTCCCAAGCGGACACTCCTCCCAAGCGGACACTCCTCCCAAGCGGACACTCCTCTTAAGCGGACACCCCTCTTAAACGGAAAATTTTTACGAATGGTTTGGCGATCCTGCCGCTCAAATAGTTTCCTCTTAAGCGGACACCTCTGTTAAGCGGGCATATTTTTCGGTCCCGTAGGTGTCGGCTTAAGAGAGAGAGAGTAAACTGAATAGGTATTTGATCATCTCCAGATTTTGACCTCACAAATATTGCATTTTGGATCAAAAAGTTTTAAGGCACCAGCAGGGTTAATAAAATATTGTAAGTGAGAGTTCCTTACTCTGTGTTTTTAACCAAGTTTCCTTTGTTGTATGTTTTTTAAGGCGAGTTTTTTTGTCGAAAAAATCGAAGGCATTTTAAAAATCCGAATTTCTTATTTCTCCTAACTACTCGTTTTGACTAAGTAGCTTTGTAGTCTTCCTCAGAGAGTCGATTGGAGTTTTTTAACAAATAAAATTTTAAATAATAAGTACATTTTTCACATAAAAAATAAATAATTTAACAAAAAAAAAAAAAGATTTTATTTCAGATTTTCTGAATTGCCTTCGATTTTTCCGAACAAGAAAACCTTTCGTAAAAACATAGAATTTGTTACTTCATGATCAGTGAGACTAATTATATGTACTTTTTGTTGTTGTTGTAATTTGAACTCCTCGATCTTGATCGATAATGGGGAATTCTCTATAATCCGTGATAACTCAATTGAATCTGTTCAAATATTATTAAAATCAATTAGAAAACAATATTTTTCGAAACATCTCACATCGATGGGGGATAATTAGGCATATAACATTGGGCTTGAATGCATTTTACATGAAAACCCCAGAAAATTGCATCCACACGAGACTCAAACTCTTAAGAAAAAACAAAACAAAAACGTTAATCGTGCGTTGTTTATTGACTCAAATGTTTTTTGTTTAATTTCTTTAATGAGTTTTTGTTTAACTAAATGCAAATTAAAATAAAACTTTTTGCTACTTTTTGCACTAGGGTCATTGTTTATTCACTTTTTCTCTCGTTCATGTTCAAATTGTTTATTTTGTTTTATTTTTTTTTTACCACAGTACACTTTGACCACAATACTCTTTAGCCCCAAAAAACGTCCGTGTGGACTTCGCACTTTTACCGTTTTATTTTTCTTTATTATTTGGTTTTGTTCAGTGTTTAAATTTTCATTTATGATCACATTTTCCCAACAACTGACGGATCACTATCGAGCCAAACTTAGAAATATTGTTAGTTTTTTCCATCTGTCATCGGATATTCCATCAGATACATGCGAGCCCGTCCGTTTCCATCTCGAAACTGAATTAAAAGATCCAGCTGAATCGACCGAAGGCGTGACACGTGTTTCGATGTGCATCAGTGGAAGCTATTCAAATATTTTTTCCGTTGAAATTACGTACGAATGTGATCTTCTGTATTTTGGTATGGTACATTAACTGAATAACGTCACTGTTAAGTTCAGAGCTGCCAACCTTTATTTTACAATGTTGCCAGTTTTTTCTTCTTTTTGTTTTTGTGTAGAGAAATGTTCCCTAAATGGGTCAGAATAAAGGCAAAATTCTGTTTTTAATATTGAAGGCCCGTTTGTTACTATTCCGATTAAATATTTCGTTCCGACAAAAAAAGGTTTGTAGGAAAATTTTGAAATTTTAAGAGGATATGAAAATGGGCCTAAATCTTTTAAAAACAAAAAACTTGGTCCCCTAAAAATTTTCTTAAAGACTTATCTCCCCAAAAATCTCTGCTAAAGCCCAGAAGTTTCCGTTAACTTAGAGGAAATTTCCCTTTGTCGTATTATTAGAAAATATATTGTACAAAACAGAACAAGTGCCTTAAAGAAATTTACATATAGACTAAGGGGTCGTCCATATATTACGTCATCATACAGGGGGAGGAAGGGGTATCGCGAATGATGACGCTTGATGATGAGGGTGATGGGGGGAGGGGTCAATCCGCAATGATCACGTCATCATCTCTATCTTATAAGAAAACACTATAAAACTATATTTGAAGAAATTAATTTCTATTTACAAATGAAATAATAAAGAGCTCAAAGATGATGTCAAACGAGTTCTGGACGATGAAGATTGATGGTAAGGGAGGGAGGGGGTCTAAAATGGTCAAAAACATGCTGACGTAATATATGGACGGCCCCTAAAGGACTGTTTTGAGATCTGTTGTGTCTGCGATAAAGAGCTGTAGAAATCTTTCTTTGGTGTATTTAACCTTCGCGATTGGTAGAATTTTCAGTGGAGTGAAGCCTGCACTAAGAAGGAAAACCGAGCTGACTGACAGTTATAAAGGAATAATCAGAGGACATCCCTCATTGTAGGATGAACTTAAACTAGCCGCTGTTATATACTGTTGTTCACACATACCACTTGGTCAAGGATCGAAGAATGGGAATAAGGCTTAATAGCAGGGGAGCCCAAGAGGGGATTTTTGCATTTATTCGAGCTTGTCCGAAAATCATATGGGGAGAAACCTTGCAACCCTACCCCTGTACACCTAAATTTAGCATTTTGGGCTCCAATACTGTTAAAAGGAATTACGAACAAGGATTTATAAGGAAGCTGAGGCTTTGACCGGATCTAGTTTTGCAAACTGAACTTATTTAACTATAGGTACATAGTGGGAAATACTAGCAACAGAGACCATCGGCCCGAAACGGGACCAAAAATAAAAACAGAAATAGATAAACCTTAACAATCGGACATAACAAGCATCAAAGACTGATATAGGTGTTGAACCCAGGGCCTTTTGCAAAGTAAATGTTTGCATCTCCACCAACTATGTCAGCCTCAAAAAAAAAAAGAAGCCCAAAAGGAGGAAGGATGCTTTTTGTAGTTATGTCCGAATCCAGAGCCGATGCAGACCTGTGTTATTAGAATTAAAAGGGTAATACAGTGTACTCTTTCCTTGCGGACACTCCTCTTAAGCGGACACTCCTCTTAAGCGGACACTCCTCTTAAACGGACAATTTATGGGAATGGTCTGGCGATCCTGCCTCTCAAATAGTTTCCTTTTAAGCGGACACCTCTGTTAAGCGGGCATATTTTTCGGTCTCGCAGTTGTCCGCTTAAGAGAAACTATACTGTATATTAAAGAAAATAAAAAATAAAGTGATAAAAAGAAAATAATAATTCACCAAAGCAGGTCTTGAACGTTTTGTAGAAATAAATTCAAGTCATACGGTATAAAAAATAAATATTATTCTAAAAAGAAAAATATTTTTAAGGCGTTGTAAGGAAACTTCTGAGGAAACAACTGTAACATGGATTTCCCGGCGGATGAGAATGATTCCAAGAAGTATAAGAACATGAAGAACAGTGGAAATGTAAAGATCGAAATTCCGGAACGTTCTGCATTTTCCAATTTACAGAATCGTGTTCTTACACGCGCTGCAGTCAAGGATCAAAGATCAGAAAAGAACATAAATCATCACACCAAATTGCCTTCTCTGCGTGCAACAAAAGCACGCGCGGACAACCATCGGAAGAAGGACACCCAATCGGAAAGCTCAACTTCAAATAATGCAATAAAAACAATTAATACCAGGTCGACACGTTCATCTGCTGCTCAGACGACAGCCTTGTCGGTGGTATCTAGTGACGGCAATTCATTGCGTCAGGGAATAGCCAAAACGAGTACGCTCAGTACAACCGCCAATGAAGTGATACGTCAAAAAGCAGTTCCCAATCAAGCAAAAGAGATTCAGATAGTGACCACGAGAATTATTGAAAATAGATTGCAGGAAGCTAAGATTATTACGAGGGAGAGAGTCGAAACGCAACAAAATCATGAGGATAGCAATCCTTCATGTAAGCCATTGAATAAATTGAAGGACGCTCTAGTGCAAGTGGTTAAAAATGTGACATCTAAGGTCCACCCCAATATAAATGCAGTAGCTGAGATCACAGCTGATGTAAATGAGAATGAGAATGCAACCAAAGAAGATGCGCCTCCCATTGATTCCGCTTGCTCCTCAACTGCAAGAGTCGCTAGAGTTTGTAACATTGATGACGGTGATAAGGAGATGTTGTTTTTGGTCTCCGAATATGTCAACGATATCTACGAATATCTCTTTGAACTCGAAACCAAACATAAAATTCGTGAGCATCATTTGTCCAATCAGGAAGAAATTACACCCCATATGCGATCAAAACTTCTTGACTGGATCAATGAGGTTCATTCTCAATTTCATTTATGCATTGAGACATTCCAAATTTCCGTTGGCATTATCGATCGTTACTTGCAAGCGGTAAAAGATTGCCGTCCGTCACATTTGCAATTGGTTGGTGTGGCGGCGCTTTTCATAGCTGCCAAATACGAAGAAATCTATCCGCCGCCAATGGCTGAGTTCATATACATGACCGATAATACTTATAATCAAGATGAATTATTAAAAATGGAAATTCAAATATTACGATCAATCGATTTCAATTTATCTTGTCCAGTTTCGATTCACTTCTTACGTCGTTTCTCGAAGGCCGCTCATGTTCAAGATCACCAGCATTGCATGTCGAAATATTTCTTGGAATTGGTTTCGATTGAATACGAATTGGCATCGTATAAACCCTCCGAGATTGCAGCTGCATCGTTATTCCTCACGATTCATATGAGCAAGGGCGATCCCATGAAGGCCAGTGGTTTTAACGATTCATTGTGGAATCCAACCCTGGAGCACTATTCACACTACACCGCCAAACAATTGCGTCCGATTGCACGTAAAATCGGGAAAATTGCACGTAATGCACCAAAAGAAAAATTGAATGCAGTCTACACGAAGTATCAATCGTCGAAGTTACACAAGGTCTCACTGGATCGGGCGTTATACAGCGTACTTATGGATTCTCTGATAAATGATAGAAACTAACGCTTGAAGAAGAATACTGCATTTTGCATTTTATTTTAGATATTTATTTATTTAGTTTCAACATATTTTTTATTTTATTTTTTTTTTATTTCCCTAATTCCATATCATCCTTTTGTATGCATCTGTATTTTATTTTTGAAATATTTCATATATATGTTTCTTGAATAGAGAGCTGTAGAAATCTTCTTTGGTGTGTTCAATCTTCGGATTTGTAGACTTTTTTAGTAAAGTTTCAGTTTACAGTTTTAATTGCCGCTGAGATTAAAAAATATATTTTTCCATATTTTCGACTTTTTAGCCTTTTAAAACCTAAGAATATATATACAGTGTACTCGCTCCTTTCGGACACTCCTCTTAAGCGGACACCCCTCTTAAACGGACATAGAAATGGTCTGGCGATCCTGCCTCTCAAATAGTTTCCTCTAAAGCAGACACCACTGTTAAGCGGGCATATTTTTCGATCCTGCAGGTGTCCGTTTATGAGAGAGTACACTGTAATAATCGATCTAATATATCTATAGAATTTCATTTGATACCCATATCAAAGGAGTTGCTGTAAAAATTATAAATCGCCATTTTGTTACATTCGCCATATTGAATTGAGAATGACGTTACTTTACCTATTGCATTTCGCTCATCGAGCTCTTTCATTTGATACCCATATCATAGGAGTTGCTGTAAAAATTATAAATCGCCATTTTGTTACATTCGCCATATTGAATTGATATTGACGTTACTTTGATTATTGCATTTCGCTCATCGAGCTCTTTTATTTGATACCCATATCATAGGAGTTGCTGTAAAAATTATAAATCGCCATTTTGTTACATTCGCCATATTGAATTGAGTCTGTTATGCCCATTTGATTGAAATGTTCTTAAATGTAAAGTTGTATTGAAAAGGCCCTAAAACTGCAGCATTTGAAAAAAGAAAAATATCACGTCTCATGATGATACTGATTTTTTCGGTATACAATGAAGAATTACCCGCACATGGCAGCCCTATTTTTTTGGTTTTAAATAAGTTTGAAAATATTTTCTCATTTAATAAAAGCTGATCGGATGATATAGCATTTGAACAAGCAAAACGTGACTTATGACAGTTTCATCTTTTAATCCAATAATATGAAGAAATCTTTATAAATTCATTCGCATTATTTTGTTTACGTTAATGAGTCGTATAATCAGAGCTTGTTTGGAACTAGTTGCGTTTGTGTCTGATATGGAATCTTTTTCGTATATAAACGGATTTTTCATGTAAAGTTTAAGTCGACGCGTGCCAGTTCGAATTGTTTTCATGCTGAATAATTTGGCAAAGCCCCTCCATCGATTTCAATATCAAAAAAATCATTAATTTTGTTTTTGTGATTAATGACAGTGCAATAACTTCAGTCACTCCTCTTAAGCTTTGTAATTTCAGTTTGTTTATTTATTTTTTATTTGTCGTTCTCATTGAAATCCGCAAATTGGCTTTTTTTAGAGGTACGCACATCGGCTCGTCTTGCGGCCAAATGAGCATTGTTTGCATTATGTATTGTCGTAAAGCTTCCGGTCGCATCGTTGACAGGCCCAATAAAATTCAATGCATTTTTTTTTTACTGACACACATTTCAAGCATTTTATGCAGACAAAAAAATATAACAAATAAATAAAATAAAAAAATTAAGATAAAAAAAAATTCATTACTTCAAAATAATGCAGCTCTAAGTTTTTATTTGTTGCCTTTAGTAAAATCAATGGTTCAATGGAGATAAGTTGAGTGTATGTACGTGTAGATATATTTCAGCAAAGTTATCAGTAGGGCTGGGGAAAAAATTTTCCCAAAAATGATGAAAAAATGTGTTAGGTTAGGTTAGTGTGGCTGCCAGAAAGGCTGATACACTAAGGCGTCACATGGGCCTGTTGTAATACAACGAATAGTGGGAAAACCAAGGAAAACAAGGAGTTGACTCCTCAACCAACTACCGTACAGGGGCCGACAGAAATGCGTTTAAAACGATTAAAAAAAATGCTGATAGAGTGTACAAATTAATGCATACGGAAAGTGTTCTTAAAATCTTTGACTAATGCCCAAAAAATCATTCCTAATAATAGGTATGTTCCCGTACTGCACGAAACTTCCCAAAACTGCCCAATTTTCATACAGTTTTAAAAAATTTGACCGTTTTGGGCAGTTTCGTGTAGTATGAGAACAGACCTAAATTTTTTTTTTTGCCTACTTTATCAAAATTTTCTTTAATTTCACTTTTAATTGCAATGATTACGAAGAAACTCTCTAAAAAAAATAAATTTTTTATGAGTTTTAAAACATAAAACAAAGTTCTTAAGGACATTTTTCGGAGGAATGAGCTTGCAGGTTTTACCAGCGATTCATTGGTTTTTATTAGAGACCCGACCCAGAAAACATTTTCGGAGTGCTCAGAAATATGAGTCCGAAATGAGTCTAAATATGTAGAAAATAAGAGATTTATATTTATGAGTCCGAAATGAGTCAGTCAGCTCTTATATTTAAGCGGAAATAAGAGTTAGATACAAGTGCAGTAGGATTAAGATATGACTCTTATATGTTCTTCTTCGGTATATGACTTCGGAATTTTATAGGACGACATTTGCAAGAAGGGAAGCACACTCTTTAAGACTTTAACAGAGTTTATTATGACCGCTCCGATTCCAATTGGGAGTCATATATGATTCTTTTAGGACTCAGAATGTTTGCTGGGGATTGACATACATAATATAGCATTTTCGAAATATCATATAAAGAGGATCGGTTCGGTTTAGTCAGTTAACTGCTCGTAGGGCCACATATGTACCTACATCTATAATGGCTCCTACCCTTGCACTGATTTTATTGAAAAATACCATAACATTTGCATTTCCCTAATATTCTCAAAATGACTTACTTTCCACTGATTTTTGAAACCCATCGAGGCCTGCAACTCTTTGAGTACCCATCTCGAGACACACAGATCAGTCGCTAGTACCTGTTACAAAAGAGTCTCATTTCAAAAAGACTATCATCCCTATTCCAAATGAATACTCTTCGAGAATTTGTTCCCTAAAAATTTTTCTCCACGGAAAAGAGAAGTTATTCCAAGAATGTGATTATGGTCGTTGCTGAAAATTTTTCAGAATTCTTGCTTCCTTTAGACTCCCGACCCGATGTGCTTAGAATGGTAGAAGTTTTTTTTTCCAAATCCGCAGAGAAAAATTCCCAGGGAATATTTAGAATTAGCCTAACGTGTGTAATTACTCATCATATCTTTATAATTTCAAGCTGAGTTGTATTTCTTGTTTGAATTTTGATGACTCATCTTTTATTTTTGGTAGAGCGCAGAAAATTTGCATAATTTTCTTTAGAAGAAAATTTTTCTGAAAACTAAACGCTTGACTGCAGAGCAACGAAGCAAATTCTTTTTGTTGTTGTGTCGCTCAAATAGTTTATGGTTGGCAAGGTAATGCTAGGTATTCTAAGTAATAACATGCTTATGTGTGTTAATTTAGCAATACTGGTTTATCAAGGTCGTTGGAAGTAAAAATCGTTTGAGAGTTTAATGAAAAAGCTTTTTCTTCTAGTTTACATCGATTGTAACTACTTCAACTTAATGTAACGAGTGGAATTTTAAAGCTAACTCGAACCTAAAGTCACGCAATTCTCTTAATTCTATTTATATTGGCTCCGCGTGCCCTTGAACTATAGGTACACGTCACGTAAATATGGACTTGAAAAGTTCTTTCAGAGCGACCTTAGAATTGATTTTGTTTTTCTTATGTATTAGTTTAAGGTTCATTCATTATGCAAATAAAGGCCTCCGTAGCGTAGTTGGATGAGATTCCGAGGTCCTGGGTTCGGATCGTTTCTCGGACGGGTGTTAAGGGCTTAATTTTTTTAAACAAAAATCCTTATGACACCATAACAGTAGACCGAAGTCCTGGACGCGGGATTGCATATGTATATATGATGGCTGGTCATCCAAAAAAAGAATATAATGGATCCTCCTGAAGTAATATGAAAAGTAGTTCCCGTGATAATTAAACTATGTATTTAAAAGCAGAAGAGACATTATGGCTTTAGCAAGTAAGAGTCCAACATTCCGATCGGAGACCAACCGATTGACGGTGTATGATGCATTTCCACATGCCTCACCGCAAATGCTTTCAAATGATTTGAAGTAAAATGAAAGCTCTAGAAGCTCTGTACGATCCGATTCTAAATATTCTCGGGGAATTTCTCCTGCGAGTTTGAAAAACATTTTGGGAAATTCTGAAAAATTCTAGAAAGAGAATATGGGAAATCATTCGAACCCTCGAAGGAGTGAACTCTGAGAACTTCTTTGCGTTAACTGTCAAAATACATGGAAGCTTTGACGGCTGTTTAAAAAGTTCTCAAAGTTCACTAAGTTCGAGGTCTGAATGAATACCCATAACATAAAGGTAGCGAGAATTTCGAACATTTTTAGGCAAAGGTCGTCATCACATTCTTTTCTTTATTGACGCTTAGAATACTTCCTTTTTTTAGCAGAAAAATCATTCTAGGGAAGAAATTCCCAGGGAATACTCATTTGGAATAGGGGCTCATAAAGAATTCCATTAAAATGTTGCCTTATACAGTTATTAATAAGGGAAAACTGAGTGATATCATCTACATACGTCTTTATCATTGCATATACATGCATTGAAACGAAGTTGAGACATGTCCTAGATGAAGCATTGCGACAGCAAAAGAAATAGATTTACCTGGATAAAGGTATTAATCCAGAAAACCTTGTGTATAAAATAATAGAAAGCCAAGATAGCTGGAAGATTATAATGAATAACGCTGATCAAGTCCTAAAACGGAAAAAATCCAACGCTGAGATTGATGATCACCAGCAATATGAAGAACAACATGAAGAGAAAGGAGAAAAACTATGATGGTAGGGCGAATTTCAGGAGAATAGTAGATAGAAGTATTTGCGCCCATAGAAACAATTCGCATAAGGATGACCCAATTCTGAAGTAATAGGTCTTAAAAACGGGGAGTTTTTTGACAGGTGCGGGCAATAATGATGAGGTTAGGCATTTTTTGGTTGTCGCCAAAAATTTACAGTTGACTAACTAAGGAGCTACAATTCTTGTCGACCAGAGCGTAGTTTCATTTCTTATTGAATTTAAATAGATATACAGTAGACCTCCCATTATCCGACAGATCATTTTCAGAGCAATGTTCAACTATCGAATTTGTCGGATTATAGAATGCTGCCCAAGACTCCCTATAGGTTATGTTAGGTTAGGTTAGGTTAGGTTAGGTAGGGGCCGTCCACCAGAAAGGTGGCGCACTTAGACCAAAGAAGGTCCATTGTGTTACCCAAGGGTTTGGACACCTATTTGAAAAACCATTTTGTTTGCTCAATAAAGCTTGCTATCCTCAAAGGGTTAAGTTCCTCGAGTTCCGATAGGGTGTGAAAGAAGTAAGCATCCCAAGGTTTTAAACCTCAGCTTATCAAAGGCTTGGCAGTGCAGGAGAAGACGTTGAGGAGTTTCCTCCTCCTCCTCAACCTCACAACTCCTGCAGAAATCGAAGGCGGGTGCCCGTAGCCTTCTAGCATGGGGACCTATGAGGCAGTGACCAGTCATAAGTCCAACTGTTAACGAAAGACGAGTTCTTGACATCCTGAGTAATTCCTCAGTCCTTTTATGCCCTATACGTGGCCAAGTTAGTTAAGCTTTCTCACAAAGATCCCCGCTTTCCCAATCTCTCTTGGAAGGACCTGTTGGCCTATTCCTCAATGAGAAGGCGACAGGTAGCAAGCGGAACTTCTGTTTGTTCACCCGTTCGTGGGGACATCAGGGTGGTGCCAAGTCTAGCCAGCTCATCAGCAGTACAGTTCCCAGGAATATCGCTATGCCCCGGTACCCATACGATTTCTATTCAAAAATCCCTATGTCCGGATTTTTTCAAAAGAGCACTTTGTAATCCAACAAATTAAAAATCCAATGATAAGATTCTATATGTTATACTGGGAAATACAACCATACTTCATAATGTATGTCAGGCTTAGTATATAAACACCAATATAAAATTTTTTCCAATATCGGTTTTATATTTTTCGAAAACAAGCAAAATCGAATCGATTTCAGGACTCCATTTCGATTCGCTATCGATTTTTAATTTCGAAATTTTTCTTAATCGATTTCCATCATAGCCCCAGAATAATAGACATGTAAGAACATAGAGGGCGCTGGATTAGACAGGGACGGATTATCGGGTGTCCACTGCACGTTTAAATTGATCGAAAACTAAAAACAATCCAATAATAATTTGCGGTTTTTTGTTTTCAAAAGGCAATCTTTCGATACCCTTTCACTACGCTTTAGCATTTATTAAATTCTACTTGCATTTGTAATACATATTTTGTAAAACTACTTGGCAACTATTTTTCCATTTTCCACTTTTCCATTTTTATTTTCATTTAAAGATAGCAATAATATTGACTCTTATACGTTTGCAAATAGGTGTGTTGCTAATTCAAGTTCAAGTACATTTATAGTGTAGTTGTAAAATATTTGAATATCCTTTTCCTCGTTGAATTTGCGTTGCTTTTAATTGTATAAATTTTTCATTTTAATTTTAACTTATCACAAAACGTTGTTTTTCCATTTTTTTTAAAGTTTTTATTGGGCGGAATTTCTGCGCGAATGCATCCAATGAAAATTTAATATAAAAAAATTTAAAAAATTATAGTGAACGACGCAAATTTTATTCGTTGAAAAAGAACTTAGGCCGGCCGTTGTGCTAATTTTGTCACTTTAGACCTTAACCCTTTAACGCGAAAGGACCAAATTTGTGCGCACATAAGTTTAACGATTTATAGATATTTTTTTTTGGTAATAAATGCTATAAATCGTGAAAATTATGTGCGGAAAAATTTGGTCCTGATGCGTTGAAGGGTTAAAACCTTAATTGTGGTAGAGTTTTTTTTTCACAAATGGTGACAAATGTGAGGCCACCGTGAGCTCTTTTAAAATAGTTCTTGAAATTTTTACTTCGCACTTTCAACTTTTTTTATTTTAACCCTTTAACGCATAAGGCAAACATTTTTTCCCACATAATTTTAACGATTTATAGAAATTTTGTTAATAGTAAATCCTTAAATCGACAAATTTGTCTCCTATGCATTAATGGGTTAATCAAAGAAAAGTGCTTCAGTTATCTTCAATTAGTACATTTGGCATCAAATGAGTCGATAACGAGAGTAATTTTTGCCTTCGCGGTCATAAAGCTACAATAAATAGAAATAAAACGAGGAATAACGAACGAAAAGTGCTAAAGAGTTTTGCGCCAGTACAGAAATTGAAACCCCATTCTATTTTCAGTGGGTCCTTCTCTATCAAAATTACTATTTACGGCATTTTTGCCCGATGTGTAATATAAATGAACATAGCTGCAAGTGTAAAATATGAGTAAACTTTTCTTAGCGCTTGTTCTGCACATGTAAATTGGAATATGATGGGCCATTTTTGGTTGTGGTTACTCGTTACAAATTAAATTTTATTGTTGGAAATGATATTTTGAGCACAATTAAGGTAAAGTAAAGTTTTTTTTTTTTATATAAGGAATTGAACAATTTTGAGTCTCGTCAAATGCACAAAGAGTAACCATATGCACTTCGGATACTTTGTAACGATTGCAATAGAGTAAAACAGAGTAACTATATGCATATTAACCCCTGCAGTTAATTTGCAACGATTACAAAAAAGTAACCATATGGAATCGGCTACGTCGGTTTTTTGTAACGATTACAAAAGAGTAGCCATATGAATATCAACAACTTCGGTTACTTTGTAACAATTACAAAAGAGTAACCAAATGCATATCAATAACCGTGGTTACTTTGTAACAATTGCAATAGAGTAAAACAGAGTAACTATATGCATATTAACCCCTGCGGTTAGTTTGTAACGATTACAAAAAAGTAACCATATGGATATCGGCTACGTCGGTTGTCGGTTACTTTGTAACGATTACGAAAGAATAACCGTATGCATATTAACAACGGTAGCTACTATGTAAGGGAACGTGTCCGAACTACCGTGAACCATTTTTTTTTACTACTTTTTACCCCCCTCGGTGACAATCCGTAGAATACTCCAAGTGACCAATTTGTCCAAGTGTAGTACTTTCAGGACCCCCTCCCCGCCCTAAACGGGTCACGTAGTTTGGACACGTTCCCTAACGATTGCAAAAAAACTACCAAAGAGTAACCATATGAATGTCAATTATGTCGGCTACTTTGTAACGATTACATTTGATAGAAGAACTTGGATGAAAATTCGAAAGTTTTTAAATTTATTGAGTTGTCTTGTGACACTCTCTTAAAATAGTGAATAAAAATTGAAAATCAAATTCAAATCTTAAACGTTTTACTCCCATTATTTATTATTGTAATTTTTACTTTTTATTTTTTTGCAATATTATTCTTTCAACATTTAGCGCACTTTAAGCTTCTTTCACGAATAGTATATTTCATAACGGTTTAATGATAATAGGTTTCTTGCGCACGCAGTCATTATCATTTAAATGGCATACATTTTATAAGACGTCAATAATTTTCAAAAGTTGGACTGTAAATTTCGATACTTTAGGGTTATATGGATTTTTAAAAAACATTTAAAAAATTCTTTATTTCTATTTAATTATTAAAAAGGACTTTTTTTGTTTTGTTTGTTTTGATTTATAAGAGACGTCAACAGAGACCGATTGCCATTGTGTGTCAGTGCATTCTATTGATCTATTTATGTTCGATAATTAAAATCGATAACGATAAATGTGTTGCTTACATAAAAATCTAAATAAATAAGTTAATAAATCGTAAATAAACGATAAAATACATAAACTTCTCTACAATTTGAAAAACTTCTTCTGTTAATCGTATTCGTGTTCAAGTAATAAAATAACGCTTCAAACTGAAATGCATTTGCACTCTATTATGCAGTCAAGCCTTAAAGCCATTCGATATATGTATTTATGTTTCTTATTTATAAATATATATTTAACGAATTATATATATATTTATTTTAATTTTTAATGGGCGATTTTTTTTTTGAAGTTAATGGAATCATTCCAAAGTGTTGCAATTAAGCTACTTAAGACTATTATTTATGTTAGATTCAAGCCATAGCTTTACTTCTTCCTCTTCCGTTTCGTTTCCGTTTCCCTTCCTTTTTCCTTTTTTGCTTAAACATTTCGATTTCCTTCATTTGCACACAATAACATACTTACGAAATAAATGACATAAGTATTTCTCATAAGTACGGTGCACTTTGTTGCCATGGGCTATGATTGCGTATGGAATCTTTTACAGGTTTTTTCATATGAAATGACTATAATACTTTGGGTTACTATTTTCGTTTGGATTTTGCTGAGAATGTTTCGTTATGTCCTTAGATACAAAGTGTAAAAATCCTAGATGAGTTTTACTTTTGCGTAGTCTTCCAAAAAAAAAAAAAAAATTTATGCGGACATGTGTTTTTTTTTTTTAGAAAATGAGCATTTGATCAGCGCTTCCCTCAACGCTATCGTTCTCGTCGATATCGCCATCGTCTTCATCGTCCGATGTCAAAGATGAAGCACTGTTTACAACAGCATCTGGAATTTGGAAAATAAGGAATTTGATTATTTAGCTTTGTTTAAGACCAAAATATAATTTGATCAAAAAAATTGATCATTGAATTGTAGGATCGTTTTTTATTCTCATAAAAACTGGTCTTTATCCCTGTGGGGCCTTATGTTGCCAGTTTTATTATTATTAGCGTATTTTTATGTAGGGGAATGTCTCAAAATAAATCCAAAAAATCACTAAAACTTGATTTAGAAGTCTTCTGAAAAAATTCCTCTAAAGACTTTTCTCTCCTCAGTCTTTTCTAAAGACCAGAAACTCCGCTTAATATCAGGGAAAATTTCCCCAAATTGGCAATAGTTTACATTCGATGTTCATCCCGCGTGGGGACCGTTCTCGGACGGTTACGGGTTTGGCAAACCCGCGGACCCTAGCCAAACGTTTAACATCACTTGATTGGGTATAGGAAAAAAAATTGGTTGTATGCTTTGTAACTTTCTGGGTAGCAATGTACCAAGGGTTGACCATATGACCTGCTGAACATGGTGCCCCGGGGATCAGGAATCCCACGGACGTGTTTGATCTTTGGGAGCCCCCTGATGGAAGTCCCGCTGGGGCTGTGGTTATTAATAAGGTGTGGGGGTGGCACCGAATCTTGACCAAGGGTTTTGATTCTGGCTATACCCCTGCATGAGATAAAATCGGTTCACTGTACATGAAAGTGGTGGCGCCCCAGTCGCACAACTAAGTAGGCACTTACTATGGTCGAGTTAGGTCTCCTGGACAGGTATCGACTTTAAACAACACAATACACAATATATTCAATGCTTACATCAATTGTCCTTATCGTGAAGCCTTGAACTTTTACAGCTCAAATTGAGGCTAAAATATTATCCTCGAGATTCGAAGAAACCTTTGTACTGCAAGTATGAATCGAACCCCTTCCAGTTGGCAAGAAAACCTTGTCTAAATTACTGCCAAAGAGTCCAAAAGCTTCCCTGACTTGCTCTCATCAAGCAAAATTTTTTTGAATTAGGATGCTGATTTAAGATTTTAGAAACCTCTTGCCATCCCCTAAACCCGGCCCTGATTCTGCGTAAATTTTCATTCCCGTTAAGTAGTCGAAACTTACCGCAATTAGGCTTTCCTCTGGTTCGAGTGTTTGCAAACTCAACGCCATGCTTGTCGACACACCAGCAAACGCCAACGGAATTATGACACTGCGTTGCCTTATAGAATCCTTGTACATCGCAATCTGGTGCGTAAGCACCTAATCAAAAAAGGACCATAAAGAGAAATATTAATCCGACTTTATAAATGAAAAAAGGAAATAACGTTCAAATATGTATGTATGTAGCGATAAAAGCAACAAAAAAAGCTTCTCGTGTATATTATTGATATGATTTGCACGTGTACAAAAGCTAAAGGTGTTCCTCAAAAAGGAATAGCCAAAAAAAAAAAATAATAATAATATGCTAGCAATTGCAAGTTGCGGAGGCAAAAATGCAGCCCAGTTCTAGACAATTCCCAGAGAATTTTTCCCTGCGGATTTAAAAAAAAAAAATCTCCCATTGTAAGTTAGAATTTCTAACACACTGGGAAAGGAATATAAAGGGACGCGTAGAATACTTCCTTTTTCAGCCAAGGAAATTTTCTAGGGGAAAAAAAAATCCCGGGGAATATCCATTTAGAAAAGGGCTGATTATAAAACTGGAAGAAAAAACATGACAAAAAATATTGATCTTTCCAAGTCCGTGCATTTTGTCTTGCCGTCTTAAAAACCGTTTCCGATCGAAAAGAAAAACACTGCCAAAAACAGTAAAAGGGTTAAAGTCACCCGGATGTGGTTTGACAACTCCAACATCCTTTCGTTGGCAATGCTGTCAACCAATATCTCCATAAGGGTTCGTAATCCCTTAAACCGTCTTTGGCAGCAGTTCTTAACAATTGGTTACCGGCATAAGAACGGCCTTAAAAATAATAAATAAAAAAAGAGCTTTTAATAATTCCAGAACTGATTTCGTAGTCAAATATATATAGAATGACATGCTATATTCTTAAGCCGGGATCCCACTATCTGCGCAAAGCGCCGATTTTTGTCGCAATCAATGCGCCAATAGTATGAACGCATTTATTTTTTTTTTTTTGAACTCTGATGCTGACAAGTGCGATCGTGTTCAACGAGTTTTGTTCTAATTGAATTGTTCCCCGATATCTTTTTGACAATATACGACGATAACGTGAGCGTCAACAGTGATTGTGGGAATTTTGTGCCGATCTGGCCCGATAAAAATCGGTGCAGATTGTGCTATTTGCGGATATGGTGAGATCCCAGCTTTATTGTAAGATAATATGTTTTTTTTTTTTAATTTTCCCCATTTTTTTTAAAATATTTTTTCAGCTTCAGGTGTCATTTCCCATTTTCTCCCTTTTAATAGTCTATCTCACTATAGGTTATTTTTCATTTAGGATAAACCATTTTCCGTTTAAACGATTTCATATAATCCTCTATGTTTTTGTGTATTGTTTAAGAGAGGTTCTCAGAAAAAAAATAAGAAAAGAAAAAAGTACAGTATTAAATTATAAGTACGTATCTGTACCTATCTCACCTGCAAAATCGCCAGAAATTCTTCGCCGGACTGCAGCGCAAGGCCGATCGGTTTTCTCGAAGCAACGACACCATTCGCGTGTATTAATCGTATTATCCTTGTCCAGATCGCATGTATCAATGAAGGGCTTAATGCAACGCTCGTTTTGATCGTGTTCCAGATCGTATAATTCTTGCAGCGATAGGTAACCATCGTTATTCAAATCAAGATGTCCGAACATCCATTTTGCTTCC
The DNA here is from genome assembly GCA_020466095.1 of Chlorops oryzae. Classification (NCBI taxonomy): domain Eukaryota; kingdom Metazoa; phylum Arthropoda; class Insecta; order Diptera; family Chloropidae; genus Chlorops; species Chlorops oryzae. Next base: position 14,713,336 of record CM035807.1, on the reverse strand, counting down.
GTTTTGCAAGCAGGTGGGAAATGTGCCTTCGATTTTTGACTATGCTGACGTCGTTTTTTGCTATCGGCCATTATGACGGAGAACCAATCGAGCAAACGATTTCCAATAGCGGTCAATTGTTGGGGCTTACACTCGGGAGACTTGGAGGGGTAACCTTTTTTCAAAATTAAGGAAAAATATAAGTTTTTGAAGATTAGTGGAAGAAATCGTACTGAAAACTGTGCGAAGTTAACGTTGAACTTTAGTTACCCAAAAGGGAACCATTTTTTTTTTTCGCCGAGTGGAAACTTATACTTACCGATATTGTTACCAATTTTCGGATATCGTTGCGTTTTTTCAACAACCTCATTAAAACCTCGGAGTTTGTGCTTGTCATCCAAGATTTGATTATCCTGAGAGAAGAAATTACTTAATGTAAGATTTGGAATATTGCGGAATTGAAAATAACATAGCAGAAAATGGAAGAAATTATGGATACTACTACGAGTATTTCCCGAATTCGATAGCTAATCAAGCCCATATTGGGTCAGGACCTCAGAAATGTTAGGGTTAGGGAGAGCAAACAGATATTAGGTCAGGACCTTAGAAGTGTTAAGATAAAATAGATTAGTCTCCTTTATCCGTTTTTGGATTAGGAGACTTTTCTTGCAGCAACTCAACGTTTTTTTTTTTCTCATAAAACGGACAGGGAAGTTATGTACCGACCGTACGTTTTCGACCCATAAACTTTAAGTTGTCGCTAAAATACCAGCTCCACAAAATGGAACTTGTAGGTGACTACTTTGCAGACCTTGCCTTCAAGGCGGAAAATACCGCATTTCAAATAATAGAGAGATGTGTTGACCTATGTATGTTGGCTGACAGTCAGAGTTCTCATAAGCCCTTTTGAGACCCAACGGTCGTTGAGGCTCGAGAACTATCAAACTGTCTTCTCCTTCATAAGAAAAATCGAAGGCATACTAGAACAAAACAACTAAATGGGATCTAATGGCACAATAGATCCATCAATTATCTCGGGGCCCTAATGCCCTATGCTCCTCTCAGGAGTAATATATGTATACCTATAGTTTATATTCATAATTTAAAAAAAAAAGCTTTTCCTACCTTCTTGTTATTGTAAGAAATATATTTGAGATATTTGTAGTGCTTGTTATCGAACTTGATTTCCTCCGGTGTGAAAGTAAACTGAGAGTTTATTTGATTGTAATGTCGATTGTTGTCGTCCTTGTCCTGTAAAGAAAATGAAAAACTTGATATAATAGCCGTACGCAACGTGTTGCCAATCGTAAAAGGATGAGCTAGGACTCCAACTGGCCAATACAGTGGCCATTTTCATCTATTTCGTCCAAGTTTTTACAATTGGCAATACGTGTGTAGCTGGCATAACTGAATGCATTCCATGAGGAAACATTCACATTGAATTATTGGTAGGACCTTGTGTTGCTTTCGATGAAACTTACGTCCATTATTGCGTTGAATTGATTGTTAATGTTTGCATTCCGGTTCATTATGTTGTTATTGCTGTTCTCCTTGTAAGCTTGTTGTTGTTGTTCCATTGTTTTCTTGTATTTAAAATTGATCGAATTCTGGCGATCGGAAATACGCTGTAAACGTCTTTCGTCAATGTTTGCTGAAGAAATTCATCGAAAGTAGGTCGTTAGTAATAAAAATAATAGTAATAATAACAAATGATTGCATTAAAAAATTTCAGCTAATGGGAAAAATTCCTTAGCCTGCCTCACCTTTGCAAGGACAAAATCCTTTGCATCCAATTTTAATTGCTGTCGAATGAATGCAATTATGGTAGTCTAATCTGCATAGTGACGAATAAGTTCGATTGTCGGAACCGCATAGGAAAGCCGGCTTAACCACTGGGCAAGGCTTGCAGTCACTATAAATTTCAAAACAAAAGGGTTTAAATCGCACGATATAATTGAATTTAATTTCACTTAATTAAGCTTAAATTCAGTAATGGGATATTTTCTTGAATGCCTTTTCGCTGTCAACAAAATTACCACAAAATTCCCGCCTCAGTCCAATGTAAAGTATTCCTGGGGATATATTTACCCATGACATGACATGACACGACACGACATGACATGACATGACATGACACGACACTGACATGACACGACATGACATGACATGACGACATGACACGACATGACATGACAATGACATGAACGACATGACATGACATGACATGACATGACATGACATGACACAACAGACATACACATGACATGACATACATGACATACATACATAACATAACATAACATAACATAACATAACATAACATAACATAACATAACATAACATAACATAACATAACATAACATAACATAACATAACAAACATAACATAAACATAACATACATAACATAACATAACATAACATAACATAACATACATAACATAACATACATAACATAACATAACATAACATAACATAACATAAACATAACATAACATAACATAACATAACATAACATAACATAACATAACATAACATAACATAACATAACATAACATCATACATAACATAACATAACATAATACATAACATAACATAACATACATTAATTCATAACAAAACTAAATAACATAATACATAACATAACAATACTAACATACACATTTAACATACATACATACATAACATACTATACTAAATACATAACTTATATTCATAACATTAAACATTAACATAAATTTTTAACATATCCTCATAATTTCTTAAGTTATACTTAATTCCATAAAATGATGACAGTAAATAACATAAATACAAATTTACTCAAAGTTACGTTACAAAATTACTCTTCTCACTTCATCACATCACATATTCTCTTACGTATTCAAAATCATTAAATAGACATAAATCCTTTTACATACTTATTGACATCGCTTGACATTTCCTTCTTATCATTCCATATTTCTGACATATGAGTTTCATATGCTTTCTAATAATAAGTCGCTTCTTCTACTTGTCTCCCTTTAATCATTAGAATTTAATTACATTTTCTCATAAAATGATGACAATTCTAATATTCAATAACAATAAATTACGAATCTAAAACTTTACCTTCTTTCGATCTTTCTTCGACTTCAAATCTGAACCTCTAGAACATTTTTACGCTGTTCTGCATTCAGATAAGTATCATGCCTTGAAATATTGACATTAAAAATAATAAATTAATTTACATTACTTACAAAAAATCATGCAGTTACATTTCGTACCACAGAACTGCTTACTTTCTACAGATCATAAATCCTCTTTCGAATAGTCACTACGAAATCTGAATCGTCCTATTACATAACTAGAATTTATTCTAATCTGCATTCAACAAACAAAATAGATGACTAAAAATCAGAAACAAAATATAGAAAATATTAACTAACTTACTATTCATATGTCAGTGAGTTTCTTCGAATACACACAGATAGACTACTTGGTAACATACGATTTTGAGCATACATAATTTTTCGCTTTTTTCGCAGTTAAAGTGACGACAAAATCTGAAAAATATGGAAAAAATGAAAAATAGTTAGTTTACATTACTAATGGTCATGAGCTTCCATATTAAGTCCATTCGTTAACTTGACTTACTTGTTGGGTCATAAATCCATCGTTTGTGTTGCACTGACGATTGCCATGTTGCTTTCAATGACTGTGGCTTTTGGTTAAGCTGCGACAATCAAACATAAAAATATAAAAAATATGAAAAAAATACGGTGTAGGTAAACAAGTTAGACTAACTGGTCATGAAGCTTCCATATATAAATGTGAGTTTCTGTTTATACTGATTAGGAACGTTACTAATTGGGGTTTAACACTAAGAAAAAGAAAATTTAGTAGCTTGAATTTTTTTCTTCTCCATATTTTTATACCCGACACTGTAAAACCCACATTCATTTGTGGTAAACCATAAAAATTATGTAGACAAATGATCAGTGTTACGAGGACATTCGATTTAACTAACTATGTCAGTCACTGTCTGTCTGACTTACTGTCAAAGAGAGGTGTAGCTATTTGACGAAATTTTGTGTATGGTTCGCGGGAACATGAGCAAGATCACGTTCGAGAGTGGGCTTGGTAGGAACACTTTTACGTGTAGCTCCAGTACTAGGGTCTTGTATAAACAAATAAAATATATGATTGAATATATTTTATTTGTTTATATTTTTTTATAAACATTTTGTTCGTCACTTATAAGCTAAGCCAATTTTGAATAACAAATTTTTCATTTACATACTTATGAACTAACATTGCATGTCATTCGTTGGAAAGTTCTAGTTTTTTCTGATTCGAGTTAGTAGTATTGTCTGCCCTATGTTGTCCTACACCTTCTTAAATACACCTTGATCCACACCCCTACAAAAAATATTGTTATTATCGGAAATAGTCATTACGTGTCGTAGAGTGGCCCGTGAACACTTGAACTGAACTCTTCTCCTTTATACTCATGAAAATCCCCAAAATACTTTGTCCAAATGGTCGTGGTCCTGGGGGCCTGTTTTGAAAAATATTCAAACATGGTCGGCCATTGTATTGCCAGACTCTCCTGACTATACCACCCTTAATTGTTCTAATTATCCCTTGCAAGAATTGCGAAAATAGTAATACAGCCTATAAAAACTTAACGAGTAAAAATAGTGCCAGAAAACTGGCACCACAAGCAGTACTTTTATATGCAAGTACCCTTTAGGCATGCTTCCAATAAAAATAAAAAAGAATTACCATAAATTTCAAAATATGTATTTTATGTGTCTTTTGACCTCTTTTCTTAGTACAGAGTGAAGAAATTTTTTGTTCAAAATTAAGGTCAAAAATAAATTTTCTCAGCAATAATAAATTTACTTGGTATTAAGTTCGCTCTTTATTAATGCGAAAGATCAAAAATTGTTGTAAGTAATTTAAGAATTCAAATATCCCAATTTTTTCTAATTTAAAATCATACCTAAAGGACAACACGATAGATATCTTTCCATCGTTTCGAAAATAATCGACTTAGTGTTTTTTTTTATTGATTTTTTTTTTCTGGGATTTTTTGGCAGACAACAAAAAGCAGGTGAAATACTTATTTCGTATACTCGTATCTTGGTACATGTGAACTCCAAAGTGTGTATTTCCAAACCCACACACGTACATTCTTCCAAAATCAATTTACGCACGACTCCTTTAAAAAACAGTAATCGTATTTGAAAAGCCAATTCAGATACATTCAGATATCATTCAGAGTTCTTTCGCCTAAAAGTCGGCTAAAAAGTATTCGAACGTTAGGTTTTACCAAGTCCAATTGAGATCTTCCTTGAAATATTTTCTGTCACATTATTCAATTTGGGCATAAATTTGATTTTTCTGACATTTATTTCCTTCCGGGAAATTGCAGGCGTCCGTTTGGTAAAAGCAAAAGAAAAACTGTCCTCTCGTCAATGTATTGGTAAAAAAGAAATACATACGTATGTATTGTACAATACACACACACACACACACCAACTAAATGTACGTAGAAATCTTTATGACCAGTGGGCAATGGTTCATGCGGAATAGTAAGAAGTCTTACTAGTGCTCTATTATGCAGAACATTCTTGTACGAAAATCAAAAAAATTATCATGAAATGCTGGAGCTCGTACATACAATTCAGTATAAATGAAGCCAGATTTATAGAATTTAAATAAATTTTTAATTTGAAAGGATGCTACTGAAAAACTCACCTCGTCAATGAATTCAAAGTCCTCGCCGTTTTCGCCAAGGAGCTTTTTCTTTTTAGCCTCAACATTCACAAATTGGAATAAAACCAATACCAAAAAAGTGGTGGCAACGAAAGATAAACACTTCATGTTTCTTTTATATTGATTCTTTTAGGCCTTTTATTGTTCAAATGAATTTGGGGTTTTACTTTTAAAGAGGCCAATTTTTTCGAGCCCTAAAGTTTTTTTTCTTCTATGCACTGAATATACGATGAACTAGCGACTTAATGTCTAACCATTCATAGTAGTTGGATTTAAACGCGTATAGAAATTTTCCTGCAATTTCCTATCATTTTTTTTTTCATTGCACTCTACTTCAAAGTGATTCTACCGCGATACAATTGAATACCAACGCGACTCGGAAGAAACTGTTTTCTCTTTTTGGGAATTCCGTATCTGGGAAAAGCTTTTTCAGGAGCAACGAGCCGTGTTCTCCGCATTGCGAAAAAAAAAATTTTTTTTGGAGTAGATTTTAAAACAGTATTGCATTTAAGGTAGTAACGGTAATTAACTATTTTTGAAATTTTTTCGTAATTATTTTTCGTTATTATTATTATTTTTTAATAATAATAATAATATTAAATTATTCTTAAATTTTTGGGCAATTTGATAATGCATTCTAGGCGATTGATGTGTTTATGCAAGTAATTTTTACAGAAGATTTTAAGTTTTGAAGTCCTTCATCGAAAGGTAATCAAAGTATGGGCGAACTCCCCAATCTAAAGGATGATCATGCACATATAAATACACAAAGTATCATATCACATCACAGAAATGATATCCGTGTTAAATTTGAAATCTTTATATTCAAAGTTATAGAACATACTTCTAAAGGGGTTTACAAAAAATACGCCCTGCAAGCTTTTTGTACGATTCGTTTCGCGCATGCGCCAAACATTCTCTCTCATACTTATCCTCCTTTTGCACAGTTTTAGTGGTCTCTTTAGCTATTGGAATAGAATAAAACTTTTAAGAGGCTCGTGCACTAAGCACTGCTGCCTTTAACTTACAACGTTATTTATTCCACCGCATTGCCAAGTTGGTTAATTATTACACCCATGGAAAAATGTTAGTAACCAAAATTATAAACCATTTTTGTTTTTAAAAAAAAACTTAAGTTTTTATTTATTTTTTTCATGACTGTATATTAGGGCATTTTAGACGTGATAAAAAAGTCTTGAATTTCGAAGACGGCGGGGTCTCAAAGAGAGCTACAAAAATTTTATTTCGTTTTTGTAAATTTAGATTATCCAATTTGACAGATTTTCAACTTTTTCTGTATACTTTTAGGGGCACAAAACACAAAAATTGATTTCAATTAATGGGTTTTCAAGGAAGAGTTCGATGTTGTATCGATCGATTCATAATATGTTTAAGCGATTCGAAAACATTTATATGAATATAAATTTGTTTTTGTAATTGACTGAAATTTTGCCTTTGAGCGACCTCTAAACCTCAACTTTAAAAACTTCAAATGATGCCCAAATTTTTCGATTTACATTATCTTTCGTTTGAGACGCCGCCGTCTTAGAAATTCAACACTTTTTTTTTACGTCTGAAACGCCCTACTGTTTATATATTTCTGTGAACACATATATTTTCAAATTTGTTTGTATGTTTTTACCATTTAAACAAAATTTTTAGGTATTCATTAATGGATTTTGTGAAGGTACTTTTACAGCGGTTTCATTTATGTGTAGGGGGCTTTGTTTGTGTCATAATTTCTCTTTTAGGATTGGAGTTATTGCACAAAAAAATGAATTTGAAGCGTGTCGGTATAGTTAAGGTGCAGTTAAAAACTTTTCACCTATATACTTATGGATGTTTCTTATTTATAAATATTTCGCTTACAGAGAAAATGGTTGAACAGCTATTTAAAAATATTATCAGTGGAACTTATGGTACTATTTTTTTTTTTTTTGGATGTGAATGGAATGGACTGTCACGAAAAGCTAACTATTTATCAAAGACTTAAACACATATTTAAACATCGCTTAAATTGAAATATTAAAAAAAAAATTTTTTTTTAATGCTTTTTATAATTTTTTAAATGATACTTTCAATTGTACTTCATCTAATGAGTTAGCATTTCGAGTCTTAAAAAATTATAAATGGACTTTTTTTTTTTTGTTATAAAAAAAACTTAACATAATGAAGCAATTAACATACAACAAAAAAAAGTTTCAACAAATTGTTTGCATAGTTTGGGGCTCCTAGGCGGATAGACTATCTGCAGTAGAATTCGCTTAGCTGCTTTCGCATTTATGTGTAAAATGCACAAAAATAGTTGAAATTTCATATGTATTTGTATGGACGTTTTTTTTTAGCTGCTTTTTCGCATGATTTCACGAAAATTTATGGAAAATTATTGAATGCAGCTATGCGAAATTCACTGGATATTGTTGCTGATAAGGCTTTCTGTGTTGAGAGCTGAAGATTTCTTTCTAGGGGTATTTTCATAAAAGTAGATTGTGAAATCATAAATTTGAAATAAAAACTTTTAAGCATTCGAATTTTTAAACTATTAATATCTGTACATACATACATATATTAAGAAAATAACATTCATATTTTTTTTTTTTAATTTCTTAGACCTAAATTATTTATATATATTTTTCGTATAAAAATTTCCGAAAAAAAATATTCCATCTTATTTTAGACTTATTTTTACGATGTAAATAAATATCAAGAAAAAGTACAAAATAGTTTTTTTTTTTTTTTTTTTTTTGAATTTTCAACAACATTTGAAGAAGCATTAAAAAAGTGGAACAGGTTTTAAAATAAGGTAAAATTAATAAATAAAAGGCATATGTCAGCTTAAGTATAATGAGCCTTTTTTGAAACAGATCCTTATCGAATGTCCATCAACAGGAGTTATAAAAAAATAAAAAACTATACATATATATGTATAAAATGATTAAGATTAAAAAATATATATGAAGCTATAACATAAAAATGGGTAATAAATATGAAATTATACACACATACATATATATAAATATATTTGCATAACAGTTAATAGCAATACTTAGCAACTTTCAAAAACTAGCCTCGTTCATGTCTGCGGCTACAAGTAAAAACAGCTTAGCTCAACTAAAAGAACTTAATATATATCCAAAAAAAAAAAAGGAAGGGAATAATATGTAATTTTAGTTAAAATTCAAACTTATTTGCAAAGCAAAAATCAATGTAAAACATACCTTAAGAACAGAGCAAATTCGTTTTCTGTAACTTCCACGTAGCTTTTCTTTCTTTTTCTTTCTTTCTTTCCGTTTGCGACATGTTATTTTCTTTCCAATTTTATATTAACATCAACGTATTTCAAATTCAAAAGAATGGTTAGGTATCATAAGACGATCAGTGGAATGAAGTGGTCATAGTGCTCCTAGGTACCGTTACACTTAGTTTCGCGTCAAATGGTCAAAGTTCCGTTAACCAGAAATTCGTTAATTTGATCAAAAAACCAACTATCTCTTCTTTTATTGAATTTCAGCGACCAATTGCAGTTGCTCTAAGCCTGCAATCACTATCAAGTAATTAACATATGGGAACTGATCGATCGATGATGATGGTTGGCATGAATGCCATACACATTTTTCTGATCGTTTATGCATACCTTGAGCGTTCTTTTGAAATTGCATGGTACTTTTTTTTACAATAGGAAGAAACGTATTTTTTGTTAATATTATTTTTCTTTTCGTTTTTTTGTTTTGTTTTTTTTTTTTTTTTTTTTTAGTAAACGCGTTTATAACTTTGTACTCTTCGCTTTTAGTGCAATACACAATGATGGTATCAATCCGAGCATTATTGGATCTGAACATATGTAACTTTCTTTTGAATTCCAAATCGATGAAAACTCTTCAGCCGTTGGGTCCGAGACTTGGACGGCAAGGCATTCCTGGTGGCGATTCTGCTTTAACTGGTGATAATAAGCTTAAGAGCGAGCTTTCATTTATTGGCTCTGGTTTTTCTTTTGTTAGTTTTCCGTTAGATGTGATCTTTTTAATTCTACTGTATGAATTTTTCATTATCGGACTTATATTGTTGTTGTTGTATTGACCCTTTTTTGCTGCCGGAAAGATGCCATTATTTTGCTCGTAGCGCGTGAGAGAGTTGCTCTAAATAAATGAAAATGAAGATAAGATAGAGGACTTAGAATAGATTTTAATTTTGATAAAAGAAAAATTAAAATAAAATAAATTTATGTCGGAGTTGGATTATTCCATAAAATGGTCAAAAAAAAAAAAAATGATTACTGTACGATTGATTATTATAAATTAATAAATTTGTAAAATATTAAATATTTAATACAATGTCATATACTTCACATTAATTAATTGCATAAATTATATTATGTCATGTAATTTGAAAATATATTTTAAAAATTTACCTCTTTTTCATCGGGAGTTATACTCGTTGATATAGTGTTCAAAACTGGCGTATTTAATCCAGAAACGATTGTTGTTCTAGCCGCCGCCGTATCTTCATCCGTCAAAAGACAAACAATATCGTTCGATTTATTCAGGTTTAAACGATTTGGAATAAGTTTCCTGTTTCCGTGATCTATTACTGGATTTATCGTTCCACTCTTAATGAATTGTTTTGACTTATGATCGCTCGGATGATTAAATGCTGCGTAGACTAATGATAACGTACCAGTGGGCAATAATATGTCTATTTCGTTTTGTACTCGATTCATTCCAATTGTGGTATTTCTATTTAGATGACTTTGATGACCATTCCTCCAATTCGATTCGCTTTGGCAAATTTCATTTTTGTTATCCGTTTGTTGACTTGGCGTTTGATTTTGTAAAGGATTACTATTGTCGTTTGCCGAAGACGTTTGACGATCTTCAGACAAATTACATTCATGCGTGAATGATTGCGATCTCATTGGCCTCGGTATGAGTGTTTGCATTTCAAAGAAATCCTGCTGTAACGAAGTATTCTCATGCTGCACCGGAGTTCGTTGTGGACCGATATTGCTTAAATGACTAAAATTTATTTCCGATTGCGAGCGTATTTGATTTGATTGCTTTAAACGTCTTTTATGCAAAATGAAAAACGTTACGAAACAAAGTACGCAGAACAGAGAAAGCAAAAATCCTATTAATATTCCCGTGTAAACACTGTGCACCGATGATCGTTCGATTTCAAGCGATTGATGATTTATGTTACGTAAATCTATGTATATTGGTGCACCTACACCCGTTTCGCCAACAACTCTAATGCTAGCATTAATTTTCGATGTTTCCAACACGTTGGGGAACTGCAAAAAGAACATATTTTTCATATTCAATTTACAAATTTGAAAAAAAATCAAGTTATTTTTAATACGAATCGGGAATTATCAAAACATTTCAAATACCTTAAATGAGCAAGGATTACATTCAAGAACATTTGCTTCGTGGGTCATATTTCCCAGTGTCCACTTTATGTTGTAATGATAAACCTTTCCGTTAGGTTTCAATGGTGGATCCCAGGTTAATTTTAGGCCAGAACTTCGAAAAATTCTCTGATTACTTATTGTTCCAGGAGCTAACAAAAAAAAAAAGCAAACGTTTTGGGTTAATGAAATTCTATATGAAATGTTGCGGATTAAGTTAAGATTATCTTACGATCGGGTAATGTTTTAACATCCACTTGTCCATAGAATGCATGAGATTCACAGCTAAAAAAATTCAACCTATACGGCTCCATTGGTTTTAAACCACTTAACGTAACATAAGAATTTATAATTGGTTTCTGTTCACATTTTGGCTGTTCTTTATCAAAATATGGAAATTGAATTTTCCAAAGACAAGCCTCAATGCACGATTCATTGAAAATGTCTTCGAAATAAATTCCCAAAGTTCGCGATTCAATTGTCGACAGATGGAAAGGGGTATTTATCAACTCAGTTGTCCCATTGTGAATCTATATAAAATGGAAAGAATTTTATCATAACTATTGTTCAGTTTTCTTAATTAAATAGCCCTGCGCTGCTTACCACTTTCCATTGCACATATCTGAAATCTTGTTTAAGATTCTCATTTTCCGTTGTTATTATCAATACACGAATTTTAATGCGATTGAAATTGTGCAAAATAATTCCAGTTACATTCGCTGGCAATGCAATGCTAAAGATATCGTCATAGTTATCCGATTGAGACTTTTCTTCGATTCTTTCAAGAATTTCTGAAGTAATTTTTTCACTAAACAATAATATGCTTTCCAATTTTCTTTGAATGTCCATTGAGCTTAGGTGAACATGTTGCGTTGTTCCATACAATTCACTTTTGATCAAGTTCTTCGGGTGTGGTCTTGTATGATTGACGGAAAATTGTACCACAAAATACTTCTTGCCAATAAGCTCAGGTTGTGACCATGTTAAAAAGGTTCTGTTCATGCCAAGTTTAACTACATGAAGTAGCACTGTATTGAAACAAAGTAAGATACGCGTTATTAAATATTTTTTATACATACTTAAAGAGTACTTTGTTCTTTTTCTAGTCGCAAGCAATATAAAGCATTTCTACATACATGCTCTTCTATTTTTGATCTACATACATACATATGTATTTACTAATTTGTTATGCTTCTTGGGAACATTTTTTTTTTGCAAATACTTACGACCTTGAGTGCAACATGTAATGGGTTCACTTCGCAATGAGCTTTGAATTGTCTGTTGCTGTGGCATATTCTTTAATCGTATTTCAGACGTCGGAAAAAGAACTCGAGTTATAAGATCGAATGGACGATATATTGGCAACTGACTGGATATAACGACAAAAGTTGTTTGATTCAATTTCATTGGTGCGAATGGTGATGTCCAACGATGTGGATTCTCTTGAACAATATGTACAATGAATAATGACTGAAATTTAGGGACGAAAGAATTTTTGAAATTATTGATTCATATGAGCGATATAAAAAAATAGTTTACCTCCGTATTTTCGCTTTCGAATGTAATGTTGATGGTATTGAAACTGTGAGGAAAGCAACGTATATTCTTTAAAGGGTTCTTCTTTGGAATATCTCCAACTTTGTTTCGAAAGCGCACTTCAGCTGCCGAGTATACTTCGCCAGCAATATTGCTCGCAAAACATTGATAAATACCATCTTCGTCAGGATCGAACGAGTGTAGGGTTAGCTCGTTACCATTAATATAACGTGAATAGGAACTATTAATCTGTATGCCATTGTGATACCAGTTAATTGTTGGCATTGGATTGCCTAAAGAATTACATCTAAATACTAAAGATGCACTTATTAAAGTTTCATATGATGGCAGCTCTTCTTGAATTTCGGGCGGTATGGTAACAGTAACGTAAAAGGACTGAAAATATATAAATAGAAATTAATAAAAATGGAAATTTATGCATAAAACTGGTAGAATCATTATTATCAATTTACCTGTTGGTCCGACGATGTCTTGCATGTATAAATGCCTTGATCGTTATCAATATCAGCATTGTATATATTATAAATTCCATCAGTTTGATTCGAAATTTTAAGCGGCTCATCGTCAATGAATCGTTGAAACCACCAGTCTATAATTGTTATATCACTAAAACTGTAGCAAAGCAAGGTAAAATTTTCCCCTTTTGATACATATTGTACTGTATTTTGAAAATTTGGAATGATTTGAGTGTCTTTCGGTGCAAGATCGTCATTGGCGTTTTTCACTCTTAGTATTAAAGTGTATTGACGTGTTTTCCTCGAAGAAAATTCATTTCTAGCCAAGCATCTAAGGATGGTATTATAAAAATTTAATATGAAATAGATTATTGCTTCAGAAAGTAAAAAAAAAAAAAAACTCGGCTTGAGTTTATTGAAAGTCTTTTGATATATTCTTTTTTTTTTAAAACATACTTGTATTTTCCTTCATCCTTCTGGGATACACGTCGAAAGACTACGCTGCCATTCGTAAGGAGCACATAACTGCAATAAAAAAAAAATATTTCGAGTTTAATATCGATCCGGAATGTGACTATTTCATGTTAAAAGGAAATTAAACACTAATGCAAGGAATGTGTAAATTAATAAATGGTAGAACGAACTACTTTCAATCGAGTCTTTTCTCTTTATTGAATCAATCATTATTTCATTCAGAGACTCATTTTATCATTTAAATATATGAGAAGATTTTTGACTTATTTCAATTATTATATAATTTATTAGAGATACATAGTTTTGACTATTTAAAATTGAGTTACTACGATACAGCAGAAAGGATATGCTGCTCTTCTTTTAGGCTCATAGTCTTCATCCTAGTTTAAAATTTTTGAAGGTATAAACTTTCAAGTGATAGTCTTCAGGCGAACAAGGTTTATTAATTTTATATGAACATTTTTGAAAAATTCAAATATAGCAAAGGTATTTGATTGAGTTAAACTGGCAAGAAGACTAAAAGAATATTTTTGATAATTTAAGATTTCGAACTGTTTAAACCGAGTAGAGGACTACGACCCTAAATATTTTAAGGGGGGAGTACACTTTGATTTTTCAAAAAAATGTATTTTTTTTTTTTTGGCTTAAAATGTTCCTTGGGATGTATACTTTAATTTAGAAAAGACTCCAAGTCCGCCAGAATATTCCTTACCGCTTTACGAAGCGATTTCCTAAAACATGTACCGGCGCGCTGAGAGAGCATTTTTATCTTTAAACGCGTTTATCTCGAAACGGGGCTTTTCAAACTGGCGTGGGAAATAACTCTAACCAGTTATTATTAAATTTGGATATCGCCTAGGTTTTCTTGTTTAGAATTAAATTCTGCTTAGAAATACGTATCCACATTTTCGATTTTGTCAAAAATGGATTTTTAATCCACGATTTTGTAAGCATTTTTAGGGTTAAAAAATGGACTTTTTTTCCTAAGGCCACAACTTTTGAAAACAATTAATTTAAAAAAAAATCGGAATACGTATTTCTAACCCGAATTTCATTACTTATCAGGATTTTGTTCGATTTATGTTCCAGGATCACATGGGAAGGAGTATTTTCTCACGCCGTTTTCCGACTTCCGCGCGAGGACGCCCGCGCGACCTGGTGCACCGGATGAGTAATAAATGGGTTATAACATATTTGCCCTCCCTGAGTGTTTTATTGCTTAAAAAAATTAACGAAAATGCCTTACTTTTTGGACGTTCAAAGTGTACTCCCCCCTTAAATTAAATTTTTTCATTTGATCAAAATCCCTGAAAATGGTTGTCGAAGGTAACCGAAAAATCGGATAAAAATAAATAAAATTAAAAATCAAAGAATTACGTTAGAGGTCGCTGGATTCTAAAATACTTTTAAAAAATTTCAAAATTAAATAATAGTAGATATAACAAAATAAAGAAATTAATAAATGATCTTTACTCGCCTGTTTGGATTTTTAGCTTTTGAAATAATTTCATCATCGAAATACCAACTCACGTTCGCCGGTGGTATGCTTATTACCGGACAATTGAGTGTGAAGGAGAAGTTATTTACGGCAGTAATATTCGATGAAATTTGTAATCGCTTTAGCACTGAAAAAATAAATACGGTCATTAACAAAAAAACATAAGTAAGTTTTTCAGTGAAATTTACCCGGAAAAATCACCCTGATACTTTCCGAAATAACAGCTGTTTTATTGGCATTAATCTTGCACCGATAAAGTCCACTTGCTTTCTCTCCGTTTGGCAAACGTAATGTTCCGTTTCGAAAAACGACTAATCCGGTTCGTTGTTCCCTTGAGTTGTCCAATTCAAAATCATTCCGAAACCATGTATAGAAGTAATTGGTCGTATCTGAAAAGTTTTATATAAGTGTATTTAAAGAAAATTTTCGTTTTCGAAAGAACCAAAAATGAGTTACTTACTTAGATAGTAGAAATTTTCTTCTATGGTGGCAATACAAGAAAGATAATGTGGCAGATGGGGTTTCGAAATTATCAGTCTTTTTACTGTTGGTTTCTCTAGTTGAAGAAATGGTCCAGACTTAATGATTGTATTACCATTCGCAGTAACTAATAATGGAGAAATCATATTTCTAAATTAGATATATTGTTGTTTTACAGTTGAATGAATCGGATTTACCAAAATCAATGCGCCTATAGAAAAGTTCACAAAATAGTAAAAGTAAGACTAATCTTAATCTGCCCATATTCGTCTTTCCAGAAGTAAATATATCAAGCGAATTCCGCCACATTGAACCATTTCGATGAGCTTGAAACATCTCTTAAGATTTGAGAGTATCCGAAAAAGTGTGCATTTTATGATGTCGTTTGATCACTAAAAAAAAAAAAAAAAATAAATCATGTTTATTTATATGTATACCATGTTGATTAAGGGGGCATTGCATTGTTTGCATATTTTACAACAAAAGTCGCGATTTTCCATTGAACAAATAAATACGATGTGCGAAGCGGACCCCGAAATTCCGCTCAAAAGTTGTTGTCATGAGTCTAACAAAATATACAACAATAAACAAATTATACCTATCAAGTTGCTGTTTTCCGGTATCAAATGTTTTTGTAATTGTAATTCGATGACACAGATTCACAATATTTAGTCTATTTCTAGGAAATTAATATTTGAATAATTGCCGAAAATGTAGTAAAAATAAGAATTTTCATCCATGCTCTATTGCTATTTGAATATTTGTTAACCCTTTTAATACGAATTTTATTTTTAAAGATATAACCTCTTTTAATTTCAACTATAATCCGAATAGTATAAAAGGATAATCAGGACCAAGAAAGAGTCCTGAAATAGGACAAATTGCAAAGAAGTCACATTTTATTTAATTAAAAAATTAATAAAAATGTGTTCTGTCAGCATTAATGGGTTAAGTAAATCCTTTTTCCCTTTTCAATCCACTCTTTTGGCGACATTCTATGTGAAACGCACATAAAAGTTAGTGTTTTTACCATCTAAACCACACTTCATGGTCCAACAAGCTGACTTACTCTTATTTTCTGTTCCATGCACCATATTTCGTTTGTTTTAAACAATTTTACAAAAATGCGTTTGCGTTTTCCCTAAATGCCGAAATGTGGATGGAAAGCTATCGATAGTATCGATGTTTCAAAAAATTTCCTTGCTATCGATGATTTTTACGAGGGTCTCTTGGTGCCATTACGCACCACTTCCACCAACGTGTGTAGTGTGGAACGTAAATCCTCACGAATATTCCAATCATTTGCGTATGTGGTGTTGAAGCGTCCAATTTTCTTAAAGTGGAATATTTTATGTAGTGCGAAACTATGACCATCGAGTATAATTGAAGCCTGACTGAAGTGACATAATGCTTGAGAAAAAATTTGAAATTGCAATGGCGGTTCTGGCCAACATGCAATGAAAATATCAATTCGAAATAATGAAGCAAAAAATGCAAAAAAATTTTCAACATATAACCATAGAAAAATTCAAAAAAAAAAAATATATTAAAATATATGAAATATACAAAAATAAATTTAAAAAAAAATAAGATTGAGGGTGTATAGCCAGTGCTCAAACGTGCCTGTCAGCTAATTTGCAAATCAGTTCGGTAGCAGGTTAACATATCAATATGACTCTTTAATTTTTAATCAGCTATTGCTATGTTAAATTTTAACGCGCTTCCGCACTGCGAAACTTTGCCAGGCCAATTGTGCAATTGGAAATAACGCCTTAAATGCCGTATCGAATGATAATCACAAAAATCGATATCGATAGCTATCGATACTACCGACTGTTTGTCAGGAATGTTGCCAGAAGTGAAGATTTTTCTTCAAAACGAAGAATATTTTCCCTAAATACATATTAGTGGGACTCATGCAGCTTCGCAAATTGTGGGAAATGAGAAATTTGTCACACAACTGTCAAAATTTATATAAAAATTTACGATGGGAAAAGTTGCGAAGCTGCATGAGTACCACTATTGATTATATTCTTCAAAATAAGATGATCTGTCAAAGTAATTTCACGCATTGATAAAAGGTTCCTTAAGTCTTCCAGCAATACCCTGTGATATTAATGCTTTCGCTTTCTTTCGATGCAAAAAAAAAGAAAATTGGGATATATATTCGGGATTACGATTTTGAACTTTTTTCGCCGATTCGAAATGGCTAGTGATAACAAGTTATCATAAAAGAAAAGACTTTGTTGTTGTATTTAATATATTCAATTCACAAAGCCTTCTAAAAATCCTTTTGAATATATACCCCGCTCAAATGAGTATTTTTATCTTCAAAAAAGATTTTTCAATCGAAAAAAGTTTTTTCTTTTGAATTATAAAATAAATACATCGTCAGTGAAGATATTTTCCTGAGTTTGTCAGATTTTTCGAAAAATAAATCTGGCAGCACTCGTCGACAGTGACTTCAACTGTTTGTCAGTGTTAATGGGAGTGTCAACTATACTTCTATAAGTTCTGGTTCCAAAACATAAAAATGAGCGAAAGCACCTCCATAATAACGCTGGCGGATGCACTGTCCAACGTCGAAGTGCTAGATGAATTGACGCTTCCCGACGAACAACCCTGCATAGAAGCGCAGCCATGTTCAATTCTTTACAAAGCTAATTTCGATACTAACTTCGAAGATCGCAATTCGTTTGTAACAGGAATTGCAAAATACATTGAAGAGGCTACCACACACGCTGGTTTGGTAAGTAATCTAGAGTAGTGATGGGAACGGGGGGCATTTTAAAGAACTGGAGTTTTTCGGCTCAATCTCTTTTCTGTAGTCATGACCAGTGGCGTGTCCAGAGAAAGAGTGCTTTGATAGTGCTTATATTTTCCACAGTGGTCTATTGAACAATTATAAGACATTAAACCAAACAAATTCGGGGGGCTAGAGGAAGTTTAGAGAAATATCGCACCCTGGCAACTAAAGCGACACAACTCAAAATCTTTGAATTTTGAGTTATGATGTGGATCTTGTTCCTAAGTTACCTGTCTACCTGCAGGAAAAATTCCATTCCGTTTTTCCTATTATAAAAGGCCGAAAAAAAGCCGTAATGCCTTTCTTCTTGCTTTGATTGACACTGCGATGCATTTTTTTAGCGCGTTTTCTGAAAAATGGCAAATTTTGAGTTGTGTCTCTTTAGTTGTCGGGTTGCGATATGGACCAAAAACCAAAAAATCCGAAAAATTCATGGCGTCCGATTTGGATGAAAATTTGTATATAGAATAAGTGAAAAAATTCTAAGAATTTTATCACTAAAAAAACTTCAAAAAACGGGTCCTTTTTGGACCAGTTTGGAACTAGACCAAAACTAGACTAGTTGTATTAACCCAAAAAAAATTTTTTTTTTTTTGGGGGCTAGACGAAGTTTAGATAGTTATGGACCAAAAACCAAAAAATCCGAAAAATTCATAGCGTCCGATTTGGAGGAAAATTTATATATGGAATAAGTGAAAAATTCTAAGAATCTTGGAGTCAAAATTTTTTCAAGGGTTAATATCTTATAATTATTCAATATACCACTGTGGAAAATATAAGCACTATCAAAGCACTCTTTGGGTCATGAGTCATGACCCATATTCATGTAAACATTTTGCAAACTTTGGAAAATCATAAGACAATCAGAACCTCATTGGTCATGAAAATCCCATATTCATGTAAACATTTTGCAGAACGTTCTGTTGGATGAGGGGCAAAAGCATGCAGTTATGCTATACACTTGGCGCTGTTGCTCTCGAGCGATTCCACAGCCTAAGTCGAATGAGCAACCAAATCGTGTTGAAATTTATGAGAAAACCGTAGAGGTCTTAGCTCCAGAAGTAAACAAGCTGCTCAATTTCATGTACTTTCAGGTGAGAATATATTATATTAAATATTGATTCAATGCATTAATGAATAAATAATAATGTTTGACAGCGCAAAGCCATTGAAGCATTCTCGATTGAGGTCAAACGTCTCTGTCACACTGAGAAGCGAAAAGATTTCGTTTCGGAGGCATATCTTCTAACGCTGGGTAAATTTATCAACATGTTCGCCGTTCTGGATGAGTTGAAAAATATGAAATCGAGCGTTAAAAATGATTATAGTACCTATCGGCGCGCTGCTCAATTCCTTAAAGTCATGTCCGATTCACATACATTGCAAGAGTCGCAAAATCTATCAATGTTCCTTGCAACGCAGAACAAAATACGCGATACCGTCAAGGAGACTTTAGAGAAAATATTGGGCTATGAAGATCTACTCTCGGAAGTTGTTAACATTTGTGTGCATATGTTCGAGTCGAAGATGTACCTAACACCAGAAGAGAAGCATATGCTTGTTAAAGTGATGGGATTTGGACTATTTCTAATGGATAGCGATGCATGTAATATAAATAAATTGGACCAGAAGAAGAAAATACGTTTGGATCGTATTGATCGTATATTTAAAAATTTGGAAGTAGTTCCACTTTTTGGCGATATGCAGATTGCACCTTTCAATTACATTAAACGCAGTAAACACTATGACCCAAGTAAATGGCCATTATCAAGTTCGAATGCAATAAGTCCACAAGCCGATCTTATGGTGCATTTGCCACAGATACGTGAAGATCATGTCAAGTATATTTCTGAACTGGCTCGCTATACAAATGAAGTAACAACGACCGTCAAGGAGAATCCATCTGATGATGAAAATCGTGCAACATCGGATTTGGCCTTACGGGGGTTACAGCTATTGTCGGAATGGACTAGCGTCGTTACGGAATTGTATTCATGGAAACTTTTGCATCCGACTGATCATCATCAAAACAAAGAGTGCCCCGTTGAGGCCGAGGAATACGAACGTGCGACGCGTTATAATTACACATCTGAGGAGAAATTCGCACTCATCGAGGTTATTGCGATGATTAAGGGTTTGCAGGTTCTTATGGCACGCATTGAAACCGTACTCTGTGAAGCGATACGCCGCAATATCTATTCCGAGTTACAAGACTTCGTACAACTAACCTTACGTGAGCCACTACGAAAAGCGGTAAAGAATAAAAAGGAACTAATACGTAGTATCATTATGTCGGTACGTGAAACTGCGGCCGATTGGCAAAAAGGCTCGGAACCAAGCGACGATCCTGCAGCAAAGGGCAAAAAAGATCCAGACGGTGGTTTTCGCATATCAGTGCCACGTTTGAAACGTTGGACCATCTTCGACACAGCTCTATATGGTTCGCACAATGTTGGAGTCTTTGACTGCTGATAAAAGTGGTGGAAAGCGTACGTTACGCAAGGATATCGATGGCACTTGCCTCGCGCATATCGATACATTCCATAAGACATCTTTCTATTGGACTTATTTGCTCAATTTTAGCGACACGCTTCAAAAGTGTTGCGATTTATCACAATTATGGTATCGCGAATTCTATTTGGAAATGACAATGGGCCGTAAGGTCAATAAGTGTTTGGTGCGTCATCAGCATAACGAGGAATGCAAGGATTTAATTACCATGGAAAAGAGAATTCAATTTCCAATTGAAATGTCAATGCCTTGGATATTGACTGACCATATTTTGCATACCAAAGAACCTTCTATGATGGAGTAAGTTTTGTACCTTGATTTATATGCGAAAAATTCTCAATTCGGGCTTCAATTATAGGTTCGTGCTCTACCCTTTGGATTTGTATAATGACTCTGCACATTATGCGTTAACCGTATTTCGGAAGCAATTTTTGTATGATGAGGTTGAGGCCGAAGTAAATCTATGCTTCGATCAATTCGTTTATAAGCTGAGTGAACAAATTTTCGCTCACTACAAGCAATTAGCGGGAAGGTAAGTTAATGCTGTGAACTTAAATTGATATAATTATGCTTCACATTATCATTTGTTAATTGTTCTTTTCAGCATTTTCTTGGATAAAAGATTTCGTTTGGAGTGCGAAGTGCTTGGCTTCAATTTCCAATCGTATCCGCGAAATAATCGCTACGAGACTTTATTAAAGCAGCGTCACGTTCAATTGCTTGGTAAATTTATCCGTATTTCTTTCTTCAGAAATGATATAAAAATCTAAATATTTCAGGTCGTTCGATTGATTTGAATAAACTAATAACTCAACGCATTAATGCGAATATGCATAAAAGTATCGAATTGGCTATAAGTCGTTTTGAATCCAATGACATTACGGGCATTGTGGTGAGTTTTCTTTCGGCAACAAATAAAAAATTGCACCAGTTCACCAAAAAAAAGAAAATTCTTTAAACTCATCCTTTAGGAATTGGAAGGTCTTTTGGAAGCCAATAGAATTTGCCACAAGTTATTGAGTAAATACTTGGCATTGGACAACTTCGAAGCAATGGTCAAGGAGGCAAATCACAATGTCCTTGCACCTTATGGACGCATAACTTTGCATGTTTTCGTTGAGTTGAACTATGATTTCTTGGTCAATTATTGCTATAATGCGGCAACAAATCGGTATGAATTTATTTTGGCAATTTATTGTATAATATTTGTTTAATTTGTTATTCTCTTAAAAGTTTCGTTCGAAGTAAAGTGAATTTGTCATCAACACAAGTCATTCAACGTGAAAAGCCGCCGCAAATGTCGCACTATTATCTATGGGGATCAAAGCAATTGAATGCTGCCTATTCAACGCAATATGGACAGTATGCTGGATTTGTTGGAGCCTCACACTTTCATGCAATTTGTCGTTTATTGGGCTATCAAGGCATTGCTGTTGTCATGGATATCATATTAAAGGATATTGTTAAACCGCTTATACAAGGCTCATTGCTGCAATTCACCAAAACATTAATGGGTGCAATGCCGAAATCGTGCAAACTTCCACGTTGCGAATATGGTTCGCCTGGTGTATTAAGTTATTACCAAGCTCATCTCACTGATATTGTTCAATACCCCGATACGAAGACTGAACTTTTTCAATCATTCCGTGAGCTTGGAAATTGCATAATTTTCTGCCTTCTTATCGAACAAGCGCTTTCGCAAGAGGAGGTTTGCGATTTGCTGCATGCAGCGCTTTTTCAAAATATATTTCCACGACCGTTTTGCAAAGGTAGAAGCGTTCTCTCTTATCTCTTTCTGGATTAATATTGAAATTGAAAATTTATTTTTTACAGAAAACGAAAAACCCGAAGCCAAACAGAAACGTTTGGAAGCACAATTTGCCAATTTACAAATAGTTACTAATGTCGAAAAGTTAGGAACCGCAAAGGTATATGAGAGAATATGATTTATGAATAAAAAATATTCTTAATCCTTTTAATTCTTACAGCAAGCAATGATATCGCGTGAAGGAGACTTACTTACGCGCGAGCGTCTCTGCTGCGGCTTGAGTATATTTGAAGTAATATTGAATAGAATTAAAAGCTACCTTGACGATCCAGTTTGGTGTGGACCACCGCCAGCAAATGGAATAATTCATGTTGATGAATGCTCAGGTTTGTTAAATGTTTCGAACCTTATGTTACATTTCCTGCTACTACTCGAACTGTCTGCTACGACTCGAACCGACTGAACTATTCTCGATTAGTTTGCGATTATTTGGCTAACCAAACAATTAATTATGTGCTACATTATTTGAATATAGAATTCCATAGACTTTGGTCTGCTCTACAATTCGTTTATTGCATACCGGTACGTGGTACTGAGTATACCATAGAAGAACTTTTCGGCGAAGGTCTTAACTGGGCCGGCTGCACAATGATTGTACTCCTAGGACAACAGCGACGTTTTGAAGCTTTAGATTTTTGCTATCACATTTTACGTGTTCAACGTGTTGATGGAAAAGATGAGGATGTTAAGGGAATTGTAAGTCTTTTACACTGAGGTTGAATTTGTATATTATAAATTGCTCCTGCTTTCAGAAACTCAAGCGAATGGTCGATCGCATTCG
Source organism: Chlorops oryzae (assembly GCA_020466095.1). Classification (NCBI taxonomy): domain Eukaryota; kingdom Metazoa; phylum Arthropoda; class Insecta; order Diptera; family Chloropidae; genus Chlorops; species Chlorops oryzae. Next base: position 14,689,805 of record CM035807.1, on the reverse strand, counting down.
TCGCTTCCAAGTATTAAACTCACAGATTTTTGCAATTTTAAACAAGTATTTAAAGGGTGGCGATAACGAAGGTTCCAATGTTGAACATGTACGTTGTTTTCCTCCACCACAGCATCCATCGGTAATATCATCTCATTATCAAGATCCAAATAAACTAAGACAAGGTATCAATAATTAATTATAAATTTTTTTACTCATATATGTACCTTTATGTTTTTTTGCTAATTATATACAACAATACAATTTATTACAAAATACCATGAATATGTGGGTATTATGATTGAATAAGGGAGCCTTGCGAAAACGTTTTCGAGGGCTACCGTCATGCGTGGTCAGTAAGATCAGTAAGTGCAGTGAGTTTTAAAGAATTTGAAAAGCACTTTTTATTTCACTTTTTATTTTATTAAATTAAATTTAAAAAAATAGAGAAATACAATAACTTAGAATCGGCAGAAACATATTTAGGCAATTCACAAAGTCTTCTAAAATCCATTTTAAATTTATCCCCAGCTAAAAAATGAATATTTGTAGAGGGGCAATTCCATTTATTCACGCCCGTCACACCTAATTTCTGTTTAGAATTGCTGTGACGGGTGTGACCTTTTGGACGTTTTGCGTGGAATTGCCCAGAGCTAAAAATAATCATTTTAGTTAGGGATAAAATGATAAGAGATTTTAGAAGACTTTGTGAACTGCCTAATTGTATTTTTAAAAGAAAAAATTTTGATAAGTTAAAAGTTTTGATGGTGCAACATCATACACTGGAAAATTTTACTTCAATGACAAAATCTTCAAAGGTAAGAGAATTAAAGTTTTAATTTAAAATACAGTGCAGATATACATACATTTTTATTTTTACAGCTTTGCCCTGTATAATTGGGGTGTGAACTGGGACCATCAATATTGCTTTAATAATTTAAAATTAAAAAAAAAAAAAATTGGAGATTATCAAGAAGAAGTCAAGATCCCATTGTGTGTGGTATCAAGGTTTAAATTATTTGTTGCTGGAACTTATTTGAAGAAATTAACCTTGTTTTATTTCACATTTTATTTTAATTAAATTATTCTAATCTATTACAACATAATATTATTTTTGTAAAATAAATCTTAGAATATGAAGAGTTGTTTAAAGTTTCTACCGCTTGCTATGAAATATTTGCAAAAGAATTCAATTTTTTTGTCAGAGGCAGGTCCGGATTATAGGATTGACCAGGCAGTTCATGACGTTTTTGCTGTAACTGTAACCTAATTTAATAATTAATTGAAATTTTTTTTCTTTATTTTAGATCATTTTCAATAGTATTTTGGCGAATAATGTCCATAGTATCAATAGTGGTTTGCCGTATGGGAATATAGAATTTATTTCTTACTCCCAGGGATTTATATTTTATTTTTATAATTTAAAATATTAATTATTTTTTATATTTTAAATTTTTTAATTTTTTATTTTTTTTTATAAAAAGGAGACCCCATTTAACAGGTGCCTAGGGGCCCCCACAAGCTAAATCCGGCCCTGGTGTAAAAGAGGTGTAAAAAAGTGACACTTCAAAAAAAGTTTTTTTTTTCGGTAATTAAAATTAATGTAAAAAATCTATTATGCACTTGTTAAATCGTCTTTGAACTTATATGCTTATAATTATTTTAAAAAAAACCTTTCTCGATCTTTTTTGGACGTATACGTTTCAGAAGTTTGAAGTTATCGAAACTAAAGAAAATCTTCATTTTTCATCCGATAGCAATGAAATCTTGGAAATTATTATTTTGAAATTTCTTCTTCGATCGAAACTGTCTTTTTAATATGTCTTCAAATAATCAGCTTACCCGCTGATTTTGACGAACAAAATCCTATCGTAACTTCCGTACAGAATGTTGATAAAATGCGGGCGGGCAAATGGGGCTATGTTTATAATGCTATGTTTATAAATACATAACAGTTTTAAAACACAGTGAAATTGGCAAAGCTGGGTATACAACAGTTGAGCTGGGAAGCGTCTTTTTTGATTGTTTTTGATTTTCTTTTTTATTTAATTTATTTTTATCAATTTTGATTTTTTTAAATTATTTTTTTAATTATTTTTTTAATATTTTTTTATTAAATTTTTATTATTTTATTATTATTTTTTAATCCTTTTTTAATTTCCCTTTGCTTTGCAGAAATTTTCAATTCTAAGCTATCTGTTAATTATACATATCAGCGAGTTCAAAATGAAATAATTTCCAAGTGATTTCCATTCAAGGTATGTATTAAAACTATGCACTCTTAAGTTATTTATTATAATACATAATAATATAAATATCTAGTGTGTGTGCTTCATAAAGTGCTGATTGAAAAAAGAAGTCAAAATTTTCTCAAAGCACCATAGTTATTATTAAAAAATATTTTTAAAGCTCTTAAATTTAACTGAGCTTGAACTTATTTTTTAGTAATCTAATCTTACAAAAGTACGTTATCACCTTCGATCTTAAGCTTTAAAAAAAAAATTCTTGCAGTTTTAATTAATTTATGTTTGAGTTGTTTGATCTATGCTTTCTGAGGATTTTGTATTACTATTTTGTTGTTGTCTGTTGCTGTTGATGTTGTTGGTTTTTGCTGTGCAGCTAAATTAGCACTTGAAGGGACCGGTGAGAGTGGATTCGCCACTGTGGCCGGATCAATTGGTGCTGGTGAAACTGGCACTCCTGGAGCTGTACTGATTGTGCGCGCAATCTTTTGCTTCTGACGTTCTTGACGCTCCTTTTCTCTTGCTGCTTTCAGTTTATCGAAATCATTTGCAGGAATCTCTGGAGCCGCTTGAGCTCCTTGGATTTCATTGGTCGATTTGAGGTTCATGTCCTCCACTATAAATTGACAGAAGATTATTATTCAAATTATTATTAAAAAAATGAAGGGGGATACAAAAATACTAATTTGGTATAAAATAAAACATAAAAAGGCGACTCAAAAATTAGATGCACTTCGAAAGTCGTATCAAAGGACTTGTTTTGTACAGCAATTTCGGTAATTGTTAGGTTGAAAAGGTTTTTAAGAAAAAAATTAATGGTTAAAGATTGAGATTGGAAAAGGAACAAAAGTTTTGATATTCCAATTACGAAAAAAGGATCGAAAGGAACAACATGCGAAAAAGAAAAAAAAAAAATACTACAAAGGACGACAATCAGGGCTACTCCATAGACTACCAAAAATAGAAGTTGACTTATTTCTTTACCCGTTGATAAAAACCATTTGAAAACCTGCGGTGTTTCGGACGGTTCTGCATTGTTTTTTTTGTTTGTTTGTTTGTTTGAAAATATTCCAAAAGTGCATTGTCAGAGCAAATGTGAAATAAATATGAATTCTATACTCACCAGTATCTTGACTATCGCTTCGCTTTTGGCCATTTTCATACAGAGACTTTGTGCTTTCATGCAATGACGATCTGGGCCCTTCTTGCATCATATGAGAATTGCCAGACGCAGGTGCCGAAGTACTTAGTAGAGATTCGACTCCACCGGGTGGAAAGAGACAGGGTGCCTCATCTTTAGTAGACTGTGCACGCATGTAGGGTATATTTCTGGCTGGTATGTCTATCGGTGGTGATCGTTCTGGCATTGTTTGATTTCCGTCTTGCTTAAAGACATCCCGAATACTGGGTCTTGGTTCATTGTTACGCATGGACGTTATTGTCGCTTGTTCATCGTCTACTTCTTCGATGACTTGATCAGTTATGCGAAGACTACCCGGTTGTAAATTCCTCAAAACATTTCCTGTCAAGCTCGTCGAACTAGCGCTGCCAGGAAAGCGCATCTTTTGCGGCTCGTCGCCCGGCGTTATCGAGCCAGTACGACTGTCTTCGCGGCTGAGGAAACGCTTGAGTGCTGATGCGACGGTATTCACACGTGACATGGTTCCAGTTACGCTGACCAAGCTTGGCGATGAGCCTTGACGGATTTTTCCATTGCCAGCCGTAAAATGTATGCCGCTCGCATCGTCGGCCTTTTTAAAGTTTATCGATGGAGGGAGGGAAAAAAAATTTAAATTAGTAATTGATTAAAATTCGGCTTCCCCTCGGAAAATGCTACTTGCAAGTAAGTGTTTTGACTCTTGCGGTATATATATTTCTTTTTAGTGTTATTTTGTTTACAGAAGCCATGAAGCCGTGCAGTTATTGCGTAGAAATGCCAATATCCAATTTAGTGCATACGTTAAAGAGTAATTTTGCGTGCAATTTGATTTATTTGAAAGCAAAAAAAAAACGAATAGAACATATTTATCTTCCGTATTTTAGGAAGGTTTGTGTGCATGGGAATTTCGAAATGTCTTTGAATTTCATCAGAAGATTGTGAATGTGAAGTAATTTTCACGTGTATGACCGAAAAACTTCAATGACATAATGATACAACTCTCAATTTTAGGGAATTTTCTTATAAGAGGGTAGTTTGGGATAATTTGTGTGACGTCACAGTTCTTAATATCGTCGGCTTAAAGTGTAAACCTGCTAACTAACAATTTCAAAACTTTACAGGGTAAACAAAAAACACTTTTTTTTCAAGACTTCAAAGTAGGGAAGGAGACCCAAAATATGGATGGTTTATTTTGTTCCTATATGAAGTCTCTTCTAAATTCGATTCTGTGCACGATACAAAGTCTACTTGGAGTCATTTGTTGGTGTTAGCTGTTAACTTTGACCACAGTTGGACTTAGCAGTTTTACTCATCACCAATTTCTCCGTATTTAGAATTTGAAATTAAAAAAGATTTTTTTGCCTGACGATGCAGTGTCCTTTTGTTTTTTCGAATAACATCGAAAAGTCGGAATCGGTTAAAAGTGGACTTAGCAGGTTTACACTTTAAGCCGACGATATATTTCCTCTTATCAGTAGTCTCAACGGAAAAAACGGACATAAACATTGAAAAAAGAAGTAGAAGTAGATGATTCGATTGTGAAATTTTCTTCCCGGTTTTTTTTTTTTTTTTTTTTTTATTTTTTTTTTAATATTGGGCATATTTTCCAGTCGAAAATTTTCCTTTATTGGATGTGCTTGGGTATGTTTTACTTGATGGAACCTCTATGGCTACTTTAATCTGTTTCACAAAAAATTTGTCACATATCGACAAAAATATTTCATTCAAATTTTGACAGCCCATTCTCCATTTTGTAAATTTTACAAACCTGAATGAAACCCACCAAGGCGTATTAAATACGCCTTGAAACCCACAAACAAAAATTCTGAAATGCAATGCTTTGAGAGTTTTTAAATGTCCGGTTTAGACTACTTAGGCCTGAATTGCCTAGTCTAAACCGGACCAAATTCATATACGCTGCTCTCAAAGGAATTTTGAAATTTTATAAACCGTTAAAGCCCATTTTTGTCCCAGTTTTTGTAATATTGCGATCCATGCAGTGTCGCATTTCCTGTATACCTGACGGTTTTTATATGAATTCAATTTATATAAAATTATTTTGAAATTCTCAGATATATATATACAGTTGTTTTCTAGGGAGTTGTGTGAGTTAATTAGTAAAGCAAAGCTCATGATCTGTGATTGCAATGAAAAGATAATTTTTTAAATAATATGAATAAATATAATTGGAAATTCACACATATCGATAACACTAGTTTACAGCATTTTTTCCCAGGACATCTAAATGCATTTTTCTTATGGACTACGGCCTGCTAAACACGAAAAATATATTTAAAAATGTTTTTGATTTTTCAAAAAAATGATTTTTTTTTCTGATTTTGAAAACTAAAATTCCATTTTATTGGAAAAGGAACCGGCTTTAAATAAAAATTGCAAGAAAAATATTATCTGCTTGCGATCGATTTTTTAGATGCCGATGAAAGTAAAAGTTTATGAATTTTCAATAATAATATGTGTTATGCTAATGTTTAAAGGTCCCAAGAATCTTATTTTTTTTTTACCGATCTCAAAACTTTGTGAGAAAAAGTTTTTGAGTAGTAAATTTACTTTCATTTGAGATGTAATTTGTCCAAATCGGATAATACAATAGGGGCATTCACAAAGGCGTGTTGAAAACGTTGGAAAGTCGGAAAATCGTAAAATTGCGACTTCTTAAAAAATTTTTAAAACTTTTTTGTATCTTGCACAACTTCTGAAGCAGATAAAAATTTCCGATTTTCCGACTTTACTATTTTCCGACGCCTTTGTGAATACCCCTAATGTCGAGTTATGCTCGAAAAATCTGCAATACACCATAAATTTTTTTTCTTCAAAAATCAATATAGAAAAACTCATAAAGAATTTTTGAAATATTCTTTTCGTGTTTAGAAGGCCAAATTCCATAAAAAAGTGCTTTTAGAACTCCTGAAAAAATAAAAATTAATTATTTGTAAACTAGTGTAAGTGTAACAAGTGTTCATTTGAAATTTCAGACCATTTTGATGCTTAAACTTTTTTTGTTCTTTTCTCTTCTGTAAGCTTTCTTAAAGAATTTTCTTGAGCAATTATCCTTGTTATAAAAACCTATTTAAATGATAGCAATTTATATCGCTCATTTACTTCAAAATGTCATATTTCAAAAAAAATCGATTTTGAGAAAAACGCGTTAAAAGTTTTCAATTCATTTGCATTTTGATGAAAAAAAGAAGACATTATTCTCTTCCCATAAAGAGAGTACTCGTATACTAAGTATTGATACGAAATTTTTACACAATGTGAGGCATGATACATCGAATATCTCCTCATCATTAACTCAGAATTCGTGTTTTTTTTTTTTTTTTTTTTTTGAAGTAAATGGGCGATATGTATTCGAATCAAGTTATACAGCCCGATTCTGAATATTCCCGGGGAATCGAATTCTCGGGGAATTTCTTTTTCTCGAGACTAAACTTCTTCCTTTTTAAATACTTGCGGGAAGAAATTGGATGAGGAATGGGTATTTGATACACACCCATAAATTTCCTTACCCTATCTATTTAAAAAAGGAGAATTTTAGTCGCGAGAAAAGTAAACTCCCCAGGAATTCGATCCCCTAGAATAATCAGAATCGGGCTGATTATCTTACAAGATGAATGTGAATACCCCATGATATTTTGAAGAAGGTACAAAACTCCTGTGTCAGGGGTGTCACAGAATCCGATAGCTTTCGGAATCGGAATTAAAACCGATTGAAATTTCATACAGAATTTACAAATTTTGTCGTTTTTGGTTTTGAATTGGAACTATTATCGGTTCTTAATTGCACAGAACCCTATTTTATCCGGCTATTTATGAAATATATATGAAAATTCAGTCGCTTAAAATTCCAGTTCCGACAGCTATCGGATTCTGTGACACCCCTGATTACCTTTTGCAGGCATTCTTGGGATAACATAATTAATAAATTGACAATTCTTTGCAATCATAGATAATAAAGATTTGTTAGTTTGCTTTTGCCAATACTCCTTATAAAATATGTTCTCATTCGGTGTTATTGCAATCAAATAAAGCATAAAAATAGTAGATAGAAAAGCACCAATCTAAACGCGGAAGAAGTTAGTCTTAGAATCAAAAGTTCATTTTCATAGATTTTCAAAAAAAAAAAAAAAATTTCGAAACTACGGTCTTTCCTAAATGACATACACAGTAAGAACGTCGGACGTACATACATCTGAAAATAGATTTACATTTAAAGACATTTAATTGTGGATAACGGAAAAGGTTTTGCAAATTATTGATTTTGTTATGTGAAAATTTTTAAATAAAATTGCAGATTAAACGGTCGAACCGTTCGGACCGGACCGGACCGTTCATAAACCAAAATGCATATCTAAAGTAAAGAAAATTGGTTAGCAGAAGGATCAAAGGAAAGGGTTAAAGTATGGAAAAGGTTCTTAAATGTTATAGGTATGAAGTTATAGAAATTTAAGAGATCGTAAGATAGTTTTTCTTGTTACAATTGCGACACGTAATTCAACTACGTGGAGTATTATCATGAACGGATTTTTGATTCTAACCTCCTCTTCATTGGGAGCTTCGGGGAATTTGTAATTAACAGTTTGCATGGCTTGTGTTTGTTGTTGTTGTGGTTGTGGTTGTTGAATAGCTCCTTCTTTAGAAGCATCTTTACCAACCATGTCCTCAATGCGAACACTCGAGAGTGTTGTTGGCATTGCGGCGCGCTTTGAAACTTCAATTTTCGACGTCGATGGCTCAGGATGCTCCTCGCGGAATCGTTCCGATGCGACCGTGTACGGCAGTTCATTGGGAAATACCTCATCCCAGTATTGATCTTTTATTAATTGTGGATGATCATGATGCATTTCGTCAACGATTAGATAAGAAACTTGTAAATTACGATCGACCATCCAATTGACCTACATACATAGTTGGGGAAAAGGAGAGATTTATATTAATTTTTAAAAAGAAAAATATTATGTTAACCTCAAAGTCATCGTCGTCTTCACCGAAAGGATTTATGAGCGATTCGGCCACTTTCAACCATCCCATATAAAAGAAAAATTGCAATGTCGTAAAAACTGGAAAATATAGATCAATTTTATTTGTCTTCGCTTCAGTCCATTGTTGAGCCATTACACCGCATAGAAAATAGGAATAAACAGCTGAAAAATCGAAAGGACAAAAATTATATATATGTATAAAAAAAAAATCTTTTAGAGCAATAAAATTTCATCGTTCATCCAAACCTAGCGTCACTACTTGTGTGTAAACGAGTGGAATACTGATTGTGTCATAGGATATTAGCAGACCACATTGGCCACGGAACTTATTGAGTTCGTCTATTATAGTCTTCACAGCGAAATCATCCCGAATTCGTCCCTCCTTGCGTGCCCGCGTTATAATACTTGTCGCCCAAACGATGGGCAGCCAATGCTTCGAGTGTCTGGGGAAACTTTTATTCATGGCATCGATGATTGTCTTTTCATTGTCATTAAGCAGACCGGCGTCCACGAAATTATTGAGGCCAGGGAATCGTTTTTTAACACGCGGCGAAACGTTCGATAGTAACCATGGTAAGGCACAAGCAGACATAGCGCATTATTGTCCTTCGCATCACACGTCCTCTCTCATCTTGTCCGTGTATGTTTGCGCTCACGAAAACCGCTATCGGATCCGGCCATGGTATTGTACTGTATTGATTCCACCAGCGGGTCATCACAATCGAGACATAAAAACCGAGCACAAACGAAAGCGGTATAAGATCGCTATACTTGTAGCAATATTCAGCAACCGCTTCGAACATGCTGCAGGGACGGAGCAAAGAAACATAATAATGTGATGAGAATTTAATTTCCAAGTACCAAGCTTACACTTGTCGTTAGTCGTAAGGCAACTTAATCAGAGAATTAATTACCAGCGATTGAGTAAATTTCTTCGAAAGTTCTTAGAGGAAAGATCATCAGACAAAGGAGAAGCTACTTTAATACTTGCACCACGTGTGGCAACGTGTTGCCTTACTTTTGTCAACAAGTGCAAGGCCGGCTTAATTAATCAATTAACTAAAGAGCATACCTCCTTTGATGTGGATTGAGCGCAAATCTGTAGGTGAGATTAAGGACGTAATATATAAGGAGAAAAGCTATTAAATCTAGCCATACTAGCTTATAAATACTTCCGCGCCACCTGAAAAAAGAAACGAATAATTAATTTAAATGATTTGATGATTTATGATAGTGATAGTGGATTTTATTATGAGGATCTTTTGAATATGTTATGTTAGGTTAGGTTAGGTTAGGTTAGGTTAGGTTGTAGTTTGGTTTAGTGTTAGGTTAGGTAGGTTAGGTTAGGTTAGGTTAGGTAGGATTAGGATAGGTTAGGATAGGTATAGGTTAGGTTAGGTTAGGTAGTAGGTTAGGTTAGGGTTAGGTTAGGTTAGGTTAGGTTAGGTAGGTAGGAGTAGGTAGGTAGGTAGGTTAGGTAGGTTAGGTTAGGTTAGGTTAGGTTAGGTAGGTAGGTTAGGTAGGTTAGGTAGGATAGGGTAGGTTAGGTAGGTAGGTAGGTAGGTTGAGGTTAGGTGGTTAGGTTAGGTTAGGTTAGGTTAGGTAGGTTAGGTTAGGTTAGGTAGGTAGGTAGGTTAGGTATAGGATAGGTTAGGTTAGGTTAGGTAGGTAGGATAGGATAGGATAGGATAGGATAGGTGGATAGGTTAGGTAGGATAGGATAGGATAGGTTAGGTTAGGTTAGGTAGGATAGGTTAGGATAGGTTAGGTTAGGTAGGTTAGGTAGGTTAGGGTAGGTAGGTAGGTTAGGTTAGGTTAGGTTAGGTTAGGTTAGGTTAGGTTGTAGGTTAGGTTAGGTAGGTTAGGTTAGGTTAGCGTAGGGTGTAGTTAGGTTAGGGTTAGGTAGGTTAGGTTAGGTAAGGTAGGTTAGATTAGGTGGGCACCTTAGGGTGAAACATTAGGGTCCATAAGGGTCGTTAGGATAATTCAAAGGAATAGTATTAGAAGGAGAGTGGCAATTACTTTGGATTAAGACTTGGTTGTTCAGCGATATAAAGAAGCGTGTAAGAAATTAGATGTCTGTCCTTACCAACCCGGGACACAATTACTATGGGATTAAATCGGATTGTGATCAGCTGTTATATTCTTAAGCGGAAATCGTACGGGACCTTATAAACACATATGTACGGGCTTAATGGATGAAACTATTTGGGGGAGCAGGAACACTAGAGCATTCCAAAAAAAGTGTCTGCTTAAGAGGACTGTTTGTTAGGAAAGAGTAAACTGTATATTGTTATTATTTTGGTGGCAATGTACGAAAGGTTGACCATATGACCTAATTAATATGTTTAGAACATTGTACAAGCGGGATCAGAAGCGCCAGGGCTAATAAGGTCCTGCCTGATCTTTGGGTGGCGCCCTAATTACCGAAGCTATTTGCTGTGACGGTACAGAAGACTTTCAATTAATATTAAAAGTTGTTGTCTTAGGTGAAATCTAATTAATCGTACGTTAATAATAACTTCAAATAAATTATCTCAACCGAAGGCACTTGACAAAAGCCTTTCGATTAAAATCTGAAATAAGCTTTTAATAAACCTAATAATAACAACACTCAAAATAGTTCCGATCGGAAAGAAATAAGTAATTAGGAAATCCTAATGCCTCAGTGAAAGTTCCATTCATAATAAGTTTTAAAACAATTCGCGAATCGATATCAAAATCGATAACGACAGACCCATTTATGATTATTTTAGGTTTTTTTTTCGAAATGAGGTCATAAGTATTATTTAAGTTTAAATTATGGCATTAGCATACGATGCAGTCTGTAATCTAAACGCGATTAGTATAAATTTTAACGAGCACGTCATATTTTATGGGGCAACGGTACTTCAATTGTTTGAACACTTCTGATAAGCAAATATTTACGTTGACGAGACTTTGATTAATCATCAATAATCGCGAGTGATGGCACCGTAACGTGATAAAGGCGATATGACAATTTCATCGAAAGGAGCAGACACAAGATGCATCTTTAAAAAAAAAAAATAAAAAAGACGTTCCATTGGAAGCGGAATCTCAATGAATGGAAATGTAGAGCAAGTGGATATATATTGAAAAGTCACATGTCGATTTTAATTAGCGCACACCAGATAACGAGGGAGATACAATGCAATTTGTTTGTTCAATACTTGAACGTGAAGACACGACAGAAGGCAAGAATCCAAAAAAAAAATAAATTATCCCAGATAAATTTGTCAATATTAAATTCGATTTTATCTTTCAATCAATTGAAGGCTATCGAAAGCAATAATTCCAAAATTCCTTTCAATTCTGTAGATTGATATGAGAGTTTATCATTTCATTTTGGACTTACCTAAATAATAATTTCAAAAAGCAGCCGAAACCTCGACAGGTTGCTACTTCAGCTGTGTATGTCACCGTCATTGTGAATATTCAAATATTGTCGATTGTTGTTTCTAAATAGTTTCTTTTAAATTATAATACAAAAAAGGACTCAATTCTGCTACCAGTTCATTTTCAGCGTCGTTATTTATTTAATTCTATCGTAACATCAAGACATCATCCGGCCTCGTCAACATAATTGACCTAAAATTAAAAAGAAGAGAATTATTTTTAGTTATATTTATTTATCTCAATTTAGGACAGATTCCTCAATGACATTGACAAGTGAAGGTGTTATAGCCAGGCGAAACTGACCATTCAATACGCGGCACAGGTAAACAGTAAGCTATATATGTAGGTTGCAATCGGAGTCTTAAATATAAGCTCAAGTTCCAAATTTCATTGAAATATTTCGAAAGAGTTTGATTTTAGAGCAATTTTTGCGAATTTGTTGTGACAGCTTCCAGCGCTGGAGGCACCTTTAAAAATCGACCGATCAAGTTTTGTTGAGGATGTCTACGACTGCAAAAGACGTCTGTATGCCAAATTTCGTTCAAGTCCCAGGACTTAGGGACAATTTTCGATAAATGCCCGTTTGCCACGCCCAGTTTTCTTATGTTTGGAAATTACATTTAATGCCTTAAAATATTTCCAAATAAAAAACTTCTTCAATATATGTAGGTATCTCAAAAAATTCCCGTTTCTGAGCAGTTTTTGTGATTTTCATATCATACCCTAGTACTGGGGGTACGCTTTAAATAATCCGATATGTCAGTGGCGTGTCCAGAGAAGAGTGCTTTGATATGTATATTTCCAAGTGGTATATTGAACAATTATAGACATTACCAAAATTTTTTTGTCGGAACTAGAGAAGCTTAGAGCTTATGACAACAAAATCCAAAAATTCATGGCGTCGATTTGATGAAAATTCATATTTTTTATTTTTAATTTTTAAGTTTTAATTTAACGGAGGTTTAACAAGCTCAAACACGAAATTTCATCAAAATATCTCGAAAAACTCTGATGTTGGGGCAGTTTTTTTTTTTTTGATTTTTGTGACAGACCCTAATACTAGAGATACCCTTAATAATGTACCGACAGATAAAACTTTTGGAGAGGATGCTTATGACCATAGCGAAAGTATACCTACTTTCGTTCAAGGCCCATTTCAATTTCAGGTGTAAGAGATAATTTTCGAAAAAACGCCCTTTTGCCACGCCCAGTTTTCTAATTTTTGGAAATTACATTTAAAGCCTTAATATTTGTTCAAATATCATCAAAATATCTCAAAAACTTTCGGTTTTAAAGCAGTTTTAGAATAGTTCTATTGATTTTCATAAGAGAAGTACCCTTAAAATTGGTCCGATCGGGTCCATTATTGAACTCGTTCTTACTCATGTCTCCGCCAACACGCATGCCAAATTTCGTTCAGATAGCTCAACTCCTTTGATAAGAAAACTGTGACGGATTGAATCTCCTGGTGATTCTGATCATTTCTATATAAATGTTATATGGTTTATCTTGATGGGTTCTGGGTGTTACTCACACCTGCACAAACCCTCGGGTATATAAAGCTTAAACCCTTGCTTAAGGGGGTCTTCTCATTGAAAACCCGTTTTTTGGACCCTTTTTAAAAAAATTCTTATTTGAAAACGCAAAGAATAATTGAAAACTTTTTTTATTTATTGTATTACAAAAGGTTCAAAGTAAATAAAAAAATTTTTTTTGCCTCGATACGTGGGCTGTTCAAAAAGTAATGAGACTTCAAAGTTGGTGGTGAAAAAAAAGGTGTCGTCACGGCGGCCACGATTCCGGGTCTCCGGAGCGTCCGAAATGGAAAAAAAAAACGGGGTTATAATTAGTATAGATGTAATTCTCGGGTGAACCTCAAGCTTAATTTTGTGATTTTTTTTGACAAAATGGCGGCCATTCAAAAAAAAATTTCAATTTCGGGCTTTTTTTTTGTAGTTTAGTGTAAAAAAAAAATAGTAAAAAATTTTTTAAAATTATGGTCGAGGTTCACCCGAGAATGGTGACAATTCTGCGTCGATTCCACTTTGTTTCATGAAAATCGGTTCAGTTGAACTGGAGATATCATGGCCGCCAGTTCGAAAAACGTGGTTTCGAGATAAACGCGTTTAAAGTTTGAAGCAACGCAAAAATTACTCGTTTTAGCGCAGATCTTGCTCGACAAAGAAGGCTATATCCTCTAAACTATTTCGAATTTCAAAAAATCCTTTTAGGGGCATATTCACAACTACCCAAGCTATAAATAAATGCAAAAAAAAAAGTCGAAAAAAAAGTTGCTCAATGAGAAGACCCCCTTAAGATCATTCATATTGCTATGGGTGGGGTGTATAAAACGATCAGACGAGACCAATTCATCGAAGAAAATAATATATTATAGAGGAAACTAACAGTTATAATTCATTGATATTAAGAGATGATGCTGGAAAGACAAAGTCAAAGAATGTAAGGATCAGAGGCGAAAAATACATCAAGACAAAAAAGCAAAAAGATCGACAAAATACATAAGGACCCAAAGAAAGCTTGAAATGAAATTGATATTTCGGACTACTTTTCTCTACAATACCTACTTAAAAAAAGTCTTCTCATAAGATATTTCATACAGACATACGAAGGTTTGTATGTACATATGTTGAAGCTCTATCATTTGAATGGCTAAACAGACCAAACGTCTTCGGCTGGAAATGAATCATAAATTATAACCACACGCGGTGATTCCAGACGCACGCTCTTCGGCGAGACCTCTTTTATCTCATTTCAATTTTCATACTACACTTTTATTCTGAGATATTCTCTATGCAAATGTGTAGGAATTTATTCAAGTTTGAAAAAGATTTCAAGTTCAATGGCAGAATTAACAAGACAACGTAAACATTTCTAACGCTGTATATATTTTTTTTAATTTTTTTTTTTCTAAAAAGTAACTTTTGATAATCAGCCCGATTCTCAATATTTCCGGGGAACGAATTCCCGGGGAGATAACTTTTCTCGAGAGTAAACTTCTTCCTTTTTAAATTTTTGGGGAAAGAATTTTGATGGGGAATGGATATTTGACCCATACCCATAACTTTTCCTTATCATATCTATTTCAAAAAGGAGAATTTGACTCTCGAAAAAAGTAAATTCCCCGTGAATTCGTTCCCAGGGAATATTCAGAATTGGCCTGAATATGAGGGAATAAATGGATCTTAAGTTTATTGAGAGGAATTGCGAAACAATTTTACTTCAGATCCGGTGGTTTCAAGCAAAGTTCATCCTTCAAGTGTGACAAAACCAGAAGCTCATCAGCCTGCTTTGACATACATTCCTTCGATGTTGTTTGCTTCTTCATGGTGTCCGGGCCCAGATGGACTTTTAACCCCCTTCCCCTTCTTTATGAGCACAAAAAAAAAAATGCAAAAACATTATTTTAAATGCACCAAGCTTAATTATCTGTAAAATCCATAAGATACACCGTGTAATGCCTTCAAATATTTTATGATATAACCTCTCAAAAGCAGAAAATCTACGTAGAATGCAAATTATTTTTCGTGCACTTTTTCATTTGATGTTCTCCGATAAAACATAAAGTAATTACCTACTATTTTTTTTTTTTGTGTTCACACATATTTGAATTCCATATAATTCGATGGTATTGATGTCATTGTTCCATTAAGTAAATTAATGGCGTCCGCTTCGTTTCATATTTGGACCTTCACGTGATTTCTAGACTCATCGCCCCTCGACACTAGCAGCGATTATCGTTTCAATATTTCATGCTGATGATCATCGAAAGCTCTGACTCAAATTCTCGAAATTATTTTACATACATTGAATTTTATAATTCAAAAAAAAAAAAGAAAAATGTTTGTGTGAAAAATAAATTTACACTTTGTTGATCTGTTTACGCATTCAATACGATTTAAGCTGCCATAAAGCGAGCTCAGTGGAGAGCTTATGAGCGCTCCCATATGCATTTCCGAAGGGATTTTCCTAGCTTGCGTGCACACAATCATCGCAATCATCGTGAAAGCACCCTGCAGGAAATGTCAACAGTGAATCTATACTCTTTCTCTACTGACTGCGTCAACAGTACTACTGACAAGTTATACCCGTCGCAATGCTTTGCGTTATTGACATTTAACATTGAGTTGTCATTGAATGTCAACAGTAGACCGAAAAACTATTGACGAAACTATTGAAACTATGACGTCGGTACTATTATGTAGACCAAAGTAGTACTCTTTCGCTTTATAAGGAGACACGTTGTTGACATGGTCAATAAAATGAATATACCTCTTGACAGTACAGTTTCTTAATGAGACCGCCTATAAATACTGTTGACGTTGGAACTACTTCTCTTGTCTATATTGACGTCAGTATAGACATGGGGCCATATGGCGACAGGCTTCCTGCAGAGCAGTAATGCGAATTCAAATACGCTGGGTATAAAACTAACGGGAGGAGATATGGTTGAGATGTTTTACTGTAAAAAGAGAATAGATGCTTAAAAATTTGATGTGCTTTTTAAAGTCTCAGTATAAGAAAAAAAAAGCTCCCAAAATTCGATGCAAATATTTATCCGAAATTCATAAGCAGTCCGAAGAGAACCTAAACCTGTTTTTATGCTTTAAAAAAAAATCTCTGTTGTCTTTTCGCGTGTTCGAAGCATTCCTAATATCCAAGAATGACATCATTCTTAAGCTTAAATTCGTTGATAAATCAAATCCACGAAAAAGAATGAGTAACAAAGAACACAAAAGACAGAGTCAGAGAACTCACAGGAGAGCTGAGGGCATCACAGAAAAAGAAAAAAAAAAAATTCCGGCGATTAAACTCCCCAAATATTCGCTAATTGCTGCGTGGAGATAATTTCTTTCGACTCGGAACTCGTTTTTAACAGTTCAGTGACGGTTTCGAGGGTCCACTCAAACAATGTGAAAACCGTTTCGACAATCCATTGATTAGAAAAGTTTTGACTACGCAATAGGCTATGATCGAGGCAGTTTAATCATCAAGAGCTCACTATTATATAATGATAATCAGTGTGTCAATTTTATTGCCGTCATTCCATTATCAAAAGTGTGTTATGATTCCATCGATTTTATTAGGGCAGCTGTGACAGTTTTTTTGGTTTTTATCCTAACACAGTTTTAATGGTTCCGAAACAGACC
Source organism: Chlorops oryzae (assembly GCA_020466095.1). NCBI lineage: Eukaryota > Metazoa > Arthropoda > Insecta > Diptera > Chloropidae > Chlorops > Chlorops oryzae. The sequence continues at coordinate 14,672,839 of CM035807.1, read as the reverse complement.
ACTTCAGCAACATTGGTAGTACAAGTGTTTATTTTTTGGGATACGATAATATTATGCTGGTTTTTTTTTTTTTTTAGCAATAAGGTCCTGGATTTTTTCTTTGTATTCAATGTCAGTACTCAATTGAATGCTTGGGAAGGTTTGGGACAATAGTTTAACGGGCACTGCTAATAGAAGTTTCTTTCCGATAATATTTTAAAGTTTTTTTTTTTCCATATAAAATCAAGCTCTCCTACCCGGTTAACTGAGTTTACATGAGTCCAAGAATTACTTGTTCCAAAAATTGGAAACGAGTCTAATTGGTCCTTCACTAACGAATATTTGTCAATTTGGCAATTTTTGATGTGGATATTTGGCTAGACATAAGTTATAAAAACTACCCCTCGCGTGTTTTCATCCCTCAATCGATGAAATTTGGACATTCAGTTTAGTGTAGCGACTTAGAGAAATTTCATGCTGATTCTTTTCAAGTTGATTTTGCTACCACATCCTTCTGCAGTCTCAAAAATTTCCGGTCTTCCATGAATAAAAGGCTTGTTAAAAACAGAAAAAAATGGGCCCTAAGGCTTATCACAAGCACTACTTTAGAGGAAAAGGGGTGGTTCCTCTCGGACTCCGTAGAGGCCTATCAAGCCCGAAGATCATTTATTTTTTTGCGGTTCTTTTGTTTTATGGGGGGAGAGAGAGTCTTTAGGAAGGAAAATCGGGCCTCATCCCAATTAAGAATCGTACTTGAAATCAGAGTTGCCACCTTTTTTTTTTTTAATTTATTTAAAATATTTATAAATATTTTAAAAAATCTCTTGCTCTCTGCTTTCTTTAGAAAAATGATGGAAAAAATGTTTGAAGGGTGTTTTGGTTAAAAATTAAATCGAAAAAATCATTCAAAATGGGAATAATTCCTCAATCTGGCATCACTACTCGAACTATTCAAAATAAAGAAGACTTTGGCAAAACAAGAACACATACGATTATCCCATCTCTCATAATGAGCTTATTTAGGAGTCCAAAATGAACGTGCCTCCCTTCTGGCGAAGGTCGTCCTACATGAGCCGAGATCACATACCGAAGTAGCCCATATTTAATTCATACATATATGCAGGCGCGCAGCCAGGGGGGGGTTTTGGGGGTTCAAACCCCCCCAAATTAAGGAAAAAATACACCACACAGCTTACATTTCTACATCGCCGTCCTACAAACTCTTTTATTAAGTTTTATGATGCAATAATTTTAGTTCTTGACCGAATTTCCTCTTGGAATGATCAAAATGTGTCAAGTCAGTCTAATTTATTAAAATGTGCCTTACAAAAAGGCGAATTTCTTATATCTCTTCATTGTATAAACCAAGTTTTTAGTTACACATTTGTTCTATGTAAATATTTACAAGGTAGAAACATTGATCTCAAATATGCTGTTGTCCTAGCAGATATATGCTTAGAGAATATTCAAACCTTAAGAATTAACGCTGAGGAAGAATTTCAGAAATTGTTTAAAAACGCTGAGAAGCAAGCTTTATCAAGCGGACTTATTTTGCAAAAACCTAGGCTCGCAAATTCTCAGGACCACGAAGCACAGTTTCATACTAAAAGTGTTGAATATTATTATCGTATTTCCCTTTATTTACCTTTTGTGGATGCATTTATTGTCAACTTAACCAATCGCTTTTCAAAACACAAGGATATTCTTCTTGGTTTTCAAGTTTTATTTCCTCAAAGCGATACTGCAAAAGTTGATGATTTTTTAGACAAATTTAAAAAACTCTTTCAGTTTTATCAAGATGATTTAGAGGGAAATTTTGATGAATGGAGCTCACTATTTGGTATAAATTAATTAATAATTTAGAAAAAAATGAAAGACCAAAAACAGTGTTTGACGCTATAAAATTTTGTAAAAAAGATATTTTACCAAATAATTTTTTTTTATTAACTATTTTGGCTACTCTTCCAATAACCACATGTGAAAATGAGAGATCGTTTTCAACTCTCCGCCGACTCAAAACTTATCTTAGATCTACAATGACAGAACAGAGGTTAAATGCCTTAGCACTCCTCCACGTCCATCGAGATCTTACTCCCAGTGTAGAGGACATGGTAGGTAATTAGGTTGAAGTGGCTGCCACTTAGGCCGTTAATCGGCCCATTGTGATACCACGGAGGTTTTCTTGTGTTTGTGTGAGTGTATTGTCTTTTTATGTAGTGTGCCCCTAACATGCGATTTTTGAAAAACCAGTGCTAGGCTTGGAACATTACACTCCGTTTCGCCTGTGCCGGGAATCGAACCTCGGACTCTGGGATCAAGAGCATAGCACGCATCCCCTACGCTATCCCAGAGCCACTGTAGAGGACATACTAAATAAACTTGCTGAAAGCAAGCGCAGACTTAACATTGCACTTTAAATTGAATAAGTTCCTTCGAAAATACTTTTTTTTACTTTGTACACCTTATAAAAATGTAAAATATTTATGTAAATATATTTTAATTATATATTTTGTAAGCTTTTTACGAAAATAAAAACAAAAAATATTTAGAAAAATTTTCTGCGAACCCCCCCCAAATTGAAATCCTGGCTGCGCGCCTGCATATATGTATGACTCCTTCCGTACTCATATTTATGAGTTTCAAAAGGGATTTGAACCTCGGAAGCCCATTTATTTTTCTTGTTTTCTATGTATGTATTTTAGGTGGCTCTAGGATAGCGTAGGGGATGCGTTCTATGCTCTTGATCCCGGGGTCCGAGGTTCGATTCCCGGCAAAGGCGAATCGGAGTGTAACGTTTCAAGCCTAGCACTGGTTTTTCAAAAATCTCATGTTAGGAGGGGAACACTAGTAACAAAAACATACACATTTACACAAACACAAACAAACCTCTCGTGGTAGATATCACAATGGACCGGTCGCACGGCCTAAGTGGCAGCCAATCCAACATACATACATACAGACATGTACATATTTCAGCCCTGCAAGCATTTTTAGTTGCGGAAGATCCGAATGCGATTCGCGGCCGCGAACGTTTTGTTCGCCGCAACAGTTGCTTAAGAATCGCTTTCGGATCATAGCTGTGAGAATTTGTCCGGTCGAAAGCGATTCGCGGAGAGGATTCGCTTCTTCATCGCGGAGAAGATTCCCTTTTTTAATCGCGGAGAAGATTCGCTGGACCTGGAGTGGAAATTTCCACTGCAAACGTTCGTATTACGGTCGTCTAGAAGATGTTTAGGCGATTCTTCCACAAGATGATTCGGCGATGCACGTGTTTGCTATTGAATTGTTGGTATGAAATGAAAAACATCGTCTAACCTTCTTCCAGAAGAATCGCCTAAACATCTTCTGGACGAACGTTCTTCCAAACATCTTCCAAATGCTTGCAGGGAGACTAATTTAGGACTCATATATCTCAGCACTCCGAATATGTTTGCTCGGATATACAATTTCCAATGAACTTTTGATGTTTCGCCATTGTTGACAGATTTAAGAGGATACATATGTCCCCTAGGTTTCTTAAAATAATGCCAAAACATCCTTATATATGATTTTGCAAGTAGTCTAAAAACAAAAATTTGGTCTCTTACAAATTTTCATAAAGATCTTTCTCCCCTAAATCACCGCTAAGCAGGAGCGTAGTAACGGGGGCTCTAAATCAAAGTTTAATTTTTATAAAGGTCTTTCTATTTGGACAAGGGGGACCGGCTGCATTTCATGTGTTGTGCCCCCATTGTTCCCCGAGCGGCGAAATATCTCACTACGCTACTGCCGCTAAGGACGATAAATTTTACTTGCTTTGGGAGTGATTCCGCTCAATGTGTTTCTCGATCAAATTTGCACTCAAATCGCTCCCTAAATCGAGTCTTTTCTGTATCAAAACCATCAACTTAGGATGCTCAAATGTACGAGCCGCTAAATTACAGCACAACAAAGTATTTTCTTTTTATCAGTTTTTGGAGAGATAATTCCCATCGTACGTTTTATTCGGACTATTCGCGTCAAACGATGACGGCGGAGGCGTAAGGAATTACTAAGGTTTAAGGTTTCTTTTTTTATTGTTTTAACGCAGCAATTTGAGAGTTAACAAAGAGATTGTCATAAAACCGGCACTGGAAGTAATTTATTTTTTTTATCGTTAATACACGCTCGAACGCAAAAAGTTGATCCGGAAAACGAACATCTCGAGAATTTGAAATATATTTGCGCCGAGCACTGCTGTGCAAATATTCGTCGTTTGGATTGGAACACAGATAGCACTTAAAAGACTTGTTGAAAGGCAATTGTCTCTGAATGAGATAAAAATAAAAAAAATAATAAAACAAAAAAAAAAAAACAATGGAGCCTTCCCACCTCTTCATTTCGTGTCAGAATGATTACGTATCCGGTTACTAGGAAACCGAATAGAGGAATTGAAAAGCATTTATTGGCAATTTTGTACTTTCCAACATCGTTTTGACGAATTCCCTTCAGAGTTGATCGAAATTCAAAGGAAAAAAAAACTATTATTCACTGCGTTTAAATTGTTCAATGCTGGCTTTTTTTTTCTTTCATATATTTGTACATATGTACATATATCTCTGGGTATTATTTAGTGCAATTATATAAATCATCGAGTGTAGGTTCGCTTTAATAATATTCATGGCATTGAGCGTCACGACACAAATGCGATATGAACAAATTAAAGGAAATTACTTTAAAAAAAAAAAAAAATTAATTTTTTTTCGCAAAACATTAAATGAAACGGCGGACACGGAAGGCGCTCTTAAGAACTGCATTGCCCTATTGCATCGAGTGCCGCTGTCCAATCGCGGAAAATCACTACAAATAAACGCTGACGGCGACTTGTGAAGACGTGTGTTTGGTTGTTTGTTGATGGGGTCTATGGCATTTGTGGAAGTGATATTTATGGGAATTTGGGCCACCGACTGACTTTGGTCGCACTGTCTCCCGCGCTGTTTTTGTTCTTTTTTCGCCCCCCCCTTTTTTTTTTTGCCTTGTTTTCTGTCTTCTCTGACTCACATTTTCGCAAAGAGGGATTTTGAAGAAAGACAGCACTTCGACGCCGTCGAATATTATAAAAACAAAAAAAAAAAAAAAATTTAAAAAGCAACAACATCGCATACAAAAAAAAAAAACCATTGGCTTCAATTATGTTTGCGACGCGCCAGCGATGACGTATTTATTTTATCAATACTTTTTATTATCTTCAAAGCCAAAATGAAATTTTTAATTGAACTTCGCGGCCACAAGTTCACAATCACGCACTTTAAAACGAAATTAAAATTGATCTCAAGAGCAACAAATTATTATAATTTATTTTTAATTAATACACTTCAGTTGTGTGTTTTTTTTTTTTTGTTATTTTTTTTTATATTGCCGACATTTACTCATCAAATGAATATGATTCCGTTTCATATATAGTCGAATGTGTTAACATAACAATAAATAATATTTGGTAATAATTATGCCTTAACATTGGTCTTGTTTCCTCTTACTTCTAACTATTGTCATTGGCGCGATAGACAACAACAAAACATCAATCGAAAGCAGCAAAAGACCGCGTCACAACATCAAAACCAACACAACGAACTGTGAAACCGAACTGAGAACCTTTTGTTAGAGCACTCTCAGTTTAAGATATTCGCAAGCCAGCAATGAACACAAAGCAAAAGGTTTAAGTTGTGGTCGCATCTTAAGTGCGCTATAAACATCCATTGCGATCATTTCTTTTTTTTTTTATCGTTAATCAATATTTATGAAAACTAACTGAATTTCTCTTTGGAAAAACACTTTTCTGGGATATTCGTTATTATTTTGAATTTAAAAAAATATTAAAAAATTATATGAACTGTTTACTGCATGATATATTAAAAAAGCGGATTCTTTTATCCGTTTGATTAAGGCTTCATAAATAATTAAATAATGTTTTTCATGAAAAACTCTCATTTAAAAAATTTGGTTTTTGTTTTTGTCAAAACCATATGGAAAAATATTTAAAAAAAATACTAAAAAAAATTGCTACGTATGAAAAAATGGTTCCTTGAACCCTCTAAGAGGTATGAATGCGTGAGAAATTACAAAAAAAAAATAAATTTCATATTTGAATTCTTTCAAAATCTCCTCTGTGAGCTTATCGCATTTAAAATGCGTAGCTACACTGCAGTAAATATTCTAAATAAGCCTACCAATCTTAACCAATCTCTTTGATAAAACAAATCTTTATCAGAAAGAGCAATAAAAAATATTGCTCATAAAATCGAAAGCATGAAATAATAAATTTTAATAGAATCTGACGCAAAATAATTTTAAAAAAACTTTTATAACAATTTATCGCGATTTCCACACTACATGACTTAAGAATATTAATAAGTACATAAAGAGGTCTCATATGTAGGAACGCATAAGATGCATCTCAATTGTATACTGCGTTGCACTTTCATTCGTCTTCGAGCATGTACGTTTGTGCATGCACAGCCATAGGAACAGAATCGCGAACTCAGCAGCTAAAGCTTGGTTATACGTACTAGTGATGAGGGCGCGCCGTGATTTTTCCATGTCACGCACGAACATGAAAAAAAAAAAACGCGAAGTCCATGTGACTGACCTGATGGATTACAGGTATTTTGAGACCCGAGATTAGGCCTAAGTGAAAATGGGTGATATACGCCCACTGCCACGCCCAGAAATGTAGATTTTTTAAAATTTCTAAACTAAAAAGCAGTGATTTTTCGTATTCGAAACTTAGATTGACGAATGAAAGGTCTAGAAAAAAAAAAACTTACGTGATCCGCCCGCTGCCATGCCCACAGATATAAGTTTTTCGTAACTTCCGAAGTAAAAGGTGTAGAAGCTTAAAATTTGAGACATTGGTTGACCAAGCCAAATAAAAGATGTAGGAGAAAAATTGACTTGAACATAGTTTCGAGAAACACACTTCCTATTATTAATTTTTTTTTTTTTTTAGAGAAAGACATCGAAAGGCCAACAAATTTTTCGAAATGCTACAAAAACCCTTTGTGATATTCGAATTTATCCGATATTTTTTCCCCGAAAAATATCAGGCAAAATTTAACTTTTATAAATTCCACGAAAAAATAAAAGACAAATTTTAACTTTTAATTTTTTGTTCAATATACAGTAAAACAATAATAAAGATATTGGCTTTACATTTTCCCACATAATAAAGGTAGTTTTACTGTATCAAATCTAATAAGTTCGACTTCATTGGTAGCAAACGGATAGATGTTCATTTAGATATTTAATTTTATCATCTTATTTTCAAAAAATTTATTAGACATATGGGGTACCAAATTAAAGGAAATCGATTCAGGATTTTGAATAAAATAAAAAATGTGGGTGTTAATAGAACCTTTTTCATACCATAAAAGGCTCTCAAAGTCAAAAAATGTTTAAAAAATTTTAAAATTTTGACTTTGAAGGCTCAAATACCCTTGAAGCTGCAATAAAGTGTAAGACTATTTTATACGCCTGATAATTCTCTGTCGAACTGCATTAAAATTTTTATCTTGGATACAAACGTTGAGGCGTGACAATTTTTTTTCTGAAACAACTGCAAATTTCTCTCTTTCTCTTATAACTCTTCAGGGGTGCATTTTGGATTCCACCTGCCATACGATTTTTTGTTAGTTCTAACCCTTCTATCAGCTCCCGACCGGTTGACCATCACAAACGGAACACCCTGTATAATAGATAAAAAAAATAACTTATATTTTATGCTTTTTATCATGAAATGAATAACAGTTACGGCCCCTGCTTTATATATAATAATCATTTTCTTTTTCATGGTTAATACAGTTACAAATATGTATGTATATAAATATGTAGTTTTTATAAAATTAAAAGTAAACAAGTAAGAAAGCTAAAGTCGGTCAAGCCCGACTTTGAAATACCCAGCGTCCCGACATTATGAGCGCACTATGTTTTGCTTCTCTATTTGTGGGCGTGGCAGTGGGAGGGCAACATAAATTATTTCCCTACACCTTTCATTCGCCTTGGTGAACCTATGTTGCGAATTTGAAGCTTCTACGCCTTTTACTTCGGAAGTTACGAAAAATCTTCATTTGTGGGCGTGGCAGTGGGCGGGCCGCATAAAATTTTTTCCTACACCTTTCATTCGCCTTGGTGAACCTATGTTGCGAATTTAAAGCTTCTACGCCTTTTACTTCGGAAGTAACGAAAAATCTTCATTTGTGGGCGTGGCAGTGGGCGGGCCAAAAAAAAATTTTCCTACACCTTTCATTCGCTTTGGTGAACCTATGTTGCGAATTTGAAGCTTCTACGCCTTTTACTTCGGAAGTTATGAAAATTCTATTTGTGGGCGTGGCAGTGGGCGGGCTACATAAATTTTTGTTCCTACACCTTTCAATTTCCTTGGTCAACCTATGCTGCGAATTTGAAGCTTCTACGCCTTTTACTTCACAAGTTACGATAAGCCCTTATTTTTGGGCTTATTTGTGGGCGTGGCTCGAGGAGGGCGGCGTCCATTTTTTGCCAGGATATGTCCCTTTTTGTAGTTTACCAGCACACCAAATATCAATGGAATGTGTTGAGTGGTTCGCAAGTTACAAGCATTTTATTGAAAACACAATAAATTCATTTGTGGGCGTGGCAGTGGGCGGATGTCTCCCATTTTTACCTAGGATCATACTCGGACTCCGATATACATGTGTGCCAAATTTCGACTTCATTGGTCCAGCCGTTTCGGAGGAGATCCGACCACGGACGGACGGACAGACGGACAGACGGTCAGACGGACAGACGGTCAGACGGACAGACGGACAGACGGACATGTCTAAATCGATTCAGTTTTTGATCCTGATCATTTCTATATATATTTTTCTATATCTCCGGAGCTTAGTTCTCCCTGTTACAAGATTTGCACAAAACTAATATACCCCGCTTACGCTGGGTATAAACATGTTGTTGTTGTCTTACGTGCCGTGTTCGCGAAGTGCTTTGAAAACTTTTGTCCGTGCGTGAGAAAATTTCATTCGTGACGTGCCGGAAACACTAGTCACGCGCCCATCTCTATTAGGTACTCTGGCCGAACGCAGTTATCTTAAATCATTATCTTCAATCTCAACGTCATTATTATGTTGGTGTATGAAAGGGTGGATGTAGTAGGAACTGTTTTCGTTATGTGCAACTCTGTGCCATAAGTAAAAAATGCAACCCTGGAAAACGAGTTTTTCAAAATTTAAATGCGTTGACATGTTTGTGTGTGATGTTCAGATGCTTGCCTATACATACCTTCATTTTTATATCAATAAAACGAAAAGTATTTAAGGCTTTCAGTATGAGGAATGAATTCCAGATACGAAGAGAGGAATTCTTTTTTATAAAGCCATTGTAATTTAAATTACAATTAATTGTAACTGACCCTATACAGATATAAAGATCAGTTGAGGAGCTCCTGTGAACACCTGGGAAAATTCCAAAGATCTTAGTATTTTCTATATGTTAGTATCAGATTAGTTACCACGGGCCATGGAGTTGTGTTAGGGGAAAAAATTGTATCTCATTTGTGCTTCAAAACCAAAAGCAAATGAGATTAGACGCTCTTCCGAATCGCTTTTGTCTCACAAACAAGATCTTAGGGAGGAATTTGGGCCCCAATTTTTTTTTTGTTTCCAAGGCCTTTTGATTAAACGTATGTATGTATGTTTTTTATGAAGAGTGTGTCAATTAAAAATAGAAGATATTATGCCAAATTTAAAAGTTTCTCAACAATTTCAATCCACACATTCAAAAAGTCCTGGTCTGGAAGAGAAATCGCGCCATTTCTCTCTCTAGGCACCTCGATTTTTCATAAATTGAAAGTCGTATCTTCTTCTTCTTCTTGCGTGTTTAAATATCCCGGCCTATCCCGGGGTCCGCAAAATGCTCCATATTGTTCTGTTGTTTGCATTTTTCGATTTTTCTTTTTCTTGATCACAACGCGAGTTCACTTAATCTACCGGTTAAGGATCCAATATTCAGGCTTGCTACTCGAATTTTATTGGAACAAAAAGGAGGGGTCGATTGAGTTGTGACGGTTTGTGGTATTACAGTGGGCCTGTCACTTGGCCTGTCACTGTTCGTTAAGTAAGTGTTCATTGTGTATTTAATTGGGTCCCAACTCGAAGCCGCTATCTCTGTTCGAGTGTGTAGTCACCCTTAAAAGGATCCCATGGTTGTCTAAATTGAATGTCGTATATTGTGACATATTTCTTTGGTTGTGTTTTTTCAATAAAAATATGAGAAAAAAAATTTTTTTGAGTTGTGTCACTTTTGTAGTCAGTGTTTATATGAATGAACTAACCATTTATGTTCCTATTTAGCCATTCCTATCGAAAGTTTTGTGTGTATACGTCGCTGGTTAGTTTGTTCCGCCTGTAAGTACCTATGTTTATATGTACTTATGTATGTATGTAAAGAGTGCAATGTGTTAAAATTGAAATAAAAAGTCTGTAGGTATCTAATTGTTCTGCAATGCACTTTCAGATCTTTTCGTATATGCGATTTGTGGGAATGAATCGGAACTGTTTTACTATTATTTTACAGGGTGTGTTACGTTAATCGGAAATGTGTCAAAATCGGGTACCTATTTGTATAGAATATACCTAGTTGTATAGAAAGTTCGACCCGTAGAAAAATATCGCAAGACAGCTTTCGGACAGAATTTCTTTGCAGTTTGGAGGCCTGTTTCTGGAAGCCTTGGAATCTTAAACGAGATCAGGTCTGGGTCAATTCGAGATACACAATAGGTTTTTTTCCCCCCTCAGTTATGTTTGTAGCGCCTCAGTTTGACTTGAATCAAAATACTCTGAAAGAGTGACAGATTTAGGTAGCTGGGCCTATAGGCCAAATCCCCAATCGCCCCAAATAAAACATCATTAGGATATCATTAGATCTTTTGAAAGTTAAATCCCTTTAAACTTTGAAAAATTAAGACGGTCACATTGTGATTTAACCTGTGGACTCTCAAAGGCACCCATGCTTAGAAAGATTTTTCCTTCAACAAAAAGTCTTTTTATGTGCTTAAATCCAGTTAAGTTGTATTTCAGAAAAACCTTCATTATAAATTGGTGTCATTTTCTTTGGATATTCTCTTCGTATGCTTATATGCTTTAATAATTTTCTTCGATATAAATTATATATTATATATAAGTATAAATATTTGAAGAAGCAAATCGACTGCCATTTCTTCTACAAATAATCATCATAGTATAAATAGAACTTATAACCTACGGATAGAAATATAAGATCAATCTTCTGATCCTTAAAAGTAAATTTAATATCGACATAAATCTCAAAGGTCTCTGTACTATAGCGTTCTTAGCTCTATGTTCTCATGCCCATACTCCTCCATAGTCGAATCGACCCGACTCTATTTACTCTGACTTCCTATTGAGTATGAGAGCGGTTTCTTTTTCTTCGGATGTTAGATCTCGATCGTCCCATCCCCAAAGCTCATGCGTTCCGTCACCAGTGCGTTTAACACGTTTTTCGATCGTCTGAGGTGCGACGGACTTAAGATCGTAGGCCCAACCAATTTTCGCAAAGAAGTCAATAAAAGCTGTTGTCAAATTCATGGAGTAGTTGCCCCATTCACCAGTTTTATAATCCCACGGGAAGACATGATGGTAATTGTGCCAGCCCTCACCGAAGGCGAAGGCAGCTACAAGGTTATTCTCGCTTGGATTGATAGTCCTAGAGAGAAAGGATCATTTAGCTGGAGTAATATGGAGAGTTGTTTTTTTTTTTTTTTTTGGTAGGTACTCACTTATCGTAGGGACGTCCTCCGAATTTGTGCGCAGCACTGTTGACACACCAAGTAACATTCAACAAAAAACACCAACGAAACATTGTTGCGACGAACCATGAATTTATAAAAGATTCATTCCAAAAGATCATGGGCACCAAAGTGGGCATAATGAAACAAGTCAAGGGCATTAGAAGCATATAGTGTCTGAAAGAAAAGATAAGAAGATTTATTAAGATTATTCTATGTACGTAATCATCATTGAATTTGTACCTCTTCTGGAACATTAATATCGGATCGGCTCGCAAATCGGAAAGATCCAAACCCTTCCCTTTGGCTATGACATCGGGATGTTTCTTGCACAGCAGCCAGCCGATGTGCGAGAAGAAGAAACCACGCGTTGCATTATGCGGATCGGCATCGGTCTCAGAGAATTTATGATGCACACGATGATCACGTGCCCAATGGTAGGCGGCATCTTGGAAAGCGATCGTATTGAATATAATCAAAATAACACGCAACGGCCATTTTGCCTTATAGGAGCGATGCGCCCATAGACGATGTGCTCCAGCAGTAATACCCAAAACCCCAATCGAATAGAGTGCGATCGCTGAAAAGGAAATTCGAAAAAGTTACGTTATTTTTGAACAACCATCATATGTGTAGGTACATAATTAGCAAAAAAAAAATTCCATTAATCGGGCCTTATCTACCGCAGACGGTCAGTCTGTGCACTCCACTCGTTCTTAAGTGCTTTCTTTTATTATTTCATAAATATACATAATTCTCTTGATACTCACAGAAAAAGACCGTTGCCCATTTGGCTGATGTGAAAAAGAGCCAACCGCCATAGAGTGCCGCTACGTGGAGATAACCGAACAGCATTATATTTCGCCAGACCAATTTTAGTTTCCTCTTTTCGGCTCGTTTATTTTTCCTTATGTCATAGGCCAAAGCTCCATCGGCCGTATCGGCATCCTCCTCAAAGAGAACCCCAGTTTGTTTGCTCTCTTTGATTGGTTTTCTGGGAAGCTCATTCTCATCTATGGGCAATGGACCCAATTGTGTAGTGTTTATAGAGACCGCGTTTGGTGGCATCTTTTAGCTGAAGTCGAAATAGAGATTGTTTACTATAAAGTTTTTAAACAGCACAAAAAACTAATGGGGAATTCGGATTGATTTGAAATTATAGCCTACTTAACAGTTCCAGGGATTCTTCCCTTAATACAGAAAATCTCTGCGCTTTAGTGGAGTCTTAAGCTAGGATCTCACTATCTGCGCAAACAGCAAAATCTGCGGTCCAAATCGGTACAACTTTCAACAATTTTCACACTTACTGTTGAGGGTCACATTATAGTATAGTCGAATGTTGTCAAAAAAACATCGGGAAACAAAAAAAAATTTGAGCCAAAATCATTCAAGGCGATCACACTTGTCACTATCAGAGTCAAAAAATTGCGTCCAGGCAGGGCCGGATTATAGGATGGACCGGGTACGCTATGGTCTATGAGCCCCCCAAACTGTAACCTAAAAAAATTTAACTATAGTGCCAATAGTAACAATAGAGTGAGAAGAGAGGAGAGAGGGGAGAGAGAGGGAGAGAGAGGAGAGAGGGAGAGAGAGGAGAGAGAGGAGAGAGGAGAGGAGGGAGAGAGAGGGGTAGAGGGAGAGAGAGGAGAGAGGAGAGAGAGGGAGAGAGGGAGAGAGAGGTAGAGAAGGAGAGAGAGAAAGAGAGAGAGAGAGAGTGGGAGAGAGGCAGAGAGAGAGAGTAGAAGAGAGGGAGAGAGAGAGAATGAGAGAGATGTAGAGGTATAGAGGGAGAGCAAGATAGAATTGTACACGCACGCCTTTCGGACTATTGTACCCTGGCCCTTGCTCCCAGGGCAAATAATATTTTCTTTTTTTATTGTTCTGTATTTTGAAAAAGGGGCCCAACTTGACAACAGGCCTAGATGCCCAATGTTTTGAAATGATCAAATGAAATTATTTATTTGAAGCTTTCTATCTCTCTCTCCCTCTCTCTCTTTCTCTTTCTCTATCTCTCTCCCATAGTGGCGGTGATCCACCAACGTGTACTTGAAAAATAAAAATCTTATAAATTTTTTTTTTTTTATTTAGCTGCACATCAATAACGAATATTTTTGTGACGAAAGAAAAATCAAATTCGGCCCACAGTGCATCGCAGAGGAAATCGAAATTTTGTCTCACGTGTTTCCATGCAATTTTAATGCCTACATTTGCAATTTGCTTTGTTTGGATGCGCAAAAATTTGTTGTCGTGGAACTGATAACGACACAAAAAAAAAAAAAAAGAACCTCTTGAACGCATTTTGCCGGTCGTATTGCTATGCTCTTTTATAGGTCGATTAATGAGAATTTATTGAAATGAATTCGAGTAAACAGTCAGAGCTGTCTATAGTCGTCTCTTAAGAAACTTAAAAATAATTCCGATACAGAGACAAATTAACTTTAGTGGGGCTCACTAAATAGAAAGGTTCGACTGTACATGAATTCTTAGCAAAATCATTCTCCTAACAACAGGTTAAACTCAAAACTCGAAGCGTCGTCCCCCCATCCAACTTCCCTTCCCTCTCAACTGAGAAGCTTCATTGCGCTCTACTGTGAAAGCATCCGCAGAAAGCTTTTTTCGTTTGTTTTGCATTAACTCTTAAAAAGTCACGTATTTGCCGAGTGTTCGGGTCAGAACAATCGAACCACAATTTTAATCGCACCGGTGTTTCGGAAAAAATTTTTATTGCCCATTTTTTTAATCTTGAAAAATTGAAATGTCGCTCTGAGTTCATTTCAATTGATTAGAAGACGTGGCCCTTTGGCATATGTATGTATGTATGTATGTTGACTCATGCATGCACTCGAGAGGGAAAATATTATGAAATAACGAATGTAAAGCGAGTGATTTTTTGGACTTTGTGCTTCGACATAAAATTGCGGCAATTAGTGAAAGCGATTAGTTTAAGATGGTCTGATTGCTGACTGATCGTTTTACGATAACTTATATGGGCCAAAATTCTTTTTAATGCCTTAACTTTTGTCACTGTCAATGAAATTCAGTTTTTCTGAAGGAGCAAACCAAATTAATAAGAACTTATTTTTAGCAAAAAATTTATGAATAACGAAATAAAATACTCTAGTCGAATTGAAAAAAAAATCAATTATTACCAAAACTCCATTTTTTTTTTCTTCGCAAATTACAGTAACATTGTTGTCTTATCTTGTCTTGTCTTGCCAAACAAGACAACAATGTTACTGTAATTTGCGAGTAATCAAGATGGAAGTTTGGTAATATTCGATTTGTTTCAATTGGACTAGAGTATTTTATTTCGTTATTCATAAATTTTTAGGTAAAATTTATTTGTTATTAATTTGATTTGCTCTTTTACGAACACTGAATTTCGTTGACAGAGACAGAAATTTAGTCACTAAAAAGAATTTTGGCCCATATGCGTCCTTTCTTTAACCAAAAAATGACACTTGTTTATTTGGGGAATCTCTAAGCGGATCTCTACAACGTGCTCCGTAAATACCCAGGACTGCAGTTTGAGAGGGAATGGAATTTCGGATATTTTGATGTGTAGGAGAGGTGGCTCTTTTTACGAACGTCTACTTATGAAGGACTCTACTGTAAAGTAAACATTGAAAAACGTGAACTAATCAAAGCCGAGGTTGTTCATGTTTTCGAGCTATAATTTTTTGATAAAAATTTTATTGTATTGCATGTATGTAGTTTTAATTTGAAAAAAAACCTTTCTCACGTCTTCGAATAGTTCACGTTTTTGAATGTTTATATATATTTCTTAAATTTTACTTTGAATTTCTAGCCGGGATTTAATCCGCAATCAATGCTTCGGTAGTGTGAACGGAATTTTTGTACTCTGATGCTGAGAAGTGTGATCATTTTGATCGATTTTTGGCCGAATTTTATTGCTCCCCGATGTTTTTTTTTTTTACTATATTCGACTATAATGTGACCCTCAATAGTAAGTGTGAAAATTTTTGAAATTTGTCCCGATAAAAATCGGCGCAGATTGTGCTTATAATCGATTGAAACCATTTTTTTTTCTTTTTTGTTGAGAATAATAAAATAGATTTTCTTCTGAATTGTAGATTTAAATACTTCACTTAAATTTATATAAATCGCAAATTTTTCGAGGCTTTACTGTTCGATGAATACACACAGAATCGCATGAAGTTGTGAAAAAGCAAACACTGCAATTTTCGCTGAACGGTTCTTCACAGTTTTGCCAGAACTTTCGATTTTAAGCGAAGAAACCACGTTTTTGAAGCTTAAATCAAAAAGCAATTCCATTTTTTTGAGTAAATTTTTAGAATAAAAATCAAGAAGTAAAAGTAAACAGCATAGCGAAGCTCCCCAAACCAAATCCTATGAACTTCTTTTATTTATTTTATTTAAAATTGTTTTCTTAAACATATTGCAACAGAAGTTTTGATTTACTTACCGCTCTTTTCGGTTCTTTCTTCAGTAAAATTCACTTGTTGCGTTTTATTTTTCAAAACAGAAAATATATTCTTGTAACACAAATTCGAATGATTTTTTTCCCTCTATGGAATAAACTGCACGATTGAAAAGCCGAACTGAAAATGCCGCCTTTTATTGATACTCCAAGAACTTTTCATGCTTTCGATGCTTTTCTCCACGAACGAAAGCTTTTTTCTCTTGCTCTCCATTTCTCTTTCACCTGATGCAGTAAACATGTCATTTTCCTTCTCTTTCTTACTCTAAGAATCGCCTTAATTAGGAAGAGAAAGTCAAAGGGATTTAAATACTAACCTATGTATATGAAAATTAACCCATTAACGTCCACTCATCAAAATAAAAACCTTCGATTTTTTATTTTATTTATAAGTATTTGAATTTAAAGGTTTTTAATGGTTTTCCTGGAAATCAGTGTTCTTAAACGATATCACTGGGCGTTAATGGGTTAAATGAAAGTGAAATAAAAACGAGTGAAAGAGCTAAAGCCGGTCAAGGCCGACTTTGTTATGCTTACCTTCCCGACGATATTTGACAGTATGTATGTATGTATATTGGAGTGGCTGCCACTTGGGCCGTTTACCGGCCCATTGTGATACCACGAGAGGTTTTCTTGTGTTTGTCTGACTGTATGTCTTTTTTTTTTGTAGTGTGCTCCTAACATGCGATTTTCCAGTGCTAGGCTTGGATTATTACACTCCGTTTCGCTGTGCCGGGAATCGAACCTCGGAAAAGAGCATAGAACGCATCCCCTACGCTATCCCAGAGCCACATATATTTAACAGTATTTAAAGCAGGGGTCGGCAAAATGGGTATGTAATTGTGTGAGTGAGAGCAGAGCGGCTACGAAAAAATAGCCGAAAAAAACAAAAAAAATGCTGAAAGTAGCTAAAAATAAAAGCTAGAAGTAGCATAAAAGAGCTAAAACTGACGGAAATAGCTATAAATTTCCGCATACCCGCTCTCGATGTGCATGCTCGGCTGATCCCGTCAAACTGAGACAAGAGCGTAAGCAATACGTGTGAGTAGCTGTCGCAAAAATTGTTTCCTAGCGTGCGACCCCTGATTTAAAGCAGGGGTCGGCAAAATGGGTATGTAATTGTGTGAGTGAGAGCAGAGCGGCTACTAAAAATAGCCGAAAATAAACAAAAAAATGCTGAAACCAGCTAAAAATAAAAGCTAGAAGAAGCATAAAAGAGCTAAAACTGACGGAAAAAGCTATAAATTTCCGCATACCCGCTCTCGATGTTGCATGCTCGGCTGATCCCGTCAAACTGAGACAAACGTAAGCAATACTGTGATAGCTGTCGCAAAAATTGTTCCTAGCGTGCCGACCCCGATTTAAAGCAGGGGTCGGCAAAATGGGTATGTAATTGTGTGAGTGAGAGCAAGCGGCTACTAAAAATAGCCGAAAATAAACCAAAAAAAAATGCTGAAACAGCTAAAAATAAAAGCTAGAAGACCATAAAAGAGCTAAACTGACGGAAAAAGCTATAAATTCCGCATACCCGCTCTCGATGTTGCATGCTCGGCTGATCGTCAAACTGAGACAAGAGGTAAGCAATACGTGTGAGTGGCTGTCGCAAAAAATTGGTTCAACAATTTTTGCGACAGCCACCACACGTATTGCTTACGCTCTTGTCTCATTTGACAAGATCAGCCGAGCATGCAACATCGAGGGGGTATGCGGAAATTTTAGCTTTTTCCGTCAGTTTCAGCTCTTTTATGTACTTCTAGCTTTTATTTTTAGCTAGTTTCAGCATTTTTTTTGGTTTATTTTTCGCTATTTTAGTAGCCGCTGTGCTCTCACTCACACAATTACATACCCATTTTGCCGACCCCTGATTTAAAGGCTTTCATCACTTGATACAATTTTGAAATAAATATGCAATGCAATGCAAAGCAAATTAAAATAAATGCGGTATACTTTCGGGGAAAACAATTCAATTTTATATGCGGTATACTTTCGCGGGATATGCTTTAATAAAGTATTGGGAAAAACTAAATATAAGCAATACAAGAACCACAAGGTATCTAATCTGGTCGTGTCTCAACTAGATCTCTATACCAAAAGTTTGCGTCTGAACTAGATCTCTACACCAAAAGTTTGCGTCCGAACTATTATCGATTTAATTCTAGCTGTTACGTCACGAATATCTGATAGAGGACTTTGAGAGGGCGTAGCACCAAAAGTAGGCGTGGCAGCGTTACGAAATTAAACTTTTCCAACCTTGGGGCACAAAATGAAGCTATGTTCGGAATGTCAGGACCGTGGAGTCAAAATTGTGGATTTTGGAAAAACCCGTTTTCTGTTTGAGGGGTTTGGGGTGGTCCGATTTCAAAAATTTTTTTGTTGAATCTCATAGATCTAGAGATTGAAATGTCCATGCCAAATTTCAAGACCCTAGGGCAACTCCTTCTATGATTTCCCAAAAAATGTATGGAGTTAAGTGCTTCAAAAGAGTATAGAATCTAAAGAGTTCCCATATTTCATATGGCGCTTCGAGGGAAATTTTTCATGATGAACGATTAGCGCCTTGGTTGGATTCGGGTTGTAAGGTAAAGTTCGACCGAGCAAAAAGAAGTTCGACCAAAACAAAAAGTCGAAGGAACACAAAGAATTTTTCAAAAAAATGTCAACAAAGATCGAACCTCTCTTTCCCGCAAATAGAGTTTCTATTGCCTAACTGTTTCGCACGCATTGATTTGAAAAATTGCGTGAAGAAACGCGAATTTTTGGATTTTCGCAAAAATCAAAAAAGCGAAAGTGAAGAATAACAAAATCGGACCTCTCGTTTTTACTCATTCCATTTAATTCGGTTTCTTCACACTTATTGATTTGAAAGGCCAAACCAGTTTTTGTGTTTTTGATGTGTGCTTGAAAGTTTTTGGCGACCAGAAAATTGAAAATTCGTTTTCTGCTTCGATTGCTTATGTAGCCGAAGCGTTTTTATCCTCATTGATGAGCATAAAATGCTTGTTGATAATGTAGGGTGATTTTCTATGTAGGAGTAACATGAAAATTGTTCGGCATGCACGACTTTTACAATACCCACTTGAAATATGCGGGGCTGCTATGTAAATATAAATAGCTATCACAGACTTACAATATTGAAATAAATACATAATTCAATCAGGGACTTAAAATAATAATTAGTTTTGAACTTTGAATTTTAAAAATCAATATGAAATATATTTTAAAAATTAGTAGGTATTTGAGTGTTATTCTTAGTTTTTATTTTTGATCAAAAAAATAATTTGTCAAGTTGTATGTTTTGATCAGGAAATAACAATTATTTTTCGAGTTTTATTTTTTACTCAGAAAATAAAAATTTATTTTTCAAGTTTTTTTTTACTCACTAAATGCAAGTATTTATGCAAATATTTTTAAAATTCATTGTGTTTTTCTTGCAAGTGCCTTTTTAAATTTGATAAATAATTCCCTTGAAATGGTGCCTTGCATATTTTGCATTCCCACGAATTTTTCGTTTCCTAAGAGATAAAAAATTTTCTTACAAAAATGTGCCGTTTTTCGTCCCAATTTTCTAATTTTATTTTTTGAGTAAAAAATATAGCTCGAAGAATAATTTTTATCTTCTAACACGCTATTTTACACGTTAAGACATTTCGATAACGAAACACACTTTTTGGAGGCTAGGGACTCGCGAGGAAGTGGTATGGTAGCGTTTTTCTCTCCTCCCCTGCGTCCCTTGCCAATGAAAATTTGTTCCATTATAAACTTTCACTTATTTACTTTTTGTTAAACCTGTACATCAACATTCATTCGACAAGGACCGACTATTCATCTCTTATTTTCTATAGCAAGTGCGCTACAAACATTTTCGATTCAGCAATCCGCTTGAAACGCTGTCGCGTAATAGTTCACATGAACGCAGAAAATAATTTCTGTTCAATAAATGCTTCAAAAACGAAGTCAAAAACTTCTAAGCAAGACAAACATACATACATATATACCCTTAACACATACGTTCAGTCCATTAGAAAAAAACCACGCAAACACAAATATATGGTGCAACGGCGTTTGTTCTAACTTCCACACTCCTTCACATACCTTTTCATGCAGTCTCTTTAGCTCTTCAAACCGCTTCCAACTCGAAAGTCTGCAGCGGAACATGTTTGACCAAAAGCGCCCATATATACATCATGAGAGCCAATCCATAAAACCCATTATATTACCCTTATGGGAACTCTTTAGATTCTATACTCTTTGAGTGCTTGACCTCCACGTTCACGTGTCTCAACTAGATCTCTATACCAAAAGTTTGCGTCTGGACTAGATCTCTATACCAAAAGTTTGCGTCTGGACTAGATCTCTATACCAAAAATTGACTGTTAAACTTATCTGTTAAACGTCTGTAAGTCTTTGATCCATTTCTTTCGCAAACTCGCTTTCTATAACAGGCACAAACGGAAAGCAAATACAAAGGAACCAAGTATTTTGAAGCTTTTTAAGCAGAAGTCATCACATTTATAAGATTTGAAAATACATAAGATGTTCCGAATGGGGGAAAACAATTATATTTGAGATAGCATACTTACCGACGAAGTTCTCAAAAAAAATTCTAGCCTTCGAGAAAAAATGATGCCCGAGAAATTCGGTTTTCAGTACAAAAATTTGTCTGATTCACGTCTGGCGAACAGGAAAAGCAGAAGGTGGATGCCAAAATTTCAAGTATTGATATCTCGGAAACTACTGGGGATTTTCGGGTTTTGAAAATTTTTGGTTTTTTTTTTTAAAGATTTTTTTGAAATAATATTTTGGCGGGAAAATAAAGCCGTTATATATATTTTATTTAAGTGCTCTATCTCACTCGCTTTTTATAACAGAACTGTGCGAGTGCTTTTTTTTAATAGGGATGGTAGGGGATGCCAAGATGAACAAAAAATCGTACGGGAGGTGGGGGTCGCAAATGCACTCTTGAGGTGTTATAGGGCCTTAAAGCTTTTAAGCAGGAAGTAGAGAAAAAAAATTCTCCCACGATAATAGTTTATCGTAGAAAATAAAAAACTGTTATAACGAAACGCATTTAACATTGTTCTGCTATTTAACATTTTTCTGCTATTTAACATTGTTCTGCTATTTAACTTCTTTGATTTTTAACATTTTTAACTTTAGACGTTTTTCATTAATCGCAAATAATAATGATCGGTTTTGAATCCTTTCGTACCCAATCTTTTGTAAAAAAAAATCTTACTTTTAACTATTCTTGTTGTCAATATCTACCTCGCAACCAGCTCTACTTTACTCCAATTTAAGTAGATTTGGAATTTGAATTAAAAAAAAAACTCGAATTCGAGTCGGTTTTGATCAGAAATTAATAAAATTTTGGGTTGACCGTTTTGTTTCACTGAACAGAATTTTATTCAATTTAAAAATGGCTTTTGAATAAAACTCAGTAATTTTTATAACTTTACATTTTTGTCTATAAAGTGACTATATATGAATGAGTAGATGATGAAATGAAGACCCTATGAGTCCCTTTCGCTTTGAGCCCCGCCGTCTTTGAAATTCAACATTTTCTTTCTTATGTATGTATGTGCATTAAACTTTCTACGAAAGAAGTAAGACCTAGAAGGTCCCTTCAATTTGATGAACTCTCATTTTAAGACTTGAGAATTAACTTAAGAACTTAAGAATTTCAGAAAAAATTCCCTCGTTCTTTCATGGCTTCCTATTCCTACTGAAAAATCGTACAAAATTCCAATAGACCATTAATAGACTAACTTAAGTATTTCCTCCTGATAGGAAAGAGATCAAGAACGATTATACCTCAATAAAAGAAATTTCTGCTCATCGTGCGCTATCGATATAAGTAGGTGCCAGTAATTTTTCGCTTGAAGACTCTAAAAAACTCCCCATTCGATCCCATTTCGTTTCAGGAAACTGCTTTAAAAATTTTATTTAAATTATGTGAAGTAGCATTCGGTTCAAAAAGAGTTGCCATAGGCTCCCTCAAAGTGAAGAAAATCCCCCGAATACGCAGTAGTGCTGAAAAGTTCCACCGTCATGCACTTAATGGCTGAAGTTTAAGGTACAATTTTTACTTTTTTTTTCGACAGCAATGATTCAGGTTGAGTACATTTTCATATGTTAACTGATGGTTAAACCAAAAATCCAATGTTCCTCCGACCTTCTCACTTCACTCCACTCCACTCACTTCACTATTCGCTCCGTCAAAAGTGAGTCGTCAACCGCTACCGATTACTTAATACATTTGCATATAAATTGCCTGCTAATGTCGCGTTATCAAGTCTGCAACATCGAGTTTGGGTCCTTGTCTTTGCCCAAATGGAGTATGTTGCGTGTTGCATTAAATTGCTGCTGAGGAGTAGTGACCAATGCGGCAATTGATGAGCTTGCATTTTTCATGTTTCATTATATTTAATATATAATAATTTAAGCTTATATACGCCGTTTTTTATTTGCAGTTTTCGGTTTTGTAATTGACATATTAAGGAAACGTGTTAAAATGTGGTATGTTTTTTTTTTTTTGGTTTTTTCGAGAAACATGTTGCTCAATTGGTGGAACGAACGAGGCGTAAATGACGTGTTCATTTCCTTTAGCCATTGGTGGACAAGAGAATGAGAATCCAGTTCTTCGAAGAATTTTTTTCGAACGCTCTCATCGCCTATGAAAGCTTTTTTGTTCATCGATTTTAACATAATTTTTTCTTATGTTCTTTAATGCGAACAAAATTCATTTCTTATCGAATTACTCGCAGCTAATGACTATCGTCTTAATCTTTGTTGTTATTAATAGCACTCAATAAGGAATCTTTCAAAACATAATTCACTAATTAATGTAGATGTTATTTCTAATGAATTGTCAATAAGTTATTATTTTCCAAGATGAAGTTATAATACAGCTTGTTCAGCCTCTTGACGATGACGATGATGATGATGATGATGATGATTCGTTAATTTTTGATAGCCATGAATTTCACATAAAGCCCGCGGAGAGATTGCCATAATGATTTTGTTATTTTATAACCATAGACAACAACGCTTTAATGAGTCTTTAATTAATCGACAAAAGAAAGGAAAACAAAAAGAAAAAGTAAATTTTTAAGAAAGAAATCGTGGGGCATGAATTCCGTGGCACCTGCTCTCGGCTCAATGACTGTGTCCATATCATTTAAAATAGAGACCATCATCCATCGATAAGCTAAATCATGTATTGATCGTACTGTTACCAAAGGCGTTATAAATAAGATTAGCGCTTAATGCTTTATAATTTGTTTTTCTCCTTTTCTTTGATTTGATTTTTCAAAAGATTTTCTTCAAAAAAATTTTCCCTAACCTTTTCGATTTTCGTTGATCACTGATGATCATGTTAACAACACAACAGACTTTGATGTTCTTCAATCGTTTGACGTTGGGATCTTTGGCATCAGCAGCTCAGCAGTTGCTTGATAGCTCATTTAAATTTGGAATATGTACATATTGAGAAGAAATCAAAGAAGGGTCATAGCCCTGTAAGGTTGGCGCCTTATACGTAACCAAACAAGAGAAAAAAACCAAAAAAAAAAAAATTAAGAAAAAAGGAAGAAACCATAAAACAAAAGACTCAGACAGCGAACGTGTTCAGGTATTAAAGAGTTCGAGTCTCATATTGAAGCTAACACCCACTTTTGGTGCCATGTCAAAAAAGAAAATTGATGTTCGGCGTCGTGAGTTGCAACTTCCAGCTTTACTTTGCTGTATTTTTCCTTTTTTTTTGTTATTTTTTTTTTTTTTTTTTTTTTGTTAAGTTACGCCTTCCTTACTACGTCGAATTGGAGTTTGCTTGAGTCCATAGGCAGCAACCAACCAAGAGCACACGCCATCAGCAAACAACAAACAAGTTTACTTTCCAGATTAGTCCTAGTCCACTACCGTAAGTCCACATACCGTCTAAGCCTCCTCCTCCTGCTCTTCTTCCTCCTGCCAAACTAGATTTGAGGCGCTTGAAATGATTGTTTTTTTCTTTTTTTCTTCTTTTTTGTTTTGCGCTGAAACTGTCTTCAGTCTTTTCACACTTTTTTAAAGGTGTTTGCTTACCTTCAATATAATTGGCGAATTGGCTGAATGCAATCGACTGAAGGAATTTCAAACCATCTTTGGGGAAATGTTTGCCTCAAGTTCATGAGCGTCAAAAGTAGTTGGTTTTCTTGCAGTTCATTTCACGATTTTCATGGGAATGCCTCGAGTGGACTCATGAGTTAGAAGATGATGTGAATTTTTCAAGAATTTTAAGGATCTTTCGGGGTTTGAATTTTTATGCCTTTTAAGAGGAAATTGTGGTGTTTTTTATTTTTTTTTATTTTGATGGCCTTAGGTATCGAATATTGAGAATGGGAAGCTTCAGAGAGAACAGTTAATTTCTTAAGGGGGTCTTCTCATTGAAACCCCGTTTTTTGGACCCTTTTTAAAAAAATTTTATTTGATTATTAACTGCAAAGTTAATTGCCAAAACTTTTTTTATTTATTGTATTACAAAAGGTTTCAAAGTAAATAAAAAAATTTTTTTCCTCGATACGTGGGCTGTTCAAAAAGTAATGAGACTTCAAAGTTTGGTGGTCGAAACAAAAGTGTCGTCACGGCGGCCACGATTCCGGGTTCACTCGGAGCGTTTTCAAATGAAAAAAAACGGGTTATAATCAGTATAGATTGTACATTCTCGGGTGAACCTCAACCTATTAAAAATTTTGTGATTTTTTTTTACAAAATGGCGGCTTACAAAAAAAAATCTTCAATTTGGGTTTTTTTTTGATGGCGCTTTATGTAAAAAAAAATAGTCAAAAAATTTTTTAAAATTGGTCGAGGTTCACCCGAGAATGTGACAATTCTGCGTCGATTACCACTTTGTTTTCATGAAAATTCGGTCTCAGTTGAACTGGAATATCATGGCCGCCAGTTCGAAAAACCGTGGTTTTCGAGATAAACGCTTTAAAGTTTGAAGCAACGCAAAAATTACTCGTTTTAAGCGCCAGATCTTGTCGACAAAGAAGGCTTTATCCTCTAAACCTATTTCGAATATAAATAAAAAAATCTTTTAGGGGCATATTCAAACTACCCAAGCTATAAATAAATGCAAATTTTTTAAAAAAGGTCGAAAAAAAGGGTTTGCTCAATGAGAAGACCCCCTTAATGATTTTTCCTACAAAAAAAATAGATTCTTCAGTTAGGTCTTTCTTATCCTCCTCTAGCCTCTGAAGAAGTCCAGAGTCCGCTACCATTACCAAATAGAAAATTTTTCAAATAGAAAATTTTCTTCTATAATGAGCATCGCATTACTTTATCGCTTATCAACCTTTTAATCCTTATTGTTCTTAGCCCATTTTTTCTCAATCGGAGCTAGCGTCTACTGTTCCGCCCATCCAGGGCCTTCGCTCAATTCGTCGACGTGTCTTCAGCTAACTTTTCCATCTCTATATTTAAACGCGCAATTCAATTTCAATTTGATTAAAATATATTTTATGTCATTTTGCACGTATGTAGTTTGCCATTTTGCCACTTTAGCGTTATTGTTATTATTGCCAAAGATGATAAGCAGCATGGCCACATGCAACGGAAGAGGATTGCATGAAGAGTGAGGTTCGTGCAGGTTACAAGCACTCTTTTATTTTTCTTTTAGTCCACCTTTTTTTTTTTGTTTTGTGAGCTTCGTTTGTTTGTTCTTGATCAGCGACTCGATCAGCAGAGATTGTGCAGCAGCCTTTGCGCCGGGGCCATCGTTTGGGAATGGCGTTCAGTCTCTCTGCACAAGGTATTTTCTGGAGGCCAAAGTGTGAATATAATTTAATGTGAGCAATTTTCAATATCTGCGTATGCCGTAAAGGCTCTACAAGATTATTTATTATCCTTGATTGGTTTTCAAGTGATCATAAAGTAAGTGATCGTTTTGGAATCTTTTATTGGCAGTAAAATTCTCTTCCCTACTTCGCTTTTGCATTCATTGCTGCCATCCTTATTGCTGTGGATACTCGGTTTTTTTTTTTTTTTTTTTTTTAGTTTATTGTTGGTTGAACATTTCGTTGTTGGCGTTATTGTTCCTTCAAGGAAGTGAGGTCAGAACCTTTCATATTTTGCGATATTTACAATGACATATGAGGAGGAGTGCACATACGAGCAGAAGAGATCGTTTAATTAATTAAAAGTTCTTTTGATGGGAAGATTTATAAAAATTTTTTTTTTTAATAATCAAATCTATTTACAAAAAAGGCCTGTACTTCAAATTATTGTACCTCATTTTCATATAATTCGACCAGGTCCCCAATTTGCTTGTATAGGTACATTTCCCTTTAAATTAATTGCTTGTAAACTACAGCTAAATTGAGTGCTTTTGACTGACTTTTAACCAACATGTCAAGACAATTGCATCAAAATTACGGCGAACACATTCTTACGAAAGAGCCAGAACCAGATGGAGCGAGAGAGCGCGAGCGAGCGAGCGAGATAGAGACAGAGAATTGAAGCTCGCACTCGAATCGTTACTTGCATAATTACATTTCATGCTGACCCGACCAGCTGCAAGGTGAATGCAGGACCGCTTTCTGGAATCTCGGCCTCAAGCAGAAATAACAGCGAACAACAACAATAACATAAAGAGAAAAAAAAAGGAAAAAAACAACAACAACAATGAGTAAAGTCCAACTGCTCTGCTCAGCGAGTTGTAATTGACGGCGATTATACTTAATCAGTTTGCCGTATGCGTTTTATGTGCGTGGCATACTTAATTTGGTCTTATCTGCTCTTTCGATATAATTTTGTAAAATGCAAAAATGGGAAAAAGAGAAAAGAACAAAGCCCATAGTGAGGAACTCCCCGTCAGACTATCGGTCTATCAGACTGACGGATTTTGACTGACAATATAAAGACATTATGCAAGTGACATGAAATGGCAGCAGACATGCGAGAGACGAAGCGTCAAGCGTGCATTCCATTGAAATTCGCGGAAGAGACGGAACAAAATAAGAAAAAAATAAATAAAAAAATAAAAAAAAACTAAAAAAAACTATAAAACAAAAGACTCAAGACACGAACTTGTTTTTATTATTTCGAAGATCGTGTAATTAAATAAAACATCAGAAGGCCATGTACTCTCTTGATCTCACTAGCAAAGAAAAAAGCACAATCATTGCAAACATATTTATAAAAAAACAAAAAAAAAATGTGTTTGTTCATATACTCGTAGTATGAATTTCCTTTCGATTGTGAGTAAATAGAAAAGGACACGTTGCGGCACGCCCCGTCGATGTTAAACGAAATGTATCCGCCGCTTTAAGGCGTTCGGGTTGCCAGCGTTTAATGAACGTTATTAAGAGATTTTTATCCATGAGTGATTTATTCATTAAAAAGCATTTATTACCGGCAGTCAGACACACACACACACACACGGTCATTTGGGCAGTCCGTCAACCAGTTTGCATGGCTCCATCCATCCATCCACCTATCCATCTATCCATCCATCCGTCCATCGAATGCCTTTTGACTGCGTTTAACTGCCGGCTCTGGTGGCAATGTTTATGACGCTCAAATGTGTGGAAGCATTTTGAAAATTTCCACACTTATGTGGAATTAAAATGCAAAGCATCGTTTATTCCTGGAAAAATATGCACAATTCCAGGCGTGCAATACCTACAGCCCGTTATAAGGTCTTCGCCATGAAGACTATGTATCAGTGGTTTCTTCACGCACTACGCGCATGCGTGCGCATTCAAGTCTTTTGTTCCTATGCAATTTTTTTTTGATGAAAATAATTTGTTTATTAAAATTTAACAAAGCACATGGCATGGCGGGGCACTTGTGTATATAATCACTTAATTAGGCAGTTTTAATTGCCATTGGTGTGGTGGCCTTATTTTATGTTTTTGTTGCCTTCTTGCTGGCGAATTTCTTAATGAGCATGTTTGAGCGTGCAGCGAAATTTTTTTTATTTTTATAATATAAATTTTTTTTTTATAATAAATAAGTTTTTTTTTCTGCAATAAAGAGCCGAGGGGATTGGTTCAAAAGGTGTGTGCATGTTCGTGTTCATTTTCGTTTCTCGATTTTCTTTTTTTCTCTTTCATCAAAGCCCACACAGTTATGCGAAGTTATGAGCATAAATACTCCATAGGATATCGGCCAGACAGTTTCGCGCATTTAATAGATCCATTTTCAATTAACTCTTCACGAAACAAACACTTTTACGATGCTAGAATGACCCATAAGCATAAGCGAATGAAAGAAAGAATGAAAAAAAGCACCACTGCAGGCATGCGCAGAGTGCCATCGCAAATTTGCATTTTCCGTTTTCTTAACGCTTCGCAATTATCATTAACCGTGCATAAAGTTTATTGAATTGGCATAGTTGAAGCTCGGCTGCTCTTACGAATAATGATCGCGAGAAGAAGAAGAAGAAGAGAGAAGAGAGAGAGAGAGAGAGAGAGAGAGAGAGAGAGAGAGAGAGAGAGGCTTTCCTTTCCAAACAACGCAGCAGACTTTTCATCGTCTGGGGTTATCGCGCTGGCTGTGGCCATATAAATGCATGCATAACATAAATACTTGTTAGCCAAACCATGAGCTCACGGCCGTAAGTGGTCCCTCTCCTCTCTCCGTTCTCCCGCTCTATCACCCGCTCCTTTTTTTTCTCTCTACGCTAAGTGTAATATAAGCTGGTGGTTTCTTTCCTTTTTTCTTTCTAACTCATCATTGTGACGTTCCGTTGCCTCGTTCGTTCGTTGCCGTTTGAAATCATTTTCGACTAGAATGCGTGTTGCGTCAATTTTGATGGGTCTTGTGTATGTGTAGAAGCCTCATCGTTGGTGTCATAAGGAAGCGTTGAAATGATTCATAATTTATGTCTTTTGCAAATTTTCTATTCGACGACCTGAAGTCGTTTCGCTTCTCTATGCTTCAATAAAAATTCTCTTTTATGAATTGCTGTGCAAGCGAAAGATAATTGGACTATTTGTCGACAAATGAATGGCTTTAAAATTTTATGTCTCTGCGAAATTGTGATTTAGAAAGGCCACCGTGTTTTTCCGTTTAACAGTTTTTTTTTTTTTAATGCTTCAATAGTTGTTACAGCAATTGAATTTCGTTGAGGAGTCTTCAAATTGTATAATAATTTTGATGGCAAATTGATGGTATATGGGTTAACCCTAAGGGTGAATGGATTCCTTCTAGAATGTTGCCATAGTATATATTTGAAACAAGTTCATTCGATACCATAGAAATGACTCAAATAAGCATTCGAATAATTCGATTTCATTTTGAATATTTCAAGTTCGTTGCTTAAATCTTTTGTTTTACATGCAATTTACCGAAAATATGCGAAATCATTGCTTCCCTTAAATGGAATGGTTGGACTTTGATTACACTACTGGATAAGTAAATTGATAGTATTTTTTTTTTCAAACAAATTTTAAAATGCAGTTCATGCATGGTATTTAGTCGCAAAAGCCTAATAAAGAAAAGTATTTTTGCATAATGCATTGAACGTGAGCAAAATTTAACGCGCAAATTTACCACACGCATTCGTGTCAGTAGACTTGATGATAGCTGGGGGGACATTTGAATTATATAAGTTTTCACTATTGCTTAATTTATCTTAATTGCATTTCAAATGGAGTTCGTTAATGGAACTAGTGGCAATATAAGCATTGCCATTGAAGAGGTTCTAACACCTGCTGAGAGATATTTCATCTAATGAAATGGTCTATTCGGGTTCAGAGTAGAGCCCAAATCAAAGATCCGAGCAAAGATCAGAGTAGAGATCAGGATAAAGACCAGAGTAGCGATCAGAATAGAGATCAGAAAAGGGATCAGAGTAAAGACCAGAGTAGCGATCACAGCAGAGATCAGAGTGGAGATCAGAATAGAGATCAGAGTAGAGCTCAGAGTAAAGACCAGAGTAGCGATCAGAGTAGGGATCAGAGTAGTGATCAGAGTAAAGACCAGAGTAGCGATCATAGCAGAGATCAGAGTGGAGATCAGAATAGAGATCAGAGTAGAGATCAGAATAGAGATCAGAGTAGAGCTCAGAGTAAAGACGAAAGTACCGATCAGAGCAGAGATCAGAGTAGAGATCAGAGTAAATACCAGAGTAGCGATCAGAGTAGAGATCAAAGTTGAGTTCAGAGTAAAGACCAGAGTACCGACCAGAGCAAAGATCAGAGTAGAGCTCAGAGTAATGACCAGAGTAGAGTGTTGTGAGTCGAAAAGCGTCACGTCACACTCTAACGTCACGCTACCAGCTCTAAGCGGAAAAAGTGCCAAAACATGTAAAAACAATTAAATCGCAGCAGAGGAGTTCGACGACACAGCACCAAGCTCGAAATCCGACACCCTTCACCAAGAACAACAACAACAATAGAACTCAACTACTGAGAACAATTACGTAAGCAAGCATACCGATCGAAAGGGCAAGCGGGGGAAAAGACGAAAGACCACGAGCATGCAAGTCAGCAATAAGCAACGGCATAAGCGGTTCAACGTCTTCAAAGCAATAAAGCTATTGGTAACAACAACAACAGGCGATCTAGACGGGCAATCAACGCAACAGAACAACAAGAGATAGGTGCAACAACAACAAGTGCAACGTAGGCACACCGGCAGGGGAAGTTCGAAGTCATACTTATGAAATCAATCAATATCCAATATTGCTAGATCGGCAATATTGATCTATTTAAGCGGAGCTTCGATCTACGGAAGAGGACTTGCAGTTTGGAATCGAAAGTCTAATCAGATCTCAACTTTGTCGCACCTACTTACGAGCCAGGACGACAAAGTGTGGATCTCAGTGTTAGCTAGGGAATTAGGGCAGTAAAGTAAGTTAGAGTAGAACCTGTAAACATCATTAAAAGACTTTAATAAAGAAACACCTATGGAAAAGGAGTAAAGAGTGTTTTATTCAACGGAATCCTTTGTTGGCGCTTTACTAGAGGTCCTTCTCCCCAGCAGACACGCAACATTTTATGGCGCAGCCGGTTTTCGACTAAGCATAGTCGGGTACGAATCACGATCCTTTCACAACAGTACGGCGTTCAAACTAACAAATCATAACAAACAAAAAAAAATTTTTGGCCACAGTGGGGTAAGATTGATATCTATTGGGTATATTTGAGTTACTTATTGGAACCTACTGAACAGTGGTGAAACCTAATTCAGTGGGGCCTGGGCGTGAGTGAAACTTCCGAAAGGCACTTTAATGAGAAACGATATAAGTATACCGAATTGTATCAATTATTTTGTTTTAACCCTTTTTGTACTGCACTGCTACAACCTGTCGAACAGTGGTGAAACCTAATTCGTCAGGGTCCGGGTGTGAGTGAAACTTCCGAAGGACACTTTAGCAGCACAAACGCAATAAGGGCATAGCAGAGTACCTTTAATAAAAATTTTTATCAAAAAAAAAAAAAATAAATAAAAATATATATATATATATATATACAATAAAAATTAAACAAGCGACGCAAGTAAAAGCCGACAGCATCAAAGGACAAGAAATTAAAATCAGTTCAAAAGACGCATATAGTATGGTGAGTACACAAATATTTATATTACTATTTTAAAAATTGTGCCCCTTGCAACAGTAAATACACGACGCCACTGAACATTTTCATTTTTGACCTTGTTTTATACGGAAGATTTTTTTTTATTTTTAAAACGGAGTCATCCGTCAAATAAAGTAATTTATGGAAAAAGAGTGCGAAGCCTTGCGACAACAACTAAAAGAATCTGAAGAACACGCTAGCATCCTTCAAGCAGAAGCGTGGGAATTGATAAGAGAAGTCAACCCAAACAAAGAATTTTTATTATTAATTTCAAATCAAGTTGCACTAGCTCGGTTTAATCAATTGGAAGAAGCAGTTTTTCTGATAGAAAAAGCGAAAAATTCGGTAACCGTATCAAACGAAGTCGCCAAGGAGAAAATACAACAATTGGAAGAGACAGTTGGCCATTTAAAAAAGAACTGCAAAGATTTGAGGGATCGAATCGATAAAGAGACCTTGCTGATAGAAGAATCAGAAGAGCAAAACGAATCTCTAAGAGAAGCTCTGCAGACAGCAGTGGGAAAGGACATATCGGAGTCCATAGAAAAGGACAAAGCTACTCTCAAAGAAAAGGAGAAAGAAATTCAATTTCTGAAAGTAGAAATTGGAAACCTAAAGAGAGAATTAAGAATAGTTTGCAGTACATCTCCACTTCCCGCAAGACGTACATCAGAAAATTCCACGACAACGCCAATCAACGAATCAACTTTAAAAACACCAACACAAGTACAAATACCCAAAATTCAAGTAACAATGGCAAATTCACAGAATGTTGCAGAAATTGTCAAAAATGTCCAACGTTTCGTACCATCTTTTTCCGGAGCAAGAGGACCCGAGTTTAAGGCGGACGTAATAAAATTTGTCGAGGGCATAGAATTGCTCAATTGTATGATGGCGCCCGAGGACATGCAGAAAGCCATTACATGTATAAGGCAGCGACTGTCCGGGGCTGCGTTCAACACAATTGGCACCAGAAAATTCGAGACTCTAAATGAACTCCGCGACTTTGTGCAACGAACATACGCAACAGTAAGAACGTTGGAAGATATTAGAGCGGATATTATAAACGGACATCAACAAACAGGTGAGTCCGCGTCGCTGTTCGGAGGTCGAATGGAAACTAACCTAAAAGAGGCTGAAGAAATGATCACAAAAAAATGGACTACGGAAGAATCAAGAGCGGCGCTATGGGAATACCAAGACCTGACAAAAAGGCATTTCATTACGGGATTAAAGGATCATTCCCTAAAACAATCACTCATAAACATGACAGACCCCAGTTTGCGGGATCTCATAAATGCGGCAGAAAATTCCGAAAACATTTTGAAATCTGACAAATTAAACATAAATACTATTAATTCGGCACTACCAACAGAACTGATATGCTCATTCTGTCAACAGCAAGGACACACACGAGATGTATGTGTAAAGAGAAGGAATACACCCTATTGCAAGCTGTGTGGAACGTATGGACACGAAGAAAGTCCTAGCTGCATGAAAAACAAACAGCCAATAATGGAGGCCAGTAAGGCATCTAGGCCAACTTGCACACACTGCGGGAAAATAGGACATATAGCTGATGATTGTTGGAGCAAGTTAAGCAGCCTATTCTGCGATAAATGTCAAATTAAAGGTCATCGCACCAATAAATTTTGCGGAAAAGGGGCAACACAGCAAAACCCACAACAAAGGCCAGCACAAAATAACCGTCGAGGGTCGAATAACAACAACCAAGTACAGTGTTTCCTTTGCAAAGGATTCGGGCATATAGCCAGAAACTGCCCTCAACAAGATCAGCAGAACGCGGGAAACTCCCAGCGGCCCAGTCTTGGCCAATAGACTGGGATGCCAAAACAAAAGTAAAAGAGCGGCCAAAACCTGATCCGGGTCAAAATCAAGAACAAGGAGCAGGTCATCATAACAATAAGGAAACCACGATTTCGGAATATAATAAAAATACGCCGAAAGAGGTTCCCTTGGACAGCCTAGGAAATGGAACTTTAACCACTAAGAGATGGGGAAAGTCCAAAAGAGAAATACCACGGAATGAGATAAAAAACAAAATAAGAGAGCGAAACATACCAACGAATAACGTCAAAAACGAAATAAGCGGAAAGATGGAAATACACTTTAATGGTGAGACCGACGAAAAGAAAATTTTAAAAGAAAATAAAAAGAAGAAGTATCTTTTAAAAAACACTGTTACAGTATTCACCTACCCCGTATGCGAAATGGAAGCGGCCAAAATAAAGAATATGTTTAAAATAGGGCAAGAAAACAAAATACTCATAAAAAGTTTGTATACCAATGTCCTCCAAAGCGCGAAAAAACTGTTTGCACATAACGGCCCACAAAGAGATGAAGGCGTTGAATTATCCTGTGAACAGGCTATCAACGACAGTATCAGAACGGTGGACTCACAATGCGATAGAAACACGCCACGATTTTCAAATTGCACTGCCATAACGGAGACTCAAGAGGATGATGCCTACATCGAAATACCGTGCAATCAGGCTATCAATGGCAGCATCACCCTATTGGTCGACTCAGGATCAGATGCAAGTTTAGTGAAAAGAGAAGTCTTAAAAGAAGACGTACCAATAAAAAAGGAGGACACGAAATGCTTAAGAGGAGCTTTTGGAGGAGATTCCAGTACTATTGGATCAGTGATGATTAAACATAATGCGATCCCAGCATTAAATATGGAAATGCACGTAGTGCCACGTAATAGCAGTTTGCCAGTAGATGGTCTCCTGGGAAGAGACATGCTCTGGAACAGAACTATCTTGGACACTATTGAGAAACAGTTGACCTTCAAGGAAGGAGGCAACCTAGTGGCCAGAGTGCCATTAAAATGTGCGAGGAAAAGGATTTTTATAGCAGAAACTATAACAATCCCCCCCAGAGCAGCGGGAATAGCACGAGTAAACACAGGACTACTCACGGAAGAAGTAGTCGTGCATAAGACAACAATTGCTACACAGATATACCTAGGAGAGAGTCTATCTAGACCAAAGAATGGGATTGGATTCGTGACAGTACTAAACGCCTCCGAAAAAGTTGCGGAAATAAAAGGAGGCACGGAATTAAAATACTCGCTATTGAAGGAGTATAGAACAGTAAACACGTTAGAAGTCAACGTAGTTGAGAGCAATGAAACAGATGAGAGGACAAATCTGTTATTAAATTCCTTGAAATTGGAAGAAAATTTGAACGATGAAGAAAGACAGTCCATAGCGAATATATGCAAGGACTATGCGGATGTTTTCCACCTAAAGGGTGACGAATTGAGTTACACCACTGTGCTCAACCACGAAATACCTACAGAGGTCGCGAAAGCACCAATAAATATTCGGCAATATCGCCTTCCGGAGGCCCACAAGGCGGAGATAAATAAGCAGGTGGGAGAGATGTTGGACCAAGGCATAATTGCTCCAAGCAAATCACCTTGGAACGCACCAATCATTCTAGTGCCGAAAAAGGCAGGTGCAGACGGGAAAAAGAAATGGCGATTGGTGGTCGATTTTCGGCAGCTGAATGACGTAACCGTCAAGCAGGTATTTCCTATACCCCGCATTGATGAGATTCTCGACCAACTCGGTTGCAGCCGGTATTTCACAACGCTAGACCTGGCAAGCGGATACCATCAAGTGCTTGTAAACGAGAAAGACAAAGAAAAAACAGCATTCAGTACTGGAATAGGACATTACGAATTCGTAAGAATGCCATTCGGACTCTCCGGAGCTCCGGCAACCTTTCAAAGGATTATGAATAATGTTCTGACCGGCTTGCAAGGCGTCGATTGTTTTGTTTATTTGGACGACATAGTAATTTACGGAAGTAACCTTAAACAACACGAAATAAGGCTACGTAAAGTACTACAAGCCCTAAGAAGCAGCCAATTGAAAATACAAACGGAAAAATGTCAATTCTTAAGAAAGGAAGTTGTCTATTTGGGTCACAAGTGTTCCGACCAAGGCGTGCGGCCGGACCCAAGTAAGGTCGAATGTGTAAAAATTTTCCCGATACCAAAAAATAAGAAAGAATTGCAAGCATTCCTTGGACTAGCAAACTACTACCGAAAATTCATTCCGAATGCAGCAGCGCTTCTTCTACCTTTGACATCACTGCTAAGAAAAGATGCCGAGTTCGTGTGGACGGATGCATGCCAAATGGCAGTAATAGCCATTAAAGCTGCAATAACTAGTCCACCACTGTTAAAGTATGCAGATTTCACAAAGCCATTCCTGTTAACAACGGACGCAAGTAACGACGCACTAGGAGCGGTACTCTCACAAGGCGAGCCGGGCGACGACCAGCCGATCGCGTTCGCAAGCCGAGCATTAAGCGCAACTGAGAAACGATACTCAACAATCGAAAAGGAATTCCTTGCCATTGTGTGGGCGACAAAAAATTTCCGTTGCTACCTCTTAGGCCGCCCCTTTACGGTTTACACAGACCACAAACCTCTAAAAGGCATAGCAAATCTAAAGGATCAAACATCCCGATTGGCGAGGTTCCGCCATAAGCTCTCGGAATTTGATTTCGAAATCTGTTACAAGGCTGGAAAATATAATTTAAACGCAGACGCATTGAGCCGATTACCATATGAAAATAATCTTGTGTCAGTGGTAACAAGAGCACAAACACAGTCAAAAATAGAGCAGAGCGATGAAAACACGGAGACAAAGAAAAGCAGAGATGATTCGGAAGATACAAACCCCACAGATCACCCAGAGACAGAGGATTTAGCAGAATTTTTAACACAGAGAAAGGACATCGAAAAGGTGCTTAAAAATTTTCACGATGGGCCATTAGGAGGTCACAAGGGAGCTATAAAAACATATTTTCGCATTCGACGGCAGTACAAGTGGAACGGCATGCATAGAGAGATTCGAGATTATATAAAAACTGCGAGAAATGCCAGCGGAATAAATGCTCAAAAGTAGAAAGAATGCCCATGGTACTGACAGACATAGCTCATGGCCCCTTCTACAAAGTTTATATGGATATGGTTGGCCCCCTACCGGAAACATCGAGAGGAAACAAATACATTTTAACATTTATAGACGATTTTTCAAAATTTTTCATCTGCACAGCTATTCCGGATGCAGAGGCGGCAACAGTGGCAAAAGCTTTTTTCAACGAGATAATATCAAAATTCCAGATACCGAAGGTTTTAATCACGGATAATGGCACAAACTTTACATCGAAATTATTTAAGGAAGTTTGCAAAATTCTTGGAATCAAGAAATCCCAGACTTCACCATACCACCCCCAAGCCAATGGTGCTCTTGAAAGGAGTCACCGACCTCTTGCGGAATTTCTCCGAAATTTCGTCAATGAGGATGGCACAAATTGGGATGAATGGCTGCACCACGCTATGCACGTGCATAACAACACAGTACATTCATCCACAAAACAAACACCTTGCAAAATTATTTTTGGGTTTGAATCCGACATTCCAATTAACCTAAAAAGAAGACCTGAGCCACTGTACAACACCGACGATTTCTCGAAAATATTTAAAATATCAAATCCAGCGCACCCATCAATTAGTACGAGAGAATCAAAAAATTGCCAAAGAAAAATCCAAGCGATACTACGATAAGGGCTCGAAAGTCAGAGAATTTCAGACTGGAGACAAAGTGTGGCTAAAGAACCAAAACCGAAAAAATAAATTCTCACCCATTTGGGAAGGCCCTTATTCGATTGTATCAATTCCAACGCCGGTGAATGTAAAATTGAAAATAAAAGGAAAAGAAAAAACATTCCACAAAAACTTAATAAAACTGCACCATCAACAAATAAAGAACAGAAAAGAATAAGAATTCTTCCAAAGCTCGAAAATCAATAACTAAGCAGAAATCGAAAAAAAAAAAAAAAAAACCATAAATTTGGAATTAAAACAAAATTTTCTTTTGCCAGTATCAATTCACTGCGACCGATCATTAATTGCAGTCAAAATTTTCTAACGCCATCAACAAGAGACCAAGCATCAGAACAATAAACAAACAATATAGAGAAAACGAACAAGAATCAACAAAAGTATAAAAAAAAAAAAACCACCCCACCAAATTCATAAAATCCCGAAAAACATAATACACACGAACGCACAAACTCATATTTCCTTTCATTCACAGCGGACAAAGCTCTCACAAACTTAATACACAAAAAAAAAACACATGAACTTAATACATACCGAGACCGACAAACACTCTCAGGGGCACATTAACTTATACGAATTTTTTACTATTTTTCAAGAGCAGATTTTAAACAAACAACGCGATCTTAAGCAAGAAATTATCTTGTTCCAACTTGTTCCAAAAATGAAGGAAGGGAAATAGCGTTGCAAGGGTAATATAAAAGGTAAGATTCAAAAGACAAATTCAATAATCAAACCTAAATTTTTCAAGCAAATGTGCACATACTTTTTGAAGAAGCATAAAGGCAACACCAAGTAATTTGAAAAGTATATGCACATATTCACACATCGAAAAAGTATTTGCATGAAGATCCATTACATGCATGCACATGCTTACATATTACGACATAAGTAAATCATAAATTTCTGAACTTATGTCACGCGATTTACAAACCAAAGCAATTGCACACAGAACTGCGCATACCGTTCGTGAAATTTGAGTAATCTTGCAAGTGTCGAAATTGCACTCAAAAATATACATCATACATACATACATACATGGTTCATTCACAAAAATCTTTTTTGCCAGTTTTCCAAATTAATACCAAAAGGTCTATTAAAAAAAAAAAAAAAGAACCATAAGATTGTCAGCATTTTCATCAATTCCAACTTATCAAAACGAAAAAAAAGGCCATATAGATGCATCATTTTCACATATGTCTGTTTCAAAAAGAACCATTCTCCCATTAAGAGGGGGAAGGGGTAATTGAAATAACCAAAGCTTAAAAGGCTTAAAATCACTTTGATTTTTGAACAACCTAAAAGAGATGAAATGCGAGATGTAATTTTCCTAAGGCACATGCAGAGTATATGTTAAAGAACGGAAGATGGCCTTAAGGCAAAGAAGCATGTGGTTACACATTTACATGCATCCACATGATTCAAAGTAAAAAAAAAAAAAAAAATATATCTGAAAATATTTTAACTGCTAAACAGAAATTGAACTTTGGAATTTAAAGCACACGAGTGCCATACATTTGCATAACAAAATCAATGTCATCCTCAAAATTTTCGAGACACATACTTACATATGTTTATAATCCAAAATCATTTTATTTGAAAATTTCGATCATCCTGAATATAGGCAATAAGCAATTAATTGTTAAAAATAAAAAGTAAAAAAAAAAAAAGTATAAAAAAATGAGTTTTCAAAAAAAAAAGCCATTTGAAAATTTTGAACAGTTTAAATATATTAAATATGTAATTGATCGTATTTGAGACGAATTTAAAAAAAAAAGTTAAAAGAGAGAACTAAAATAATTTTCACTCTCAAAAATGTCGAGCCATATACTAAGAAATTGATTGTTCTTCAGATGAATTTTTAAAAAGAAAAATGAAAAAAGTTTTTAATGAAGTACTAAGACTTTAAGAAGAAAAAAAAAATTATATATATATATATATAATAGCAAAGTTTACGATCCAATGAAAAAAAAAAGAAAAACTAATATAAGTATATCACGGTTTGAAAGAAAATATGAATTAAAATTCATAAAATATTGAATACCTATTAATTCGAAAAAAAGTAAAGTAAAACATACATATGAGAATATTGTCAATGTTTGAAAACAAAATTGAGCAAATATAACAATAGTTTTAAAGGTAGAAAGTACAATTCTAAATCTTCTTCAAAACACTGAGATCCCACACCGGAACAGCAACAATCAAGACAAAAACACATCATAGAAGCAGCGACATCAATTTTCATCACGCACCGGCACAACTATCAAGAAGATCGGGATGATTAGAAATCATCACACCCACCCAAGCAAGCAACCTACCAGAGCATTACCAGTGACATCGGCGAGCCCATAACCACTATCAGCAGACTTCATGGCAGGCTGACCCGAGTCTCAGATTTCAACCTGGTAGCCGCAACGTTTTTATGAACAGTCACGATGCTCGTGACTTGCCGAGGAGGGGAGGGATGTTGTGAGTCGAAAAGCGTCACGTCACACTCTAACGTCACGCTACCAGCTCTAAGCGGAAAAAGTGCCAAAACATGTAAAAACAATTAAATCGCAGCAGAGGAGTTCGACGACACAGCACCAAGCTCGAAATCCGACACCCTTCACCAAGAACAACAACAACAATAGAACTCAACTACTGAGAACAATTACGTAAGCAAGCATACCGATCGAAAGGGCAAGCGGGGGAAAAGACGAAAGACCACGAGCATGCAAGTCAGCAATAAGCAACGGCATAAGCGGTTCAACGTCTTCAAAGCAATAAAGCTATTGGTAACAACAACAACAGGCGATCTAGACGGGCAATCAACGCAACAGAACAACAAGAGATAGGTGCAACAACAACAAGTGCAACGTAGGCACACCGGCAGGGGAAGTTCGAAGTCATACTTATGAAATCAATCAATATCCAATATTGCTAGATCGGCAATATTGATCTATTTAAGCGGAGCTTCGATCTACGGAAGAGGACTTGCAGTTTGGAATCGAAAGTCTAATCAGATCTCAACTTTGTCGCACCTACTTACGAGCCAGGACGACAAAGTGTGGATCTCAGTGTTAGCTAGGGAATTAGGGCAGTAAAGTAAGTTAGAGTAGAACCTGTAAACATCATTAAAAGACTTTAATAAAGAAACACCTATGGAAAAGGAGTAAAGAGTGTTTTATTCAACGGAATCCTTTGTTGGCGCTTTACTAGAGGTCCTTCTCCCCAGCAGACACGCAACAAGAGGTAAGAATATTGCCCAGAGTATATAACAGAATAGAAAATTAGGAATAAAAGAGCAGGGTTAAAAAGCTCCGTTTTCGTATTGATCACTGTATTAGAAATCTCCTCCAGCATAGATCTATCAACCTGATGATGAGTTACGCAGAACCAAGTCTCACTTATAACACGTGATTCATCTTCTCAGTAGATCTTTTTATCAAGTTTTTTTTTAAGTATTATTTATGATAAAACCCCACTTTGATAGTCCTTAAATAGTCACTACCATAAAAAGGGATCACTTTTTAAAAAGCAAAGGGACCCATTTGATTAAAAAAGTATCCTCACTGAATTTAACTTTCAAAAGTAGGTTTTCAAACCATTGGCGTAGCGAGAGAATGAGTGCTTTTATTGGCCACAGTGGTATACTGAACAATTATGAGACATTAACCAAAAAAAAATAATTTTTTTTTGGGGGATGCGAAGCTTAAGTTAGAGAGTTTGGACCAAAAAACCCAAAAAATCCGAAAAAATCATGACGTCCGATTGCGATGAAAATTTATAAATTGAACAAGTGAAAAATGCTAAGAATTTTGGCGAAAGTTTTTTTTTCATAAAACTGATTACAACTAGTCCTTTTTGGACCAGTTTGGAACCCGACCCAAACAAGACTAGTTGTTATCAGTTTAAAAAAAAAACCTTATAATTGTTCAACAAACAACTGTGGCCAACATAAGCACAACGAAAGCACTCCTTCCCTCGCTACGCCCCTGACTCAAACTAAGGTACTTACGATTTTGACCATTTTTCTGACGGTGGTTAAAATAAAATTACGTGTTAAATGGTGCGCAACAACGTGGCAAAATGAAAAACCTACTTAGTTAAGGGTATAAATACCCCAAGGGCATCAGGTCACGTGTGTATCCATGACAAGAGAAAATCCAATAAAAGGGAAAGCCCACTCAATCAAATATTTTACGCGAACGCAATAAATGAAATGAGGACAATCATGATCAAGTGGTTGAAAAGTGTAAGAACACATATCGAGTAGCGGTGGTGGTGGTGGTGGTGGTGGTATAAGGAATAATAAGATCCACCCTTGAAATGGCAAATCATGCTCGAAACGCACGTTCAAGTTGTTAAGTAAACAAGCGCGCACACGTTCGCCTTTGTGCGAAAGTTGTTTATGGCAGCAAAAATTAAACGTCGCGTTGTCTGATAGCTCCTTGGTGTGAGGACACATTTTGATGTAACAATTATACCTTGGAGAGTTGGTTTTTTTTTTGTGGGCTGAAGAAGGCGTATACCTTTTGGTGTGGCTGTCATAAAAGATGGCGTAATTTTTATGGGTTTTTTTTTCTTAGACGAAGTAGTTTAGTTAATCGTAGCCGTAAAATTGACTAATAATTGCGATGTGAGATGAAGTTGTTTCTGTGGATTCGATTTGTACAAGAGAAAGGTGGATTTTAAAGACAGGAAAGATGACATTTTT
The DNA here is from genome assembly GCA_020466095.1 of Chlorops oryzae. Taxonomy (NCBI): domain Eukaryota; kingdom Metazoa; phylum Arthropoda; class Insecta; order Diptera; family Chloropidae; genus Chlorops; species Chlorops oryzae. Next base: position 14,630,677 of record CM035807.1, on the reverse strand, counting down.
AGGATGATCGAAAATGCCTTTTTGTGTGACTATGTTCTTGTTCGAAAAACTCTCATTCCTTTTTCCTCTTTCATACACGTTTCGACTGGCTTTATAGTCTTCCTCAGCGAGTCTGTTTCTTTTTTGAAAATATTTTTTTTTTTCACAATTATAAACTTTGTAAATATTACAAAATGGAAAATGAGATGTCAAAATTTGCATTAAAATTTTTTTATGGAAACGTGACGAATTATCCCATTAAGCCCAAAATCCAACATTGCGAGAGCCCGATGCGAGAGCGCGAGACGAGACGCACACAAATTTCAGTACATTCAATCATATGGTTCAAGCTTCAATGTATCGCACTGCGAGACCTCGTAGCGAGAATATTTTGAAAAATTGAATATTTCTCGTTGCGAGGCAATTTGACAGGTTAATGATGTAGCTCTTTTTTGAGTACTCGCTATTGGTTACTCGTTTAAACTAATAAAACAAAAACTGTTCACTGTTCCGCGAAAAAGAGCTTTTAAATTATTTCGCGAGCTTTGATTCATTTAGAAAATTTTTTGAAAATTTTGAATTATAATTTAAACTCAAGTGATAACATATAATTTGTATGAGTACTCGGTACTCTTTGGATTGGTACTCGGTTCAAATATTGCATTACTAGAAGCGAAGTTATGCTATCATCTGCGTGACGAACATCTCTCATTGGAGATTGAAATGCGTCACGCAAAAGAATTTCGTGACGTCGCGCACTCTCGCATCGGGCTCTCGCAATATTGGATTTTGGGCTTTATTTTTAGGTTCCAAATTCATGATAAATTCTATCGTGAAACAGATTAAGCTAGCTTTACAGCTTCCATCAAGGATAACAACACCAAAAAAATAATTGAAATGATAATTATCTATTTTAATAGATGGGGTAAATTTATGTTTAACCCTTTAATTCCTGGCTCCGTCCCTAGACGGACATTTTTCGAACAAATTACCAAAAAAAACTAACAATAATTATTTCAGATTCATGTTTTTCTACCCAAAATTAGTCATATCAGAACTTTTCCTTTAAAAAAAATTGTGGCATTAGAGGGTTAAGCCTATTAAGATAAGTTTCCGAAAAAAGATAAATTTTTGAGAATTTATTTTTAATAAATGGTGATGCTTGAGGATTTCTTATGTCCTGTGTGAACTGTGTGACTTAACAATGAGTCTTAATCATTAAAAAATACCTCCATAACATATGCAGGATATACGTTTCCTACTACGATAATGCTCATAATACGCCAATTGAAGATCGTTCGCCGCAAAGCAGTGTTAAATAAATTATCACAGACCGCAGCATCATTAAATCAGCTTAAAATAGTTGCCATTTATTTTTGGCAACCACAAACGCCAGTTAATAAAAATAATAAAAAAAAAAAATACTGAAAATAAAAATTCACAATTTTTAACGCTACGAAAAATTGGGTTAACAAGGTAGATAGCATCTCTTGTAATTGGTTGCGGTTCTCTTGTAGCATTTATCGTTGAATGTGAACTTCAATTTTGGAAATCTGTTTCATCCATCAAACAGGAGTGCGGTTCGAATTAAAGATCACATAAAGAGCGCATCAGTTGTTCCATCAGCATCCTTGACAGCTGTTATGGCCCTCAAAAAAAAAAAAAAATTAAATAAATAAGAAAAAAATAACCGAACTAATTGTTTGTCTTGTGGTCAGTGAGTTTATGGAAAATTTAAAAAATGTTTTCCTCTCTCAAAATTGAGGAGATTTGCGTGCGTGTTCTGATTTTTCCGGCCGCCAACTTGACACCTTTTTTCTTTTGCACTGTCAGCTCTGTCAGTTGTTGTTGAGTCGGAAACAAGTGGTCAATCTTTGGCCACATAATATTGACTGCCTTAAGCTCTAAAGTGACCTAAATAAAAGCTTCGAAATGATTGAAATACGAAGCACTTTGAAGCACATCAAAAGCTGATGATCAGTAATTTTGATTTCAATTTGAGCACGTGACATTTTTCAAATGACTGGTATTTTTGTTTTGTTGTTTTTTTTTTTCGTTTTCTTGAAAATATGGTTTTCAAGAAGTTTATCGGTAGCTGCATTTCATTATAAAATTCAAAACTCTCTTTAATGTGCTGCACGTGCGTGTGTGCTGTTTGAATGAATCGAATCGATGTTGTACCTGAGGCCATGTGCACGATTGAAGTCGGGAGCATGCTAAGTAAGTATGTATGTAGGTAGGTACTTGTCACTGTGACATTTTTATGTGAGGCATTCCTACAGGTGGCGCAATTTCCTTATAATTTGCCTTCATGCCTCTAGAATTTTAATACTCTTGAATGGGAAAAGAGTAAAAGCGATTAACAAGAATTCGATAGTTTTTTTTGTAGTAAAAAAGAATTTTTCTATGAATTAAAAAGACTCTCACATTGTGACAACGACAATTCCAACTCATTTTTACGTTCGAGTAAGCATTTTCAAAATTTATTTCATTCTCGTATTTAGCCAATTACAGCAAAAAAAAAAAAAAAAAAAAAAAAAAAAAAAACCGAAAAAATTTGCATTCTCAAATCTAAAAGACCACCTAACTCAAAGGCCACGCTTCGAAAGAGACACTCTATCACAGATGAAGTGAAGTGGTAATAATTCACATAGTCTTGGATTAGGTTTGCCAAAATTGGTTTTCTTTTTTTTTTGATTTTTTTTTTGTATTTTTCTTTGACCCAAAATCATTTGATGGCATTGTAAAAAGTTATATGCACAATTTGTCTTTTCGAATAATTCAATTAAAAAAAAAAAAATCTTTTTGCAAATATCAAAACGATTGCTCATTTATCACTGCTCTTTGTCCATGGATTTCTTTGGGCTGTAGTAGTGTGGTAGCTACCAATTGAATGGGAATTGAGTGAGAATTGAATGCTATTGAAGTTAACAATGGAATAGAAGTTGGACCCCCGAATCAACCCCTGTAGGTACGTACGTACGTACTTTGCGAATTAAAGTGTTTTTTAATGAAGCCATGAGCGATAAGTTTTAAGGGTGTCTCTCATTTTCGTACCTATGTATGACACAAAAAGAAATGACTTCATTGAGTTAATATATTTTCATCAATTCCATTAGCCACTCAATCATTTCTCTATGATTATCTTTTTCGTTGCTCATCAATGGTCGTCAATGCTTTCAGTATCGATTTGATTGATTTTTAACTCGATTTTTTTGTCAAGCGAAATTCATTGAGAGTCTTCGCTGTGATAAAAAAAAAAAAAACAAAATAGTTATTTAGGTTATCTTATATATTAATACGCTAACACACAGAGAAAACAGTACATAATAAATACCTAATAAAATAGATCAAAATTAATAAGATATCTCTATGGTTTTTTTTTTCAAGAAGAAAGTCTCATTATTGTAATAAGGAAAACCTTTTTGAATAAGTCAAGAAGAAAACTTGTTGCTTTTATTATGAATTCTTATTGATTTTTTGAAAAAGGTTTTCCTTATTAAATAAATTAAGAAGCTTGTTTACCCATAATCTTAAAGGAACCTAATGAAATCAATAAGAATACCTTTTTGAAAAAATCAAGAAAAAGCCCAATGGAATCAATAAGAAATCCATTTTTAATACAATTCAGTATAAAACCTAATGGAATCAAGAAGTGTTTCTCTATGGATTGTTTTTCTTTGGTGCCAAAAATAACGGAAATTGAGTGCAAAAAATTGTGAATAACTAGTTTTCTTCTTGATTTCATGTGTTTCCCTTCTTGATAAAATTAAAAAGATTTACCATATTAAAAAAATAAGGTATCTCTTTGGAACAATCTTCTCTTCTTTCTGCTGGGGTACCACTTAGCCTAAAAACGTTTCATAGAGAAAATCTTCTTGAATCTATTAGGCAGTTTTGGCTCTGTGCACAAATCTTTTCCGCCTTCGTTTATCGATCCTTCTGAACCGATTTTTAGACAAAAAAAAAAAAAAAAAAGCCATTAGAAATATATTTTTTGTAGATGATTTATCAATTTACAAATTCCAAATCGGTTGAAAACTAAGGCTACAATTCATGTAAAAAGTTTTCCATAGTGTTGTTGTTGCATGCTCTCTAAATAGCAAGACTCTCGAAATGCACTTATGTGTGAGTGACTTTTGTTGTTCTCGTTATTCGTTCTTTGTGATATGCTCTTGCACTTTTATGACTTTTTTGAGCGAGGGAGAGTAAAATCAAAGCGATAGAAAAACGTAAGAGATCGAATTTTTGAATTTTAGTTCATCTTTTTCCTTTTTTGTTTTTGTTTTTTAATATTTTTTATTGGTTTCTGTATTTTAAGCATTTGTTTAAACATTGGTTTAAATATTGTTGAACTATCGTTCATTGTGATATGCTCTTAGGAGAGGCAGCGAAAAATCAAAGACAATAGAAAAACAGTTACAGATCTAAGTTTTTGAATTTTTGTTTCGATTGTATTTTTGTTTTTCCGTAAATTCAATAAGCATTGGTGTAATAGTTTTGCATTATGTGGGAGTGTGAATTTTTTTTTAGTTGGCGTTTGTGATTACAGTGCATCGGTAAGTTTTTATTGAAAATAAAACAAGTAAAAAAATGCGTGGTAGGCATCGTACTATGACTGGCTTTGTGAAAAGACGTAGAGATGAAAATCGCAAAAATATGTCGAAAAGTGATGGTGAAAAGTAAATAAATGAAATCGATCACGAAACGAATAATTTGGAAGCTTCATACAAGTGCGCTTTGAATGCAGCTCCGCGCCAATTTGAACCATTTAAATAATTGTGGTTCATTAAGTCTAATTTGTTGCTATTGTGGTGCTAAGGATTTCGGAAATCGGAAATCACAAATCGGAAATAACATGTAGGAATTCAAATGCTTTCACATCATGTTGCCACAAAGGCAAAGTTCATTTGCCACATTTTTACCCAAAATTCTTTCTTTGAGGAACTAATCCTCTTCTAACTATCTCTATCCGTTTAAAGTCGTTCAAAATTTGTGCGGCACTTTGTTACCACTTTTTTCCAGCGATCGCAATTTCCAATAATTCTAGCCTTTTATATGACCATAAATAAAAAGCAGGAACAAACATTCAAGAAAGTGAGTATTTTATTAAGAACATCAGTACTTTAGCAAGGACAGCTGTATTTTGCCGCCTGCAGAGTTCGCTCAATTGATGAATGGCGGATTTTTATATGTATCTGAAACTCCACACTAGGGTTATTTGCGTAAAGATTTCAAAACTTTTACGACAAATGTTGTGAATAAAGAAATTTGTTCTCTCTTAAAAATTTATAAATTTTAAATAAAATAGGTACTGATAATAATAAAAGTTTTTTCTAGAGCGGTCGAATGTCGACCGCAACTGGCACTCCTAGTTTCAATAATTATCTCTGCGAAATCAACCTACATAATATTTGCTTAGTAACGGAACGGCTTTATTCAACATTGAGTGCGTAGAAAATTTCAAAGTTTGAAAATGAAAGCCAAATCAACTCTTTTATCGACTGTGCAGATTAATTATCACAGCTCTGTAAAAGTCCACAAGAGTAGAATAGTCGCCGTGTGATATATTTAAAAATTCCGGAAATTTTCATTCTCTCGTCAAGACATTCTTGAAATATTTTATAGTTTTACGCATAAATTTGTCAAAAACTTCAGAAGAAGGAAATGTATTGAGAGATAGATAGGAAATGATATCGAATAACGCGCATTTATCACATCATTGTTGCGACAATGCCAACGGGAATAACAGACTAACAGTCATCATTATCATCGCGCTTCCATGCTTTATCGAAACTCTCTCTTTGATAGGGCCACACTCCCCTATATTGTAAATCTCTTAACTATCGCGTTGAATCGGTATAAAGCAGACGCATAAATCGTCGCTTTATAAATTAAATGCTCGTTAGCCTAGCATGCCACGATCTTGGTCGCTATTTCACTCTACCGTTCGCTATCTCTGTCTGTCTCGCTTTGTGTGTGTGTGTGTGGCGTGTGTGTGTGTGTTTGGATGTGTCTGTGTGATTTTCTTTGTGGTCTTTTCATGTGTATGACTTTTGGTCCTGAGACAAAGTGGTTTTCAGTTTCTTTAAAGTTTAACGAATTTATTATTGACTCCATTGACTTCATGTCTGATCCTCGGTTCCCCCAGTTTTTCTTTTTCTTTTTCTTCTTCTTTTTCTTTTTGTAATTGCCTTGTAACTAATTGCATTTTAACAAGAATGACACTTTTTCAATGTCTTGTGTTATGCTGGTGCGTTCAAGGGTTTAATCTGCTGCGAGGCACAGCTTCTATCTAAATTAAGTTGAATTGATTGGATTGTGATTTTTAAAGATTTCCTTGAGCAGGGATTTTCATTGAGAAATAGTTCGAATTTTACCTTTTCTTTGTATTTATGTAGGTGTATATATATATATATATATATTTTTTTTTTTTTGATTTAATAACGTCATTAAGTCGCATTAAATGATTTCTTCTTCTTCTTCTTTTCAGATAAGTGAGTTTTTTTCAAGCGCTCCATGGAGACTTTACCTGGTCTCGTGTGATAAAAACGAATCAATTAAGGTAATGGTTTGATAGCCGAGGGAATTTTTAAAATGCAGGTGAGTGTTTATTAAAGTTAAATATGTAATAAATTATATACACACATACATAAGTATAAAAATATGTGATGCTGCCAACAAAAAAGACATTGGTAATCCGACGGAATCGGTTTAAATTCGACCCCCTAAAGGTGTGCACTTTTCAGTATTTAAAAACCCATTTACATAATTTTTACTAGTGATGCCGCAAATAGTGATTTACCCGAATACCGAATGTTCGGTCAACCTCTCTGCCGAATACCGAATGTTCGGCACGTAGCACAGTGGGGCCGCTCCATATATTTTTTGGAAAAAAATAGAAAGAGTGGTCGTAGAGCATTGAAAAAGCACAGAAACATTTCTGTGGGCTAAATTAGGATGTGGGCCCACTGCCACGCCCACCTCCCATATAAGTGCACAAGTCAAAAATTTTATTTTTGGACCTAGGGACCTTTAATTCGGGACACTTCTTAATTGAGTTCTCCTCGAAAAAAAAAGATAAAACTATTGGGACTGCCACGCCTACTTTGGGTTTAACGCCAATCGAAAGTTGGAGATTTAAGATGTTTTTATTTCATATGAAAAAACGGTTTTTGTTTTAATTTTCCTTGGTGATACCCAGATTATCGGCGATTAAGGAATTTTTGCCGGTGTTCACCAGATACGCTTATTTTCGCCTCTAGCTCTTCTTCCTATGAAAAACCCGAATTTTTTGAATTTTCCTAGGTGATCACCAGATAAAAAGATATCGGAGATTAAAGAATTTTTCCCTGTAATCACCAAATACGCTTATTTTCAATCTAGCTCTTCTACTGTAGGAGATATCGGGGATTAAAGAAACATTTTTAAAATTTCTTATGAAAATTCCATAGTTTTTCGATTTCCCCCTGTGATCACCAGATTCGCGTATTTTTGCTCTACCTCTTCTAGTATAGGAGATATAGGCGATTAATAATTATTTATTTCTTATGAAAATTCTAAATTTTTTTAATTTTACGAGGCTATAATATAAATATTTATATGCATACTTTTAGGTCCTGAGCTTAAATATTAGGTGTAGTAAAAAGAAATCCATTATTTTTCCAATAGATGGCGTTTTTTATCTGCATCTCGCGTATAAGTCCGATCGTGTTCCGCTAGGGGGCATTAGAAAGATGACAGTTCCTACTAAAAAAGCTTTTTTGACACTTTTTTGATTGATTGATTCAGTTTTGTTTGACAGCTTGTCAAAGATGGACATCAGCAAATAGAAAATTCGCTACATTTTACAGTTTTTCTTCGATAAGGGAGAAAACGCAAGCCAGGCGGCTGAAAATGTGAATAGCGTTTATGGACCTGATACTATAACAGCCAACCATGCGCAATTTTGGTTTCGTCGATTCCGTTCCGGTAACTTCGATGTCAAGGATGCACCACGCACTGGAAGGCCAATTGTCGAAAATGTCGATAAAATCATGGAAATTATCGAGTCCGACCGTCATGTTAGCACTGTTTCGATTGCAAAAGAGCTAAAGATTGCACAAAAAACCGTTTGGAACCATTTGAATAAGGCTGGATACACAAAGAAGCTCGATGTATGGGTGCCACACGAGTTAACGCAAAAAAACCTCATAGACCGAATTTCCATCTGCGAATCGCTGCTGAACCGCAACAAAATCGACCCATTTCTGAAGCGGTTGGTGACTGGTGATGAAAAGTGGGTCACTTACGACAACGTCAAGCGAAAACGGTCGTGGTCGAAACACGGTGAACCGGCGGAAACGGTGGCCAAGCCAGGATTGACGGCCAGGAAGGTTTTGCTGTGTGTTTGGTGGGATTGGCAGAGAATTATCTACTATGAGCTGCTCCCATACGGCAAAACTCTTAACTCGGAACTCTACTGTCAACAATTGGACCGTCTGAAGGAAGCAATCGCCCATAAGCGGCCAGCTTTGGCCAATAGGAGAGGAATTGTGTTCCATCAGGACAACGCCAGGCCACACACATCGATAGTGACTCGCCAGAAGCTCCGGGAGTTTGGTTGGGAGGTTCTTCTGCATCCACCTTATAGTCCGGACCTGGCACCAAGTGATTACCATCTGTTCCTGTCCATGGCGAACAATTTTGCTGGTGAAACATTCGCTTCAAGAGAGGCTTCTGAAATTCGACTGTCTCAATTTTTTGGTAATAGGAACGAGGGCTTCTATGAGAGAGGCATAATGAAATTACCTTTAAAATGGCAACAAGTTATCGAACAAAACGGCGCATATTTGACCTAAATCGGGTCATTCTAACTATCTTAAATAAAGCCCTCAATTTAATGCAAAAATAATGGATTTCTTTTTACTACACCTAATATTTCTATTGCCCTAGATATGATAAAAAACAACGGCCCTTTGAAGTCTCTTTGAATTATAGGAAGACTCCTTTAAAATCCCCATTATAATGTTGCCCTCTAAATCCGTTTTGGTCTCCTCCCCTCGAAACTTGTATCTTTAGACTGTAAAATGTCGTCTCAACTGCCATACAAATCACTCACTGTAAAATGTCATCTTATGCTGAATAATTCGCCAAAAAACTCAACTCAACTCAACTCAAAACAAAAAATATTCACAATAAAAAAAACCTTAAAAAATAAAAGCGCGAAAATATCCGACGAGATGTGACATCAAATGTGGACAACGGAGGAGACACAACAGCTACGAGTAGAACACAACAATAGCTGGCAACATGCAATATGATGAATACAAGGAGGCCACTTACTGACTTGAAGATCGCCTCCGATAAAATTTATAGCCGTGTTGCATCAATTAGAGCTCGGCTACAACGGCTCAGCTCAACTCAGCTCAGTTCAGTTCGGTCCAGAACAATGGAATAACTGCTCGGGGCCTCTAGTCACAATTTTGTGTGCTGTGAGGATTTTGTGATTTTCAACAAGCAATTTAAAATGATGTCGCGCATAATTCACCGCGCACGTTACGACCAAACATCACTTTATACGCGTAAATGTTGTCTACTCTTGACGTTGAAGACATTGAATTCAACAAAAAAAAAAAAATAAAAAAAATAAGTAAGAAAGCTAAAGTCGGTCAAGCCCGACTTTGAAATACCCAGCGTCCCGACATTATTGGCGCACTATGTTTTGCTTCTCTATTTGTGGGCGTGGCAGTGGGCGGGCCACATAAATTATTTCCCTTCACCTTTCATTCGCCTTGGTCAACCTATGTTGCGAATTTGAAGCTTCTACGCCTTTTACTTCAGCAGTTACGAAAAATCTTCATTTGTGGGCGTGGCAGTGGGCGGCAAAAAAATTTTTTCCCTTCACCTTTCATTCGCCTTGGTCAACCTATGTTGCGAATTTGAAGCTTCTACGCCTTTTACTTCGGAAGTTACGAAAAATCTTTATTTGTGGGCGTGGCAGTGGGCGGGCCACATAAATTATTTCCCTTCACCTTTCATTCGCCTTGGTGAACCTATGTTGCGAATTTGAAGCTTCTACGCCTTTTACTTCGGAAGTTACGATAAACCCTTATTTATGAGCTTATTTGTGGGCGTGGCTCGAGGAGGGCGGCGTCCATTTTTTTCCCAGGATATGTCTCTTTTTGTAGTTTACCAATACACCAAATATCAATGGAATGTGTTGAGTGGTTCGCAAGTTATAAGCATTTTACTGAAAACACATTATATTCATTTGTGGGCGTGGCAGTGGGCGGATCTCTCCCATTTTTACTTAGGATCATACTCGGATCCCGATATACCTGTGCCAAATTTTGATTTGATTGGTCCAGCCGTTTCGGAGGAGATTCGAACACGGACGGACGGACGGACGGACGGACGGACAGACGGACAGACGGTCAGACGGACAGACGGACATGTCTAAATCGATTCAGTTTTTGATCCTGATCATTTCTATATATATTTTTCTATATCTCCGGAGCTTAATTCTCCCTGTTACAAGATTTGCACAAAACTAATATACCCCGCTTACGCTGGGTATAAAAAGGCTGATGGCACTGAGGACACTGAGAAAGATGCTAGACAGATCGTCGCGTAAAAGATTTAAGAGCGAGACGCGAGAGCTTAACGGTTGACTTTATATTTCTAGATTCAAGACTAAATTTCCGATTCAACTAGGGTCTAGAGCCAACTGTATTTTTTTTTAAAACGTTCCAATACAAAATTATCTGCACAGCCACATATTGTTCACCACATAGATACCTTCGAGTACCGCTGTTGTGTCTCTTGTGATGGATTAGCATCATTTTTGTGTACGCATGCGCTCACTTAACTTCACTTTTGTCATGACATTTTCCAGCCTCTTTGTCTTATCGTTTTTTCGTACTGTTTCTTTTTTTCCTTTCGTTGCCCCGTTTTATTCCTTTGTTCTTGCCAAGCGATTCGCCTTTTCAGCTTCTTGTGATTTTGTCCATTCGCGTTGGCATTGTGTTCGGTTTGGATTTCTCGGAAATAATTATGCTCCTTTTGCGCAAAAGTAACAGCATTTTTGTACAAATTGCATAAAAATTTAAATTGATTTCGTCTTCGAGTACCTTTGCGTTCGGTTTTTGATCTCCTCTAACTTGTCGGACACTCTTTAGCTCATCGTTGTCGGGATGCCAGCCAGCCAGCAAGAGTCTTCGAGCTCAAAATTGCTTAATAATGAAATTATTGTGTGGATTAAGCGTAATCTTGCAGGAATTTGGCAAGGATTTTTTTTTTTTTTTTTTAGACTTGAGGTTATAAAAGGCGCTTTTCGGGTTAGCTCTTCAAAATGATGAAATTCTTCGGGGCTCTTCTTCAAATTAGGATTTGGAGGCGATAAGTCAGAAAAGGGAAAAAAGTGAATATAAAACGTTTAAGTAAAATCATGTTGTTGCAAGTTTGAGTTATGTCCTGTTGCTTTTCCGTCTAAATGTTCAGGATAAGAAATTTATAAATTGAGCAAATAACTAAAGTCCAGAATTCCTTTCATTAGACACAAAAGTGAGAATGTTTCGGGTCTTTAGAGGAACGATTAAGAAAACTCATCTATAGGGTATGCCGCACTAAAGTCCTTCTCTGTACAGGGCTGGTACAGGGTGTCATGGTGAGCAAGAAATCGTTTTAGACGGGGGGCCCTCAGTTTTGCCTGGGGAAGTTACAAGGGGAAGAAATAAATTTGCAGTGGTTTCGTCTAAACGTTCCATATCAGAGAAAATTTTTTTGATATAGTTTAACGGTCAATTGCAGGGGCGCACTGGGCCTACGGGCAACTGGGCAAATGCCCGGTGCGCCCCCAGTGCGCTGTATCTGGGATCAATACTCATGGAGTAAGGATTTTTTTTATTTTTTATTTTTTCCTTAGGCCCTTTAAATCCCATTCCGCCCCTGTTCAATTGTCAGGCCCTTTTAAGGGTATTTTTTTGGCATTAAAGTGAAAATTTTGATATTTTCTTTACGTTTTCTGCCTTGGGAGCCATTTTGGGTTTCAAAAAGGTCTTATCAATACATGATCATGCCTGTAGAGAGGAAAAGGAGGTGGTTCCCCCGGGCCAGGGGCTTGATAATGGGTATAGGATATATTTTAGTGTACAATAAACTTGGCATGGGACCTTTTTTTTTTGGTTGCAGTTTTTTGTGATGGGGTCACGAAAAAAATTCTCCCCGTGTCCCAAATTTCTTTCTATGAGCCTTTACATGGTTTCAAATTTTTTCCCAAATCTCTGATAAATTTCCTTTAAAACAGTAATACATATGCCATAATTTATTTGGAGTCTTACCCATGAAGAATGGGATTTTCGCCCTATAAGAAAAACTTGAAAGTCCCTATAAAACGGGCAGTTATTGTTCAACCCTTAGAGAGGGTTTTGAAGTTGGACTTTGGGACTGATGTCCGCATGTACCAGAGCTCCTCAAGGAGTCCGATTCGCCTTGAAATTCTGCCAACACCAAAGATCTGTGATCTTTTATGCGACTTCCGATAATCCGCCGATGTTTAAGGCGGTACACCCTGCAGTTCGACATGTCCATTATTGGGGGCTGTCATGAAAATCAAATCGATTAATAAAAATTTTGAAATATTTTCGAAAGCTTTAAAAGCCGCCACATATTGAAAGCCTTGCAAAACGTTTGTCGGATTAACGGATGACCCAAAACAAACTCGCATCCGGAGATTTCACTTTACTGTCCTTGTGATTCGATGACTTTCGCGATTTTCTTCAAATCCCCCACGACATCAGGAGATATTTAAAAAAATAAAACCATTCCTGATGGTCTATAAAAACTCTTGAAATTTATTGAACACCTCCACGATATTGAAACTACTGACAGCATAGCCAACTGAAACTCCTTCAAGTTTCCTGTTTTCCCTCTTCACCGCGTTTATCCCCCCGTCACACCCGCGCTTCCACAACGAAACAAATGTTCGTTTAACACTTGAAGCGTTTCCATTAAATTCGCTTAATAGTGCAATATAATTTAAACAAGCCATAATATATTGGAAAAAATGAAGTGAAATCGAATTAAATTTAAAGCAAAAAAAAGGGAAGAAAAAACAAAAAAGAGAAAAATTGATCCGCAAAAACATTGCGCGAACAAATTTATTGTATTTATGTTCGACGAAATGAAGCTAAAAATGAAGTCGCCTCACTTGGGATTGTGGCACATTCGTTGCCTTCGGGTCTTCATACATCGCAGCATATGTTCGATATGCCAAACACTTTCGACGTAAATTCGCGGACATGACTGCAACAGGTTAAAAGAAAAAAAATAAATAAAAATAAATAAAAACAACAACAACAACAAGAACGACAACTAAGCAGCAGCAGCAGTAGTTCTTCTCGTAGAAATATCAATTCGCTGAGACAAGATTACGGCGAAAGGACGGACGCATTTGAAGTGTAATAAGTTCACTTAACGAGGGACTAATTTATGAATTGTTGCATTTCCGGTTCAGCGTTCAATTGAAAGTGAGCTAGAGAAGAAAAGAAGAAGAAAAAGAAGAGGGTTCTTCGGACCTATAACATTATATTGAATGTCATTAATTAAAATAACTATAAAAGAAAATCAAAGTAATAATAATGAAAATAGCCTATCATAATTCTTCATATCAAACCTCTCATCTAAGGTAGGTACTTTCAAAGTCTCTTTTCAAAGACATGCTTGCTCACTTAACCAAATTGACTAAGCCATTTCGCTAATAAGCTTAAAAGACTTCACGCTTACCGTGCATTAACTACAAAATAATATTAATAACAAAAAAAAAAAAAATAAAGATGAGGAAAAATAAGAGGAGAATAAAATACAAGAAAAGAAGTCCTTAAGGAACGCATTCAAAGCGTTAAAAATCGATTAATTTAGTCACCGAACAAGCAATACAAAGAAGAGCAACAAAATGCACAGCTCCTCGACTCCACTCGACTGGACTCGACTCGAGTGTGCATCATCAGATGCCAACGATCATCGCGGGCCACATAAATTATGCGCTTAACAAGCCCATGAAGTGGTCCGAATTGCAGTTTGATTCACAATTCCGGAGAACGAGAATGATCAACAAAGACAAAGGCAAAAACAAAAACAAAAAAATTGAGAAGAAAAAACAAAAAAAGGAAGAACACAAAAATTATAACTAAATACGCCGGAGCACGATTAACTTAATTCCCTGCGCAAAATAGTAGTCGGCAGAGCTCCATTTTGTGGCTAAGGACTTCCATGGAAAAAAGGCGAACGTGCAATTCGAAAATTGGAATGAACAGTAGAGTGGAAGGGAGGGAGGGAGGGAGGTCGGTGGGATATCGGAGGTTATAAAAAGTTAAAAATCAAATTAGCGAATGTGTTGAAAATTAAAAACAAATTCACGGATAAATTGCATCTGCATCGATGGTGATAATGATGATGAACACGACGAGAATGAGAATGAGAACGAGAACGAGAATGTGTGGATGTGAATATGGACATGAGGATGAGGATTAGGGCGTGTGAGCAGTGTGTTCGCTCTAGGTTAGCGAAGAAATGGAATTGCATTCGATGCTCGATTATTATTAACGCAGAAGCATGGGCAGAGGCTGTGGCGGCTTGTCCGGAGCGAGAGATGCGGTCCATGAGGATGAGGATGATGTTGAATCGAACTGGAAGAAGTAGCAAAACACGAACTTTGGGCTTACGATAAATGCGTTTTACTCATGCCCTGAAGGTGTTGCAATTTGACGTTTCTTATGCGAGCTCAGATCATATATTAAGGTGCCCATATTTTTCATGGGATTTTGTTGTTTTTTGCGCATGCGCGAAAGCTGCAAAACGAAAAGGAGGCGGATTCGTTGCGAGCAGTGCAAATATTTCGCTTTTAATGGTTTTTCGGTCTAATTTTTTTTTTTTTTTTTGAAAGGAATATCGTGAATTAACACGTGGAGAAACCAAAAAAAAAAAAAAAAGGGGGGATTATGAAGGGAAATCCCTTCCCAGCAATTAAATAAATTTTGCAACATTTTCCCAAACTTAATCTTATTGTTATCTACTCACGAGTCATATTTCAATATTTTAGAACTCCCTAAAAACATAACTCCTCACATTTTTAACACATCCTGCCCTCCTATCATGCAGTCACTTCCACTTTTATTCATCCTTTTTTTGGTTTTTTTTTTTTGAATTTTTTTTTTACCTTTTTCCTTTCTGCTGACCCATTAATAAATTGCTGAATGAATTATGCTGCTGCTGTAGTTCTTTCCTTTTTTTTTTTTACGTCGAGTACCAAATTTCAAAAATTATGTTCGAAGGCATTTTTCACCAAACCCAAAAGCCCAGGGACTACTCCTTCTCGTTGAGAGTGCAGTTAAGTCGAAGCTGAATCTACAATGAACGCCTCTTTTTTTCCAGTGTGTTGTGTGTGTGTGTGTGTGTGTGTGGTGTGAGTGAATGTGTGTTCGTTTGTGTGCGCCTGTTTGACTGCGCCTGAACGAAGGAGCTGCTGCTTAGCTTGGGCTTTTGGGCAATGGAATACAATCGAAAGGGTATTATTTTGGCCATCGAAAAGGTACCTACATTTTTTTTTATGAATGCGTCGTTTAACAAATGAATTTACAACCGTGAAACGCCCAATTGTCTGGCGTTAAAATTCAAATGGCCCAGAACGCAACATGAATTGGCTTGGGACCTCAAAGAGAAGACCATGGAAAGAACATATCAAAACACTGAAGCTGAAGCTGAAGCTCTTGACTGTGTGTCTTCTTCAATTGAGTGTGATCTGAAATATACATATTTGAACGAAAGGGTCGAAAAGGGTCAACAATCTCAATTCACCCAAAAAAATATTTAAAAAAATTAAAAAAAAAAATATAAAAAAATAAGAAAAAAATATTTAAAAAAATTAAATCCAAATGGAAATTAAAAAAATAGTGTTAACTCCATAACCCCAATGCAATTTTTCATGCATTTTTTCCGCTTCGTTTTTGTTTTCGTTCAAACTGACAAGCTGAGCTGAGTCCCTTTTCCGAAGCACGTCGCTAAAACGATTGGTTGCGCATGCGTTCGCTTTATTTGCATTGCATTTCACTCTTGAGCTTTATTCTGCCAAGCACAAATAAGAAAGAAAGAAAAAAATCAACACAAAACTTCAGAAATCGTAACAACTTAATTCGCAGCGTGATATGCCATAAAAGTGTTTTAAACTCGTGTTAATAATTTTCAACGAATCGCACATAGCATCAAAGCAGCAAAGAGCAAAAGATCCACAGCCAGCTACAGCACAGCACAGCTCTGCACCCAACAACATGCTACATGCAGCATCGCGTCTAAGGTGCCATTTAGAGTTTAAGTGATGCAAATGAAAAGCATGCTGCGTAGATTCGAAATTTGCGATATTATAAACTGACACCTTCCAATGCATAAGATAATGTGATCCGATCCGATGCGATGCGGTGCGATGCCATGCGATGTGAGGCGGCGATGCTGGGCCGTGAGCCTGGAGAAAGGTGCATACACTTCGGTTCGTTCGTTGTTCGGCCAGTTTGGAACAGCATGTGGGCGTAATTTGTGTACGGCATATAATACGAAATTATGTTGTATGCATCAGTTAAGTTTGGTTAGCCATCAATACGACGACGAGGAAGCCCAAATGATGGAGATGAAGCACACGCACACACACACACACACACACTCATAACGAGCCTCCATCGATAAAAAAGCAGCTGCCTTGACGCACGATTTAACATCAAATGATTTTCTAATTCAATCGAAATTGAGAAAATCTTTCTTCACATTACCCACCCATAAACAAAGGACACAATTTCAGGCTCATCATTATTAACAATAAAACTCACAATACACGGACTTGACCATCGATTAGAGCGGACAATAGAGATCTCTTCGAAGACAAAACCCCATAGGTACATATGGGAGGGTGTTGACATTAGCAGCAACGAGACATAAAACGATAGCTTCAAACAACGCAAAACGAACAAAAAAAAGATCAATCGCTCTTTGATTTATGCAATGCAATTCACAATGTGGGTGTGCAAAGAGCCCAAAAGAAAAAATATAGAAAAAAATAAAATCCAATCCGCACACTAAAGTCCTTTTATTGATGCTTCACTTGAATAGCAGCACTAATTTTCAAAGCCAAAAGGTCACCGTATATAAAAGCCGGAGAGAAAAATATGCCATAGAAAATTTAACGATGTCCACTTGAAAACACAATGCGACACTCAAGCCACATGTAGCCCGAATTGTGCATAAGAGAGAGAGAAGAGAAGAGAGAGAGAAAGATGAGAGAGAGAGACAGAGTAAAAGAAGAGACCCAACATAAAGGATACAAAAGGAAGCGCATGAAGGCGTAACAAATTTACACGATCACTCGACGAGACTCTCATGTGCGCATGCGCGCAGTTTTGAAAACTCAATTTGCCAAGCTGCGAAATTCATAGCCAATTGGGAATGTGGTATTCGGCGATCGTATGCGTCGGCATATATCACATACTCCCGATCGTAATTCCATTCAATTTCGAATTTTTTCGAAATGAAAATTAATGAGCTTCGAATGACTTGAAATATTAGAGCGAACGGAGCCAATTATTTTTGTGTGTCTATCGGCGCTTATATCTAGCAGCGGCAACAGCAGGAGCAGCAGCAGCAACAGCTGCCGCTTCTTAAAGACACAATACTACGATCTATGTATCCCTTTTTTTTTTTGTTTTTGGTTTTTGCTGTTCTTTTTTTTGTGTTTGTTAAATGACAAATTTATTACAAATTCACGCGTGCTTTGGCAATTTTGGAACATGTCCTTTTGTGTCCTTTGATTGCCTTTTTTCTTATTAAATGAGTTTTTTTTTTCCTTTCTTTGTGATTGGCTTGTGAAATATTTTTTTGTAATTCCTTTCAATTTTTTTAATTGTTCCTTTTGTGATTGTGAGAATGATTTCTTTATTATTTTTGAAAAAGAGTTTTTTTTTTTTTTTTTTTTTTTTAGATTCAAATAAATGTCCTTTTCGACGGTTTAAAGTCGAATTCGTTTTGACAGTCGCTGCAATTTTTATTGGCTTTACAATGATTCCCGGAAAATTGATTTCGCATTTAAGTAGATTCGAAAAATTACAAACAAATTTCGTTGCTGAATGGTTCTTTTGTCCTTTTTTGCCTGTTAAACAATGACTTTTGTGGTGATAAGAACCGATGAATTGCTTGTGTTAATTGACTTTGTGGAATGTGAAGGACACTCATAGGTGTAAAAAAAAATTCTTTCTTTGTAGAAGCACAACAAAACAAGTAGGATCCGATCAAGCATACAATTTATTAGAAATTAAAAGGATAGGATAGCTCGTTTGAAAATACTGATAAAGGAAGGATCTACAATAGCGCAGCCCTTCCGTTATGGATATCACTGGTCGGTCGGTGAATCCGAAATTGAAATATCGAGGGCTACATTGGGTCTAGGATTTGCCATAATGTCAGAAAAGAAGCCCGAGGATTCATTTTAGAAGTTTAAAAATTTCAGGCCTGGGAGTCTCATTGTTTTTACTCTGTGTTTTGGGGGTTTCTGAATCCAAATTTTAGGTTTATATAGCTCGATCGGCTACAGGTGTAGGCATAACCTTAAAAAGGCATTCTCGAATGGAATTTTTTGCGATTTTTTATTGATGTTATGGCGAAAGCTAGACCCGATGGGTCTGCATAAACCCATTATTTTTTTTTTGTGGGGCTGTTTTTTTTTTTTATTTATCTCAAAACCAACCCACTTTAAGGGAAAACCACGAACAAAAATTTCTTCAAAAGCTTTCTGAAAGCAATTCAAGATATACTGATTTCTTTTTAAGGCCCAAAAGAGTCTTTATTGTAAGCAATATTATCACCCAATTATTAAAAAAACTTGCTTTATATACAGTCATGGTTCTCTCTAATTTTCACTTTATAAAATTTAGAATTTTTTATTTTATGAATTATGGATTTTATTTTATCTTGTTTAAACTTTGAAGGGATTCTCTCAAAACCTAGTTGATTTTTAAAGTCCTTCGGAACTTGTATAGAGAAATTTACAGGCTTTAAGTGATGGAAAATCATTTCTACACAGAGAAAAAAATCAACCAGAAAACTGGTTAAATCAAAAGGAAAAACATACAAAACGGCTTCAACAAGGAATATTTTTATTTTAACAATTTTTCTTGTTGGAAAAAATAAAGATTTTCCTTTTAAATCAACCATTGGTATTTCAGGTTGAATTGACATGATAATTTTCAAAAATGGATTTAAATTAAAATTGAAATGAAAAGAAAATTTTTAAAATAAAAAAAATTTACTAAAATACCTATATAAGAAGAAATATTGAAACAAATATATTTCAATTTCAAAGCAAATGGCCACAGAGCCCTCTCCTGAACATAACCCCAAAAATAGCCATCGGATGGACTTCATCCGATTTTGTCACTCCGATGTCGTGCGACTGCTTTCGCAATGCTTAAAAAGTTCCAAGATGAATATAGATATGTATATATGTCTTATTTTATAAAACAAATGAGAATTATACCGGACGAAAATAAATGTAATTAAACATATTTCCTTTATATCAACCAAAAATGTTTCGGACTCAACCATTTTTCTTTTGAAATTTTTGTTCTGCTCGAAAATCAAAATGACTGTGAATAACAATGCGCCCTTTTAAAAAAATCATGGTTAATTTCGCTCAGTGTACACATCGCTAAATTACCGTAATGGGTTTTCGGAATACTCGATGCATAGATTATTTTAAGAAAAATTAAGAGCGGACCTTTTTTAATATAGGTTTTAATGGATTTTTTTTTTCTTAAATTTTGTACATACTTAAACGGTATTTTATTTTAATAAAAATAAGGAACATAAATGTGTCGTTGACTAAAAAGAAAAAGAAACATAAACAAAACATTCTGTTTTAAAAAGTGTTATTACTTAGAACTAATGTACATCAACAGCAAATGTCTCGATCGCTAATATGTGTACATTTTGCAGTCTTTTCGTTTCATAACTTGAATCATATAAAGTAATGCTGTAAAGCTGATTATAAAGTAATCGTTTGTACCACTTTTATCGCTATTGACCGCTTCACGCTGCCGTAAGAAAGAGAGAAAGAATTTTTGTCATATTTCCGACGAGTTTTCATTAAGAAATTATATTTTAAGAGCGTCCAATTCTGTGATTTAGAGTGGCCAATTTTACATTAAGAGTGGCTAGAGCGGCCAGAGCGGCCGCCTTAAAGTAATCCATGACTCGATGGTTAACCCTCTATTTCCTGGCTCCGTCTCTAGACGGAATTTTTTCGAACAAATTACAAAAAAAAAAACTAATAATTATTTCAGATTCGTGTTTCTCTACTTAAAATTAGTCATATCTGAACTTTTCATTGAAAAAAAAAAATTGTGGCATTAGAGGGTTAAGAAGATTACATATTGAATTTTTCATGTTTGAATCAATTTTGAACATGTCGATAATCCAAAAAATTCTTCCACCACTATCAGGGATGATCATTCTTTGAAAATATATCGAAGCAATATCGCAGAGCTGCTATTTTCTCTCATTCGGGGGAATTTTTGGCATTTTTTCTTGCATTAAAAATCCCGCCAAATGTTTGAAAAAAAGCTGTTTATAAGCATTTTTTAATATAACAAGAAGAAAGGGGGTTTTAGAATTCCTTTTGGAGAGAAAGAAAAATTTCTTGTATGTACTGGCAGCACTGAACAGCGCCATAATACCTTTGGATAGATTCAACAAAAAAAAAAAAAAGCTGTAGGTAGCTCCCTTAACTTGTTGTGTTTCATGTCATAAGCATATTATCATTTCAGCCGCTTAACTAAGTACCCAAATAAACGGCACTAATCGGTCGGTAAATAAAAACGATAAATAAAAGAGGAAATAAAAAAACCAGCATTCACGACGAACCAACGATGAAGGATAAAAAAAAAAATAAAAAATATGCGAAAGGAGCCTTCCCAATTTGAGCCATTAATAACTACAATCGATCGTCATTTTGCGGTTATTAAATGGATGAGAAAGAGAGGAAGACATAAGAAACCAGACGAAAGATGGAATAATTTTTTCTCGGTAGTTAGCAGCTCTCAATCGATACACAGTGGTTTTTTTTTTTTTTTTTTTTTTGTAGAGTGTAGTGTTTGTAGTAGCAATCTCTATAGGGTGTAACCACCGGACGATTCCAATCAAGTGAGCCCCGAGTTAAAGGGCTTAGGGCTCTCTACTCGCAGGGTCTTTAAATACCCGCACGAAGAAATTAGCTTCTCAGGTAGTTCACAAGTAACTGAAAATTGCTGCTGCTGTTACCACTTCTTCATTTGAGCTTCATGATTGCGTACGGTTATGCATTGATTTCGTTCCTCTTGGTCCGTCATTCCGATTTGATGAGGCAAAAAAAAAAAAAAAACATGATCTCAACTTAACATGCTGATTTGTGTAATCGACGTTTTCAACACAGACGCGCCACTTCGAAAGCAGCGGCCGAGCAATCTGCCGAGGGAATATCATTTACCAGCCAACGAAGATCGTTCATTGTTAAAAATCGAGTAATAATGATAATAATGGCATCGGTATCAACTTAATATGCCATCGCCAGGGTAAGGAGAAAAATCCTTCGAATCATTACATCCGACATCGTCATTGACTTGTGATCTCATCGACAATGACGACGACGATGAGACGGACGGCTGTCTATGCGTTGTATGATCACAGCGTCCATTATAATCAATTGCCTGCTCGTAAAGTCGAATGATCTCAGTGGAAAATTAAGCGCAATTACGCAAAATAGCCATAAGGCATCCAGTGTTCATAAAGCATCCACAGCATACAGCATACCGAGCGAAATGTCTTCAAATATTTTCACTTCTCTCCCCTTAACGGCTTCGATTGAGTGGATTGAACAGGCTTAAATGATCCTCGCTTGAAGTAATTGCGTCTCATAAACTGAGCACACCGGGCCCTGTCCTTATTCGATATGCGTTGACGTTTATATAGGTTTCTCTGATAATTCCAATGTCCGTCCATCTTGCATACTAGGTTCAGATAAAAACAACAGCAACAAAAAACACTAAAAATAAGAGAAAATTCACTGACTTAATTGCAGCATTTAACCTGTCTTATTGATCATAATAACTCCATAATGGCGGAACATGCTCCCGCAATTATCGTTAAGTAGAGTTAAATTGTTGAATATGTTCGAAATATTTATGGTATACATACATATGTGATGTGTGGCTATCAGTAATTTATTTTTTTGAATTTTTTGGAATTCCTTGGGTCTTCTAAAACAACATTTTATAGAGCTGCCATTCATCAAAATAGGGTAAATAATATAAAAATTCCATTTCAAGGATATACATACATATGTTAGCAGCCTCCGAAAAACCACTCCCCGTTTATGAGAATCCTCTTTGATCAATTACACTGTCAGACAAAAAAAAAAAGCAAATGAATATTTGTAAAATTTTCCTGTAGATCTCGGCCTCCTAAGCAAGAAAAAAATTTTTTTTTAATTTTTCTATGGAAGAGTTTTGAGAAAAAAATTTTTGAAATTTTTTTCAGTGCATTTCGTAGGTACACTTGCTATTTCAAGCATATCTCGGGCCCCGATCTACCGATTTTAATTTATATTTTTTTAAATTATAGATAATTAAGCTCTCTACAACTTTTACAAACAAAGTTTTTGATTTGCATGAGTAGTTTTAGTGCTAGAGGTGCAATTATACAAGAAAATTGTGTTTTTTTCTAAAAAATCAGCGTAAATTTTTCATATAAAAATCTGTAAAAAATAGAAATCGAAGTGGCAAACCAATTTTCAAATTTTTTACGTATAGTTAAGTATTTCTTCTAAAAAATAAGCCCTGTTTGGCTTAAATCGGTGGAAAATTTACGGAGCTATGATTTTTTTTTGCCAAAACACTAAAAAATCGATATATCAAAATTTTTGCTTTGTTCACAAAACTTGTCCATATGAGCCGAAATTATTTTATGAAGGTGCAATTGAGTAAATTTTCACACATTTTTTTGAAAAGAAATAAAAACAGTCTCGATTTGGGATTATTTGACTACCGGTCTTCGATACACCGGGGCCGCTGTGATGCAGCCCACTTTAAGACAACATGAACTCCAAATTGGTACAACTCCTGTAAAACATTTGTGAAATAAGCTCTAATGCAAAAGTGTTAAAGAAATAAACATTTATTTCAAAAATTATTTTTATACATTTTTAAAAAATTGCTTGCTTCCGCTTTGTCTTTTATATTTACTACCATAATTTTCACGCACAAGGGACCACACGTAATCACCCATCATTGCCCATAAGGCCGCTATAGCGATTTTTCAATATCCTTTAATTGCTGATGAAAACGTTCGCCATGCTCATCGCTTAGGTCTCCTAAGTTTTCAGGAAAAATAATTATTGAAGGTCTCTATATCGGAGGATGACTGTAAAAGGAAATTCACAAATTAAGCCATAGCAGAGAAAATCATTAAATCATATTATTGAGAGCTGCCACATTTATTCTTCCGACTTCAAACTAGGGATGTTCGATAGTCTCGACTTCTGTACTTCGACTGAACGCAGTATCGATATGTACATATTTACCATTAAATCTATCTTTAATTGACAATTTCTTTCATTAGAAAATGTCATAGCTTAATAGTCTTTGAATCTTAAGAATATTAAACTGAAAATCAAAATCTAATTGAAGTCAAATGTGAAGCTATTGGTAGGGTCATGTGTTCGCCTTGATAAGCATTATAACAGAATTAACTTAACATTCTCTCAAAAAGTTCATCGAACTTGGAAGATCCAAAAATCTTTTTTGTGCTTCCTATTAAGAAGGGGGACCTACACAAGAGCCCTCATGAGAAAATCATTTTGCGTGATAAGCAATGCCGAGACCACTCGAACAGATAATGACTTGAATCATCGCCAAACGCCATTGTGATTAAAAAAAATTACAATCAAATGAGCTGACTGGTTGACTTGTCGTTGTGAGGTCGTGGAAAAAGATTTCTACAATTTCCATTGGCCAGTGAGCCTCCTCTTAATGCCTTCGAAACAAATACTCTTACATGGAAGCCGTTAGAGTCGCTGGCTGTCTCGCTAATTGCCGCCATTGTTAACATATGATCGTTCGTGTGCTTTAATAAGATGGATTTTATTTTAATTAAATTCTCTCCGCTCCTCTCTGCGCTATACGCAAGCATAATATAATAAGCCAATTAGCTACGCGTATACATACAAATCATGTCTGAATAACGTTGAAGGCATAATCAATTAAAATTCATTTTGATTTTGAACAATCCTCGATTTTGGTCGATTCATTAAGTAGTTTGGTGGATTTTCTACCAGTTAATTACACTCTAAAGGTTTCACATCACGATGTTTTCGAATCGATCATTCGAAGTCAACACATTTTCTGAGATTTTCTTTCTTTTCTTTTTTTTAACGATCGGAATTCATAAAGGCGAAAGGAAAAGCAAAGTCTTCATAAAAACATGCAATAAAATTTTAACGGCTCGATGGAGGAATTTTTGTTTTGCTTAAAATTTAACACTTTATGATTTTAATTGAGACATGGAGTGGATCTTGATAACAATTTTATACTCTCTCTGTCTCAGTGGGCTTGAGAAATTCGCATAAATGTCCGTTATATATATATATATTCATATCATAGGTAATATTAATTCGGTTAGAACAGGTGTTGACTGGTTTAGTGCCAGATTAGTGTGGCTTATTCCAATTAGAATACCGGGTTAATCTACAGCAAGTCGCTTGGTTTTTTTTTTTACGAGCCCCGTTTATCTGATCCCAGCATATCCCAGGCAATGTATGCAAATCGTAAAAAAATATATATATAAATATTTCGGATAACTTTTATAGCCACGAATGTAGCATAAAAGTACCATTCAGATATATTAAAAAACGATCAAAAATTCATTTTATTCCCCCAATCGGCCCAGCGCGTGTACGTTTTTATGGGCTGATTTTTAATTTCGAAATTAAATTGTTACGATTTCTTTTTTACGATCTTTTTTCTCTGGGATGGCATAAAAAATTGAAGAAATTTGAATTTTTAATTGATAATTATTTAAAAAAAAAAAGTGCTGTCCACTAAATTGATGTGTAAAGAGAGATTCTTTGTAGATTTTTAGTGCCCCGAATGTGGATTTTTTTTTTTTTTTTTGTGTTGAATCAAAAGTGTCTCATGACACTTTTAGAATTCATAAATCTAGTCGTAAGCTCGTCTTTATGGTTTTGTGAGGGCGATAAATTGTATTATTTTTTTTGAATATTAATTTAGCGTCCGATTCGACGAAGGGAGAATAATCACCTACAATTGTACTTCGAAAAGAAATGATAAAAAAACTTTGAGAAGTTAAATAGATTTCTCTGAGAAAATGCATGTTTTATAATGTTTCAAGGATACAGTCAGCCTCCAAAAAAAAAACACTTCATATTTATAAGAATCCTGTTTGATGCATTCTTGAGGGTCTCTATATACGAGGATGAATGTACGAGCAAATTCACCATTTCATCCATAGCAGAGAAGGTGTTAAATCATATAATTGAAAGCTGTCACACTTATTGTTCTCGACTTAAAGCAGGGGTCGGCAAAATGGGTATGTAATTGTGTGAGTGAGAGCAGAGCGGCTACTAAAATTAGCCGAAAATAAACAAAAAACTGCTGAAACTAGCTAAAAATAAAAGCTAGAAGTAGCATAAAAGAGCTGAAACTGACGGAAAAAGCTATAAATTTCCGCATACCCGCTCTCGATGTTGCATGCTCGGCTGATCCCGTCAAACTGAGACAAGACCCAGTAGTGAGAAGGTCGCCCCCGATATTTGTGACATGCCAAAGTGCCAGTCCTTGATGACTAGCCATTTCACCTACCACATGAACCTGAAAGAGTAGATAGGCCTCAGCTCACATTTCCCTATTCGCTGCGTATGATTGTTTTTGCTGTTGTCTGCTTTTACGTCGCATTCTGATCATTTGCCCGTCAAGCGTTCGATAGCGCAGTGGTTCAAACTCTTACTCGATAGCCGGGAGGTTCGGCGGGCGGCGAGAATTTTTCCTAAATTTTTTTACTTTTTTTATAAATTAGTTTTTTTTTTTTTGTTCATAGTTCAGTTATTTTGGAAGACAAACATTTTCCCCTAAATTTTTAAGGTTTTATTATTTTTTTTTTTTAATGGTTCATTTTCAAGTAAACAATTTTTGGAGTGAAAAAATTCGTTAAATACGTTTCCCAAAATCTGAGCAACGCTAAACTCAAGTGAGCATTTTGACCAAGAAATTAAATTCGTTCGTTTAGCGTAATGGTTAAGGCGTTCGCCCAGCGATCTGCTGGCCAGCGGTTCGAGGCTCGGTGGAGGCGAGAAAATTTTAAGAGAAGTAAGATAAAAAAGATTTAAAATAAAAAATAGATAAACAAAAAAATAAAATAATTAATAATATAAATAAATTTAGAAAAAGTCAAAACAAAAAATGAAATTTTTCTTTTTTCTCAGTCGCTGGTGCTAGGTTTTCCTGCCCCTTTTCGCTAGCGAAATGACTGGTTAAAGGTGGCGCATAAAAGGACGACCTGTCCCCGGCAATGAGATCGTAATGTTAAATTCGCCAGCGTCTTGGATAGGAAAGGGACCGATCCCCGACACCCAGTGACTAGTGAAATCGCTAGTGTTGTGGTGGCTCCGCTGACTACTGGGGAGCGTAAGCAATACGTGTGAGTGGCTGTCGCAAAAATTGTTCCTAGCGTGCCGACGACTGACTTAAAGCACTAACCAAATAATATTATTTGGTTAGTGCTTAAAGGCAATATCTGTCCTTGAAAAATCGCGACAATTCGAGAAATTTTCATTTCATTCATTTAGGTTAGAATAACGTGTCCCATTCAACGAGAACTCACGAAATTGTGAAGGGTTAAATTGGAGGTTAATAAAATGCCAATGAAAGCATTACACCCCAATTACAAGTTATCGCTATATCAACCCACTTAATTTATAATGTTTAACATTCCATTCGATTGCATGCTCCCCCCATAAAGTTCGGTTAAAGACATACATAGCTTGTTTGTCATCGTATCACATGTCACATGTTCATTGTGGAATAAAACGATTTGTGACACGACGATTTGTGGTGAGAAATAATCGCTCAAACCCCCCCAACAAAAATTATTTATTTTTTTTCGTTTTTTTTCCTTTCATTTTGGCTTCAACTTTCTCTTCATCCTTCAAAGAGTGGCTGTCTCAACAGTGGAACTCCTTCCATTTCTCCAATTCGATGAGATTGTATACATATATCTTATATTGTAAGTGTGTACGTTGTCATTTCCCAACCCTCATCCAAATGTGCGGATCATAACAGGCGAAGTCAATTCAGTTCACAATGCATTCGGATTTGGTGTAAGTGCTCCCCAGGGTGAGATACATTTTCGTTTAATCACACAGAGAGTTGGTGAAGGAGTGTGAGAGAGGGACAGGGGATTTCTTCGTGCATGAGAGAGAAAGGTCGATGATTGTTCTGATGACGATGATGATGATGATAATGATGATTTCTGTGGTTAGTCCAAAAGGGCCCAAAATGTGTTTTTGGTGTGCGCGGCGCTCTGCGCTCGGCGACGAGGGCAGAAGGCAGAATGACGATGAAGATGAAATATTAAATTACGCTTGTTAAATTGTCTTGTTAAAATCATCTCCGTAAAATAGATACAATTTATCATATTTTAATGGGGTTCAGTTGGAAAATTGCTTCTTATCTCGCTCGAATTGAACGCTGAAGATGATAATCGGGGTGTGCAAAGGTAGCTGTGACGAAGATCTTGGGAACGAGTTCGACGAAAGTCAATCGAGAGCAGAAATCTAGGGCGATACATAAATCGAGCAATCGGGGAATTTTCTTCTTCTCTTGGAGCATCATATCGGCTAACATACATACATAGGTACATACATACATACTTCGTGGAAATGGAAATACGATCAACCCTTTGTCGTTGAGTAATGAGCTGCTGATTTCATTTGATATTGAACTCTTTCGCGCTTTCGCATGGGCGAATTTTTCTCGATTTTCACATGATGGCCTGCCTGCAGGTAATTGAGCGCAATTTTTTATGGGCGCATTTTTAAAAAGCTCTTTGAAAAATGCTCAACTCAATTAGGTCTGCATTCTGTGTGTGCTCGTTTATCGTCCGTTCGTTGTTGATTATGATTATTTTGGCTCATTCGACGAAGACTCCAGCTGACACCATAAATATCAAGCGAACATGATGGCTATTTAAGAGCAACTAAGGCAAACAGATTGCCTCGCTATAATGGAATTAATCCTTTCGATAACATCTTGTTAAGTTGTTCGCATTATTTATCGCCATTGAGTGTACATAGAATGATACAGGGATCCGATTCGAGTTGATGGTGGCTGATGGTGGTGGCATTGGGTGAATTGGTCTCGAACAAGGCAGGAACACTTGAGAGTGTTATGAAGTATTAATCTGCTTTGAGGTAAAAGGATAAAGCTCACTATTGGTTATTTTTTCTTTTGTATTTTGTGATTTTTCAAGAGAAGAAGACAATATTATTATAGAAGATACAACGGCCTCATACGAATATTTAGTAATTGTGTATTATCGCAATTTTAAGTGAATGTCATCTTGGTTGAAACTTGATTTCTCTTAAAAAATGGTTTTTAATAGGTATGAATTTAGCTTTAAGAATTTTATATTTATATTTTTTGAAAAGAAATTTAAATTTAAAACTCAAAAGCACTGTAAATTGGATTTTAAATTTATAAATAGGTATGCCTTTGTTCAAAATTATATTAAAACTAATGAAGATATTAAGATGAAACAAACAATGAGTAATAGCTAATAAAACAAGGAGCCTAAAAATTTTTTGTTTTAATTTTTCATTGAGCAAAATTTTTTCATAAAAAAGAAAAAAAAAAATTTTTTTTCAGTGTATATTAATTTTTGTATTACTTTCTGGTTATTTTTAAAAAATACCTCTGAGTATTTCCTTTCGCTATCAACTTTTTTAATAAATAGTAGAAAAATAACTTTTTGAGATATTTACAAAAACGTTCGTGCATAGATGAAATTTTCTGTAAAACAATTTTGAATTATTAGGGGTATTCACAAAGACGTGTTAAAAACGTTGGAAAGTCGGAAATATTCGAAAGTTGCGACTTCTTACAAATTCTTAAAACATTTTTTTGAATCTTGCACAAATTTTTAAGCAGTTAAAATTTTCCGCTTTTCTCGACTTCCTATTTTCCGAGCCTTTGTGGGAAACCCTATTTTATTAGAAATGTCCGTCGTTGTCTGTCTGTCTATACAGTTATCTTATCGAAGGAGTTGAGCTATCTTAACAAAATTTGGTATGCGTACTCACGGGAATGAGTAAGAACAAGTTCGAGAATGGACCCGATCGGACCATTTTTAGGGGTACCTCCAGTACTAGGGTCTGTTATGAAAATCACAAAAACTGCTCTAAAACCGATGTTTTTCAAGATATGTTGATGAAATTTGGTATTTGAATGTTAAAGGCAATACTATTATTTAAAAAATTGAAAAGTGGGCGTGGCAGAAGGGCGTTTTTCGAAAATTCTCTCCTACACCCGAAATCCAATTGGAACTTGAACGAAAGTTGGCACTTATGCCGCGTTTGTAGCCACAAACATCCTCCCCAAAATTTTTTTTGGTCGGTCCATTATTAAGGGTACCTCCAGACCTAGGGTCTGTCACACAAATCTCAAAAGTGCCCCAAAATCGGATTTTTTCGAAATATTTCAATAAAACTTGGGCTTAGAGCGTATATCTAAGCCGCCGATTAGAATTATAAAAAATTGGAAAAGTGGGCGTGGCAAAGGGGCAGTTTTCATAAAGAAATTCAACAAAAGTCGGTATATGGGGCCCCTAATGGCGTTAAACACTTCTTGATATTAAAAATTCTTTGAACATATGTGTCTGTATCGGGTATTCTATTGTCAGGCTCGCCTGACTATAACACCCTTACTTGTTTTCTTTCAATTTTAAAAAATATTAAAAAATCATATTTCAATAAATTTTTCTTTCCTCATTGCAGCTAACTTTGGTGAAAGCGTTCAGCTGAAATTGGAGCACCTGTGATCTCATTCTTCATTGCTCAAAGTAAGTCAATGAATTTTTTCTAATCACAAACTTAATCCGCTTGGGTGGTTGAAAATTTTTCAGTTCTATTCAAAAGCATTTTTGGTTTTAAAAAAAAGTCGTAAAATCTTTTATAAAACCTGGTCGAAATGTTCGAAAGCCACACACGAGCAAAAAGAAAGGTTTTTTTTTTATTATCAACTTATATTTTAAAAGGGCTTTACAATTTTGAAAGGTCCATAGAAACTTTCTCAATGGCACTATACAGTAGCTTTATAATGTTTTTGACCTGTTGCCGGGAGAATATTAAAAACCCATAAAAAAATAAGCATCGCCCATATTAGCTGCCCCGTTTGATCAATGTTCCTTAGCCAAACAACCGACCAAACACAACCATCGGAACGAAACAAGCCTTATCGTTGTATATTAATTCCAAAAAAAAAAAAAAAAAAAAACGGCAACAAAAATAATAAAATTCTGTTGTAAGTTGACAATATTCAATATAAATGACTTTGTCACATCCGATAATAGGCTCCATTATTAACCAACTTATGCTGCATAGTGACTCCAAAACGATGGACTCCGGTGAGCTATAAATTATTAAAAACTCATAAAAGAAAAGAAATAAAAAAAAAACATTTTTTTACTCTCCTTTCTCTATTAATAATGGCGTAATAAACCCATTTTCTCCTCGATGCTTAAGGCCTCCTCTTGCTCCTCCGCATACGAGTGGCTTTCGATCGAAACTATTTCTCCATACAACACCATTTGTGGCTTTTGTATGTCACAGCTTAGCTGAGCTCTTGATTTATCGTTAAATTATGCTGTATTAACTTCGATATTTCGAGTTCGAGCGAGAAGAAAATCGTCTGGCTGGTCGCACGATAAATCGATCGAACAACAATCGATCGTGGATCTAGTTGTTAGTGAGATGTGTCGCTAAGCTGTAAGTTTGTTTATTTTAAATACGCATCATTGATCACTGAAATGTGTTTAGTTAAGTTATCCCGGAGAGGTGAAAAAGCAAATTAAGATAGCAGAGAAAAAGAGTGATTAATTTTTTTCTCTCCTTTTTTCCCCCTCTTTCTCTTTCGATCACAGTGAGCTGACAGATAAATTAATTGATTACATAAATTGTTAAAGCTTGGGAGCTTCAATCGTTAGTTTGAGACTTTTGAGAGATCGTTTAATTAACTGTTTTTGAAAAGGAAGAAGGAGGAGGAGTATTTTTGGAAAGAGTGAGATACGAGTGAAGGTGTC
The DNA here is from genome assembly GCA_020466095.1 of Chlorops oryzae. Classification (NCBI taxonomy): domain Eukaryota; kingdom Metazoa; phylum Arthropoda; class Insecta; order Diptera; family Chloropidae; genus Chlorops; species Chlorops oryzae. The sequence goes on along the minus strand of CM035807.1, from coordinate 14,599,285 downwards.
AGAGAACGTCGAGATTTCAAGGTTGAGATTTGAGAAGGCTTTGTTAGTGAAAACTGGCCATGGTTTTCCCTAACCGTGTTTGAGGTTTGAAAATAGTGAAGTCAAGTTGATCCTGATGTTTCAGGTCTCTAAAGAAGGGTTGATGGAGCCTCGGAATTTTAAAACAGTTCAGAATTGTTTTATTTTTTGGTCGCAGATTTCGAGTACTTTTAAGAATCTCAGAGGAAGAAGTCCTTTGAACTTGTTCTCTTCATTTTTTCCATTCAGTCTTCAGTTGACCTCCATCACTTTCGAATCTATTAACGACCGAAGATCTTCAGTTGATCTCCAACACTTTCGACTCTAAGGACGACCGAAGATCTTCAGTTGATCTCCATCACTTTCGACTCTAAGGACGACCGAAGATCTTTAGTTGATCTCCATCACTTTCGACTCTATGGAAGACCGAAGATCTTCAGTTGATCTCCAACACTTTCGACTCTAAGGACGACCGAAGATCTTCAATTGATCTCCATCACTTTCGACTCTAAAGACGACCGAAGATCTTCAGTTGATCTCCATCACTTTCGACTATACGTACGACCGAAGATCTTCAGTTGATCTCCATCACTTTCGATTCTTTTTTTTTTTAAACTTTGCTTCTCTTTACTGGATCTTCCTTTGGGTGGGAACTAACAGTAATTATTCGAATCTTAATTCTTAAATATAACTAAACTATTTATACAGAGATATACATAAATAGGACGACCGAAGATCTTCAGTTGATCTCCATCACTTTCGACTCTACGGACGACCGAAGATCTTCAGTTGATCTCCATCACTTTCGAATCTTAAGACGACCGAAGATCTTCAGTTGGTCTCCATCACTTTCGACTCTAAGAACGATCGAAGATCTTCAGTTGATCTCCATTACTTTAGGACGACCGAAGAGAAGTATTTCGGGCCGAAAGGAGTCCTTTTTTTATTGGATCTCTTTGATATTTGCAAAAAGTGCGAAGAAAATGAGGTCCTACGTTTGCTTCCAAAAGAATAATAAGGCAATTAGGGGATCCTTGAGGAAGCTCTGTCTCTTAAGAACCTTAAGGCCAGAGAAAAGACACCAGTTTTTCCTACTCCCTCATTATATTAGTGTTATATAAATTCAGATATTGAAGGAGAATAACACTCAGGGGCGGACTGGGCCTCCGGGCAACCGGGAAAATGTCCGGTGGGCCCCAGTGCGCTGTGATTTTTAGCTGTTTGGTTTTTTTCTTAGGTAACGGGGCCCCGTTTTTCAAACTCCCGCTGGGCCCTTTGATCCCCAGTACGCCCATAGTAATACCCCTCTTAAATATGGCTTCAATGACGTCATTTCTGTCAATACAGTCTGAGAATTAATTCATTACGCTACCTATACCTCTGTATATATAAACTCCTATTCGATTGGAGTACCACAATACTTTCTCTTTAAATTTGACAGTTAAAAATGTTAACAAAATCCTCATCTACTTTACAGTCATAGGTTACATTGAAAAAATCCCATAAAATTTAGAATTAAAAACCCTATAATTAAAAGGCTATAATCCAATTATTTAACTGCTCCGCATTACCACACGTAAACATGTTTTGTAATTGACTTCAACATGGCTGCCATTTGCTCAAATGTAGACGTTTAGTTGTGGTTCCCGATTCCACTCTCTCCATGCTACACTTCCCCGGATTCGCTTCCATCCGTAATTCAAACTCTGAGCATCGTAATTATTATAATCACACAAGCAATGAGTCTGGAAATGACGATACCTGAAGGTATCGTGCAATTATCAAATGAACGCAAAACGTGCATTAATATCCCAGAGGCAATAAATTATTTTGTAGAATTATAACGAAACGACAACCACAACGGCAACGAAAACGTAACGTAATGTAACACAACGTAACGCAACGCAGAGCACATTGTATAGTAAGGCTGCTGTTCAAAGATAGGTACATATAAGGCAGGCAATGCATTGCAATAATTTTATTTACACCCGTCGACGCACTGAACACGCCTACTAGACTCAACCATTCTCTCCCAAGCTGATTCATGTTCATACTTTATGGGTAAATAAAAATTAAAAACGTAGAAAAAAAAAATCACCATTTTCCTGAGTGCTATACATACATACATGTATACCTATGTAGGCCCGAATGATGTATATGAATCACACGCATACATATATGTAGTTTCAAATAAATATATTTACAGCTAGATACATACTTATATATATGTGCTCCCCATGCACACTGTCTCAAACTGGAAGTTGTTACAGCCAGATAAAAATCTGCTTCGGGCAGCTTCCAATCATAGGCACGCAATGGTTACTCACACTAAACTCACCCAAGTCAGTTAGATTGTCGCTCTCACCAAATTAGGATTTGCGCAGTAGCTTTGCAAATGGAGACTGGAAATTGTTATGGATCTCAGACGAAATTAAGACCAGCTCATGCAATTATGCTTAAATGGCTTTTGAAAGCTTCTTTATTAGAAAGAGAAAAGAAAAATATTTAATTTGGAGCTTAAAAATATGGATGGAATTAGATTGTAAGAAGAGAGGGTGGTATTCAGGAGGAAAATTTTTGAATCCAATAGGTTCGATAGAAGAAAAAACTATCCCTTGGTAATTGTCTTTATCCTCTTCTATATCCTTCAAGAGAATCGTATGTTGGATGGTATCCGAACACCCGAAATAAATATTCACCCGACGACTGATAGGAGATGGGATCAAACTGGTAGAGTACTGAGGGTCTGTGATATACGAAAAACTACCTAAATATTTAGCCGAGATCAGGAGTCTAACAAAACTAGTTTCTCCTTGGGGGGCCTGAGGGTTTTTTTCAGTTGAAGACATAATTCAAAGGAGGTACTTGGTCCAAAAGTGTCTAATATTGGCGAAGCCCATTATGTTGAACCGATCTGCGGACCCTCCAGATTGTTTATTTGACACTGTGCCAGGCATTGGGAGTTAGTTCTCAACGAAAGTTATCGTTAATTTACTAAAAAAAAAAATGTCTGCTGGGGGCTTTCTAGGAATCTTTCAATCTGGGGCCTAATTCATATCATCTCTGTTTCTGTATGGTATTTATCCGGAATGGATTCAATGACGAGCAAATTTAACCTTGAATAGTCATATAAAAGTACAATCCCTAGTCTTACAGGAGCGGACTTCCAGTTCAGACGAATTTTCTTTTATGCTGTCCTCCTGTTCTCCTTTGTTTTTGTAGCTTTCTGTGGCTTTTAATTTGAAATTTTCACGAACATTAAGAGAACTCAATTATCGTAAATGGAAACATTGAAATTTGAAACCGCATTTCTAATTGGAGCTTTATGAAGGTCATTTACTTAAGCACTACGCTGACATTCAATTTGGGAAATCGAATTCTTAAATAAACAAAAAATTTTCATGGAATCTGATATTTTCGTAAGCTTTTATAATTAGAAATGTCATTAAAATGATTTATTCGGTCGACGGAGACATTTCTCAATGATTATAAGAATAGATTCTACTACTCGAGAGAATAATATAAGCGGACCGAGATGACGGAGAATGAATCATTGTTATTGTAAACAATTATTTAATAAATTTGAGTATCTATGTATGTCGAACAACGTCTCATGAGACTCCCCATTCAAGAGATTTAAAAGCGATCAATGGCAATTGCAATGGGATTGAAATCGTTTTTATCTCCTACAAGCCCCTTAAATTCATATTAATTCTTCTCTATTAATGCTCTTCAATTAAATGGAGAATATGATGTCATTATGTAAAATCAAGGCCACACAAGAACAGTACAACAGATTGAGACCACTTCAGAGTCCACTTGATTATCACAATCTTCCATTGCTCTCAACTCATTGCATTGTGTGGTCCTCGAAATTTTCTCCGCTAAGTACATGCCTATTTAAAATTAAATTTAAGGACTTGAGAAATAATTGCTCTACACCAAAAAAAAAAAAAAAAAAAAAAAAAACACATGTCCCCATGACGAGTTGATAAGTTCCAAAAATCATTCTCTTAAATACGCAATATTAGGAACCCATTAAGGACTATTCGCTACGCTTATCATGGGTGAATGAATTTCTAAGTGGCACTCTGCCTTTCTTTGTAAATGATTTCTTTTTTTTTTCAATGTCTCCCATGCTACTTACTCCAAAGGATAAAACGTATACAAATTTCATGGCAAATTAAAAATGTGCATTCCAGCGAACGGAAAGAAAGGGACCATGAAAGGCTGTTCCCATTGAGAGGAGAGAAAAAAAAAAAAAAAAACACGGTAGCGAAAAGGATCAAACTACGTAGCGTGGGTTGCGTGGAAAATTTACAGAAGCTAAAAATATTTTTTTTATACAAAAGTATTCATGCCGTTAAACATACTTTAAATGAACTCATTATGTGGTTGACCAGAGGCTGCTGTTTTTTTTAAATTACTTTGAGGCTAAGAAGAAAAAATATAAAGAGGTTGAAAAGAATGGAGTCTGAGGTCCTTAGCATTTTCGAATTTAATGTAGAGAATGGTTTCTCATATCAAACAAACAACCTTGGGGAAGAATATTAGATAGAAAAATCTAGTCTCTCATTTCCAGAAGTTGACTAGAATCTGTTAATGAGACCTCCAGACCCAGGGCGGATTCTGGGCTTTGATGAGGGGAGACTTATTTTTTTGAAAATTCAAAATGAAAGTGGATTAAGACTTATGGCTTAATATTCAGGTAGAATCAGTCTAATCTAATCTAATCTAATCTAATCTAATCTAATCTAATCTAATCTAATCTAATCTAATCTAATCTAATCTAATCTAATCTAATCTAATCTACTAATCTAATCTAATCTAATCTAATCTATCTAATCTAATCTAATCTAATCTAATCTAATCTAATCTAATCTAATCTAATCTAATCTAATCTAATCTAATCTAATCTAATCTAATCTAATCTAATCTAATCTAATCTAATCTAATCTAATCTAATCTAATCTAATCTAAATGGTAACGGGGTTATCTATGGTACCCTCGGCCCTTAGTCAAGTACGCCTTTGCTTCATACAGGGCCCGTTCCAGCCATCGTGCGGCTTGGGGTAAAACGCTATTTGCCGACCATATAATGGCAATAATGATCTATCCTATCTAGGTATTCGAAATTGTCGCTCCTCCCAATACCGCTCTGGGAATTTTTCCGGATTGCCGGATTTTAGAAAAGAAGCCTTACCCCGGTTTAAATCACCTACCTTAAATCATTTTTAAAGGGTGTTTTCATTCGGGAATTGCTGTACACCAATAGGTATTCAGTCTTTCGAATTCCATGACGCCATCTTTTTCTACCGACAGTATTTTCATCCCATCTCATGAAGTCGTTTGTATTCTCCTATTTTCTTTTTTTTTTAAATATATTTATGCTCGATAAAATCCCGAAAATAGAAATTCATATAAAAGTAACTTTCCTCTCCAACCACGCCAACCGTACTTATCAACGAAAAATCGTCTTATCGAAATCCTAAAAACGATTGCCAAGCTAATCTGATGACAAAAATTCTCCAACCCCTGCCACCACAAAATCCCACCACAGCTTACACCAATCCGTGAAAGGGAGAAAACACAAAACGAGCACATCCCCCTCACAATTCATACAACCCAAAGAAAAATTTCTGCTTTGTTGAACCATTTATACAAAACGCTGCCAAATTGATACGCCGACTTACAAATAAGGAAGAAGACAAAAAAAAAAAAAAAAAAAAAAAGATTTTCCCTGATCCCATCTACCCGCACCAACACTCATCGTCGACACCCTCGTCGGGTATATTTATTTTATAATATTGCCAATCAAGATGGCTGCGCAAACATAATTTCGAATGAGCTGGCAAAACGTATTCGATTCGTGCCTGGACGCACCGCTGGATGAGCTGGTACACACAAAGAGGATCAATAACACTTCGACGTACTTCCGGCTCCGGTCAACAGCAGCAGCATCAGCATCAGCAGGAGCAGCAGCGACATCTACAAATAAACGTACAAACGGGGATGTACTCTTCCTTGTGCCTATAACGATGTGAGTTGGGTCGAAGGATAACGATGCGCCATGATGCCTCCTGTTTATTTATTTTGTAAACAATTTTCAGCACGTTTGGCATTTTATGCGCCACACGAACGCACGAACTGTTTGCCATGTTGTCCGTATCATTGGGCCCAATTCAATTTATTCAACGATTTGGAAGCAAATTGATTCCATGCAATTTCAAGCCGAGCCATTTCATGTGCGACAATTTCGATTTTTATTGGTTTCTGCCGGCACAATCGACGAGATTGTGATTCAATAATAGCATTGAATGTGCGCCAGCCAGGGGGACAGAGCATGGGCAGACAGACGTTAAAAGTTCATTTGTCTGATTTTGTTAGGGTTGAATGTGGTGGAAAAAAACAAAAAAAAAATTAAAATAAAAACAACGGCAAAGGGCCTCGGGAAATAAACAATTTTTCACTTAAAAAAAAAAAATTTTAAATCGCCTTCTTTTGAATCCAGTGGAAAAGGAAGTCGTAAGGGATGAGAATAATTGGATTCTACTTAAATATATTTTCAAAATATCCTTGAAAAGATCTGTGGTTCTACTATATTTTATTTTTAAACTAAAGTACATCAATGGAGGACACCTGGGCCTGTTGATAGGAAGTGAAAAGAGTGATTTGCTCCTGGGGCGGACTTTCTGTAGGAACCAATAACTGTTGAGGTATTTCCTTCCTTTCCTTCCTTTTTGAATACGAACAGCCCTACGGTTTCCGGACTGTTCTTAACAAGACTCAATGGCACCTTAGACAATATCAAAGCCACATATTTTTATTTATACAAAGCTTTTTCAATACCTCACAATTAACCCAGACTCACATCTCACATATGGGTATTTTCAAACGGACGTGACAGTTACTTTATCAATTTTAAGTCCCGAATTGAAGAATGTGGAAAATGGTAATTTTGTCTCTAACTATTATCGTGCAGCTCTTCCGGAAATTTATGCTTATGGAAATTTTTTGCCGATCAGAAAGGCAATTAGATATGTTCGGACGTGACAAAAAGATTATTTTTTTCTGGAAATACTCATGGACATTTCCAACCGGACGCGACACTTAAATGAGCAATTTTAAGTCCAGAATTCAATTATGCGATAAATAGTACTTTTGCTGCTCAATACTTTCGTGTAGCTTTTGCGGACTTTTATATTTTTCAAAGTTTCTATGCAGTCCGGAATGGAAATCAGATACATACGGACGCGACAAAAAGTTTACTGTTTTTGGAAATGCCCATATGGAAAGCCAATCACAAAGACTTATCTAATATTTTCGATCGTTCTCATGGGTACCCTAAGTATTTTAAAGTGTTTTCAAGCCTTTCGATCATGTCTTGATTTTTGTGAGTTAACCCTTTCATCAATACTTTGACAACAAATCCCAAAATCCTTTTTTTTCATTTGTTATTATTTCTATTCCAAAAATTCGTTATTGGCTTTTATAATTTTCATATGTTCTCAATATGCAGCAGTATCTGGATGGAGTGAAATAATTAATTAAAGTAAAAGCGTGTTCACATTACCGAGGCGGTTCGCACTATCGAGATTAAATTTTTGTACGATAATTTCGATTTATTTGGTTCAAATACGAATAAGGATTTACATGTAGTTAAGGCTTAAAACAAATTTTTCGCCAAGAAGCTCAGTCGGGACGTTTTCTCCAGGGACGTGAACCGTTTTTGAACCGAAAAACCGCTTTTTATCTGCTGATGAACCGAACCAAAGTTTTTCACGATTGTTTGAACCGAACCGAAAACCGAACTCCTTTTTGTAAAGGTTCAGGGTTTCATTTTTTCCTGCAACCATGCACAGTGGTCGCTCCCATAGGCTAAAAATAAAAAAAATCGAAGTCGATATTCTTATGACATTAGTATCCATCCATTTATACCATCTCTAATATGAGTAAGGTAACCAATAACTTTTTATTGTGCAAATTTTAACCGTAAATTGTAAAAAAAATGCGTTAGAAATGGGAACAAGTGTTAAAAAATTTGGTCAGTTTGAGAAATTTGCGAACCGATGAACCGAACCGAAACCGTGGTTCAAAGAAGTAGACAAACCGGTTTGACGAACCAATCCAAAAGTTCAAACACGGTTCGAACCGCCGAACGAACCGGGGAAATTTTCCACCCGGTTCACGTCCCTGGTTTTCTCAGTCAGTAAGAAAAATATAAATAAGATTGTTCCTTTCTTATGTTCTCCTAAGGATTTTTTAACGGTCTTCACGCCAACAGTGTTAGAATTCTAGTGTTTTATGTCTCTCAGTCCATGTATTCACACGATCGAGGTGTTCACACTATCCAGACTCGACTGTAGTTTAGTACCATGATTGAAGATTCCTTTTAATAAAAATCCAAATTAGAAATTTCATCCGATAAGATCACTTAAAAGCAAGAGAGGATATCAAAAGGACATATGTTTGTCCACCTATGAACCGAAGTAGAACCACCGAAGAATAATCACCTTGCGTTACTATTGATGAAATTTCGGTTAGCAATAGTTTGTGTATACCGGTTCGGTAAAAAAAAATGTATACGCCAATAGAAAACATTGGAAGCCACAAGGAGGTATGGTAGTACCTTCAAAAAGTTCAACGCGGTGAGATAATTTTTTTTTGCCTAAGATACATACGTCGACTCTGATAGAGTGAACCGAGAGCTGTCGCCAGTTTTTTTAGGGGAATATTCCCTTGAATTTCTCAAAACAAGGCCAGAACTCACTAAAGTTTAATTTTGAATTCTTCTGAACATAAAAACTTGGTCCCATAAAAATTTCCCCGAACACTTTTCGGACCTCCAGACTCTACTACAGATCATAAATGTCTTTTAATTTGGGGGAGATTCCCCTCAATTGGCAGCAGTGGAATGATCTGCTTTTATTATCTAGGTTTTTCACACTATCGAAGCTTAAGTTTTTTATATTTAATTTCCTTTATTTGGTTCAAATATCTATAAAAATTTAGATGTAAGGCTGTATAGGACTCATTCCATGTGCTCACACTACCGAGGTGTTCACATTACCGAGGTGTTCACATTACCGAGGTGTTCACATTACCGAGGTGTTCACATTACCGAGGTGTTCACATTACCGAGGTGTTCACATTACCGAGGTGTTCACATTACCGAGGTGTTCACATTACCGAGGTGTTTCACATTACCGAGGTGTTCACATTACCGAGGTGTTCACATTACCGAGGTGTTCACATTACCGAGGTGTTCACATTACCGAGGTGTTCACATTAACGAGGTGTTCACATTACCGAGGTGTTCACACTACCGAGGTGTTCACATTACCGAGGTGTTCACATTACCGAGGTTTTCACATTACCGAGGTGTTCACATTACCGAGGTGTTCACATTACCGAGGTATTCACACCGTCGAAACTCGACAGTATTTTCAAAAATCAATCAACGACCATTTTTCATCACAGAATCAATTGTGTAAAAGAGTAGGTATAAAATTTGTAATGAGCACAAAAATACATCAGTTTTGATCACAAAACACCACCAGACGATTCATAGCAGTGATCACTGGCATACGAAAGACTCTCAGTAGTGGAGCCTTAGCCCATTCTTCCTGGCCCCTTTTTTTCGCTCATGGCATCATCGAGAACGCGGCAGACAGTATGACGTTGTAGCGATGGATTTTTCCTCGATCAAATCATGTCCATCCGATAATAAACGTCTTCGGTCAGATTAACTACCAAGTGGCGAACGTTTTCGCATTTTTAATGAGACAGACAGAAAGGCAGGAACTTCACTGCCTTCAGTTAGACAGTTCGGTGACGCTGCCGTCCATACTCTCCTTACCAGCCCAATTGTCCCGAATGCTTGAAGAGTGTCGCTAGAAGTTCTGCACGTTGCCGCAACGTAATGCCGTGTCGTGTCGCATCGACTTAGCTTTCATAATCTTAACAGAGTTCCTGCCTGCCTGCCGTTCTGCCGGCTCGAGTGCTTGACTGCTTCAATGTCGCGTTGCGCCATAAAAGCGATTTACGCGCATTTGTAAGTAAACGCATCGAATGCGCTTTGAATCGTCGCACAGACGTTCGCGCATTAGTCGTCGACTGTCGAGGTCTTGTGGCTCCAAAAAAGGGGATAACGAGGTGCTGAGTGCCACTTTTTCTAAAGCCTTTTTTTTTTTTTTTGGTCTTTCTTTCTTTGCAGCTCTTCGCTTTGTGGTGGTTGCATTCTCTTGTCTGTCTCTCTTTGTTCTCCGTGTTTCTCTGTCTGTGTTCGCTGCTGCTGTTTGCTGCTGCCGCTGTATTTCAGAGCATCATTAATCCGTGGCCGTATGCTCCTAATAATATTCACATTGGAATGTGCGCACGACAACGAGTGACCAGCCGACAGTCCAGCCTGTTTTGGTCTTGACGACTGGCCTTACGCTGTGTCTGTGAATTGAGCTGACACACGGAATACACTTTCTTGTGTGTTTCACACCAATTTGGTGTCTTTCCACTCAAGCTCCTCTGTCGCTGGCTGAGCCGTTCAGCCGTTGGACCGTTGGACCGTATTGGCGTACGAGTTGTCATGTTTTTGTCGCTTTATAGACTTCTAATCGGCAATTCTATCAAAAAGCTTACGCACAGTAAGCGCAAATCTCAACCGGACAGTTTATTGTGCGAATGAGAAGGAGAGGAGAGGAGAAACAAAGAGCCAAAATACCTTTCTTCATCTACACCCGTCGATGATCGAGAGCGTCCACGTTCGATCCCCATTTCGAGATTAAGATATTTAGATGCGACTCCGCATTCGTAGGTACTCTAATGTGGGTCTCATCGCCAGTGCCTTTTTAGGACTTAAGCTTATTTAACACCTTCGAAATCGGCCGGACAATGCCACTCTGCTGAGCAATGGGGGCAAGATCTCTAACACGTACGAATTTCAGTTCGATTTGGACTATTTTTAGCTTTTGCTTTGTTTTTGCTGCTGCTCCTTTTCTTCTGGATCTGGCTCTGGCTCGGGCTCGGCTCTGGCTCTACATGGCTGGCTGATAGAGTCTTCTTCGGATTTGATGTGCGAATTTGTTATTTAGCGAGGAAAACATGCAATTGTCTACGGTCAACATGGGATATTTATACATACATAGAATCGCAAAGGGGGGGGGAGTGTGTGATGTGTGAATGGTGTGAATGGCGACAACGTTTTTGGCATAAATTTGTGTACAAATAAGGTCAGGATTCTGGGATGAGGATTGGAATTTTGTTTAGCTTTAGAGCAATTTTTGAGATTTTGTTTTTTCGTTTTTTTTTTGCCGAACATTTTTCGAATTCTATAGCGTGACAAAAGTGAATCGTTATGATTCCTTTGATGCTCCTAATTGGATTTCATTTATTTGATTTTCCTTTTATATTCTACTATGCTAAACAATAGGTAGAAATTCCCGCGAGGTAAGAAATTATTCAAGATATTGGACAGAGATATTTTGAATGAGTTTTTGGATATCATAACTTTATGGAAGATATATGGTAACCTAGAAAGGGAACAATATGTTTGTATGTTTCTGATTTGTTGTCGGATCCCCAAAATATTTTTCACAAATATAAAAATTTGTTTGATCAATATAGAAAGGTGTTTAGAAATCAACTGTTTTAGGCACATGTCACGTCCGTGTGGACAAACAGATATAATCAATAAAATAGTTTGGCTTAACTTAGGCTCTCAGAAATAAATCTTTCAACTCAAAGTGTCCACAATTTTTATAGAAAATTTCCCAAGACTCCGATGAGAATTCTTGTTATGTGGTTCTTTTTTTTTGTGGTCCTTTTTCATCCCTTTAGTAGTTCCGACCACTCTCCAATGTTTCTCTAATTCGTATTCATATGGACTGGATTGCCACTTAGTTTCATAGCCAACGTATTGAAGTTTCTTTTGAAATACTGAATTTTCCGCTAGACATAACCAATACTGTATTGAACCACTCAAAAGAAGACCTCTTGAAACCAATCGGGGGACGATTGTCGATTTTTTTCCGAGTTAAGGAATTCTCAGATCCTTCATTGATCTACTTTTATCTAGACTTTTTATTTATATTCAAAATCAAGTCCATTCGCAATGATGAAATACATATTATCAATTTATACCATTGAGATCTATTTCCCAGATTAACATACTCTTTACACTATAGATGAGGAGTATTGACCATGGGCTTCTTGTTGCTATGTTTTCTTCATTAACGATCACACTCTGTCTCGAAGATATATTGCGTTTGTATGGTTGTGTGTAAACATCGAATAACCAGTCGAGATAGACCAATACAATCAATTTATACAGAACATGATACAGCGTCACCATGGGAGATTGCGATTTGTTCATGTTCCGTCTCACTCTGGCTGAGTTTTCTGTCTGTTGTCCGTTGTCTGTCGTGTAACAGTATCTTATCGAAGGAGTTGAGCTATACTTAACAAAATTTGGATGACGTCAGCTCACCGGAGATTCATTAGTAAGAACAAGTTCGATGACCGATCTGGACCATGTTTTTAGTGTGTGTACCTCGCGTACTAGGGTCAGTTTCTTTCAAGGATATATTTGACTGAAATTTGATATGCTGTGAACATATTTAAAGCAAGCTATTCAATTTCCCAAAAATCGGACAATGGGCGTGGCCCGAAGGGCGTTTTTCGAAATTTACTCCTACAAACCGAACTTCAAATGGGACTTGAAATTTGGCACTTATGCTTCCTTTGTAGCCATTAACATCCTCTCCAAAAAGTTCTTTGATAGGTCCGTTTTTAAGGGTACCTCGAGCATTAGGGTCTCACAAAAATCTCAAAACTGCCCCAAAATCAGACTTTTTCGAAATATTTAAATGAAACTTAGAATTTGAGCGTAGGTATATTTAAGCTTTGAATTAAAATTTGAAAAATAAAAAAATGGAAAAGTGGGCGTGGCAAAGGGGCGGTTTTCATAAAGAAACTTAACAAAAGTCAGCCTATGGGGCCCCTAATGGCCTTAAACACCTCTTGATATTAAAAATTATTTAAACATGTGCGTCTGTGACTAAAACATCCTTACTTCTTTTGTTTTTGTTTTTGATAGCCAAATTTTTGTGCAAATGAGTAAATTCACTCAACAGCTCACGCTCTGTATTTCCGTACACGTTAAAAATGAAAACAATTTTTTTTCACAAAACATATTTCGCCATAATTAATACTTGATACGCGACCAAATAACAAAAACCGAAAGAAAAATCAAAAGGCATTAACATAGGTTTTATCTTGTTTATGGTTCAACAAACTTTTTTTCAGTGCATATCATTAGCTCAAGCAAACATACATGTGAAAAATTCGAAAAATTGTGGAAGTGGTCGTGTTGGGCGTTGAGATTTATTATAAGTAAGAGTGTTCTTGTCTTCATTTTAGCTGCAGTAATATTCACTGCAGAAAGCTCAATTCCATTATATTCGAACAGTCAGTATGCTCGCTCTATAGACGAGGAGTATAACTATTGACCATCAGAAAGGATGTCAAGATGATTAGTTCTTTTTCTATTCAAGAGACCATAGCGGTATTTTCAATAATTGTGCGTATTAGTCCAAATGAATGATCAGCACGGTGCATGAAATAACATAGTTGCTTCAAAGAATATCAAATGAAGTGCCATTAATCGATAGTAAAGATTGTACAGATAATATCATTGTCTCGCTTCTGTATGTCCAAATGAGTCATGCAATAAGTCATAATAGCTATTTTTCTACGGTTGACATTCATTGACATCCAATGAATGTCTAACGGGCGAAGTATGAAATAATTATATACCCATCGTGTAGTAGTTCTTTATTTCATATGACATCATCATATATTATTTTTTGGCTTATATACATATACCTAAGTATATGTATATGAATATACATGATTACTTTTGTAGATGTTAATATAAAGACGAACCCTTTCAATAGACCTCCAAACATCCCAGCCATTTCTATACCGAAACTATTTGCTTAAAGAGTTCTTATTAAGTATTTAGAATTAATTTTCATTAAATTCCTTAAGCATGCAACATTTATATCAGCTTCATTCTATCAAAACAAGAACAAATCCGTTATCGCTTTAACATTTATCACTGTTATAAAAAAAACATGAACTTAAATTGCGAGCGCGTTTCGCTTAAAAGGTGCCACCAGAACAACAACAGGAATTCAAAATTAAGCTGTTAAGTGACTTAATTTAAAAAGCAACACATGTTCTTTGGAATAATGAACGGACGGATGGACGGACGGACGGACTCCCTTTAAATGATGTTAACAGACAAAAGAATCATGTTCGATTGCAAATCAAGAGGAGAAAAAAAAACCAAAAAAAAAACAACCGAAGAACATTTCAAACAAATGGTAATAAATTTTCGTTAATAAGCGCTAAACGTGCTGTTAATCACACGATATAAGTATCTGAGACCAACGCGTTTTATTTATCACAATTTCCTACATTTTTTTCTTCTTCTTTTTAATTTTTTCTTTTAAAGAAATCAATAAAATTTGAATGGTAAAAAAAAACTTAACTCGATTGAGTGTTTTATGAGTCAAGATGCCATATTTGATGATTGTCATTTAAATTAGTGATCGAATAGATTATGCCTTTAAAATGGTCTCGTCTACGGAAGAATGAGAATTGTTTTACTATGTCTGAGAAATCCACGCTATACAGAGTGTATTCGATAAGTTTCACGAATTGATTAACCTTCGTACACGATGTTGCCTGTAGTTAAGCTTGGACTTCCTTTCTCTATCTTTCTGTAATAGTTAGGGACTGTTTCCACTACAGACGCATTTAGCATTTTTCAGCATTTTTAAAAAATGCTCAAAAATGCGGCTTTGAATTACATGTAATTGTTGTTGTTCTTAAAACAGCATTTTTCAGCATCTTGAGAAAATGCGATAAAAATGCTAAAACGTCTAGTTTTCATTGATATTTTCTTCAAATTTTTAACATTTCAAAGCTACTTCAAAGAATTCAAATATTTTTCCGAACAAAAATTCAAATTTTCACAAAATGCTTAAATGCGAACGCAGTGGAAACGGTCTAGCATCTTTAAAGATGCAAATGCTAAATGCGTGTGTAGTGGAAATAGCCCTTAAAGAGAAGAATGCGTTGCAATTTTTCAAAAGAAAATAATTTTTTTCGAAGACATTTGTAACGATGTGTAGCCATTTTGAAAAGTGTTCAAATACGGAAATTTTGAACAATTGATAACTTGAAATAAATGACTTCTTTTTAGTAAAAAATAATTAATTTTTGCAATTTGTGACGTAAAAAGTTATGAGAAGACATCATTTTTAAGCTGAAATGTGAGAATATAAAACTTTTTTTTAAAAGATTTTTTTTTAAATTTTTTAAAAACGAAATTCCCCCTTATTTCAGCCCAGAAGATCAAAATGAATTCCACAAGGGCTAGTTTGGTCCTTCACAGCGGAGTTGGGGGCAACGAAAAAGCGGATTCTCTGACAAAAGAAGGAAGGGATCCTGCCTACAAAAGCGAACATCACGAAAATCCCGCTAGCTATGAATGTTGTCAAGAAGGATATAAAGAGCAACTAATACTACCAGAACTGCAGAGACACTAAAAGCTAATTTGAACATAAAGCTTTATTTTTTTTAGGATATTCCTTTATAGTTTATTTTTGGAAATTTTGTCTGGATCGACCTACGGTATGAAGTTCCACAATGATTGAACTCGACCCGATGTTGCCTGTAGTTAAGCTCGGACTTCCTTTCTCTATCTTTCTGTTTTCTGTAATAGTTAAAGAGAAGAATGCGTTGCAATTTTTCAAAAGAAAGTAATTTTTTTCGAAGACATTTGTAACGATGTGTAGCCATTTTGAAAAGTGTTTAAATACGGAAATTTTGAACAATTGATAACTTGAAATAAATGACTTCTTTTTAGTAAAAATAATTAATTTTTGCAATTTGTGACGTAAAAAGTTATGAGAAGACATAATTTTTAAGCTGAAATGTGAGAAAATAAAACTTTTTTTGAAAAGATTTTTTTTAAAATTTTTAAAAAACGAAATTCCCCCTTATTTCACCCCAGAAGATCAAAATGAATTCCACAAGGGTTAGTTTGGTCCTTCACAGCGGAGTTGGGGGCAACGAAAAAGCGGATTCTCTGACAAAAGAAGGAAGGGATCCTGCCTACAAAAGCGAACATCACGAAAATCCCGCTAGCTATGAATGTTGTCAAGAAGGATATAAAAGAGCAACTAATACTACCAGAACCTGCAGAACACTAAAGGCTCTGGCCCATCTTCAACAAAAACGACACTGGATTTATTCTTACACTTTCTCGTACAGACTGTAGATCAATTCTAGGTGTTATAACCGGTCACAGTCTTCCTTGCGCCCACGAGCTTAAGCTTAATCTGGCGGACTCCGACGGGTGCAGAAGATGCTCTAAACCTGGGGCACGAGAAACCGTCGAGCACATTCTCTGTCACTGTCCCGGTTTTTGCCGGGGCGAGACTACAACAGTTCGGGAAACCCTGGCTCCTCGACTCAGACTATATAACGGAGTATAATCTGTCTACTCTCCTTAACTCCCAACCTTATCGACAGTCTGGTTTAAGAAACTACACTGGTATGGCTACGGAACCGTTGGTTCTATGTCTGGTCTTAGTGACTGTTCAGTTTTACCTAACCTAACTTAGGTTGGTCCTTTTTATTCCTTTTCAAGAATGTTTCACCAAAATTATTATTACCAAGACTTTCGAAGACACTAAAATATGCAGTGGGTGTAACACTTTCCATGGACATGGACAGAAAATTTACTTGTAGCATTGAAATAGACAGCATTTTCCTTCAAAACAGGAAGTTTTTTTGAACGACGAAATATTTTTTTTTTTAATTTATTCATAATTTTTATAAAAAACTCTAAAATCCAAATTTTTTCTGAAATTTATTGATGATTTCCTCAATTCCATTTACGGCTAAAATGCCATAATGCCCTTCCATGTAGTTTTTATGAGACTACATAATTAGTCGTTTAATTAACCGATGCCTGTGGAGATATACAAAAATTCATGCATAAACAAAAAAAAAAAAAACGAGTTGGAAAAACATTAATTTCCATGTTCGACCAATTTATTTCTTGTTTCTTTCAAATTTAATTAATTTTTTATAGTTCTTAAAAGGCTATAAAAATTGACGACATGACGACATTCAATGTCACACAAAATGATATTAAGTGTTTCGTTCCTTTTCTCAAGTCCTCTGTGGATCTTGGTGGACCCAAAATAATAAACTTTCGATATGTAGGAACTTTCACCTCCAATCAGATCCAATCTGTCCCATCAGATATGCAAAAAAAAAAAATACTTTTTTTCTTTCTTTCTTAATTATTTCTTTTGTATGATTTACGTTTATTGCTTATCAATAAAATGATTGTCTTTAAGCAGTTATAGCGAACGAACAAAAGCGCTCTTATCCAAAAAAGGGCCCAACATAAACTACCTTATTATGTAAAATACCCTTGTTTTTGTGTTTTTATTTATTTATTTATTTATCTTCGTGCTTTCAGCCTCCTCATTTGGCTTCGTCACTTTGTTAAAAAAAAAAAAAAAAAATCAAATAAATATCAAAATCTTTTTATTTCCGTTATAAAAGTAAATTAAGTCTCAATCTCGGCGCATACAATAAAAACAAATGTTTCATTTTATTATTTCGTAAATTTCTTAAATTTTTTTTGTTCACGACTGCCTCGGTCCGCCGTGCGATGCCTTATCACCTGGCCGTATCTGCATCAAGTGAATGCGTTTTCGCCTCTCATTAGCAAATGAAAACATTCGTTCAGCGTAGAGTTATGGACGTTCATAAAAATTTTAAGGCACAAAAAATTTTTGAAAAATGTAAGGGTGCTATAGGCAGGCGAGCCACAGACACACATGTTTAAATAATATTTAAAACACGCCCAAAAAACACAGCCATTGAGAAAGAATATTCTAGAGATTTTTAAGGCCATAAGATGCCCCACATACAGATTTTATACAGACGCCTTTGCCACGCCCATTATTATTCAAATTTTCTTAATTCTAATCGTGGGCTTTTAAATATACAGTAGTTTCGCTATATAAGAAAGTCGATTTTGCCAAGAAATTTTATTCTTATATCAGGTTTTTTCTTATATAACATAAGAACCCGTTTATGAGGAAATTCTTTCTTATAAAAAAAAAACCGTTTATAAGAAAATTTTTTCTTATATAAACTACCGATATTTGAAAATAGGGGTGTTAAATTTTTTATGAAAACTAATATTTCTTATACTTATAAAAAAAATTTCCATACAAAAAGTGTTTTTGGTTTTGGTAAACAGTTTCTTAAAGGCGGGTTTTTCTTATATACGAGTTTCTTATATAGCGAAACTACTGTATGCCCGAATTCTAAATTTCATTGAAAAATTTCGAAAAAGTCTGATTTTGGGGCAGTTTTAGGATTTGTGTGACAGACCCCAGTACTCGAGGTACCCTTAACAATGACCTATCAAAGAAATTTTCGCAGAGGAAGTTAATGGCTACAAAGGAAGCATAAGTGCCAAATTTCAAGTCCCATTTGAATTTCGGGTGTAGGAGACAATTTTCGAAAAACGCCCTTCGGCCACGCCCACTTTTACAATTTTTGGAAATTGAATAACTTGGCTTTAAATATGTTCAATATCAAATTTCATCAAAATATCTTGAAAAACTCCGGTTTTAGAGCAGTTTTTGTGATTTTCGTAATAGACCCTAGTACTGGAGGTACCCCTAAAAATGGTCCATCGGGTCCATTCTCGAACTTGTTCTTACTCATGTCCCAGTAAGCACGCATACCAAATTTTGTCAAGATAGCTCAACTCCTTCGATAAGATAACTGTATACAGACAGACGGACAGACAGACGGTCATGTCTAAATCGAATCTCCTGGTGACGCTGATCATTTCTATAAACATTTTGTATGGTCTATCTCGGCTGGTTCTGGGTGTTACACACAACGCAATATACCGTCGACACGGAGTGTGTCGGGTATTAAAAACTGTATCCTCTTGGGTCCCATATATTGCTGCTGATCCGTTTTTGAAAATATGAAGTCTGGTCTATCCCGGGTAGTTCTTGACTTTACCAACGCACGCACAAACGGAATACACCCTCTCATAGTTTGCTGGCTATTAAAAGCTAAGCTTAAAGAAGTTGCCATAAAAATTGCCGATTGTGGGAACTAAAATTTCCGATTATAATGATTGGACGAAGAAACAAACGCTTTCGAATGATTTAATGACCAAATACTATTTTTAGACACTTTGCATAATCGAATCGAAATTAGTCTCTTTCAGCCGTCGTGTACAGTGATCGAAATAAAATTTAGTGCAGCATTTTTAAGCGATTGATTCGCATATCGGTGGTGCTTAGATCTCGGGAATACCCTTTGAAGGTTAATGCTTTACGGCTTGTCGTGAACGGTTTTCAAAGCGCTATTTTAATTTTAACGACGCAGTTTTATTTATCGATTTATTGGCATTGCCGTTAAAAATTAAAAAAAAAAAAAAAAATCAAAAATGGCACATGAAACGAAATCAATTCATTTGAATTTTTCCAACTTTCTACGAACTCTCTTCAATCAACAAATCTTTAACGCTTCGAGCACAATTGAAAGATTTCTTGAGAATCGCAAGATGACATAGATAGCATATTCAAAAGAGGTTTTAAGATAACATATGTATGTTACTTCCTTATGAAATGAGTGGGAACGAAAGGGTTAATAATTTAATAAGTATTTTTTAATTTGCACCCGTAGTTCCAGCAACTATTCCTACAACTGAATCAGCACATCCAAATTTTATGTGTAATGGTCTAAGAAAATCTCGCCCTTCGGTTCGGCTTACGGGGGCGATATTAACGACTCTTCGATTCGATTCGTTCGATTTGTACCTACTGGGGGTTATTTGTACATCATGGTTAATCATCCGAAGTGATATCATTTGAGATTGGTTTCTCAGATAAACCACATACTATATGCAGATTATTTTGGGGCTGTCTTCTTTCTTGGGAGATACGTAGGTAAATATGCATATGTTTATCTGGATGTATGTATATTTCGTGTGAGAAACCTGATATCTTGACTTTGAATTGTTTGACTGCCTAAAATTAGATTCAGATCGTGATTAAGATTTTTTTAATTACAAGCTTAATATGTTGTTTGTGATTGTAAATTGATGATTGGGGATTTTAAAATGCGACTCATTTCAGTCGCAAGCGCCACGGGACTTTTTCGAATTTCATTTGCAGATTGGAAAGTGGGAATTGTGTCAGATATTGAGAACCAATTTCGTTTTGAGGAATTTCGAAAATCGAAAAAAAAATGTTTCCCTGGTGGTCTGTTTTTTTTTTTTTTTTTAGTAGAAAATAGAACCAGCTCTCTCTCTCTCTCTCTCTCCCTTTCTGTCTCACTCTCTTTCTCTCGCTGTCTGCTTGCTCGTCCTCGGCCTCTCTTTGCTCTCTTGCTCTCTCTTTACTCTCTCTTTACTCTTTCTTTGCTCTCTCTCTTTGTTCTCTCTATGTTCTTTCTTTGCTCTCTCTTTTCTCTCTCTTTGCTCTCTCTTTTACTCTTTCTTTTCTTTCTTTGCTCTCTCTTTATCTCTCTTTGCTCTCTTTGCTCTCTCTTTTGCTCTCTCTTTGCTCTCTCTTTGATCTCTCTTTGCTCTCTCTTTGCTCTCTCTTTGCTCTCTCTTTGCTCTCTCTTTGCTCTCTCTTTGCTCTCTCTTTGCTCTCTCTTTGATCTCTCGTTGCTCTCTCGTTGCTCTCTCGTTGCTCTCTCGTTGCTCTCTCTTTGCTCTCTCTTTGCTCTCTCTTTGCTCTCTCTTTGCTCTCTCTTTGCTCTCTCTTTGCTCTCTCTTTGCTCTCTCTTTGCTCTCTCTTTGCTCTCTCTTTGCTCTCTCTTTGCTCTCTCTTTGCTCTCTCTTTGCTCTCTCTTTGCTCTCTCTTTGCTCTCTCTTTGTTCTCTCTTTGCTCTCTCTTTGCTCTCTCTTTGCTCTCTCTTTGCTCTCTCTTTGCTCTCTCTTTGCTCTCTCTTTGCTCTCTCTTTGCTTCTCGCTTTGCTCTCTCTTTGCTCTCTCTTTGCTCTCTCTTTGCTCTCTCTTTGCTCTCTCTTTGCTCTCTCTTTGCTCTCTCTTTGCTCTCTCTTTGCTCTCTCTTTGCTCTCTCTTTGCTCTCTCTTTGCTCTCTCTTTGTTCTCTCTGCTCTCTCTTTGCTCTCTCTCTCTCTTTGCTCTCTTTTTTGCTCTCACTTTGCTCTCTCTTTTCTCTCTCCTTGCTCTCTCTCGCTCTCACATTGCTTCTCTCATTAGCTATCCCATTAGCGCTCTCTTTAGCTCTCTCACTCGCTTCATTGGAATGATCTTGAATTAGACTTGTACAGCTCTGAAGCAAGTTAAGAACTCACCATATTTTCCAAGCATCGGCTTGTCTCTCTTCCATTCAGTATATCTAGAGGAAAAATGGAAGAACATCTCCCACCAATGCCATTTTTCCAAAAACGAAAACAAAAAAGCTTGTTTTGTAGCATTTTAATTATAAAATTCCCTTCTTTATACTTCATTTATTTTTATCGAATATGCCCTAAATATAATTTTGACCATTTCCACATCATATCAATTAAAATAAAATTTAAATATTTGAAAAGCTTGCTCAATATTCATCTCAATTTATGTCGGAAAAGAGAAGTTAAAACAGTTTTGGAGGCAACGACTATATATCAACCTTTTTAATGTCCTTCATTATGCAGAGTTTATTATGAAAGACGTCAAAGCTGATGATGATGTGATGAGGGTGACGATGATGATGAAACAAACAAACAAACACAAAAACTAAAAATAAGCGATTCCAAATTATTGTTTTTCTTTTTGGAATAAAGTCCAAATTAAGGCAATATCTTCGCTGCTGGACGCTGACCATTTAGGCATGTATTTAAACACGATGCTACACGATGCGTTGACATCGATTTGACAATTTTCTTAGCATGATTTAATGACAATTTTGATTATCACCAAGATAACCTAATATCAGGTCCGTTGTTAGGGTTTCTGGGCGCCGGGGAATTTTAAATAGGGCCTCACGCTAAACGCAGTACAATTCGAAGAGAACTTCTTTGAAATTTCGACTCCTTTCGAGTAGATCGGGCGGCGAAAGGGATTCAGAAACTTGGTCCATGCAGATAAAAAAAAAATACTTTACTGCGCCTCTCCGCTACGCCACGCCTGATCAATATATTCGTTCATTGAGGGGACAACTGCGTTATGTGACGCTTATCAAATTTGATAGAGTTTTTAAGTGCGTGACTTCGAAATGACAATAAAAAATAAATAAATAAAACCGAGAAACCCAATAAAATAATTTCGTCGTAAAACAAAAAAAAATTAATTAATTTTACAAAACAAAAATGTCTAATTAGTCGCTTTGTTCACGCTTAATTATCATATTTGTGTATGTGGCTTTTAGAAGCCTCTTCCCAGCAAACTATATTCGGAATACTCAGAAATTTGAGTCCGAAAAGAGTCAGAAATGTGTAGAAAATCAAAAAAATTTTTAAAATCATTTTGACTTTAAAGTTTAAATTTATGCGCTGTATAGACACATCAAATCCCAGCGGGAAATGTCCCGCGGACATCCCCGATGACGTCCTAGTGACTTCGGAGCCGAAATGCATGCTTTTTCCGGTGACACTTTGTATGACATTTACATAGGAGCTGACAGGGACTTCAGCGGTGACATTATCACCGGAAGATTAGAAAATGTCACTGGTCATGCTAAGGGATGCGATGGCGAAAAAAGCATTTGAGAGCAGCACATTGCTCTTTTCTCTCTAAATGTCAATTTATAGAAACCAGTTTGAAAGCTCTCTTCTTTGCCCTCTCTTTGAATGTTTCGAAAATTTTAAAAAAATCTATTTTTAACAATTTTTGTTCGCCTCTGCCAGGGATCGAACCAGCGATCTTCGGAGCACTCATCCTCTACGCCACTTCATGCTAACGCTGAACTGACGCTAAAGCCTTATTTAAATTTCTGTAGCCAATGAGAGTCAAGCACATGAACAGCATCCCTCCACGATGACATGTCCTCCAAGATGTCATGCATGACAATGTCACCTATATGTCATCGATGACATCATTGGTGACGTTGTCATGCAGGAGATAATTTTCCGCTGGGTTGATGTGTCTATACAAGCTATTACAAACCAAAAACAAAATCCAACCATTTCGATTTGCCAAGGACGCTGTCGATGGGTGAGCACATGGCTAGAAAGCGAATGTTCCGAGGTTCAAATCCCACAAAGGGACAAAGAAGAAATATTTAAAAAAAAATATTTGAAATTATAAATACTTAAAAACCGAGAAGCATACGATTAAAAATATAACTCAAAATCGTTGTCTTTTTAAACTCATAAATATGAGTGCGGATGGAGTCATATATGACTCCAATATGGGCTCGATTCGGTATATGATTCAGACTCATATCGGACGACCATCGCAAGAAGAGGAATCACGTTCATTTTGAACACCTAAATGAGCTTCTTAGACCGAATAAGGATTCATAAATGACTCATCTAGGATTCCAAATGTTTGCTGGGTTGTGTAAAACAATATCAAGTCCCATGTTTCTCAGGAGTCCAACAATTTGTTGTTCGTCTTTTGTTTTTTTCTTTTACTATCACATATCAAAATCTCAGCTGGACACGTTGTAGAAGTCTCGAACATTGGCACTCAAGAAAAAAAAAAAAAATAAATAAATAAACTCACATGACTCCGCTGTGGCTTCACCTCTCTGCCCATATTAAAACTATCGTCACCTAAACGTTATTGCCATCATGCTGAAGCGTCGTCGTTGCCATATTCTGTTTAATGGTTTACTTAACCCTATTGTACCGTCGAGGAAGCCTTTCTTCTGCCCTCCTCTGCTCCGAATCTCTGACAATTTTTATGCCAGGCTTTAGACAAACATAACATACATACATACATATGCAGCTCGTTTCCTTATTCGCAGCGACAGTCGAAGGCGAAGTTAGCTATTTTTAATGACTTAATTTACGTTTGCAATGGGTTCCACCTTCGTTTATTGTCATTTTCCATACTGTAGCGCTCACATTTCGTAGCCTATAGAGTAGTGCCCCCAAAGCCTGACTGCCTCAATCAGTCTCAAAATCAATGGCTCCGATCTTCGAGCCTAAGTAGAGAGCCTTTCGTGTGCTCATTCGTCGTTACAACTTTACTGCCATCGTTTGTGTCTTTATTATTCTTATAATTGGACGATTTCCTTTGGAGACTTTATTTTCGAAATTTCCCTTTGAGGTTGAAGAGCCTCGTTGTGGGTGCCGTTGAGCAGCTAGCGTCATTAATTTGCTAGCTTGATTAATTTATTGCGACTAAGTCGTGCATTTTATGAGAGACACTTTAAGAGCCGAATTAGATTCGAAAATGATACGGAAAACGAATCGGCGTGGAAGGCAAATATTTTGAACAGCCTGTGTATAACTGATTTCTAGTGGAATACCTCCAGGTTTTTTTTTGGTTAAATTCTTATAAGCTATAAACAATTCTTCTTCTCGTCTTTCCACTCACTTGCCCGTCTACTTAACGATCCTCAATCGTTTTCAACGCTCATTTCGTGCTTCCTCGTTATAATTGCACCAATTTAAGTAAACCAATAATCATTAAATTTCGGCAACATTTTAATTAACCACTTAATGCTAAACAAATAATTTCAAAAATTCCGTTCAGGGGGAAAAAAACCCTCAAAAGATAATAAAAAAAAAATTATAATAAAAACTTTCCACCGCAGCAAATTGAAACTGAAAATTGAGGAAAAATTGGAAAAAGGAAAATAGTTGTCAAATGGCATGACTTGACGAATGTGCAGACGGACAACAGGCGTCGTCAAAAAAAAAAAAAAAAAATGCGAAGAAAAAGTAGACTTTTATGTTTTGATAACCTTTAAAATAGTAGCACTTGTGTTTATTTAATTTTTTGTTGAGAAAATAAAAACGAAATTTTCTCATTTTTCCCGCTTTTTTCATTTCCAAAGGACCTTTTTCCCTCTTTTGACCTTTTATGATTTTTGCTTGTTCTTGTTAAAGTCAAGAAGTTGATTGGACAAAATTTTCAAAATTCGTTTGTTATTTTTCGTTTAGAGATAAAGATCTTCGCTGAGTTCCGCTCCGGATATTCCATCCACTTATCTTGGTAGCCGCCCTCAAGCAAATGGTTAGAAAATATTTATTTTTTTTTTTTAACTTTCTGGCTAGAATTAACAAGCGTAAAATTAAGTAATTAGGTATTAAAACGAAAATGATTGATTGATGAAATGCATTCTTGAGAGGTCTATTTGGATTATTTCTCATAATTGGAAAGCGTTTTTCGATGTGCTGCGGGAAAATGCATTTGAATTGCTAAGGGTTTTAAAGAATTTCTATCTTCTTTCGTCTTGAAGAGAACTCTAGTAGTTCGTTACCTTGGGTCATTATTGTTATTTCAAAGAAAAGCTAACTGACTTTAATAGTTTCATAGGTAGGTTAGGTACCATTAAGAACTTTAAAGACTTAAAAAGAAGACAGACGAATTCTATCGATGAAGATACCTCATTGGGATCAGTCAAAGTCGTCAGATTGCTGGTGATGTTTTGTGTAATGTTTGTGATACATTTTCAAATGGTCTATATATCTATACTTTTTCGCGAAAATTTCTTATGATATAAAAACTTAATTTTTCTGTATGCTGTATGGTCAAAAGACTGATTTATTATATCTCTTTATGGCATATGCAACTCTTTGCATATGCGACTGTGTCTAAGCTAAAATCTACTTATGGTCCTTAGTCAGCTACGTTGATTGCATATTATCGAGAAGGCAGTTTTGGGTGTCATGACCAAAAACTGTGAAGGAGAATAGAATTTGACAACCTTGCCTTAAAGCAAAAAATTAGGATCTTTCAAACTTTACTCTCTGAGTCAATATTTGTAGCTCTTATAAGCTGATAGCCTGATAGAAAAAAGTAACACCGCTTAGACTAAGCGGCTGGTTCTGGGGGTTCGAATTCCCTAGAAATAGGAGAAATCATAATAAAACACGAGCAATCAGTCATGAGAGTTTTGTAATACTTAAACGTTCTCCCGAAAAATCTTTCTGCTCTCGCGTCGTTCATTCAAATTCAGAACTTCATCTAGTTTCCTACACCTATAGCTGCAGCTGTTATAATCTTGACGAAAATCAGCTCCTCAGACCCATAAAATTGATCGTGTCCCGGCTGGAAATTCTATCTCGGCGACAGCTAGGCCCTATCTAGTTTATATCTTGGGCTTAGATAGTAAAGTCTAGCAAGCGGCTTCCTAGTTTGTTAATGCTTCGGCTAGCTAGCGCCCGGCTAGAGTTCTCAATCTGGGCTTTAACTAAAGAAAACTAGCTAGGCCCTGTCTAGATTATTCTAGTCATCGCCCCTATAGGGGCGGTTCTAGCTAGGCGCTAGCTAGCGCCAGGCTAGATTTATCTATTCGGGCAAATCCAGCTAGGTGCAAGCTAGGCCCTAGCTAGTAACTGGATTTCTCTAGGCAATTTCCAGCCGGGGTACAATATTTTATTAATTTATTCTAAGTGGAAAAAAATTCAAGTTTCTTGAAGATATTTTAAATAATTTTAGTCATAACTAGAGCTCGGATTTTGAATATGTAAAAAATGAAAAAAAAATTCAAAAAAATATTCAAAAAATATTCAAAAAAATTAAAAAAAAAATGCAAAAAAATACATAAAGTATTCAAAAATATTCAAAAAAAATTTAAAAAAAAATGCAAAAATATTCAAAAAATATTCCAAAAAAATTTTTTTAATGCAAAAAGTGTTCCAAAAATTAAACAATTATTCGAAACAAGAAAAACAAGTAAGGGTGTTATAGTCAGCTGAGCCTGACAATGTTTAACGCCATAATTGGTCCCATATACCGACTTTTGTTAAATTTCTTTATGAAACCCGCCCCTTTGCCACGCGTATTTTTATGTACTTATATTATATTATTATATTATATTATATTATATATATATTATATTATATATGCGTTTAGGCACTTAAAATTTGCGCACGGTCTCCACCTTTCTAAATTAGGTCTATGCGTTCAGCTATCTTATACGGTAATTGAGTTGTGGCCCTAAATATGGGGCAAAGTAGAGAAAATTGACTTTTTTCACATTTTGGGCCATATCTTGAAAACGCTACTTTAATCCATTAAACCAATGACCTTTTTGGAATGAGGGAGCCCTAAGCTAACATAAAATAACCATTAGAAAAAAAGTGTATGAAAAAAAATTTTTTTGTAGCATTGTGTAATGAACCTATCACAAAATTTTTTGGAGACGATGTTTATGGCTGCAAAGGAAGCATAAGTGCCAACTTTCGTTCCAGTTCCATTTGAATTTCGGGTGCAGGAGGCAATTTTCAAAAAACGGCCTTCGGCGTATAAAAACCCAAGTAAGAGAGCTAAAGTCGGTCCGACAATGGCATTCGCAGCTTCCCAGTCTTTTATTCTGTAGTAAATCGAAAACAACTACCGTATATGCGGCCTTCAACAACGACCAAAAACTTGTTGTTTATGGCACGAAGCCACTTTGAATTAGTTTCCCCTCTTTAGGCATTTTGAAAAAATAAGTTCGATTTAGCATGCCTATTTAAATTTTGAATTGTCAAATTAAAAAAAAAAGCCTACTTCAGTGACTAAAATATTCAAAAAGAACAGTCAAATGCAAAATAATTCAAAAAAATGCAAAATATTCAAAATCCGAGCTCTAGTCATAACATTCAAATACTACCATCAAAAGTATAACAGATAAATATTAAGATTCCAGATTCGCTAACAACGGGATTTTTACGGAAGTTTAACTTAACTCAATTCCATTCAATATCGTATAAAAAATACTAACGTCCCCAATGTCGCCTTTAGCACTATCAGTGCTCTGGGTGAGATTTCTTCGGCGCCCCTGCAACTGCATTTTAGGAAATTCACCAGAATGTTTAAAAACTCCCCTTTATATCCGACGGCGTGGGCGGTTGCCCAACAGTGCCCTACGCAAACGCTGCTGCTGATCGTCCCGCGTTGATTCGTTTCTCTACGGGGTATTTGGGGATTCAAAAAATTCTCACCGATTCGAGATCTCTTGATGAACCCTATGCATTCTTAAGAAGTTCTAGCTCTGAGGAAATCGCCACCTTTCTCTCTACCTACCCTCCACCCTTAAGAAATAAAAGTATTGAAATGACAGCAATAATAGAAATTAAGTTTAAAAAAAAATCCCCTTCCAATAATTCCTTCGCACAGGCCGGATTAATTCGCATTCCAATCTTCTTTCTTACGATTTTTTTTTGAAGCATTCAAACCAGTTTACCCGAAGTTTCGAAAGCCCAAAAAATAAAAATCCCACATCATATCCGCTTGATCTAAAAAACGAACTCGTGTTTAAAATTGCTCATCAGCGCTTTGTGCAAAATCTAATTTGTTTAATTGCAAATTAGCGAGAGGAAAAAACAAAATGTTATTGTATGTATAATGGGACATTTAAAATGAAATACTGCCCTGCATTGCGATGTAAGTTGTCACCTTGTGAATTTGAAAGCGTCGACGCCACACCTCGTCGTTTTTGGATTCCCCCATTTGAAACCAAAGCTGTTCGCCCTAACGGTGCTTTCAAATTCAAATACAATTTCAATTCCGTTTTCAATTTCAGCGTCAATTAAAATTTCGAAAGCCACATTAGGCAGGCTTATCGCTCCCCGAAGATCAACGAAATATTTGAACTGAAATTGAAATTTATTTCACTCTCAAAGACCCGCAAGTCGGGGGCACCTACAAGTAGAGCCCCAAAATGCGGACACATTATCCACGCATACGAGCGGCGGCGGCATTCCGCTTAAAGGTCGTTCATTTCGAACTATTCGCGGTCTGGTTTTATTTTTGTTTGACTTCGCTTTTGTTTTTTTGTTCGGTTTTGTTTTTTTTTTGTTTTGCTTTGTTTTGTTTTGCTTACCTCTTCAATGTTGATTCATAGTTGGCCGATCATAAATCATACGGATTTGCGACATT
The DNA here is from genome assembly GCA_020466095.1 of Chlorops oryzae. Lineage (NCBI taxonomy): Eukaryota > Metazoa > Arthropoda > Insecta > Diptera > Chloropidae > Chlorops > Chlorops oryzae. The sequence continues at coordinate 14,570,149 of CM035807.1, read as the reverse complement.
ATCGCGCTAATAACATCAAATTTGTGATTGTGTGGATTTGGTTAACAAAATAGCAGCGACGCGGCGCGATCGTATCGAGGAAACAGGTAAAAAAAAAACACACACACACACACAAGAGAACCTCGCAGAAAAGACCAAATGAGAAAGCTGAGTGAATTAACTAAATGAATCATTGGATGAATGGTTGACTGACGGACTGATTGTCGAACGGATTGATATCGCTGTTATGGTCTTGAATCGGATTTTATTTAAATTATCATCTCGACTATACATCCAACTGACACTGCCGCCGCCGACCGCCACCGCCACCGCCGCCAAAACAACAACACCCCAACGCAATTGGCATCAACAAATGATGTCTGACGCTCTCGTCGACATAAAGCCTGACGTTAATTGAAATTAATATTAATTCAATTAATATAACCGATATGAAATATGATAATTACCTTTGGATCTTAATGGTTTTGGGATGAGATTTTGACTGCTCGAAGTGAGGTTATTCCGCTCAGAGGAGGTTATGAGATTTTTTGGATGAAAAAAAAAAAATTCAAAATGAGTTCCGCCCTTAAAAGATAAATTTTTGAGGAACCCATATCATATCTTGGCTGTTTTATTTTGAACATATTGTCCACACTCCTGGCCCAGTTTGTGTCGAAAATTTGACGAGTCAAAATCACGAATGAACATGTGGCAATTTAGACAATTTTTCTCTGTTTTATTCAGGAGATTTTTGTTCCGTTGGTCTACTGCTCCAAAGCGGCAAAAAATCTAGAGTTTTTCGAAGGAAATTTGTGCTCTCTCGCTACACAAGCCCTGGTGACAATCTGGCTTCAGTTTTGAGATGGGTGATATTTGAAAAAGCATGAACTTCGATGATATCAATGAAAATCGGTATTGAGACATATCTATCGCGATAATATATCGTTGTATGGATCTATCGAAAGTTTTTATTTTATATGTTTTGTTTAAAAAAAAAAATTTTATAAGCATATTAGTGATATTATTATTAGTTTGTGTATAAAAAAATAGGCCTCTCACACCTACCTTATGGTTTTATATACCAAACGAGTTATCCTAAAATTTCGTTCCTCAACATATAGCAGTTATTATCGATTTTATGTTTATCGATATTAAACATTTTGAGGCCTTTTACACTCTTCAATTATTGACGCCAATTCCCTCTTTTTGGGATAGTAAAGCGCGGGAAATTTGAGAAAAAATGAGCGTTTTTTGGTTGCACGTACTCGATAGATCGTCTTTCGTTGATGTAACTCTAAAAGCAAATAAAAATAAGAATAGACAGTCAATAATTGACTAGTGTAAAAGGCTATATTGCTTCCAAGATTCCGTCCCGATGTTTCGAAATTATCGATATTTCTATGAATCTATATATTCCGTCTATATCTAGCTTAGTTTGAACTGAAAGGCCAGAAAAAATAAGATTTGCAGTATTCAATTTTTTCTTCTTCTTATTTTAACCCTTTATAGCTACGAACCCATATGTGCTTTCTGCCAAAAAAAAAAAAAAAAAAAAAAACCTACTTTTTTATGATCGAAAACGATATAGGTACATATGTATAATTACTTTTGATGTGTTAATAAAACCATTTTCGGCAAAAAAAAAAATTTCACGGAAAGAATTATTTTCTCAAAATCAGTACAAACTAATAAAATCTTGGCTTGATTTGGCAGCAAGAAAATTTTTACTGATTTGAAGAATATATTTTATTAAACATCAAAAAGTAAATACTTATTTACAAAAACAATTGCATGTATTAAGTCTTATTGTATGCATATGCGTACAGAGAGTTGTTTTTGCAATTTAACTGTGAAAGTATTCGAGCTAAACTTCTCTTTTCTTTGATAGCGAATCAACAGATTCCTATTTTTGTTGCATTTTTTGGTCCCATTTCGGTGACTCTTTTCTGCGACGAAAGTTTATTTCTAGAAGAACAATAATTAATTCATTAATGTGAAATCTATGTTTCAAGCTATGCTTGAGAAAGGCATCCATAAGCGACTATTTGCTGACGTACGTTTCGACCTGCCGTCTGGGGTCTCATCAGAGCAATTTTTACGGATTGGCTGACTACTGAGTCAAATTTCGGTTTGCGTATTTAAACTACCTATGACTGCAATTCAAACCCTTGAATTTAGCATCAGAAATGACTTCTAATGGGAGATCTTACTATGTGTTTTTAGTCAATAAACATTTTTTACTGATATCAGTAAAATCTATTTACTGATTTTTAGCAAAAGTTGTACTTTGGGTACATACTTTGGTATTGAATTAATAATAATGTATACTTTTTGACAGTTAATAAAATATTTTATTGATTCAATACAAGACAATTCTTTCCGTGTTGTTAACACTTATTTACTATACTTATTATCAGGGCCCGGATTTCAATGACATGCCATCTTTTTTCTATGATTAGGAAAACCTTGCTCCATAGGTTTTTTGTGCCATATGTGGACCCTAGACTCCGAAAATGAAAAGTTTTTAGGTCATTTTTTTGGTCATTTTTTGGGGTTTTTTCGTTTTGATTTTCTCCGATTTTGTTTTTTGATTTTGTTTTTTTAAAGTTTGAGGTAATTTTCTCGGCACATTGTCAAACTGTTGAGTATTTTTGATAATTTTTATTAGTATGTATGAACCTCTGTTCTGCCGTCACATGATTTTTTATACAAAAGTATAATTGTCTTTTTACGTCGGTAATTTTTTGTATTCCCTGTACTCTCACTACTATGCCAATCCCCTCTTGTGGCACACGACAAAGCTCTGACAGTTATTTTTTCTGAAGAGAAACTCCTGAAGACCCAAATTATCATTTCGTATCACGCATATCTTCGAGTTCTCTGATCCAGTTAGAGAAAATTCATGCAATTCAGACACTGACTTTCCTAAAGATAGGTAACTAGTTCGCAATGAATAGATACAGGCCACATCTGGAACTCCAAGGCTCGCCTTCTCACAATTCAGTCTTAAGCTCATACCAATTAACTCTCAAGAAAGATTAAGAAATCCTTAAGATTACAGAGCAAATTCACGACGGCAATGGCTTTTTCATTAACCACGGCCCAGCCAAAAAAAAAATAATAAAATTAAATTAAAAACAAAGACAACAACAACAACACCGATAAAAAAACAACAACGAAAACTCAGCACGACAGTTCGCATAAATGTTAAAGTCGACAACTTAATTTGTAGACGATATTAGTTAGAATTTAAGTAACGAGCAATTAATGTTGGTCCCCCCCGACTGTGGATGACAACTGGTCAGGGCTCGGTGGTGAGCGGAGGTGTGGGCTGGCAAGAAGGCCAAGCAGCCAGTCAAGCACATAGACACTTAAGCTTACGCTCTAACTTGAACCACTCAATCTGTGACTGAGTGCGGAAGGTGGACCTCTCGCTGGACTTTGGTTGACTCTGGTGGACCCAGCAGGTAGTAGTTGGGCAATGAACGGACAATTTTGTTCGCTCTAAGGCGCGTTCGTTGGTTGTTTTTCTTTTCTTTTCTTTTCTTATTTTTTATTTTTTTTTTACGTTATTTAAAAGGGGGTGATTACGTTATTTATTGGGATCTAAGTGATTTCCGATGAGATGCTACACAAGATTAAGGCATTAAACACAGCAGGTGGGAGCAGCGAAAGAGGATCTTCACAACCAACGAACCCAAGTCCATCGATATGAAATGAGTTTAAATAGCTAAGAAAGATACACTCTCTCTTATGTTGTTGTTGTTGCTTGTTAGTTGTAAGTTGAATTAGTTGTTGTTGTTGTTGTTGTTGTTGTTGTTGCTGTTTGTTACCTGTTGCTAGCGATTAATTTTGTTCGCGCGTCAGGTGAGAAGATGCACGAGAGCAATAGCAAACAACAGAGCGACCACAATCAGGACGTGATTAAGTGCTTCGAGCATAATTTCAATGCTATTTTATTTATTATATCTTTTTTTTAAATACTTTTTTTTGTGATATCATTAGCCCAAGGAAAGTTGATTACAAGTTGCTGCAAATAAGCCAAAAAAAAAAAAAAAAAAAAACAATAAGGAAAACGAAGATGGAAAAGACTGCTTCAGATCAGAGCGAGAATTGCCCTCAGTTGAAGCAGAAATTATGTCTTTGAGACGATTCCATTTGACTTCCTCATGCAGAGTTGTCAACATGAATTTCCGAAATACCTACTCTTGATATAGGTTTTTTTTTTTTGGAATTTATGTTTCAACCTGTTCCATCAAATCAACATAAATGAAGCTCACCTTAACGTCTTAGCGTTACCTTATTAAATTGTTATAAATTTCTTTTGTCGTTTTTTTTTTTTTTTTTTTTTTTTTTTTTTTTTTTTTTTTTTTTAATAAGCTCGACCTCTTCTCGACTGCGATAAGGCCTTACGATTGCCCGTATTGCTCAGTCAGCATAATTAAAAAACGTTAAATATGACGATTAAAAATACATAAACATTGTAATTTATATAAACTCTTTTACATATCATTGATAAGCTCTCTTAACGGTCCACGCAATTTTTGTTTTAAGGGCGCCACAATTCAGCGCGAGATTTCGATCTCGTTTCAAGTTCGACTTTGAACCGGAATTTTTCGTTCAAATTTGACAGACTGTGATAAAATGAAAATGTTCATTTTATTAAACGAAATGTTGTAATTTACATGCTATGCTAAATTAAAAACAAAAGAGAGAGATATTGAAATAAATGACGATATTAAGCTGAGATGATCTTGTATTTTGGGATTTTAGCAAGACATTTAAATATGAAATGACGTCTTTCTGACGCGTGAAAGTAATTTGTAGCTTCATTAACGAAGAATTTAGAGAGCGAGAATAAAAAAAAAAATAAATAAATAAACAATTATGAAGATGTTTTTGTACATGTCAACGTTCTGACGGATGATTTAGTTCAGGGATATTACTTACCAATCTGAGTCTAAATGATCCTTTAAAATGATTACACTATTTTTTATTTAATTATTTTTGGTCGAATAAGATAATATGATTTCGTAATATGAAATTTCATTTTTATAGAATTATTCTATTAATGAAGCGAATAGTATTTGAGCTCAATATGCAGACCAATTTGATTCCAATAGACTTGATATGATTCAATAAGAATTTCATATGATTTAATAGAATCCCAATAGATTCTTCTTCTATACTGATTGACAGTTCATTTGAGCTCTATTCTTAAGGCCTGCAAATGAGTCCACCATTGCCTTCGACTGATGGTAACTAAGAACTCAATGTCCCATTTAATTGAATGTCCATACAAACTGCTTCTGCGTGATTGAGTGTCGGCCTCTCGTTGTCCTGAACCAATTCCTTCTGATTAATCCTGCTTAGTCCGTATTAGCTCCTTTTCGTTACTGTACCAAGCTGTCCTTATTTGATCTCAGGACGTGTCCATGCCAGCTTAGCCTTGTTTCCCAATAATTAGAGAAACTCCGTAGCGGATTCAAATGTCTAATGAAATTATGTAGCTCATATAAGTCTAATTTTTATCTGACACAAAGTTCATGATGAGATTAATATGAGCTCTAAATTGACTAAATATTTTATCAATATTTGCACTAATTGAGTCAAATATGAGCTCGTTATGAGCGGAATTCAAAGCCAGCATGAGTTCAATTTGAAAAAAATATGATTTTAATACGAATTTAATATGAATTCAATATGAGGTCTACACCGAGAGAAAAAGGTAGTTATATTAACTGAAAAAGCAGGTTAAAATAACCGAGTTCACCGTTAGTTGTTAACTTATGTACAGTAGCGGTCAACTCAACAGTACAAACACAGTCAATAAGGATATAACTACCTGATGGTTGATATAACTGTCTCGCGGTTAAATCAACTGTCACCAGCGACTGGAAAAAAAAAATGTATATTTTGCTTTGGCTTTTTTTTTATCTTCTATTATTAATATTTTTTTTTTATTAAATTATTATATTTGTTCTTTATTTATTTGTTTCTATTTAAATCTTTTTCTCTTTAATCTCTTTAAATTTTCTCGCCTCGGCCGAGCCTTGAACCGCTGACCTCGACTTCGCTGGGCGAACGTCTTAACCATAACGCTAAACGAACGAATTTAATTTGTTGGTCAAAATGCTCACTTGAGTTTATGGTTGCTCAAGTTTTGGGGAACGTGCTTAAGGAAATGTTTCACTCCCAAAATTTTTTACTTGAAAATGAACCATTAAAAAAAAAAATTAAATAAATTAAAACCTTAAAAATTTAGGAGAAAATTTTTGTCTTCCAAAACAACTACACTCTGAGCAAAAAAAAAAACTGTAATTAAAAAAAAAAATCAGAAAAATTCCCGCCGCCAGCAGGGATAGAACCCCGAAGCTCACGACTGTCGAGTCACAGTTTAAATCACTGAGCTATCGAAACCTCCGGATAAGGTTGATCAGAATGCGAACTTATACGTCTAAGTGAACGAAAGCGATTTAGAACATAAAAAGTAACTGTTTTTCAACTGTTCATTTGACTGCCTTTTTCAGTGCATTTAACGCGGAATACAGTTTATTTGACCACTCTTACTTTAACTGTTCTAAGTAGTTGATTTAACTGTTGTTATTTCTCTCGGTGTACTTGAATTCCGAATGAGTTCATTATGAGCTCAATTTGAATTCAATGGGAGCCCAATATGAGCTCAATAAGATCTGAAAATAACCTCAATGTGGGTTTTTTTTTTACTAAATATAGAAAGTCAAATCAGTCGTGATCGAATAATTACCACAAAATTAGGGAACATCAAATCGAATGGAACTGAACTGAGACTCATATGAGTCTCATTTTTCTCTCAGAATTAATTTTTTTAATCGTTAATTAAATTCTTAATGGCTCTTTTGATGGTTTATTTTTATAAATTGTTTGTATTTAACTGTTTTTTAATGACATTATAAGTATATTCACTTATATATTTTTTAAAATATATTTTATTTGTTTTCTTAAAGTTTTTTAATACAACTCGTTTATGGTCAATTGGTTGTTATTAAGTATTTTTTTTTTTATTGATATATTAATTTATTTTCCGATCACTTTTTGTTCTTTAATTATCTATTTTATCACATTTCTTTTGTTGTTTATTGAACGCCTAATGCCATTTTGTTATAAATGAATCCAATCACAAGCACATAAAAGTCGACTGGCTTCAACGTCATAGCGCGTCCTGGTCGATGGCTATAATTAATTGATTAAATCTTTTTTGCAAGTTCAACAGAGATCACGTAAGATCGTATTTCACATAAATGAGCAAATATTTTGCATAATTTGGTAGGAAGGAAGAAAGAGGGCGGTGTAGTCGAAATGAAGGAAGAGCGAGCGAGCGAGCGCACGCAACCCATGAGAATCGTAAGGTGCCAGTATGCATGATAACTTTGAACACTTGCCAAGACATGCTAACTAAATAAGACGCTAGCAATGACCATTATTACCACCTATGGACATGATGACGACGATGACGATCATCGGATGTCTTAAGCCACGCTTGCGCCGCATGTGGCAAACAACGAACGTACGATCACAGACATACAAACATACATATGAAGGTGCATACAAATGCATTTGGTTAGTCACTCACTTCGAGTCGCACGTCGCGTCGCGATAATCCATAGTCAAGCTAAATCGCATATCTTTATGGAATTTAAGAATTTTTAAGCGATTTAATTTGATTCTCTCTCTCTCTATCTGCTGTTGCTGCTGGCTTCCTCGGCGTCTCCTCCTTCAACAACTCCTCCATTACTAACTAAACGCTTTATGAGAGTTCTCGGCAAGTATCATGTAACGCACGAAACTGGGTGTTTATGGTGATTTAGTCAGTTATGTGGATCGTAAACATTTTTGATAGCTAAATTCAAATAAACGACAGATAAGAGCGGCGGCGACGGCGACGGCGGCGTCATCGTCGTTGCACGTCCTGTCCAACGTGATCTTGCGAGTGGTTTTTGCCGTCTTTTTTACTCTCTCTCCCCCCTTGTGTTCACCAGCTCAAACGAGCGCGCTTAGCATGGTCAAAAGGAAGGAGAAACTGCTTGGAGCTGTTGTAGAAAGTTTAATACTGGGTCTGCAATGACAGTCCGGATTTTTTTTTTTGTGGTTTAATTCATTAATGCTTTCTCAGTTCTTCTCCTTTTTCTCTCATCGAATGCGAGAAAATATCAAATTACGCTTAACGTTGTAATATATTTAAAGTTAATGACAATTTTAATAAAGAATAATATTGTGTGGATTAGCTTTAAGCAAGCGATGGTGTGAGAGAGTGGAAGAGAGAGAGAGATGGGGAGAAAGAGTTAAGAGTTTTTCAGCTATTTACGAGGGTTCGTTAATAAGTTTGCCGGTGATCGTTTAGACTTCTCTTTCGATCAGTCAAAATAAATCGGCTTAAAAAATGCGCAATTTGAATTTTACGACACAAAAAGTTCCATATAACTAAAATATGCTATATTTGGACCGTTTACTTTGAAAGTGGTGTAATTTCATTTTTCTATTTCGAGATATTAAGTGGTTCATGTCCATTACCCAGCACCCGCCACCACTGCGAAGTCTTTAGAATGGGTAGCTTAACACAAATACAAAAACTAAATTAACCCACGGCCTTTAATTTTCCCTCAAAGCAGCGCAGAACCGGAGAATAGAAAAATAGAGTTACACCACTTCCAAAATAAACGGTCCATTTATGAGCTGTCTTTAAAACTCACCTTGATTTATGGTAAGTTTTCAAAAGTTTGGAAAAATAGCTTATAGCAAGCATTTAGCTCAAATATTGTTTTTCTAGAATTTAAAAGGAATTTTAGGAATCATAAAAAGCTCATATTGAGCTCATCTTGACATCAAATGACCACTGAAATCTCTAAATAGATCATTCAAAATAGATTTAAATGGGTCATTTGAAAAACCTCCTAAGTCAAATTTATTCCAACATTCATTTATACGCTAAAAATGGTCCCTTAAAGGTAGATGCGTATTTTGGGAAAAGAAAACGTAAGCTAAAATATTCCTTCCTCCTTAATACTGAGTAAAGGATAAAAAAGTGAACATCGAATCATTTCTTGAAGCTTTGAATATTTGAATGGGTAAAACGGAGGTAATAAAGATTTTCTCCTAAATTTTCTTCCAAAGATACTTCCATATTATCCCAGCGGCAAATGTCCCGCTGACATCATCGATGAAGTCACGGTGACTTTGGATCCGGTATGCATGACAATTCATATGGCACTTTGTATGACATTTGTACAGGAGTTGGACAGTGAATTCACCGGTGACATTGTCATGCTAGGGGGTGCGATGGGGAAAAAAGCATTTGAGAGCAGCACATTGCTCTTTTCTCTCTAAATGTCAATTTATAGAAACCAGTTTTAATAACAATCTCTTCTTTGTCCTCTCTTTAGATATTTCGCAATTTAAAAAAAATCATATTTTTAAGAATTTTTGTTTGCCTCAGCCAGGGATCGAACCCGCGATCTTCGGATTATGAGTCGAGCACTCATCATCTACGCCACTTCATGCTAACGTTGAACTGACGCTAAAACCTTATTTAAATTTCAATAGCCAATGAGATTCAAGCATCCAAGATGTCATGCATGACAATGTCACCTGTATGTCATCGATGACATCACTGATGACATTGTCATGCAGGAGATAATTTTCCGCTGGGATTCTCTATTGTTAAAAACCTTTCACGTTTTAAATGAAAACTTTTTTGAACAACCCTCGTAATTGTTGCACTACTAACGTTTGTCGACATTTAGTTTTATTTAGTTGGTAAATTGGCTCATAACGCGGACAATATGACCGGGAACTATTTATATTATGGGCTCCAAAGTAAATTGAATGACATCAAGCCTGGCCTAGACTCGCCTGTTGTGTGTGTGTGTGTGTGCACGTGCGCGCGTGTGTAGGCCGTCAATGAGGGCGTATATATAATGTGTTAACTAATCTTTGGCATGTTACTGTCATGATATACCTTTTCGAAGACAATATAAAACGCATAAATATCATAGACCGAGAGGAGGGAAATAGATCCATATCAGCCTTGTGTCAACAGAGCATTTTAAAGAAAAATATTTTCTTTAAATTTCCTGTTGCCAGCTCATAAACCAATTCACACAATTCGCTATTGAAATGAACTCAGATCAGATTTCAATTGTTGGAAATTTCGATAAAAAAAAAATATTTCATTTCATTTATTTATTTATTCAACTATTGAAAAAGAAATTGCAAAAGTTTTGGAAAAAAAGGGTCTGTTAAATAAAAATTTTTGCCTTTCCGGCAAAAGGTGTTCAACCACAAGAAATGGTTACATTAAATAAAATCCTTAAAGAAAACACACACACAAAAAAAATAGGAGAGCATGAGAGGAAGCGAGATAAATTTCGTCCCTTTGGAACTGAAAGGAGTCATCTGGATTTTCGCACAGCAGTTAAATTTCAACCCTAATATCATATCATATCCTAATCTTGTTTGCTGTAACTAGTCAAAGTAACAAGGTCCCGCGTAAGCCGAACACAATAAGAACCTAACAGGATTACAAACAGAGCCTCGATAGCTTATGGCTTAACTTTCAAATCTTGTTACTCACTCAATTGTTTAATATTTTTTTTTTCTCTTTTCTTTTTTATTACTGTCTTCTGCTTCAAAGATTAAGTCATAATTTTTGGAAAGAGTTGAATGATTGTACTAAGTTTCTGGGACCTTTGAAATTTCCATAATTTTTCTCTTCGTCATTGTTTGATCTGGAATGCTATCCTTTAACACAGTTGGAAGTCCTAAGGAAATTTCACTTTGTATATGCCAATAGTTAAATAGGAAAGAGTTACCAACTCTCTCTCTCTCTCTCTCTCTCTCTCTCTCTCTCTCTCTCTCTCTGTCTCTCTCTTGCTCTTTGTCTCCTCATGTAACTTGTCATCCTTTTGACTTATGCCTTTTGTCAGTTTGAAGTCTTAAAAATCCAAAGTATTGTCCATTGCCATCGACTTTGGCATGTGCCTTTGACTATTTTGCATATATACTTACCTACATACCTATATATATGTAGGAGTATATGATTTGTGTGGGCTTGTCCTGAGGAAAAAGGATCAAAACTCTTATTTAATAAACGAGTAATGGGCATCATAATAATTTTCCAATGAACTTCGCACGGCATGTGGTGAGGATGGCTGCATTATTCTATATAGATTTCCGTTCAGTTTTAGCATACACCGCAGGGTTCCTGCCCACCTTACTGCTTGAAATTGATCTTTCCCGTATACTGGGAATGGATGCATATAATATATGTATGTATATGTTTGCAATATTTGAGTTAAAGGTCCTCTTTATTATTGTGTTTCTTTCTCGAGGAGGCGTTGTCCAAATTTAATTAATACGTTCGCTTTGACTCGTCTTTGATTCCATTTGTTCATTTGTCCTTCTTTATTTCATTTTCTTACTCTTTTGGTTTACTGCTAATTTTGTGTGTCTTTGTTTGGGTCATATCTTACTAATTTTTTTTTTTTTTTTGGTCTTTGGTTTCGGTTTTGGTTTTTTCTAAATTTTTCTTTCTTCAAAAATGGAGGCGTAGAAACTGATGATTAGAGTTTCCTAAAAATGTCTAAAAGCGTAGATTTTCGCTTTCAGTTTTTCCTTTATTTTTTGTATATACTTATTTATGTGTGTATTGAGTATTGTTCTGCCCCTCTCTTCGGACTGTGGTCTTTTCATCAGTCCTCTATTCTAAAATGTTCGCTTAAATGCTGCAGAACTACGCTCAGCGAAAGCTGCCTATATCAGATGTAAATTAAGTACTTGCCCATTAAGGACAAGCAACCCTGCAGTAATTTGCAACTACCCTCCAGCTATTCTCTGACTAGTCACAAAAATACCTGGACTACTCCCGACGCATGCTTTAAAGTTTAAACTGTCTTTAACATTGAGCTGTCATTGGAAAAATAATCACTCCCACATTTAACTACTCCACAAGTAGACCACTTACGGACAATTACTGGTCTATTGCTCCATATGTATCAGTTAGCCTTGAAGTACTCAAGAGTCAATACTCAAATGGTTAATTAGAGGGAAATTGTTTCATATGTGCCAGTTGGTATAATATTTTAACTACCCTTCTTCTAGACCGCTTGTTGCTACTCAAGGTCTGGTCAATTTTTATACATTTTTACTAGTCATATTTCGAGTAACCCTAGAGTACACCCTTTTTTGGTAGATTGACCTCTTAATTGCTGCAGGAGAAGTAAGTTAGCTAGATCCGCTAAAAAAATGTGCGAAAAGGATAGACGTCTGTATTAGTTCTTAAATTCTTTAAAATCGTTCAAAAAGTAACAGCTTCGCAGTAAGCGTCCATGTTTGTTATGGAAAATCACTTGTTCTCGTATTTAACCTGAACAAATAATTGACATAGCAAAGTAATTCCGAAAAGTCGCAATACAACCTTGCGCAATCCGATACTCTCAGTATGAGCTAGAGTAAAAAACTTATTTAATTAGAAGTAATTTTCCGTCTTCTTTGCATGTACTTTCTATGAGCACTTTCCTTACGTGCCACCTAAATATGGACTATTAACTCTCTCCAGTAATGAAGAAGTCAACTTGACAAAAAAGAGTATTCAGAGGTCTTTCGGAATATGGCTAGCAACAAGTGGTCTCGAAGAAGGGTAGTTAAAAAATTTAATTCAACTGGTACAAATGGGACAATTGACCTCTAATTGACCACAGGAGGTGTAGGCGTGGAGTAGTTCAATGTTAAAAAAGACGGTTTAAGCAAACTAAAGGGAGTAGTCTTGGTATTTTCGAGCCAAGTCGAGGAATAGTTGGAGATTAGTAGAAATTACAGCAAGGCAATTGGACCGCGTTATGTAGACAAAAATTTTTATTAAAAAAATTTCTCCCAAAAAAAATTTAAATACAACAAATAAGGAATACACTGTACTCTCTCCTTGCTGACACTCCTCTTAAACGGACACACTTTTTGGGAATCCTCCCGCTTCTCAAATAGTTTCCTCTTAAGCGGTACATGTTTCCAATTCCGTAGGTGTCCACTTAATAGAGAATGCACTGTATTGGCGTATATCGCAGCGAATAAAATGAAGCTTACCGGGTTGTCATTATCCACGACAAAAATTCATCCAATGAAATTCTTTCTCCTTTATGAAAGTCATAAAAAGATTATCTTTATTTCTAAAGAGTTACGTGTCAAAACAAAACCAAAATCCCATTTCAATTAATCAATAATAATGACATAAATTTAAATAATCTATTCCCACTGTCACAGTGCATACAATTATATCGATGAAATATGACAAATTTATGCTACTCGTACTACCACGAATCCAGCGTCGCGTCGCTCCGTCTCACTTGGAATCTCCGAAAGCAAGTCCCAATCAAAAAAAAAACAAAATCAAAAAAAAAAACGCCTACAATTAAACTGAAATTGATCACGGTTTGAGAGACTCTCCACCCAAAATGTCGCTGTCGGAATCGATTAAGATTTATACACGAATTTAGACAAGATTTTTCATTGGAAAATCGTATTAGGGTAATAAGTCAAGGTGTATGATTTAATTTGAAAACCTGGACTCAAAAAAAAAAAAACAACAACAAAAAAATCCCATTCAAGCTTATAAGCATGATAAATTTGTTACAAGTATTACGGTAGCTAGGGACAGTAAAACAAAAAAAAAAAGAACCACACAACAACAACGAAAAATTCATGAAAAATTCATTTAAAAGAAAACACAAATTTAACTTGGAAAATGTGAAAATGTACTTAACGTGCACACACATGACACGACAAGTGCATTTCAATTAGTCAAACGTATGTTGATTTTGAGAGAGAGAAAGATCGACGACTCGTCAGACCCAGCGAGGTAGCGAGAAATGTAAAAATTATCGATGGGCAATTAATCAAGCTGTTGTCCTCACATGGAGCTCACACCCCTGCGCCACAGCCGGATAATATTATTTTGACAATTTCCACGGATATTAGATTATCAGCGATTCGAAATCTTCACAAAATTAAAACATTAAACGCGGGGTTTGGTCACAATCATCGGTAGCAGCAGCGCGCATACCTGTCCGAATTTTTCCAATATTTTCTATATCTCTCTCCCTCTTCCTCTCGCTCTATATCAGTGTCTGTTTATTATATCTTGCCATTCGTTGTCTCTATTTTGTGTGCGCTTGGGCGCTTGTTTTGGGTCATTTAGATACGAAAACCGTGCAATGTGTCTTGACATGGGGTATTTCCTCGAACCGAGGTGTCAACGGAGCGTAGAATGCGGGGCAAATACCGGGACAATATACCGAGCAACATAAATTGTATCCTGTCCGAATGTAATGAGAACAGTTTGTTTCTGGCAACGACAATGGGAGGGACACGTTAAGAAACATAGCTGTCAACTGGTTTTTTTTTTTTTTTTTTTCAATACTTCTTTTCTTCGAGAGTCCTGTTGCGTTAACAAAATGATAATGTGCCAGACCCGCAACAGGGTGCCATACAGAGTTTTTTGTTCTATCTTTTACCCATTTGTGTTGTTGACTTTTTTGTTACCTTTTTTCGATAGAGCAATTGTATGTTTTTCTTTTAAATAGCTATCTTGCGGTCAATATGAACAAGTGCGTGGTTTTTCATATTCTTCTTCGTAAGTGCCGTTAGTTACGTGGAAAGGCATTCAATTTGGAAGACAAATAAGGTATTTTAAATGCTTCAACAAACACAAGGAAGAAGTCTATTAAATGTCTCAGCAGTGAATAAATCATACAAGCTTACAATAAACATCGCGCCAAGGGTCTTCAAGTCTATCAAAATAAAAAGAGAATTTTTAATGAATTTTTTTAAGCAAAAAATTCAATTTGGCGAACTCGAAGTAGGTGCAGAGCTCTGAGGAGATGTTAAAAGAGAAAATACTCGGTTTTTGGTACAACAAGCTTCAAATGGCATAGGTCAGAACATCTTTGGCACAGAAAAGATCCGGATATCGATGATGTTTTCATAATTCAGTTAATAAATTAGGTCCATGTATCAGGAGACCTGGTGGGCCCGGGCTTTCGGAAGGGGCCCACAATTGAGCCATGGCATCTTTTTTGATCACAATTGTTTGTTAGGGGACCCCGAGCATAAACATCCCTCCAGCTTTTTAAAGCGGCCCACAATTCTTCACCATGCGGCAATATTTTTGTCACACTTTCTTGTCAAAAATCTCCCGGGCCCCACATTTTTCTCTACGGGCCTGATCATGACTTATTACTGGAGATAACAGAAAGGAATGATTCTATCCGTTTTACCACACAGCCCCAAAAAAAATAAAATAATTTAATTGTCCCAGATACAGAACCCATTTGAGATCTAGCATTCACCATTGCCTCAAAGAACATGCTTGAGGATGAGCATACAGCTTCTTTGCCGCACTGGGGGCAAAAAATACTTTTCGTTCTGGGCAATTGTACTGCTTGCCACCCCCTACATCGGGGTTTGTCTGTGGAGCTGTATTTTCTGACCAAATCTTTTTTAAGCATGTTTGCTCCTCCTTCGGTACAAAAAGACAAAACAATCCATAATGCGAAACATCGACAGGCCAAGCAACAGGTCGGCTGTAAGAAAAATTTCGTCGCATCACCACAAAGCGTACCCTGTTGTAAACGGGATTAAGAATCGCTAAGAAGAAGAGGAATCCATAATGCGAACCGACCGACAGGAGTTGTGAATAGAACAGTGTTGAAGTGAGTACTGGAACACCTCTATGCAAAGTCGTGCAAGAGCTCTGCAGAAATGAGCCGGTAAATTTCCTAAGAAGGACTGGCCTTTGGACCGGTCCAAATCCTACCGGTTATATTATGGCAGTTCGCTCCATCAAATTTGGCTAGCCGGCGGTCGGTAATAAACGGGTTGATTTAAGGGTAGTCTGTAAATGACACTTTCATCAACTTAGAATATATTATAAGAAATTGGTTTTTTATTTTCCTTATTTGACTATCTTAAAACCAGACAAAATTACTTTAATTGACCCAAAAAAACAGACATACGGTCAGCCGTTTTGCGGACTAGTCCCACTCCAATGACAAGCCCATGTTAAAAAGAATCAGTTGAATACATTAGAAGTGGATTTATGAGGGGACTAGTACTGGTAACATGAAGGACTGACCGAAGGCTACACTTGGGTCAGTCCATA